>OV884017.1:5625000-6250000 GCA_930367235.1 Sarcophaga rosellei | reverse complement strand
GGTTGGAGACATATTTTCAGAGTCTGCAATTCATGCGGTTTGCAGTGACATTTTTAACAATCTCAGACAGAAACTAAAGGGCAAATCAATAATTCAAATAAGATACAAATAACGAATTAATGAACGAATTTTCTACATAAGAATCCCACCATGTTGCAACGTTTTATTTATGAAGATGAAGTAGTCCAGTAGGTAGTGTGTTGGCTTATTACACAGTAGGTCTCGATTCAAAACCCAGGTCAGACATCTCCAGCAAAACGAAACATGAAAAAATATTTCTTCAGCGACTACTGCCACTCAGTAGATTTCTCGCAAAATCTCTGTCGTTCGGAGTCGAAATTAAACTGTAGGTCCCGCCATTCATGTATAAAATTAACACACACAACATGGGTAGTTGTGTGAGAAACTAGGTTGTAATCCTGACTAAAGGATTGTTATGATTGTTATGTTATGTAAAGTGTTCTAATTGATGAACTTCTCATAACATTGGTGATATTAATGACAGGCCATCTTCTTTCGCCATTCTCACAGGTGATGAGAAACATTTAAGTTTTCCAGACTTTTTCGAGAATATGCTGCATCCATAAGAATTTCGATTCTAGGATAACCTCCAAGTAATTGAATGCTGAGGAGAAACTAAATTCAATTCCTTCCAATCTTCCCGCAATTATTTACTTCCACCATAAGCTGTAGATTAACTTCCAGATTGTTTATTCTGCTGCATTAAGCCGCTTCGATTCTGTTAACACTGCATGGACAGCTTCGGGCAGTACGGAATAGTGCAGTATATCTAGCCAAAGCTAGATAAAGGATGAAACGAAATTTTGCTTAAATTCCAGCATTGATGTCACGGAGCCATTACTGGTCATTATATTCTGTGCTGCATGTGAGACGTATTGGTCTTAATCATTTAACCAATGACTTTGCAGACGATGCAGAAACGAGGAAGAAGAGAAAATGATCTTATTATGCAAGGGCTTACAGTCAAAGAATTCAATGCGAACACCTTGTACTCACAATATGGATTGTTTTCAATATGAAACTGACTGGAGTGGTAGAAAAATAATTGATGGCTTTTGTAGCACGATAATACTTACATATCGTGCTTAATCATGCTGCTGGCAAATGCACAACCTCCATAGTCTCTACAAATCTGTGTCAAGGGATATGGGTCTCTATGAAATTTTCCTATTTCTGAAAAGATTGATGCCCATGAAAGTACAGAGATTTGCAACCATTAAGGAGGCATTAATTGCATACCAGAGTTAGAGTAAGGGTTGAAAAAAGCGTAGGCTCAGGTATATTATATTTGAAAAGATTATTTCTGAAGGGAATAAATAAACATTTTCTGAGAAAAATGAAAAGGGTTTCGTTTTTTGTGGTACAATTGCTATTTTAGAGCATTAGTTTGAAGATTTGTAAAGTTTTGATTTTCAAAGCTGCTGGATTTACATATGTTTAATACGGTATTTTTATTAGACGAATGATTTCAGACGAACGTCTGTTTGTATGGAATACGCAAACAAAATTGAGTATTTTTCTATACAGACGTTTGTCTGAAACCATTCATCTTCCAGAAACAGGGTATTAAACACAAATTCAATTAAAATTGTTTTTCTATACAAACAGATGTTCGTCTGAAACCATTCGTATTATAGAAACAGGCCATAAATCTCTAAACACGTTGTCCTAATTTGTATTTTGTTTATGATCGTATCAAAAATATTTTGTTTTATTTTTAACATTTAAAATTGTGTTTCAAACTTTAAAATCAAAAATTTTAATTTTAAGTGGTTAAATGAACGCAGGCATACATACACACATACATACGTTTAAAATTAATTGCAAAGTAATCAAAAATAATTTAAATCTTTTTAAGTACCAGTAACAGCTGCTGAATTCTTTAAATTTTTAATTGTAATTCCACAATCTAAAGCGAACTGGTTTCAAATCAAGTGAAGCTTTTAATTAAAGAATCTCTTAAATCTTGATAATTTGCTTCATTTTTTTATTTTTTTATTTTTTTGATAGGAAATAAAAATTAGAATTAAAAAGAAACAGACAGACGGACAGATAGACAGAAAAATCATTATGAAAACCGTTTAGAAAACAATAGGAATATAATGAAAGAATTAAATTAGAAAGAAAAAAGGGCATGAAGGCAAACAAGAAAAAAAAAATCATAGAAATCATAGAAGAAAACCTCATTAAATTTAACTGTAATGTAGATGCTTATGCTTATGCTTTTATGCTTACATACATACATACATATATGCCCTTTGAATATGCTTAGTAAAGTAATAACTTTCCCCAGCATGAAATAAAATCGCTTTGCAAATGCAGGTAGAAATTGAAATAAAATTAACGCTGCTGCTGTTGAAAGTGTACTTAAGCTTTGCTAGAGCAGAGCAGGCGACTTCCATTGTGTATAGAATAGACTGACTGCCTCACTAGTACATATTTTCACGTAATTTTAGATCACAAATGCAAATAAAAAAAATCTTTTCTTTTTTATAAAAAAATTATTTTCTAATAAAACAAATGATTGTTTTTGTTGTTTTTGCTGTTTTTTTTTTTTTTGTTGCTGATTAAAAAAGCAGAACAAAATAGAAAAAAATGGAAAACAATTTCCATTTTCTCTTGTTTGAAGCAGACACTCTATTGCAATTGTTGTTGGTGTTGTTGCCAACAATTACCTTCAACACCATTAGAACAACTTTGCCACAGTTCACTGCAGAATGGCTTGTTATCTGCTTACCGCTTTACATTAAAAGAATAACAACATTTTAGTGTCTTTTACAATGGCAACGACTTTGCAATGAAAACATTCCTTTAAAGTTCTGTAGCCTAAACACATGTGTCTGTTGGCATATACATATGATTATAGTCATGATCAAAATGTGATACCAACCAACAGCCACTAACATACTATGTTAGCAGCACATACATACATACATATGTATGTACATGTACATGATTATGTACATACATATGTATGTATGTATGTGAACGTATTGTTGAAAACTTTATTTCGATTCTATTTAGTTGCTGTATGTAGATAGATGTGGAGCTTTTTTTGTTTAATTTGACGAAAAAAAAAATCAAATATTTAGAGCAGCACAGTTATTTGCACCAAAATGCAATCGAGCTGTAAAAAAAAAATTGCAAAAAAAAAACAAAAATACTGAGCACAACAAGCAAAAAAAAATATGTTGGAAATACCAGTCCAGCTTTATTATAAGACCAGCTTGTCAAATTAATTTTTTTTTTCATTTTCTCATCTAACTACGGAACTATTTTTGTATAAATAGCCACCAGCCAGCATTTGCCAGTTAATAAATTTTGGTTTCTATTTGTTGTAATGTTGGTTGGTTTTAAGCCATGACTACGAATTATGCCACATGGTTTATGGGCTATATGGCTCGATTAAATTAGTGTGGCAATAAATTGTTTAAAGCCTGAATTTGAAATTTAAGGTTTGCAAACACAACAAATTTATGAGCATTTTCATTTCAGCTTTCATGTTAAAACCTGGCATCCTTGTATGCAAGTTGGGAATCGAATTTAAATATTTTGGAAAAGAGAAAATTTTTTTACCTTTTCATAGAAATCATCAACTAAATGGTTTGGTATACCTTTGGTATAAGAAAAGTAAAGGTTTTAAAGCAGAACAAAAAAGGAAAAGCTAAACTAAATAGAATCTTGATTGCTTTATATTAACTCCTCTCTGAGCAATAAAAAAGCCTCTGCATAAATTATTTGCTGGGAAATCTATGACTAAGAATAGTAACTATTAGGAATTAGATGCCTACCCTACTGCAGTGCAATTAAAACATATGGAATCTACTTTCTTTGTACAACGGAATGAGATTTAATGGCTCTGCTTTAATATTGTTACGTTTTTACATTTTTAAAAACGTTTACAATATGAGTTCGTAGATTGCAAGTAAAATGAAATAAATTTGTGTCTAGTTTTAGATAAATTCGTTATTGTTCACACAATTCTATGTGTAACTGTTCACAACTTGATGTAACACTAATAATTTGCTTTGTTGGTTATTCTTCTTTAAACTCTGTTTGCGTAAACACTAAACACAGATCTTTACAATGGAGATCTTCAAACCACGACTATTCTCTTCACATACAACATGTCTTCACACAAGACTGACTGAATTCTTACTACTCGCTGCCTGCTTTGTCTTGCCTTTTTATATGCCCACGTAAACAGTCTGTTGAATGTTCTTGAAGTCGAATGTTCGTGGCTTCGCCTTCTCGGGATCTCTGCCGCTGTTGTTGTTGCCTTCATTTTTTTACTTGTCTATACGCTTTTCTTTCATACTGAACAAGTTCATTGTTTTTGTTTTTGTAGCTTTTGTTTATCATTTTAATGTTAAACGATGTTACACCATTTCCATTTTTGTAATAATATAATGAAACAATACAAAGTGTGAAAAAATGTATGGCTTCAATAACGTAAATTTGGCGTTGTATAGAACCAGACCAAGATTTTTACTAAAAACCCTTGTTTGACAAAGTAATGGCCATCTACCGGGCTGCTCAATGGATCCTCATTAACGGTATTCCTTTCACCCGCATCTCGATCTTTTCTGATAATCAGGGTTGTGAAAAATTCCAGGATTGTCAGGGAATGTTACCGCTGTCTCGACCTTTGTTCTAGGCGCTTCAGTGTCACACTTCCCGGGCACAGTAATATTCCGGAAAACTGCAGAGCAGACAAGCTCGCCAGAGCTGGTGCACTACTTCCGGAATTCTCCTCAATCGACTTGGGGATGCCACTTAACTCGGTCAAGCTGGATATCGCTCGGAAATTCTTTCGAGTCCTGCGCCACCGCTAGACTTACTTGGCCATCGATGGATAGAAGGCGCACCAACCAGTTACTCGAACTTGATCATAACGTCATCTCGATCACAGTGACCATGCTTACAGGTCATTGTGTTATGGAAAGACATGCGAAACTAATGCAGCTCCCGTGGATGCAGGTCCGCTGAGAAAGAGGAGATTGTTATCCACTTTCTTTGTCAATGCCCATCTCTTGCGAAGTGCAGGTTATTTGGCTCTTCAATTATTGTCAGCTGGACGGAGCTATCATCCATTGATATCATGTATATAGCTTGGCTTATCAAACTTTCGGGCATGTTTTCCAACGTGGAGTAGTCGTGCTTTAAATGTGCAACCCTTGCGCTGACCAACTTCTTCGTCTTCCCTGGTTTGAAGGAACTTGGTCAGTTTTAGGGGGAAAGAAGCAAACTGTCGTATCACAACGTGACCTAAGTGTGTCTACCATCTTGGATTCTATGTTGTCTGTAAATGACAATAAAGGCGCATAGCAAGTCTGCACAAACTCCAAAGAAGAATGCTTAGCATACTTGTCACAGTCATTATTGGGTTTAGAATTCTGTGATATTGCATTCATATGATATGCATTGGTCTTAGCCTCATGGCCAATTACTGTTACAGGAGCTGTATAGACGGAAAAGAAGAGAAAACTATTCTTCACCTCTTGGGTATATATCGCCAGCATTCTGTTGCAAGATAAAGCAGTAGATACTAAGCAAATAATCTCACTGTCACTCTATCAAGGATAGACCTTGAATGTCTACATGGTTTCAGTGTTAAAGAATATTAAAAGACTGTTGTACAATAATGGATCATACATGTCCTAAGTGTGTCTATCATCTTGGATTTGTCCGTAGGCAACGGAAGCACAGATAATTTCACTGATCTATCAAGGAAAAATCAAGGAATCTAAATGGCTTCTCTAACATATACGGATGGTTACAGTGTCAAAGGGAAATAAGACGACTATGGTATCTTAACTTAAGTGTGTCTATCACCTTGGATTGACAGCCATTTCTGTCGTAATATAAGGAAGCACATCGGTTTCTACAATACAGATAATTCCACTAATCTATCAAGGAAGAATATTTGTTTAAAGTCGATTCCGAACGACAGATTTTTGGAGAAAGTTTTCAGTTTTTTATTTATCCTCAGAGTTTTTGCTAGAAATCTGCTGAGAGGAAGTCACCGAAGAAATATATTTTTCATATATTCGTTTTGATGTCTGACACGAGGTTTGGACCGTGGCCCTTACATCTAATAAGCCAACACACTATCTGCTAGACTACGACGACTTAACATACATAAAGTCTTTATTCCCTTCCCTTCATTCCCTTCTTCTTTATTCCTTTCATCTCATATTTCGACAACAAGTAAAGAAGTCCAGCCTTTTCCACCATAATCCTTGTCTCAGATGGGTTTAGTGTTACTTGTCGTTAAAATAAAGCCAATCGGCTGCATGATCTTGTTCATAAATTGTTTGAAAAGTTTTTCTTTTTTGTTTTTGTAACTAAAACCTTCAATTACCTACAACGTTGACCATATTTTATTCATTTGAAGCAATTATTTTCGATATTTTTTCTCTCTCTCAGTCTCTGTCTCTGTGTTTTTTTGTGTTAATTTGCTCAAGTGGCCTAAATAATACGGCTAATAATAGTGTCAATAGAGTTTTTCTAACATCTGGTCTACGTTCTACGGACGTATCGTATTTGAAATGAAGTGGAAAAAAGTATCTTTTGATCATCATTAATGTCTTCTCCGTCTTCTTCTTATCATAAATTGTTTCTGTTCATTATTTGGTGGTGGAAACAATTCTTTCTAACCATTGATGGTTTGTGTGTTTTTTTCTAATGACCTGCTGTCCAATTAACTGAAATAATTGGAGCATTTTAAAGTGCTTGTGCTGTGTTGTTGGTTTGGTAGGTTGGTTGGTTGGTTTGGTATACGATGTGGTGATTGGATTTGTGGTTTTTGTGGCTAATAAATCCAGAGACAGACAGACAGAGAAGTATTTCTAATGTACGGGGCGGTGTTGGTGGTGCTGGCTGGCTACAATTGTTCTTCTTAAAATATGTTTAAAACTGTGGTTATTGTTGTTTTTGATTTCTAATCTTTTGTTTATTTTTTGGTCATTAAAACTATTTGCTGAAGACATGGAGAGAAATTTTTTGCGGTTACTAGGAAAAAGCTCTCAAGTCGTGTATGTAATACCAGGTAAAATAATAGTCATTTCAATGGAATATTGAATGGTCGAGGCCTGTAATATAAGGTAACGTAAAAATAATGTCATAATATGAATTAATTGTTAGAAAATGAACATTTTAATCTTGTTTTTAATAATTTAGTTGGAGATTTGGAATTTGATTTAAGTTGATGTTGTGATCATTTTAAATTGCCTCTAAATTGCCTCTAAATTGTCTCCATTATCACATTAGTTTTAAGCCACCTGTTTTAAAAAAAAATATTTAAGCGAGCAATTTATTTAATTGTTCGTGAATTAAGTTTTCTTATGAAACAAAAATTTATTAGAATTTCATTGAATGTGAATCGTTCATGTGTTACTCTAGTGCTCACTGCAATAGTTTTGAAATGCGCTAATATTTCTGCTGCTAGATTTAAACAATACAATTTAAATTCATTTTCTTGTATAATCAAGCAAAGATTTCTGATTAATAAATCGTTCAATCAGTCACATTTTGTGTTATGCAGCTGCAATAACGTCACATAATTAAACATTGCCGAACGTTTTAATGGAAATCATTCAATCTATTAATTATTCACTTATGACACAACAATTAAATATTTACAGTGAATTTAATTTCAGATGACAAGGTTAACAAGAACTCTGATAGTTTATCTGTAATGTAATATGATCAAGTTGCTTTGATGTTCAACATTAGATTACAGGAGTGGTTATAGATCATGAATGTAAAAACCTGATGTAAAAATCATCTGACTGATTGCTAAAGGCATGCAATACAGCTACGACTACATTTTTTTTTAAGAGGGCTTTCATTCCTGTCAGACAACATGCGTCATTTGTCGCAATGAGTATTATTTTCTCTGGACACTCTCCTCTATTTCAACTAAGGAACCTCAGTCACAGTCTAATCGAAAGTGGTTATACCTCATCTGAACCCAGTATTTATAGAACCAGGGAACACTGGTCCTCTGACTTGATCTGCTTTGGCGATCCTGTAGTAGTCTACACGGACGATTCTAAACCTAAGAATGCTTTGGAATTTTTCTTAGGATATCTCTCCGCCTTCCAGACCACTGCAGTGTGTTTCAATTGCTTAAAAATCATATCAATCTATCATATCAATCAGCCATATCAATCAGTTATATCAATCATTCATATCAATCAATCATATCAATCAGTCATATCAATTATTCATATCAATCAATCATATCAATCAATCATATCAATCATTAATATCAATCAATCATATCAATCATTCATATCAATCAATCATATCAATCAATCATATCAATCATTCATATCAATCAATCATATCAATCAATCAGTTGCAAATTTCAGGTCTGAACTGGAAAGTACCAAAGTATCACAAAGGGCCGCTAGGTATGTATGTACATACCGTACAGTTTACCGCACTCGAAATAGTGATGAACGTATTATTACAACTCTCTTGCATGAGTCCTTAATTTTTCGCTATTTATCGGGCCATTATTTCACTATTTAATTGGCCATTAACAACGCGATTAACATATTTCGACCTGCTTTAATACACCCTTCCAAACACCTCTGCTTCTTGCACGTCTTCGCCAGTTGCTCGCACCAATCGTTGACAGAGCTTCCTCGATTTGATTCTTCCAACGCAGGCGAGATCATTTTTTACGAAGACTTCCGTCAATCTCCACATCAAATACCCTTCTTGCCAGAGGATCCAGTTCTATCCGAGCGACATGGAATGAATGCTCACAAGGCTGCTCCATACATGCTTCTGCGCCATATAGAAGCACCGGGATGATAAGCGTCTTGTAGAGTATTAGTTATGTCGTACGAGAGAGGTCTTTGCCACTCAATTGCCTATTGAGATCATAGTAGCACCTGTTGGCAAAAGTGATCCTACACTTGATCTCTAGACTGACATCATATTTGCTGATAACAGCCGAAAAACGCATCCAATCTAATTTTATTTATTACTTTGTATAAGAAAATGCTGCTTTACTATCACTTTTCTATACATGGAGGACAAAGTGTTGCATTACTTTTTTGCTTTACTGTGTCACTTTCGAAGAAAAAGGAATTCGATGCAAGAAAAAGTTATAAAAACTAAAACAAAAACAATAATTAACGTTCCAGTTATGATGATGATCTTGATCTTGGCTTTAAGCCATCAACGTTTTATATTCACTATGAGCCTTTAAAAGATTCTGTTCTGTTCTGGTCTGATCTTGTCTGACGACGATAAACGACCATCAACTTAAACTTTAAATCACTGAAGTAAGCAACAGCCAAACAGTTAAGCATTAAAACTAAACGGTATTGTAAGTTAATATCCAAACAAGTGTATTAAATTACCACCATCAACATCGTTTTAATTTGTGTTCTTAAATTTCTTAAAACACAATACAGGCCAGGCTACTGCCACTGATGGTGATGATGCTGACGGTTACGATGACTGCAACGATGTCTTCCCCTTCCCAGTGTACTACAATCACCAAGTCTGGACTGTTTCAGTAATTTTGTGTGTGTGTCTGGCAACAAAACGGTGAAAACGAACAAAACAACTCTCGATTGTTAGTGCCACCAATTCAGTTGTTCTTGTTCTTGTTGTTATTCTTTCACCAGCCGCAAAATTGAATTTTTCTTGGCAATTGTTTAAAAGCGTTTTCCACACATACCCAGTACCCATACACACATATCCGAACATTTATGCCATATGTTTGCTTTAAAGAGTGTAGCATTGTTAGTATTGGTTACAGTTATTCTATCGTTCTACACTAGATTGTTTCCACTTTGGAACACACAGCCATAGTGCCACTGCCAGTGCCAATGCCAGTGCCCGTACCGGTGTCAGTGTAATCAATTGGTGCACTACTAACCCAGTCTAAATTGAGAACCAGTCAGCAGCGTTGGCGACGCCAATCACGTTCACCACCATGTTGAACGATGTCGTTAGCTTCGATGTCGTCTTCATCATCATTGTGTTCATCATCATCATCATCATCACCACCACCACTGTTTGCAGCGTAAACGTATTCGCTACTGTTTAACGTGTAAATAGTACAGACGTCTGGTTGGCTGGATATGTTGACTGAAACAATTACGATAGGAAACCTGGAAACCTGGTAGGAATATCCAACACATGCAAGGCATTATAATAAAAATCGAATCGCTGAAACGAGCAACTGGTTGGCCTGGCCAACCACATTTAAAATGTGCCAATAATTGATGATGATGATGACGATGACGACGCCGCCGACATTCTCTTTATCACCTGAAAGTGGTGTGTGTTTCGTGTGTGGAAAATTCTAGACATTCTTGCGTTAGCCACTTACAGCTTTTCTGGCCTTATTTGTATTTCTATTTCTATTCATTATTTTTTTACTTTTAATTAAATTGAATAATAAAATTAAATTTTTTTAGAATTGGTGTCAGGAAAAGTAGTTTAAAACGGGTTCGTTTTAAACAGAATTTAAACGACATGTCGCAACAGTCGTCTAGCAACAAAATCGCCTGAGAAAAAGTTTAATTTTCTGATTTCCTAAATAGAATTTGTTTAGAATCGATAAAACCAACTCCCATCATATGAAATCCATCAATTCAATGCTGTTCTTGGAATGACAAAGTTTCCTTCGTGTAAGCCATCACTGATTGTGAATACACACAGCATAAGGGTGATGTGAGAAGCTAGAATGTAATATTAACTAAATGATTTCAATACTGTGTGTATATGTATTGCGACAATATGAAGCCTTGGAAATCATATGTGAAGCTCGTTTAATCATCTGAATTTCAAAGCTGAAGTTATTGATACATACTCTTTGGATTTTTTCCCACAAATCGCTTGAATTTTTTGGTTTAACTGTTCGTAAATATTCCTCAACATCATTCCACAAGTTCTCAATTGGATTGAGGTCCGAGGATTGAGCTGGCCACTTAAGAACAACGATATCCTTTTCCTCTAAGCAACTCTTCACTAGACGTGAAATGTGCTTAGGGTCATTATCATGCATAAATTTCTATATTGGAGGCATGTTGTCTTCAGCGAATGGTATCATTGTGTCTGTTATAATATTTTTGTAAACATGGTGGTCCATTTTAGAATTTATATTGTAAATGGGACCTACACCATGCCTGGAAAATGCTGCCCATACCGTCACATTTCCACCACCATGTTGTTTTTAGGGTGTACTTTGGATGATGCTCTAGGTTTGGAGGGCGCCAGACGTACTGCTTTCCATCAGAGCCGAAGCGGCAAAACTCCAAAGTATATTTTTCCAAAATATCAGGGGTTTCTTGAGATTTCTCAATTATCACAAAATTATCACAAATAAGTCCATCATATGTCGTGTCTTAAATTCGTGGCCACCACTGTATGTATTGTTACGAAACTGAAAAATCTAGATATTGGTGTTTGCTTTTACATCGCTAACATTAAATTATAAACAAAAGCTACAAAAACAAAAAAAAATGCGTCGAACAAACCTGTTTACAAATTTTCGTACTGCTTAATATAACAACAAACACCAACATAAAAAAATTGATAAACAAGTAAACAAAAATACAACAACAAACGCTACAAGAATAAATGTAAACAATATGTAAACAACATGTTTACATTTATAGAGATTTCCAGAAGGCGAAGTCATTTGCCTTCAAGTACATTCATCAGACTGTTTACTTTGCTAAAAGGCAAGACAAAGCAGTCGACTGTCAGTCAGTCTTGTGTGAAGGCGCGGTGCGGTTGAAGAGAGCAATCTTAAATTGAAGATATCCGTTACAAAGATCTGTCGCACAATTGTCTAGCAATTGTTATTGTTTATGCAAAGGGTGTAAACAGAGGAATAACAAACAAAGCATTTGTTGTTGTAAACAACATGTTTACATTTATAGAGATTTCGAGAAGGTGAAGTCATTGTACTTGAAGGCACTTGAAGGCCCATTCATCAGACTGTTTACTTTGCTAAAAGGCAAGGCAAAGCAGTCGACTGAGTTAGTGAAGCTCAGTCAGTCTTGTGTGAAGACGCTGTGTGTTTGAAGACAGTAATCTTAGTTTGAAGATCTCCGTTACAAAGATCTGTCACACAATTCTCTAGTAATTGTTTATGCAAAGGGTGTAAACAGAGGAATAACAAAGAAAAGCAATTGTTGTTGTTTACATCAAGTTGTGAAAAGTGGCACACAGAATTGTGTGAATTTTTATTCGAAAATAAATATAAATTTATTTCTATTTTGTTTGCAATCTACGAGCTCATACATATTTTAAACGTTTTTATAAAAGGTAAAAACGTAACAATATTTTTATTGGAATTCATTCATTCAAATATTATTTGATTTAAAAAAAACTCTTCTTGGTTTTCTAATCAATTTAAGAAAAATTTCAATTTTTGTTTTTAATTAATGAAGTTGGGTGCGTAACATTTAACAACCGTTTGAAAGTCATTCGTCTATAAATGTAGGTGGCGCTAATGAAGTGCATAAAGACATACAAATTTTATTACAGTTGACATTGAATGTCAGTCATGGCGTAAATAGCTGCCATAAATCAAATTCAAAATACAAGATCTTTTTTAAAAAAAAATTTATTTAAAAAAAAGAAGTATTTTCAATAGAATACCTAATACTTAAAACAAAGTTACCCCTTCTGATGTAGTCATAATTTTTTATTATTATTTTACACGCTTAAGACATGCAACAGCCGTCTTCGTCAGTCAATAACTTTATTTGTTTAAGAAAAAAATTCAATTTTTTTTTCTTCTCACATCGTATCCATCGTATAACAAAGAAAACTTTATAAATAGAGAAGAAGAAGAAAAAAAAATAAAGAAACGTGAATATAAATAAAGTTGAACTCTGTCCCCTTTCCCCTTTCCCCCATTTAGTGTGAATAAATGCTACTTTTCGTTTTTGGTGTTCATAGAGCAGCCGTTAGCTTTAAGTGGTAAAACTCTTGACATCGTATTGGTAGTAATATTGTGGTTATTGTTGTTGTTGTTGTTGCAGTTGTTTAAGAAAATTTTTTAACACCTTCATTGTTATTACATTATCATTAATATTGTTATTGTTGTTGTTATTGTCATTTTAACGGGGTATTTAGTCAGGCAATCAGTCAGCCACTCAACCACTCCATACACTCCTCAATCACTCACTCATTCATTCATGTGGTTTATTAAGGCTTCCATGAACAGAGTCAGTCTTACGCTCAAGCAAACAAAAATGGTTTCCATAATGAAATTTTCAATGTCAAATTCATTTTATTTTTAAATTTTTTTCTATTTTTTTTCGTTTTTTTTTATTTCATTTTCATGCCAATTTATTTTGGTTTTCTTTGTTTCTTTCTGTGTTAAATGTATGGGTGAGCAGCAGCAGCAATAAAATACAAAAAAAAAAATTGTCGGCTTTTTAAGTACATTGAGATCATACGTGTGTGGGGAGCATACAATACATATATGTATACATACATTATTTAATAAACAATATTTTTTTTTATTATTTTTAATTTCTTTATATGTTTATAATTTGTTTATTTTTATTTTTTATTTTGTAATTATTTTTTTAAATTTTTTTTGTATTGTTTGTTGTTGTTATTCAATTATTCTTTCATTGGTTTATTACCATATAATCAACGCAATTATTTATTAAACAAATTATAAACTATGGATTGCTGATGGCTGGTGGCTGATGGTTAATGGTTGATGACTTAACAACATCGTCTACTCGCTATATGGTTTTTTGCATAATATTTTGGATAAATACAGTCGCATATGTATGTTAACGCAATAGTAGGTAGTGTTATGCCCTTTTAAACTGTTACAAGGCGAAAAAGCTGATGTTTTCTAAGGTTAAACTCATATTCTTGTTAATTATTGTATATCAGAGATCAGCAATGGATATTCAAAAAGATGAGTAGAATCGAATCATACTCATAATTTCTGATACTTATACGCATTCATACTTATTTTAATATCATGGCAACTCTACTGATATTCAAAGGTTGAAGTGCTCATCATACTCATACTTAACAACACGTATGCTGTTGTTGATTTCGACTCTGCATAACTCAACATGTATACACGAATCACCTACAAAATAAGTATGATCCGCATACGAACACCAAAATACTCACTAGAAGGTGTGCTCTGTCTTTTTTGCTTATGTGTCTTTTTTTTTTGTTTTTTGTAAATGCAACAACAACTAAGACTGTAAATTTTTATGAATGATTCGAGTCACTTGAAGTATTTTTCTAAAGTTATGAATCTAAATGAGTAGACTGCTTATGAATCAAACACATTTTGGAAGGTATGACTTTGATGTCAACGTTGTATGCATACTCATTGCAATTCCTGTACTTATAAATCAATTGTCATATCATAAAGTGCTTATTTCTGTTGTATGTACACTGCGGGAATGTTGCATATTTTCCCTCATCATATAAAGGAAAACAAGAAAATTTTTAATTTCCAAATTTCCCACTTTTTTTCAACTCAAGCCCATTATTTTCTAATGCTATTGCAACCGAATTCAAAAGTCTGCTGTTCTTCAAAAATTCCATTTTCCTATGAGTTTTTTCCCTTTTTTTTTAGTTTCCATTTTTAGAGTTCAAATGTACTTTTCTGTTGTTGTTGCTGTTGTTGCTGTTGAGAAAGTGGCATTAATATGATGTGATTATCGTGAAAATGAGCACAAAATAACAATAAAAGAGAACAACATTGTAATGAAAAAAATAAATAGAAAATAAAAAAAAGAAACAAGACAACAACAGAAAGAACAATTAAAATTGAACATCACAGCTACAATACAGCATTCATTCATTCATTACAATTCCTTCTCATTCATTCAGAATGTATTTTATAGTCAAAAATATTAAAAATAACTGACTTGGTTAGCTGTGACGATGGCTAGCTACTGGACTAAATGACTGAATGACTGAGCTTGACTGTATGACGATGACAGAACATATTACTATTGAACACAACAATTGTTTGATTGACTTCTGTTCGTTTCTTTTTTTTTCTGTAATGAAGCTCCATTTGTATGATCCCCATTAATCATCATTATGATGATGATCAACCATATTGATGATGATCATAATGATGATGATGATTTCAATTTATGTTCCCGATTTTTCTTCTTTCGACCAAATGAATAGTTTTAATACCAAATATTTATACGATAAAGTAATTAAAAAAATAAAATTCTCTAAATACAATAGAAGTGTACGAGTGAGAGAGAATACCTAATGATTTTTCATAAAAAAAAATTTTGAAATCATCACCACCACACCACATTTCGAGAGAAAATTTATTTTGGTCAGTAGCACACAACTTTCTGTTTCCGTTTCTGTTTTTTTTTTGTATTTATTTAATGAATATTTTAATGAAATGTTTTTATTGTTGTTTTTAACATAAATTTGTCAACATTATTATTCATTAATTATGAGACAATTGTTTAGAAAAAAAAGGAAAAACAAAAAAGAAAAATTAAATGTAAATTTATTCTTAATGACCTATTCAGAGTTGAGAAAACGAGAACAATTTCCAAAAATTTCACTTCTTTTTTCGTACTAGTAGCAGAATAGTAGACAAAAAAGAACAATTTTAGTATTTTTTCGAGTACCTATATTTATAAAGTCTAAAGATTTTATAGATTCTTGAAATCCTCTCAGAAAAGTTGCTTATTTATAATGTCCAGAACAGAGATCAGCAATGAGTATTCAAAAAGATGAGTAAAACCGAATCATACTCATAATTTCTGAAACTTATACGCATTCATACTTATTTTAATATCATGGAAGGTCATCTGTATTCCAAATATAAATTGAAAGTGTTTGCTTGTGAGCTTGTTGTTCATCAATTTGTTGCAGCCTATTTATATTGCTGACCTATGTACGTCTTGTCAGTCTGGTTGCTGATGTCAATATTCAAAGCCAAAATCTCTGAGAGTAAAAATAAAATTGCGATGAAAAAGTTATTCAAAAAAATTTGTCGTTCGGAAGTCGACTTTAAAATGTAGGTCCCGCCACTCAAGTATAAAAATTAACACACACAACATAAGTGGTGTGAGAAAATAGGTCGTAATCCTGACTAAAGGGTTGTAATGACCAATTGTGTATGTATCAGAGATCAGCAATGAATCGTTTTTTCGCTACTCATAAGCAATCATGAAATTTTGAATATAAATGAGTCAACAAATATTGAAATTGAACTATGTACTCTGATTCATTCGTACTCACTACAACGTTGATTTATAAATAAGTACAGGAGTTGCAATGAGTGTGCATACAACGTTGACATCACACTCCTACCATTCAAAATATGTTTGATTCATAAGCCAGCCTACTCATTTAGATTCATAGCTTTAGAAAAATAATTTGAGTGACTTGAATCATTCATCAAAATTTAAAGTCTTAGGTGTTGTTGACACATAAGCAAAAAAGACAGAGCAGCAAGCAGAGCAAACACACAACCTTCTAGGGAGTATTTTAGTGTTTGTATGGGAATCATACTTACTCTGTGTGTGATTCGTGTATATGTTGAGTTATGGAGAGTCGATATCAACAACATCATACGTGTTGATAAGTATGAATTTGATGAGTACTTCAAACTTTGAATATGAGTAGAGGGGTTCCATGATATTAAAATACTAAGTATGACTGCCTATAAATATTAGAGATTATGAGTATGATTCGATTCTACCCATCTTTTTTATACTCATTGCTGATCTGTGGTCGGTATCTTAATATTTCTAATGAAATTCTTCTGAAATGTTTTCTAAATTTGACCATTTAGTTATTGTTTTCTAAAGACAATATATTTTTTATTTTTTTATTCTCAAAACGATTTTCAAAAACAAATCATATTTTTTCCAAGCTCTTGAGTTTTGTGAAAGTATGAGAAAAATTTTTTAAATGAAAAAAAACGTATAAAAGTTTATATACGT
This sequence comes from Sarcophaga rosellei, assembly GCA_930367235.1. Taxonomy (NCBI): domain Eukaryota; kingdom Metazoa; phylum Arthropoda; class Insecta; order Diptera; family Sarcophagidae; genus Sarcophaga; species Sarcophaga rosellei. The sequence continues at coordinate 6,233,012 of OV884017.1, read as the reverse complement.
AGGCTTTAATTATTATAGAAAACAATAACAATTAAAACTTGCAACAAATCAAAACATACATACATATGTATGTACATACATAATAAATAATAAGAAAAAATAAAGTCAATTATTATGATAAAAGAAAAAAAAATTCATTTTCAAAGTTAAAGGTAAACAAACAATGGAAGAAGAAAAAAAGACTTGAAGAGAAATACTGAATTCAATTGAAATAAAAAATCAAAAATTAAATGAATAACTGTGTGAGAGAGAGAGAGAGAGACAAAGATCGAGTTATAAACTTACCGTATTAATAAATAATGTTGTTGTTGCAATTAAAAACAATTGCACAATTGTGGCCAGCTGCCACCCTCTGCTGCTGTGGCTACGGCTGTGGCTGTGGCTGCGCCTGTTGTCTGGCAATTGTGTTCGCAGTTTCTGTTGTCGCATTGTGGCAGGTTTGTTTCTTAAGTCTTTTGTTTAAAAACTATAATTTCTTGAATTGTTGTTTTATTTTGTTTTTTTTTTGTTTTGTTTTGTTTTTCTTATTCTTTCAAATAATGATTGTGTGGCTAAAATTAAATTATGTTTTATTTTTTATTATTTTATTTAATTTTATAATTTTTTTTTTCGTTCTGTTTAATAAATCCGCTTAGAACGAATGCTACAACCTGTGTGCACCTAAGCGTACTAAGCAATTATTTTGTTGTACAATTCAAAACAAATTTTTTTTTATTGACTTTAATTTTATTGTTAAACAATGAATAACTGACTCTGTGGACCTACTAATATTTGTGTGGTTTTTTTTTGTTTTTTTATTTCGTTTTGTTTTAAATTAATTTTTTTTTAATTTATTCAATGCATGTGTTTGTTTTTCCTTTAAATATACACAAAAATAACAACAACATTTATGGTCAAGTAATGTTAACAAATAAATCAAAAATTTTAATTCAATTATAAATTCCATCCATTTTTGCAAATATTTTTCAATTTCAATTTCATTGCAGGCAGCACTCATATATTCGTAGAGAGTTTCTATCATAAAAATTTTATTCGCTGGCTGGCTGCATCACAGTGTGCATTTTAAATATTTGTTTCAAAAGTTTTTTGCTTTTTTAATGGCATTTCATTTCATTGTATTTTTCATTTCCTAGTATCAATTTCAAATTGTTGTTGTTATTACAATTATGAATGAATGAATGAATAATAACAAAAACAAAAAAAAATAAGAGCTTGTGTTGTGGTCTCGTAAATCTTAATAATTTCCGTTTATAAGATATTTTTACTTTTACTCATTGAGTTATTACACGTACCCAGCTGTGCTTGCTAGCTTAAAAACTTAATAATGTTTGAAAACTTAAGATTTTTTTAATTTTTTTCAATCATGATAGTGAACTCATGAACTATCGCCTACCAACTAGACTATGGTAATTGAGGCCTGCCCCTGACCCTATGTAGGGCGACTGAATGCAACAAAATCCCGTCCCAATCTAGACCATGAACATGTTGCAGTACTGCCATATATAATACAGTTCTGTTATGGTTCCTACATGGTTACTTATATATTTCCCGATAGATGATCTAATTTTTGATTCCATCTGGGCACCAAGGACGTTTAAGATGTTCACTGCATATGTAAAACTCTACTCTATTTTAACGTAATAAAACCTGATTAGTAAGGAATACAGTGATGTAAACATTATAAGTTGTTATCAACATAGGCTTAGTAGAACTAGTCCGATTCTAAAAACTCTTTCTTTGATTGTGAGTCAACATATCAAGCAATCAGTTAGTATTTCAGGACTTCTATTACTGCTTGGGCTAATACGTTAACTGAAGCATTAATAAGTAATTCTTTGGTTTCCAGAAAGAGTATCTTTAGGGCTTCTACATCAGCAAAATTGCTGTTGAAATAATTACGCAACAGAGTCTATTTTCTCTTGTGAATTCCTAACAGATGGTGGCCAGTTATCCAAGATATTTATTGACTTACATATAAAAAGATTCTCAGAATACGCCTGAATGAGAGAATGTCAAATCTACTACCAATCATCTTGGTTGCTGGCCCATGCAAACTCAACGCATATTAAGATTTAGAATTTAAATTTTTTTTTACATTATAAGCGGCAGCAAAGACCTCCGCTGGTAAGGAGTTCCACATACGGATAGTCCGGCTAAAAAACGCATTCTGCATGTAAAGCAGTGTATAATTTTCCGGCCAATCGAGCACAAACGAAAGTACTCTGCGATAAAGTCGAGTGCTATGTAAGATTATATGATTTTCGGTATCAAGTTCCTTTACTTCGCTGAAATAAAATCCATAGTAGTAGCTAATGAACGATGCCTCAATGAATCAATAGAGTTGTCTACCCTATCGTAATTCTAATTTGGACACCCTGCAATTGACACCCAAATAAACTCCACAATTGAAGAAAATAACAATCGATTACCACTGAGATAACATTCTAACCGGGAGATCAACCATGAATCGTTATTTCGCTACTCATAAGCACTCATGAAATTTTTAATATAAGTGAGGAGTCAACAATATTGAAATTTAATTAAGTATCAAAAATTATGAGTATGATTCGATTCTATTCATCTTTTTGAATACTCATTGCTGATTGAAGAAGTAAAAAAATCCAAATAATTCACATTAATCATCATTAATTTCAAATAAATTACGAGCATATTTATGCCAAAACTGCACAACAACAACAACAACAATTTGTCATGCCAAAAGTATTTTCACTCATTTTATGAAAAATATTCACGTTTTGCAAGTAAGAAAAAACAATGGCTGGCTGTCACATACAATAGAAAATTAATTGATCAGCTTTAATCATTGTGATGAAGCGAGCCTACAAGGCATATACATATATGTATTTATGTATGTACGTACAATGCATATGCATTGTAAGCTCATCAACACATCAGCTAATGATGGTCATGCCAAACAAGGCTTGTTGTAGAGAACAGATACGTACACACACTAACACTGGCACTTAGTATTGCAACATTTTTTTGTTTTTTCTTTTCTGTATGGAGGGAGATCAAACAAAATTCTCTAGAATTTCCATAATAACAGGCTTTAAGCCATCAACAACAATACAATACAACACACAGCAATAAATGACTCATGTTTTTAAACTTGGAACAGAAAAAAAAACAGCAACAACAACAACTAAAAAGTGAATCTTATGGTTGTTGTTGTTGTAAGACAAATAAATTCTTAAACATTTTTTTTTTCTTATAAGATTAAAGAAAAGTATGTGTGTGAGAGAGGCAGTGGAAAGGGCGGGGGGAGTGTGTATTTTTAATATAAAAATAACCCCATAAACCTTTTGTGGTTATTGATTAAGAATTCTAAGCATGCCTTTCAAGGCAGTCGATTTAAAAGAGGTGCTAATTTTTTCGATTTATTTACAAACAAATAAAATTTAAATCTTATAAAATCTTATTTATTTACAATAAATTTATTTTTTATTATTTATCTGCTATTTGACATTGATTTTCTTAAAAGATTTTCAAGTTTTTTTTCGTGTTTGTTTTGCTTTTGATTTGGTTAAAAGCTTTCTTTCTTTTCTGTGTGTGATGTCATATCAAGACAATAAAAATTTTGGTTTTTAAAAATTCATTCAAATTTATTCAAGCAAACACACACGTACACACACAATAAGTAACTACTCACGTATACAGAGGCATGAATGCTTCAAAGTCACAAAAAAACTACAATAAATCATCTTAAATGAAACTCTCTCTAATGAATCTCTCTCTCACCAACTTGCATTTGAGAAGTACAATATCTCTTCTTATAACAACAACACTTTATGTTCAAACAATGCAAACAACAACTGAGAAAAACCTTTGCATCACAAATGCGCACACAGACTTACTCTTTAAAACAAATATGGGCAACACTTTAAGAGCCTGTTTTTATAAGACGAACGATTGATTTCACATGTTCATGTGTTTATATGGAAAACTCAAACAAAAACGTGTGATATTGTTCGGCGATAAGAGGAAGCTTTATTAACACCTACTAAAAAATGCCCGTTTTAATAAAACGAACGATTTTCATACGTTCAGCTGTATATATGGAAAACATATACAAAAACGTGTGATATTTTTCGTCTTACAAAAACAGGGGATAAGGGGATAGAAGGAAGTTTTACTAACACCTACTCAGTAAGGTCTGTTTTTGTAAGACGAACGATTTCCAATGTTTATATGTTTGTAAGGGAAACACAAATAAAAACATGTGATACCGTTCGTCTTACAAAAACGAGGTATAAATAAAAGGAAGTTTTACTAACACTTAAGGTCTGTTTGTTTGCTACTAAGTAAGGCCTGTTTTTTGTAAGACGAACGATTTCACACGTTCATCTGTTTGTATGGGAAACACAAATAAAAACGTGTGATACCGTTCGTCTGATAAAAGCGGGGGATAGGGGGATAAGAGGTAGTTTTACTAACACTTAAGATCTGTTTGTTTGTTGTATAGAAAGCGTAAGCAAAATTTATTGTACAAACAAAAACGCTCATCTGAAACCATTTGTCTTACAAAAACAGGGTATAAGTAGTACTTACACAGAACAGCTTTTAAAGCTCTCTTTAGTGTTTTTTCTCAGCACATGTAATGAAAATTAACTCAACAGTTAGTTGTTGCTAGCAAATGAATGAATGCCTCTTGGCAAAATTTATTAATTTTTTTTTCTTTTGTTAAAAACAATTCACTTTTTTCTGTTAAAAAAAACCAAAAACAAACATAAATTTGCCAATTTCGTTGTGGTTATCTGCGAATGTTTTTTAATTACAAAATTCAATCATGTTTGTTTGTCTTAAAAAAACTTTAATTTTTTTATTGCTTCTAAGAAAAAAATTTTAATTCTCTTCGAATGACAGACAAACAAACTGTATGACTCTTAGTGAGCAAATATGAACGAGCAATAGCGGCCGTAATATTATGGCAACAACAATAAGAAAATCATGATGATGAAAAAAAAACTTGATCCTGGCTTGAAGCGAAATACTGAAATTGTAAGATGATGTTGACAAAAATAGTGTTGACAATTAATAGCATTTGTAAAAGCGCCAAAATCAAATTAAAGCAAAAACATTAGCTGCTTGTGCTAAAAGGGTTATAGCTGACAGCCAGCTGCTGTTTGAAGTGCTTTAAAGACAAAGGAATAAATCTATTCCATAAAGAATCGCATCGGAATCATTGATTGGGAGTGGTACTACTGTTGCTAATTATTCGTTTTATTTCTTCTTTTCGCTCCTTCTTAATATTTTTTTGTTTATTTTGTAGTTCAAATAATCAATTTTTCCAGGTAAACAGGCAAATTAATTTACTGGGGCCGGGTTATAAGAATGATGACACACCTACATATCTATAGGCATATGTATGTATGTATTGTATGTCTTTGTATAGAAACAACACCCTCTGTGAATACGTGTATTCAATTTTTTTTTTATTAAAACTAGAAAAAAAAGTTTACCGGTGGTAGTAAGAAAAAGGGATTTGATTTGAATCTGTTTATAAAAGCAACAGGACATACCTCCACAGAGTATAAGTTAAACAGAAAGACATAGAGTACGGATGTGCTTTATGATATGATGGACGAATATTACACGGAACAAGTTATTTTATTTTCCTCTGATGAATCAATAGAATTCAATACTCTACTGTCATTAAAAAGCACCTTCGCCCTCTCTTCAGTATGTTGTCAAGAGAAGGAGGTCCAATAAGTGAATTATTTTATGTATCTCCCTCCCTAAGGAATATTTCCTATCGGCATTTGATAGAGAAATTGCAGAACATCAACAGATTCTAATTTTCTAATATTTACTCCAGATGAAGAAGTATAAATCAATAAACATCATGCATGTGATCGATCTATTATTGTGTTTTAAAAACGATCCTTTTCGCACTACGCCATATAGAGATAAATCAAGGAGTTTATCAAACGTATATTACAGTAAGAGCCCGCTTAACGCTGTTTCAATATTACGCGGCAGTACAAAAGCAGTGCACTATATAGCACTTTTGTTAGTCTGTCCAAAATAAAATTCCCAACTGTATTTTCCGAAGTCGCAATCACAGTACGAACGCATCTTTCCTGCGCCACAGTTGAGATCTTAGTTGCCTCGTTAAACGCTGTTTCGTTTAGCGCTGAAACTTATTGGAACGTTTCCCCGCGTTAAGCGGGGTCTTACTGTATTTTGCCAAGGACGACAAACTTTTTCTAAAAAGCCATACAGAAAATGTTGGTCGCTATGTTGGTGTGATTGCTGGGATGCTAGTTAACTAGAGATTAGAAAGCCCTGAAGTTTGAAATTTCATTTCTGACATCTTGAAAAAAAATATTTGTTTTGTCAAGTACATTCTGTTCTGATTGTAAACTAATTGTCATGAAAAAATCCATTCCTAATCTGCCATTCGGGTTGGACATTAAGGTCTGGGACCCAGCCAGCCACTCATGAATAAAATTATCTCGCAAAACATGGGTGGTATGAAAAGCCAGCCATCTTAACTAAAGTATGTATGGTAAGGTCAATAATAGAGTTCTACTTGACGATTTACCATCATACGTAGGTGGAATTTCAGAATATTGGCCAGTACAGAAGGTCTATATTACGATTACAAAACTGCCTAATGAATGAATCCATGTGTGTTGCATCTGCATTAAAACAATGTTGTGGACTCGGCACTTTAACAAATTTTTGTTTAATTCAAAAAAAGACTTCTATTCTTGAAGCAATGAAAGAAAGGCAAGTTATATACCATTTGTATTCATTTGAAGTTATAAAGAAGTTGAATCCACTCTCAATCAAGATCAATAGATTTCGGATTGTTTACTAAATTCATTAAACTTTCAGACTAGTTTTTCCGGATTGAGTCTAATAAGGGAGTCATGCTTTAAATGCAAAGCCCCTGATGCTGCTTCTCAAGACCGGTTGATCAAGACCTGTTATGTGGTATCCATCACAACGGATCGTTGTTATGTGTACACTTAAGCACAGAGTTCCGCCCTGTTCCATCCTATGTATCTCCCTCCTATACACAAAAACTAACTTATTTCGAAATCAAACAAACTCATCAAAATTCTTTTGTTTGAAATAAAATTTTATAATGTGAAATGAAAATCAAAAATGAGTATATTTTCCAATTCATACTACGACGTGTTCTTAAAGATTTACTTTTAAAGAATTCGCCAAATTCTCCGCGTTTTACGCAAATAGCCGAAAAACCGCCGCGAAAAAGCTGCGCTTGAAATAACTGAAAACAAATCAGCAGAGGAGACAAAAAATGCACATATTGGGAGTAGAAAAACAGCAACAACACTTTTTAATACCACCAACACAATATTACATGCACAAACACACACACTCGCAGTTTAGCAAAAATCACGCTCACAAATACAATGAAACTCAAATCTCCGATACACAGAGAGGCAACGGAGGAGAGATAGATAGATCAGCGGCAATTCAGAAAAATGGCAATGAAATTTTTACACAAGTTTTTTTTTCTCCTCCTCTTCTTTCCTTCTTTACTTTTTCGCTTTTGTTTTATTTGTCTAAAAGTAGTAGTTGTTGTTATTTTTTTATTTATTTATTGTATAATAATAAATGATCTTTTGTTTTTTAAATACAATTGAAATTATTTGTCTTACGAGAGAATAAAAAAATAATTTCTTTGGTTTTTCCTTAAATTCGTAGGGTTTTTTTTCCCGATTTTACTTTTAATACCGATCGTAAAACGGCTTTACAACAACGTTTTGCTTATTTTTTGTTTGTTTTTCTTGTTATCACTTTTTTTCGTATTTTTTCAGCGTTTTTATAACCTTCTCGTATGCCCGTCACTATTAAACTGTTTTGTTGTGCATTTCTTGTTACGGGTTTAAGCCAAGTTTATATAAATTTTGTTTTCTGTTGGAGAGAGATGCCAATTGGAAGGAAGGAAGATAAAATAAATGAAAACTAATCTTAACAGTATGGCAACTGCATGTTATAACCAACCATCTCGTATGGCAAGTGATGCCAATTCTTCTTGGGGCTCTCTCTAATTAATTGCGTAAATTAGAAATTATGAAAAAAGAGCTACATTTCAAAAACTACTATACTTACTGTTCGATGACGTGATCACTCACCGCCACATTAATTTAAAAAATTTATTTTTTAAGTTGGCATCCCAATAATTTTTTGCATTTCTTCTTTCTGTTTTTTTGTTTTTTTTATTTTGTTAAATAAAAAATTTTAATTTAATTTAAAATTTTCTGATTTTATTTTCTTTTTGTTGTAAAAAATGTAAAATTTGTACAATTATTATTTATTTTGTGAGCTAAAAAATATAACATTAAAAAATTAATTAATTTTGAAAAAAATAGAAAAAACCTAAATTTAAAAAATTTGTTTCTCATTTTAGCGATTTTTTTTTGTGATTAACACAAAAAACATTTTTTTTCTTTCTGTTTTGGCGATTTTTTAAGCGATTGCGGAATACACAAAAGTTTGTTCTTCTGGCAACACTGGTTGGTTGGAATAAAATGGTTTTTGTTCGTTAAAAAAACCGTTGTTTTGAAAAATTCACACATTCTTTTTTTCAAGTTTGGTTGCTTAAATCAAAAATTTTAGCCCATACGTTTAAGAAGAAAATTTTCTGTGTGTGTGTGTTGGTGTGGTTGTGCTGCAGGATGCTGGTTTCCGGGTCGGTGCGTGTCTGGGGTGGTTGTTGTCCCGAGTGTAAGTTGTTGTGTTGAACTGTGTGGTTTGTGTCTGCGGTTGGTCAACCCGACGGGTGTGATGCGGAAGAAAAGCGTTGTGTGGTGGTGGTGAAAGTGAGTTTGTTGAGTCCCAGTCCACACACAGTGGCTTGCGGCGCTTAAAGAAAGAAAATTTCCAAAACAATTTTTTTGGTTTTAAATATGGAGAATTTGTCCGTTGTGGTGAGTTTTGAAGGTGGTGAATTTTTACATCGTGTGGTGAGTTTCTGTGGTGTGGTGAATAAAATAGAAATTCACCAAAGTGCCGTTACTCGAAATGGGTACTGTATTAATATAAATCATTGTACTGTGTGATGTGAATTAGCCGGTGTGTGTCTAGAATAAGTAATTTTCACCATCTTTAGTGGGTGCCACAAATATTGGGTAGGTGCTAAACACCAAATATAACAGTTTTAGTAGCTGTTATAAACAGTTCGTATAACAACAAATAGCGAGTGAGTGAAATGGCTGTTGTATAATTAATGGCTATGCCGCAACGTATTCCTGAACCTATAACTGATTCATTTCTAAACAATAGATGGCAGTGAGGAAATTAAATTCTACATCGAACTCTGTTTTAACAATTAACAACAATGTGTTCGAATTTATTTTTACATTTAATTTTTTTAATAATTCGAAAGAACATTTGGACATTTAACGGAATGTTGTCTACTTTACGTAAAAAAGTAAGTAAAGTAAAAACTTTTCATGTGTTTTTAATATTATTTTATTACTGTTAATAATAGCAATTGTGACTAGCATTAATTTCATTAATTCAACTACTCTGCTAGTGAATCCAGTCCGTTATACAAATCTACTAGAAATTGTTGTCCCAAGTGGTTCATTTAGTAAAATAATCCACACTATGAGGATGAGTATCCCCTTCTGCGGTTGTTCTTTCAGTCTTTTAAAAAATTGTTTATCCCTTGAAGCTACTTCGCTCGCTATCCAGTCAATCAAAGTGTCCTGTACACCCACCCAATCTGGTTAGTAAGCCCATTTTATTATATCTTCCAGTTCTACATTCATTATTGAAGGGTCCATTCATACCTAAGAAAAGGGCCAGGGTACTTTATCGTTGTCTCGTCGACTTTTCTTTCGTGTGCGTTGGGGCATGTAATGCGATCTCCTTGTTTTTTGTATGCTTACTCACTCGTTCTTAGACAGGAGACTTATTTATAAAATTCCGACAATGAATCCTCTCTTAATGGTCTTCAATAGAAAGAAGGAGTGATGTGTGAACATTACTGATTAAGACTACCTACTTTTACTCGAAAAAATGTAAATTTTGCCGACTTATACTGTCATGTATTGTAAAAGGATGGTGTATAATTCCGGCCCATTCAATTGTCCTTACAGATGCACGCACTTATGTCATGTGGCATTGTGGTTGGTGGTATGTATGGTCTCTTTTCTGGACTAACGTTTTCAAGTGCTGAAATGACAGAAATTGGGCAACCACAAGAAGGCCGAAAATAATCAATTTTCGAACCTTAGAGTGGCTCTGGTAAACTAGTGTTATAAATTCATGAAATTTGTAAATTCTTTGAAAAATTTGATCGGATAGATTACTACTAACTAACTACCCCTCATTCTTTGCACAATTCCGGAATAAAACTCGAATAAAATTTTTTATTTCTCACTTTTAAGGAATACCCTGATTCCAAATGATAAAGGTAACACATATGAATCGATTTCGCAAAAAAAAACAAAAACAATAAGAAACAAAAAACAAAAAGTAACAACATGTTCCAAACATGCGCATTACGAGCGATGCTATTGACTCTTTCTTACATTGCTGCCCTTCCCTTTAACACTTTGACATTTCAAACTCATCATTAGAGAGCTCCAGTGCTTTGGCTGCTATTTCATTGCTAAATTCCTTGCTTTAATTAAATGTCAAATAAGACAGGAGAAACGTTTTATTATTACGGCCAAGAGAGGCAAAGAGTAAAAAACCCATCAGTTCGCTCGCTAATCACTACTCATTTTTGGCGTAAATTAAAGTGTACAAACGAAGAATGAAACAAGTGACAGCCAAGTGACATTTGCAACCCTTAAGTGAGATTTGTTGTTTGAATGAATGAATGATAAACTAACTCTCTTTCGTTTTACACTAAAGCCGCCAGAAACACACTGAGTTGAAGTTTTTGTTCTCTCCTTTGGCACATATCTCTATTTTGCAATGCTCCTCCATCCAACATATTCAGTTCAGTGTAATAACAATAACGGATAACGGTTACATTTTTAGTCAGGCACACAGACAGTATTCAGTGAAAATTTTATCACCGTCGAAGTCAGTTGAATTCTATCGCTCTCTCTCTGTGTATGAGTGTCTACTAAAAACAGTGATATTCTGAAAGAAAAATTGAAAAAGATTTCTAAAGAAAAAGTTTAACAAAAATAAAAAAAAAGGAAAATTTATTTATTTAAAGAAAGAAGAAAGAAAACCCATTGAAATCTTTGAATCTCTTTAAAGCGAAAAAAGAAAAACCAAAAAATTGTATCCAAAAAATAAAAAAAATAAGAAATAAAAATTTGTGTCTCCACGGTTTAACAATCTTTAAAGAAGGAAAAAACGTCAAAAAAAAGTTTTTGTCCAAAAAGAAAGAAAAATTAAAAAAAAAACGAAAATCAATAGAAAAAAGTTATACAAACAAAATTCGATTCGATTTGTCATTGTTTAAGAAAGAAAAGCACAATACAGAACCAGAACAGACAGAACACAGAACAAACAGCACAGAATATTAGCCAATAACGGTAATAAATTAGTTTTCTTTCCATTTTTTCCAAATTTTCTTTTTTTTTTCGTTATTCGATTGCCTTTCTTCTTCCCTCTTTTAATGAAGAAAATTTCTCCCAAAAGTAAGAGGCAGGCAGTAAAAGAATAATCGAATTTTTTTTTTGTTGTTTTTAATCGTTAAAAAACCGAAAAAAAAACATTTGCCTTTAAGAAAGAACAGAAAAAACTCTCATATACACACACACACCGTCACAGTCATTAACTCACTCTCTTACACACTTACCCATGCCCACACATACTTACATACATAGTATAGCCCCACAGGAGAAAACAGAAATGAAATCGTAATAATCGGTATAACAAAACAACTGTTTCTTTAAGCTGTTGTTGTTGTTTCTATCGTTATCTATATTACAGTTGTTGTTGTTGTTGTTCTTGCTTTTGTTTTTATTGTATTTTTGTGTGTGTATTGCACGGAAGTAAAAAAAAAACCAGAAGGAGTCAGTAAATGAGTAAATGAGTGAAGAACAGTGATGCCAACTGGGTGTATAGAAAGTGTTTTCCAATGAGATGCACAAGCATTTAAACGAGAAAACGAAAGCGCTTAGAGTCAGCAAAAGTGAATCAAACTAAGAAGTTGTGTAAGATTAATAAGATTTATGAACTGCACCGGCATAGGTGGTGGTGATGCTGACCACATGGCATTTGGTCTCAAGAAAATAGAAAAATTTAATAAAATTTCTATGTTGCAGAGAGTATGTCTTCCTTATCGCTCTCTTTCTTTCGTTTCATAATTTTCAATCATTTTACAAAATTATATAAATTGCCTGTGTAGTATCCTGTGGAGAGGATTATCATTTCAGTTTCAATTTAATTTTCTTGTTGTGTTCATTGTGTTTTGCAGTTTTACTTAGAATATTAGCTCGTGTTGCGTGCGGCTTAAATGGAAATTGTTTGTATTTATTAAAAATTTAATATGCGAGGGCCTACAATTAAAAAATGATAAATAATGTCTCACAAATTTTACTCATATTTTGGTTCTTTTGGTGAACGTAATTGGTCTTCATAATTGGGAATTATTTTTCGGATATCTTGCGATTGAAGCTTCTTATTTCAATCTGAGTTAGGCAATTATAATATAAAAATAGTTTATATTTGAATGTGTTATAATATGACAATACACGATTTCAGAATTTTTTTGATCAGAGTTCTTTTGATCCAGTGACGTGAGAACATTTAATTTGTATTCAGTGTCGTAATAACAATTCATATTTGATTAAATCGAGATTACATACATATTCTGAAAGTAAGTTATGATACGATATTTATGTAAAACGTAATGGCTTTCATGATTCCTGTTGAGGCGTTATTCAGATTTATAAAGTCTAGTTGAGATCATAAAAATGAGTGTAGCCATGACTCCCTAGCAATAGTATTGTAGGTGATTCATTTTTTGTGCACTCACTTTGTGTGAAGTTCAACTAAATAAAGAGTTGTGCATAAAAATAAGCATTTTTTAAGGTGTTCTCTCAAACTATTAAAATTACTTTGTATTTTATATGGACATTCTGTTAAATATTAAGCGGAAGTGAAATCTAACTTGTTTCATTAATAAATTCCTCAGAATCATATTCAAAATATTCTGATCCAACACTCTTAGCAATATGAACATTTGACATCAAACCAACGAGAAACCCACTCGAATTTACACGGGATTTCTCTTGGTCCTAGAAGACAAAGTCAATAGAAAAGCAGTTGGACACGAACGGTATTTCAAGAACTCGGATAAGGCAAGGCGTGGAATTAACATCGGCAAAATAAAGGAAAATAAATAGAAGATTTCATAAACAATTCTAACATTTTAGTTATGCAGATCTATTTGTCTCTTTAATGGACTATACAGTGGACAAATTTCAATATTTACACCTGCCTACAAATAACTGCTATTATGTTAATACTGAGAACAGTTATGCGTTGATATACCTTAAGAAAACTTAAAACGTAACAAAATAACTTATATTTTGTACTCGATTTTATTTTATTGTCACACAGTTCCTTTTCATTGATTCCAACGAGTCAGTTAAATGATAGACATCGTCGCACTATCAAGATCAATCAAATTATTATCCCTGCATTATCAGAATCGTGCTTAGAATTCTGTCACACTAGCAAATCGCAATCAATGCATTGGTTTATTGTGTAATTGTGTAGATGACGTTCAGTACACAGGGAGATTTGATAAAATTATTTGTCAAACACTATTTCTGTGTTCAATGCTCCGCAATGACACCTAGTCTATTTATATAGTCCATAAAGGATTTGAAGTCGCCGTGGTCTAGTAGGTAGTGTGTTGGCTTATTAGACGAAAGGCCCGAGTTCGAATCCCAGGCCAGACATCAAAAACAAAATACAAAAAGTATTTCTTCGGCGACTTCCTCTCAACAGATTTCTGGCAAAAACTCCGAGAGTAAATAAAACCTGCTATAAAAAAGTTTCTCAAAAGTCTGTCGTTCGGAGTCGACTTTAAACTGTAGGTCCCGCCACTCATGTATAAAATTAACGCACACAACATGAGTGGTGTTGAGAAGCTAGGCCGTAATCCTGACTGAAGGGTTGTGATGGCCAATTATGTATGTGATAAAGGATTTCAAGTGTCTAAATTTAACTTGTTGTTGTAAATTTATTAACAAAAAATCTCCTTTCATTTATATGATTTGTAACATTATTAAACAAGCAAAGCAAAGTTATATCGAATTTATAAATTTTATAAGATCGTTTACTCTTAAGCTATCTTAGCAGCAATCTTAGTTCACTGGAGACGCCAGCACAAACAGCGGTAATCGCATTATGTAACATATCTCGAGAGACAATCGATTGGTATTCATAAAGCAGTAGAAGAGTGGGAAGGCCAGCTGAAGTAAGTCTTTGGATCTAAAAATAAGACTTATGCAAAAATTCTGATCTGAGATTAAAGACAAATCTGATTGTAGAAATTTTATTGTGGATTTTAGTTCCAGATTGTAATTATATTAAAAGTATTATGAGTTAAGTACACATTCATACATATACATACATACAGCTTCTCACACGACTCATGTTGGGTGCCTTAATTTTTATACTTGAGTGGCGGTTAAGTAACATAGGCTTATATTCAGTGTAGTGTGAGAGATCAAAGTCCACCACGCTAATAGTCCGTCCACTGCCTAATAGACTATTATAGCAACCACATTGGATATATTAAAAGGTATATAACACATAGAGTATAAGGGATGAAGGCGAAAAAATCAATAATAGAGTTCTAGGTCTTATGCCAACATCGGCAAACATTTCAGCCATCAACTGCGTTTGTCGTGTCATCATGAATTTCATTTATTGTTTTCCACTACGCCACTACTGCATAGCTGTAAAAGTAAGGCGAAAATATTCTGTGAGTACGATCATTAGTGTACTCAAGTCGCAGAGTATCAGAGAGGATTTTATGTATTTACTTGTATACGGATTTATCTCCAATATTTCCCGAGAAAGCTCATTACCTTTGCTGATGGAATTTTTTAGTAACTTAAGAATATGATATGCAAAGCAATACACAACACATACATACATATAAAAATAATCCGAGGATGATATCCACTTCATCAAAACATGTTAATACTTAATCTTTTGTCGTTGCAAGTTTCCCAACCACTCCTCTCAAAGGCTACCTCTCTCAGTTTTATCAGAGACTTATTTATTTTGCTGTTTGGCTACTTTTTCGCTGGAAATTGAAAATATAAGATCTCGCTCTATTCAGATCTGATTTAAAGCAGTTTCTGTAAGACGAACAAATTCAGATGAATTAGCGATTTGTTTAATTTTTTTTTTAATTAAATTTAAATTTAAAATTTTTAAAGAATATTTTCTACTCATATTTAATTATTACTAATTAATTAAATAAGTGATACCTCACTTTTTCTCCTTAAATTGTAAATATACATACGTGTTAATTTTTAAATTTTAATTGTAAATTTAATTCAAAAAAACACCCCAACTTTCTTCATATAAATAAAAATATTTAAAGAGAAACACGAATAAAAAAACCGCTACATTTGCCCACACACAACCATTTACTGAGCGGTGTTTCTATTTCCTTTTGGCTGGGAGAGAGTGTGAGTACAAGTAGTTCTGTGTGTCTGTGTGTGTTCGCTTCTATAAGAATAGTAAGGGAATGCGAGTGAGAGATAGAATGTGAGTATCGAGTATGTGTGTCAGCAAGTGTACAATTACATATTTCGGTGGCTTGTTTTGTAAACGTATTGGTGAGAGTTAAGTTTCTATAGTTGTGCGCATTTGTGTTTTCCTTTTTCACTGATAACAATACGAACAACAACAACAACAACACAAACAACAGTAACAAAAAAATATAGTTTATAATGGATACACACAACGACAAAAAATGTGACACACACCGAAAAAGAAAGAAAGAAAGAAAAATTAAATTAAAAAACTAAACGTACATATAACGATGCAAAAATCATTTGAAATAAAAAAGGAAAACTTCAGATCTATCTCACTCTCTCTCTCTTCTTCTATTTTCTCTTTTTTTGTCGCTATTTTTTTATGTGTCACTAGAATAGCGTTCCATTGCAATTTATCAACTACAGCAGTAGCAGTAAAACAGTAGCAGCAACCCACATACACTTCCTGTAACCAAAAAAGCAATAAAATTTTGCTTTAAAGGGTGAGTAATAATTGAAAAAAAATGCAAATTTTAAACAAATTTTCTTTTTAAATTTTTTTTGCTCTTGCCAGTGATCTCATCACAAATGCATCCTTTAGAATACAAAAAAAAGAATGTAAACTCGTAACTTTGTTTTGTAATACATGCTCAAATGTCTATTGGGTTATTTGGAGGGGTTTTTTTTTTGCGAAAGAGTGTGGGCGGGGGTTTTAGTAGTATTTTTATGAATTCCAAAAAGAAATAATGATTGAAGTTATGTAAGCAGCTGTATTATACGCCACAAAGTATGCCATAAAATATTGGCCATTATGAGCTCTCTAGCAATAGTGGACGTGCACGACGTCTTTTTGTCTGACTGCTAGTTTAGTTGCTTTTTTCACTCACATCTACATACATATACTGTGTACAGAATGTACATACATATGTGTGTGTATTAGTTGACTGTTGGTTTTTCTCATTTCCGTCATGCTATCTGTCTATGTGTCTCTTTTTTGTTTTGTATTTTTTTGTTTTTTTTTTAATTTTTCGTTTTTGAAATACAATGTTGCATGCATGCATAGTATCTCATATCCTTTGTGTGTATCATGCTCGCTGCCTGTGTGTGTGTGAGTGTGAGCATGCATTGTAGTGTTTCTCTGCTTTGTTCGGTTGTTTGTTTGTTTGGTTTTGTATGCAATTCATGCATGTATGTATTTTGGGGTGTGTGTATAGTAAAGAGTGTATGTGTGTCTGTGTATGTACAAACATTAGTTCAGTGACCTGATGTCATTCTAAGCCAACAAGATTTTTGAGAAAAAAAAAACGCTGAACCAGATGAAGATGTTTCCAGCTTTTCGTTTACCAACTGCTGGAAAACATTGCCCAGAAAATATGTCAAGTTGTTTGTTCCTCTTTTTATATTCTTCCTCCACCTCTTCTCTTCCTTGTTTTTCTCAATTTCTCTTCCATTTATCACTCCTTAATGTAATGCTTGGCTGTTTAACCCATATTTCTTGCTTCCATGTATGCTTATTTGCCTGTTTGGAGATCCCTCTCCCTCTTTCTCGCTCTCTCTTTATGTGATGACCAATAGATAAATATTTGCTTTGGTTTCCTTAATTCCATTTATTGCAACAAAAATCTGCAACAATCATCAACAGAGTGAAGAAGATGTGAAGTATGAGGAGAATAAATAGACTATAAAAGTTTTAATTGAATTGATTTTATAACAGCAATCAATAGTTTCTTCGTCTTTTTTTTTTTAATGGCAAAATAATCATGATATGACAAGCAGTATGTACGATGGTGGAATGGAAAAGTTTTGTAAATTTTTAAATTAAGGATCAAAGGCAGTACGTATGGACTGTCTACGTACGTAGACAACACAGATCGGCCAGAACAGCAAAAAGCTGTAATGATAGAACAAAACTGAAATCATTTGTTGAGGCTCTAAGGGCTTTAAATGGTCAAATGTGGCGTCTTTCATTGTTTTGTATTCAGGCAAAGGTTGTATATAAATATCATTTGCAAAATTGAGGTCCGTGGCCACTCAATGGATCCTCGTCAACAGTGCTCGTTTTAGGCGCGTCTCGGTCTTCTCTGATAGTCGGGTCGCGTTTCTGGGCGTTTTAGTGTCTTACTGGTCTGCGTCCCTTGAAACAGAAGGGCCGATTAGGTCGCCAGGGCTGGTGCACTCCCATCGGAATCCTCTTCAATCGACTTGGGTATGCGACTTACATCGGTCAAGTTGGCCATGGCGCGTAAATTCTTTCGGGACTCAAACTTATCCTGGGCCAATGAGGAGTCCTGCTCCACCGCTAGACTCACTTCGCCCTTGATGGATACTCATACTTGGTCGTAACTTCATCTCAATTATAGTGGCCATGCTTACAGGTCATTGTGTTATGGGTAGACACGCGGAAAGGATGCAGCTCCCGTTTAACGACTTCTGCCGTGGGTGCGAATCCGCTGAGGAAAAGGAGAGTGTTATTCACTCTCTTTGTTAATTCCCATCTCTTAGGAGGTGCAGATATAGGTTATATGGCTCTCCAATCCTTGTCAGCTTGACTTGATATCAAGTATATAGCTTCGTTTATCAAACTTTCGGGTTGGTTTTCCACCATAGGATAGTCGTGCCTTCTCGAAATCTCTGTAAATGTGAATGTCATAGTTTACATTTATTATTGTAGTATTGTTTGTGTATTTTGTTTACATTTATTCTCGTAGTGTTGTCTGTGTATTTTTGTTTACCATTTTTTTATGCTGGTGTTTATTGTTATATTAAGCAGTACGCTAATTTGTAAACAGAACACCGGTATCTAGATTTTTTATTTTCGTAACAATATTTTTATTCGTTTTATTTTCTTTTTTTTATCAAAAATTATGAAGTTTACCCTACATGTTCCCACTGTGCTGCCATAATATAATTCCATTCCTTTTGAATTTATTGTCCTTCACCACACTGCCACACTACATACATACATACGTTGAAGTGTAATTAAAAAATTCTTTTCAAAATGAATTCTTGGAATCTGTCCAATATAAAGTTTATTACCATGCGGCCCTCGTAACTCACTGAGAGCTGCTTCTAACAACTTTTAAATAAATTAAAAACCTCAGAATAAAAAAACAAAAAAAAACATTAAAAAAGCTGTAAACAACAGCAGCAGCATGATTTTTACTGGAATATGATGGTAGAGCTGTTGTAATGCCATTATCCAGGATAATAAGTCAGGAGAACATATCCATTTGCATACATTAGAGTTGTGGTGGATTCTAATACCACAGTATTTTTGCTTTTAGTTTTTAGAAAAAACAGAAATTCTAAAGAATTTAATGAATTGTTAATGTAAAAATTTCTTTTTAAGAATATTTTTTTTATTAAATTTTTCATGTACTACATATACCCATTCTTATAACATAAGTAATCCAAGCATGGATTTGTGTTTGAAATACTCTGTAGTATTAACAGAAAAAAGAGTGTTATTTTGAGGAAAGGCTAGGGAAATATTATTTGACACTCTTTTCTACTTGGAAATTTATTTAATAGTCACTCTTGAGAATTGTTCTGTTCAGTGAAATCAGAGCAAAGTTTGGGAATATTACAGTTTAATACGAGCAATAACTAAAAAGATTGTCAGTTTCCTTGTGATTCTCATTTGATTTTTTTCCTTCTCGCTAAGCATATGACAAGGCTTTCTGATAAAAGCACCCATGAAATTTTGAATACAAGTGAGTCAACAAATATGAATTGAAATTTAACTATATACTCTGATTCATTTATACTCACTACAATGTTGATCTATAAGTACAGGTTGCTATGAGTATAAGTACAACATTGACATCAAACTCATACCATTCGAAATATGTTTGATTCATAAGCCTACTACATTAAAATTTACAGTCTTAGTTGTTGTTGCATTTACAACAACAAAAAAGAAAACAGACACATCAGCAAAAGAGTAGAGAGTGAGTATTTTAGTGGTCGTACGCGTTTCATACTTATTTTGTGTGTGATTCCTGTATATGTTGAGTTATGGAGAGTCATTATCAACAACATCATACGTGTTGTTAAGTACGAGTATGATGAGTACTTCAACCTTTGAATATGAGTAGAGATGTTCCATGATATTAAAATAAGTATTACTGCGTATAAGTATCAGAGATTATGAGTATGATTCGATTCTACTCATCTTTTTGAATACTCATTGCTGATCTCTGGTCCCGAGTAACTATTTCTTGTTTTCTAAGTCCAGCAATGAAATGATTTCGCAAATAAATCTCTTTCAAGGGCATCGAGAAATCTTACTGTTTGGAGGAGATAACTAAGTTTGAGAAAAGTTGTACATTAATATGTTGAAAGAAAAGCTTGAGTTTTTCAAATTCCATTCAAAATCAATGTATTACATTGGATATTTGGGTACTTGTTTTACATCAATTACTATTTATTTTCGTTGAGTGTATTTCACAATTAACATTCAAACATTGTTTAAAATAAAACGAAAATAAAAACAAAAATTTGCCATTTAACGATTGAAAGACTAATTTTACTGTTTTTGAACTTCTTTTCAATTTCAATTTCAGCAACATCAGCAACAGGCAAACAGACAGGCAGGCAGGCAAGCAAGCAAGCTTATTAAGGATTAACAAACGGTGTGAAACTCAATAAGTGCTGACCGTACGAACTGGACTCAAGCAAGCGTATACGATTACCGTTGGCTGCCTAAAGCAAAAACACAACGAAACTAGGCCGCTAAACTAAGCAACACACTTACAGCCACACATACAAGTCAAAGTATTTAATCAGCAAGTGTACGAGTGTGTGTGTGTGTGCGTTTAAAGCAGAAGGGGAATATAAACTATTGCGCGCCACTAAAAAAGTAGGCTCGCGTTTTCACGGTCAATATAAGTGCAATAGCTACTGCTGGGTGTGGGCGAATTTGCGCCCCGCCACCGGTAAGAAACACAATTTAAATCATTTCCATTACAATCACAATTTTTTTGGTTGTTGTTGTTTGTTTTTATTTTTCGTTTTTGTTTTTGTTTTATAGTTTTACAACAACAAAAACACAAAGGATTTATAATGAATGAATTAAAAAAAAACTGTTTTCTGTTTTTGTTTTTGTAAAACGTTTTTGATTTCAAGCACTTGCTCAACCGCACAACAAGCGCATGCATTTACAATGTGTGTTCGTGCGTGTTTCATTAAATTTTTCATATAAAAAAAGTTTATTCATCCTAAATAAAGGGGAAGAGGGCAGTATTTTTCCTCATCTAAATTTACAAAAAAAAAATTCCTTTGAATTTTGTGCATTCCCAGTAAAATATTGAGGGAAAAACTGCCCCTTTCTATATACATACAGTGAGCATCAAAAGAAACTGTACATTACCAAAAAAAAATACCTTAATAAATTACCGTTGTTTTTATTTTAAAATTGTTTCCCTGCAGAGATCAGCAATGAATCGATTTTTTGCTACTCATAAGAACTCATGAAATATTGAATATAAGTGAATCAACAATATTGAAATTGAACTAGGTACTCTGATTCATTCATACTCACTACAACGTTGATTTATTAGTACAGGTTGTAATGAGTATGCGTACAACGTTGACATCAAACTTATACCATTCGAAATATGTTTGATTCATAAGCCGGCCTACTCATTTAGATTCATAATTTTAGAAAAAATTCTTGTAATACATATGTACTTATAACTGATTCGAGTGACTTGTATTTTAGTGTTCGTAAGCGATTCATACTTATTTTGTGTGTGATTCGTGTATATGTTGAGTTATGAAGACTCGAAATCAACAACATCATACGTTTTGTTATGTATGAGTATGATGAGTACTTCAAACTTTGAATATGAGTAAAGGTTCCATGATATTAAAATAAGTATGAATGCGTATAAGTATCAGAAATTATGAGTATGATTCGATTCTACTCATCTTTTTGAGTACTCATTGCTGATCTATATTTCATTGCCAGATTTAAAAAATTGAAACAAAAAAAAACTTTACAAAAAATTCCGAAATATAGTCAAATTTCGGGCACTCTCCTTAAGTGAAAAAATTTGGGTTTGTATGCAGTTTCTTTTGATGCTCACTGTATGTACCTACAATACAATATATACTTATATTATTATATACTCATATCCATATGCATACAAATATATATACATATATATACTCTTTTTAAATAATATTTACTTATGTATACAGCTTATAAATTAAAATATTAAATTGCACTGTTTTATCATCGTTTTTTTTTTGGTTTTTGTTTTAAAAAACGAAAAGAAAAGAAAAATTATTTTCTTTCCATTCCGTTTTTTTTTTCATTTTATTTTCAAATGCCATTTTATCGATAAGAAAAGAAACGATTTTTTTTTTTTTTTTCATTTAATACAATCACAATGATGTTGTTGTCTCATTTTTATATTTACATTTTTACTGTGTGTTTGTTAATCGAATCTACAACAGGTTATCGGAAATGAAAGTTAATAATAACGGAAATACCCAAAGGAGGGTTTTACACTCTTCATTCACCAGATACCCAATTGCAATTACAATTTACATCCATCATTCACACATACATTCACGCTTACAACATACGTATCGTTTATCGTTACGCCAAAGCGATAATATCTTATGATAAATGAAATTGAATTATAAAAAACGTATGATGATGAAAGTTATCGATTTTATAAAGTGAATTTATTTTCATTTAATGTTTGTTATCAAGTTCTTATCGTTGTTTTATTTTAAAAAGAAAAGCAAAGGAAAGGAAGATTTAATATTTAAACAACCCTCAGTAAAGTTTACTTACTTACTTAATTGGCCATTAACAACCCGATTAACGGATTTAGGCATGCCTTAACACATCCTACTAGGCGCCTATGCTTCTCACGCGACTACACCAGTTGGTCACATCAATGTCAGGACTTCCCTCGGTCTGGTCCTTCCAACGCAAAAAAGGTCGACCTCTTCGCCTACTTTCGCTGATCCCTGCATCAAATATCTGTATCGTCGGAGTATCCTCTACCATTCGAACGACATGGCCAAGCCATATCTACATATGTCGTTGAGGAGCTCATACAGTTCACTGTTGGATCGAATACGGAAATCATCACCAACTCGCACTGGACCGAAGATCTCGAATACCCTTAAGGCTGCTGCATCAGTGCTTAATAGGGTCCAATAAATCAGTAAAGTTTAGGATCTTTACAAAATGTTTCCAAGACAATTTTAACTGAATTCATATTTAAAAGGTCCAAGATAACGATTGCCATTATACGTTATCTTCATCTTTTTCTATGCTACGCTATTAGCTTAGATCTTTCTAGAATTGCTCATGTTCCTTCTATGAATTTTCTTTGTCCTTATCGGTTGCAAACAAGTGTTTGATTACACAAAGTCTCCTTAGGAAGTTAATGGCTGATCCAAGGAAATTTTTGCTTAAGAACTGTACGTATCATTAATGTCTGATCTAAAGCTTGTCATTAGTTGCAGTGCCTAATCAAAATATTTCAAGAATTCTTTGGACACAGCGTTTAACCAGAACTCTTGATTCATTTTGAATGTCTTCTCTCGCAAACCAAGTCTCTTATTCTTATTACACACAGTTCACCATGCAGTGGACCCCCGCTATTCGTACACAATTCGTTCCAGCAGGCTGTTCGAATAGCGATTTGTACGAATGGCGAATCACTCTTTATTTTTTTATCCATAGCAACACTATTCTTTTAAAAAAAGATACCAAAAAGGCAAATGAGTACAAGCAACACGTGTTAAAGTAAACGAATTTTCTAAAGTGGCCACCACAGGGAGGAGTTGCCGGTGGAAAGTTGCACTCTGTGGCACATGGTTGCACGCAGTACGAATAGCGAAACAATGTACGAATGGCGAGTTAAATTTTAATTGAAAAAACTGTACGAATGACGAGTTGAAAAATAGTTTTTCATCAGGAGATATAGGCGTATAGATGCGTATCTTCTTTAAGAAGACATAGTGTGATGTCAAGTAGTCAACACTCTTAAGAGTTCCTACTTTCCTTAGGAGTCTTGAGTAACCAATAATTGTTCCGCCCTATTGGACACTGTCGTTCAGAGGCGTTAACCAGATTTAGTTGCAAAGTCCATACAATGAAAATCTAGTAAAAAAAGACTTGAGAGTATTTTTGAAGTTCTCCTTCTTAACATTCAAATAAAGAGCGATCTTCCTAAGCTGCTCTACCACAAATTAGTTACGATATCCAATTCACCATAGTGTCCTGTACAACCTAATATGGTGCCTAGTTCCTTTTACATTGACATATTTTTTATTATTTGTTTTCTAAACATTAACCTCTGATAAGTCCATGCTTACTTTTTTTTACTCAAAATTTCTCTCGTCTTTTCTTTGAACCAAAAACTAAAAAAAATACATTGTAAAGCTTTCCTAGTATGATCATATTAAGGATACGTCCAGCATACGCAATACAATGGTAAAGTATTTTAGCAATTCTTTTTAATTTCCCTGTAATGTTTATAATAAGCTTGTGTGCTTTTACTTAACCAGGGTTCGAATCTTGCTTAGTAGGCTTGATAATAAAATTGTAAATAATTTTCTTCTAAAAATCCTTTTAAAATCGATAACTTTTAAATCCATACAAGCATACCCTCCACCATTATCATCTATTCAAATATCATAATCATTCATACTGTAGTAATCGTAAATTAATTTGAGATTCTTCGGTACTATGTAAACCAAGAATCTGTAACTAAATCTGAACTTATGTCTTATAAAACTCCTATTAAATGATAACGATTTTTACTAACTATTTAATGAAGAACCTATGAAAAGCATATGAAATTTTAAAAGGCTTTTCCTATTCGTCTCGTCCCTCCCTAAAAAAAAAACCAAAGCTTTTAAGCAGGGCCAGGAAAATATCGAGGAATTTTTCGGCCTCAGTTTTGGTTGTAAATTTTTTAATAATTTTTACCATCTTTGCTGGTGTAAATTTTCATTTGAAGTATTAAAAAAGAACTTGAATAAGTGTAAAAAAACAAACGCTTTTTTATTTTCTTTTTTGCGCCACGCCCACTACGCCTAAATATTTTTTTTTCCGAATTTTTTTGTTGTGAAATTTTTATTTCTGTTTTCGTTGTCTACTTTGTTTGTTTTATTTTTTTCTTGATTTTTTAACTGCAAAGCATTTGAGCACCAACTTGTAAAGAAATTATTTATGAAATGCAAATAAAAACAAAATATATACACACTCGTACTGATAATTATTACATATACAAAATAAATTATAAACAACAAATGCAATTAAATTATTTACAAAAAATACTCACAACACTTTAATTAAAATTATTGAAAAAATTTGACCAAAAAAAATAGAAAAAAAAATCCATTCGATTAGAAAACAATATTGAATTGTATTTCTATCTCTTTCTGTCTCGTTTTCTCTTTCTCTTTCACCGATTTTTTTTTTTCTTAATGCCTCTGTTCAAAATTTGTCCTTTTTTTTGTCGAAAATAAAATTTCAAAAAAAAAAATTTCGTTTCGTTTTATTTCGTTTTTGTTCGTTTGTTTGCTTTTAATTTTAAATTTCGAAAATTTCGAATATCGAAATTCTTTTTAAAAAGAAGGAAACTAAAACCGGCACCCTGAATTTCTCATCGTTCAAAAGCAGTTTTACTTCGAATGTTAATTTCCTGAAGAGAAGGTAAAAACGTTTAAAATCCTTAAGCAACTCGTCATGTGAATTGTGAAGCACTAACTTAAAATTTCATATGGGTTTTCCCCTGTTTTTTTTCTTCTTTTTCTTTTTTGTTTTTCTTTCTTTCTTTGTCTCTCTTTCTTTCTTTTTTTTTCTGATCTACGCTCTCCTCCATGTATTTCAAATTGTAACGTTCGTTCACTGCGTTCCACTTGCTCGAATAAAAAAACAATTCAAAACGAAAATACAAAAAAAAAATTCATTAAATTTTGTTGCTATTATTTATTGTAATTGTTTATAACTGTAAAATCAAAAAAACAAAAAAAAAAATAGATTTAGCTCGGGAGATTTGTCTTCCGAGCATGATGATATCGATCCCAATGATTTACCGCCAGCCGCTCGACCCATACAGGAACAACCCACGAAACCTGTGGTGGGCGCGTCGTCTGTCGGTGGACCACCAAATATGCCACCACCACCGGCTCCAGGTGCACCGGCGGCAGCAACAGGCACTATACCACCACAACCTCAGGGTGCAGCACCCGATTTCTCATTGAGTCTCGGCAAGAATACAGCATCGGTTGCGAATACAACAGCTGCCGCAGGTTCAGCGGTACCACCGCGAGGCGTAAGTGCTCCCACTAGTCCAGCTAAGTCACGTGAGAGCTTATTGCAACGTGTTCAAAGTTTGACAGGGGCAGCACGTGATCAAGGCGCTTCAATTTTGGGTATACTAATTTCGAATTTTCTTTTAAAACGAAAAACGCATGCTTGTCTTTTTAAAGCTTCGAGCAGTTGTGTTGAAAATAATAGCAGAGATTTCTAGTCATTCATTAAAAAAAAAAATTGGAACATTTTTGATGGAAAATACATATTTTTCCCTCCTGTATGTAGAAATATACGTAGAATTTAAATGGAACTGCATTTAACGACTTGAAAATATAAAGCAAAAATATAAAAATTTTATGATCTAGGATACTTCCTCCATTGTCTTCAAATTCAAAAACTAAGAGAAGTTATTACGTTCAGATTCTCTAGTGTTTAACTAAACCGTGAGTTATAAACAGATAAGTTGGCTAGGATAACAGTTTCATAATCAGAATTAAGGATTCCATTTAATCGTATTATTATAATTATTATTATATAGAAATACTATAGTATTGCAATCAAATGATTTATTGTTCAGTTGTTCTCATAGAATTCAGGATGCTGCTTAATGTGAAATCTTTGCATAGCACATAATAAGCACATTTATGAGATGCTTTAACGTCACAATGATTCAAACAAATATGATTCATGTGATTCATTTTCTTTATCACTGAATCCACTCCTTTAGCTTGATCCGCAACATATTCTCAACAATTCTTTAATCCTACAATGTCCGAATAGAAAACCAAATGCTATCCACAGGTTACATTTATATAGTCTGATACGTAATTTAAATCTCTTCCCGTTATAATTGCACAACAAAAGTCTAGACTGTGCAGCTCTTCCGCTGACCAACTTCTTCTTCTTCTTCCCTTGTTTGGTAGAACTTGGTCAATTCAGGGACTGCGTTCAACGGGCCGCTATGAGTGCTCGAGTGAGTCAAGACTGTCACCAGTCTATTTGAACTGTTACATTTACCAGTTTACACTTTCAAATAACTCTTCCTTCAGTAGATTGACTCTGGCCATATAGATGATACGGAACAACCCCTCTTTGCAAGGTTATATATCTGTGCATTGCTGTGGCCTGGAATCTAGTACAAGATTGATGCTATTTCTCTTGCCTACCTAATTTAATTCACCCAAAATAGTTCCATATTAATCTCTAGCTAACGTTAAAAGTTATTTAATCCGAGTTTAAGTAATCACCGAATAAAATACTCTCTACATATGACTACTATGTTAATTTACTATCCAGGATTATTTCTAGATATTTTGGCTCTATTTCCCGTGACATTAGCACACTCCAAATATCCGATATTCTTCCATTTGGAAAGTCTCCTGCTTCTAAATAGATTCAAACTAGTTTTAGCCAACTAAATCGTCAATCCCACTAACATGATTCACCCATTTTCACCTGAAATTTCCTTTCAAACCGTCGTTCGCAGTCTTGTACAGACTTGAGACTATAGGTCTCAGGCACGGGTGGGTAAAATAAATGCATATAATATGGATGGTGAGAAGAGTCAAGCCATAAACCTGTCTAAAAGATTGTTGTTTCCATTAGTTTATGTATGTATCAGAGATCAGCAATGAATCGTTATTTTGCTACTCGTAAGAACTCATGAAATTTTGAATTGAAATTGAACTAGGTACTCTGATTCATTCATACTCACTACAACGTTGATTTATAAGTACAGGTTGCAATGAGTATGTGTAGAACGTTGACATCGCACTCATACCATTCGAAATATGTTTAATTCATAAGCAGCCTACTCATTTAGATTCATAACTTTAGAAAAATACTTGTAATACTTATAAATGTGATTCGAGAAACTCGCGAATCATTCATCAACATTTACAGTCTTAGTTGTTGTTGACAACACATAAGCAAAACAGACAAAGCAGCAAGCAGAGCAAACACACAACCTTTTAGTGAGTATTTTAGTGTTCGTAATCGGATCATACTTATTTTGTGAGTCATTCATGTATATGTATGTTGAGTTATGGAGAGTCGATATCAACAACATTACACGTGTTGTTGTTGAGTATAAATATGATGAGTACTTTAAACTTTAAATATGAGTTGAGGTTCTATGATATTAAAATAAGTATGAATGCGTTTAAGTATCAAAAATTATGAGTATGATTCGCTTCTACTCATCTTTTTGAATACTCATTGCCGATCACTGGTATATATGTATATGGTTGAAAGTACTTATATTTTTACGACACCTGTTAAATGCTTGCGGCAAGAATTGTTTCACATTTTGATTTTTAAATTGAACTGAAATATCGTCTCTGTTATACAATATGTCATCAATGTTAACAGCGTTATGAAAAAAAAAGCAATCCAACGATTACTCACCTTTTCACAGTTCACCCAAAGACCTACCCCACCCTAGTGTAAGCAACACTAATTGAAATGTAAAAAAATTATTTGTATCTGCAAGCAACGCTTACAACGAAACAAATAAACAAACAAAAATATCACCTCAAATGATTTTGTCACGATTTTAAATAGAATCGGAATTAATTTATCAAAAAATCTGTTTTTTTCAATCATAAGCTGTATGCACTCCAATGCAATAACAAAAACAACAAAATAATGAATAGAGACCTCTCTTAATAAATATTAATAACAACAGTTTATGGTAATGACTGCTGATATACTACATACGATTTATTTTTATTGCACAAAAAAAAATATTTTAAAAAGTATTTTAAATGGTGGTTGGTTGTCTCATTTATTTTGCATTTGATCCACTCATTAAATGCAATTTTTATTCTTTGTTTTTGTCTTTCGATCAACACATCATTAGTAGCAGCAGTTGCTGTTGTACTCCATATATGCCTTGACTGACTGACGATTTTGATTTGAAATTTGAATTTGAAATTTGAATTAAAAATTCAGTGTAATTGACAGTTGAGCTGTGTGTGTGTGATTTTTAATTGTGATAAATTAACAAGAAAATAAAATTCTAAAACGATATGGCAACCTTACATACATACAAATGTACATAAATAGTGAAGCATTAGTATTTTGTAATGAACGAATAAATGAATGAAAAAAAAGGAAAATTCATATTTAAATAATTACGTGTTGTTGTAATTTATGCAGATTTAATGTATAAAATTGTTGTAAAATGAAAATATTTTAATAGACCTGAGTAATTTAAACATAAAAGGAAAAACAACCGGTCAAGGTTGATTATACGGCACCCTACACCACAAAGTGTTCTTATCGAACAAACTTTATTCCGTTCGCTATGAACCAGAGATCAGCAATGAATCATTATTTCGCTACTCATAAACGCTCATAAAATTATGAATATAAGTGAGTCACCAACTATTGAAATTGAACTATGAACTCTGATTCATTTATACTCACTACAACGTTGATTTATAAGTACAGGGGTTGCAATGAGTATGCGTACAACGTTGACATCAAGCTCATACATACTTTACTTACTTAATTGGCCATTAACAACTCAATTAACGGATTGCGGCCTAACGCAACACATCCTTCTAGGCGCCTCTGCTTCTTCACAGTTGGTCACAGCGCCTGTTAGATAGAGTGATCCTGCCCTTGATCTGCAGACTAACATCTATCTCGATGGTAGCGGCGGAGCCAAGATAAATCCCTTGACTATATCGAAAGAATAGTTATTGGATGTTATCTGAGATCCAATACGCCGCACATCTCTACTGGCTATATTTCGTTTTGCACACATTCACTGCCAGACCCATCTTTGTAGACTCCCGTTCAATAGCATTAAAGGCAGCAGTAACATCTCGCTTGGTACGCAATGTGATGTCAATGTCGTCAGCGTACGCAAGCGACTGGACGCTTTTTTGAGAAAAAGTTCCGTTGCGATGCACTCCCGCCTTTCGCAGAACACTCACCATGATAAAGTTGAAGAAGTCGCATGATAAGGGATCGCCTTGTCTGAAAGTTCGCACGGTATCAAAAGTTTCGGAGAGGTTCATTCCTACCTTGACGGAGCTGCAGGAATTGGTTAACGTCATTCTGCATAGCCTTATAAGGTATATCGAGCTCAGATATTGATCAAATCATCGAACTCGTACCATTCGAAATATATTTGATTCATAAGCCAACCTACTCATTTAGATTCATAACCTTAGAAAAATACTTATAATATGTACTCATAAATGATTCGAGTGACTCGTATTTTAGTGTTCGTACGTGAATCATACTTATTTTGTGTTTCGCATATACATACATATGTATGTTGAGTTATGGGGAGTCGAAATCAACAACATCATACGTGTCGTTAAGTATGTATATGATGAGTATTTCAAACTTTGAATATGAGTAGAGGTTCCATGATGTTAAAATAATTATGAATGAGTATAAGTATTATAAATTATGAGTATGAATACCCTTCTTGTAATTTTGTTCACAATACTAGGGAAAAATCTTGTCATCCTCCTGTATTACTTTCTGAGCACAACTGTACTTATAACTTCAAATCTAATGAGACCCTGCCATAAAACTAACAGGCAAGGAGAGTGTATTTCATTCAATTCGTATTTAAAAAAATAATAAAAATTCTTTCATTATCATGTCAATTGCATAACAAAGATATTTTATATCTACGCTGCTATTATCTTAAACACAACTGTTCCCTCTTAAGCCAAGATAAGTAAAAGTAAAACTTGTAATATGTGCGCAAATATTGTATGCAAACGCTTCTTCTTCTTCTGCTTTTCATCACCTGCATGCAAATCAGTTTCTAACGAAAAATTTTCTTTTTTTTATGTTTTCCTTAAAAACAACAACAAACGAACGAAAATCCATTCAAAATTATGGTGGAAAATGCAAAAAAAAACAACAACAAAATGTTGCAACACAAAGGTGCCGCTGTTCAAAGTGCCACACGTTCGCCGGCATTCAACAAAGACAAGTATTTTACGCTGCTTGTATTGGATGACCACAACACCGACTGGTCAAAGTATTTCCGCGGCAAACGTTTACATGGCGATTATGATATTCGTGTCGAACAAGCTGAATTTAGGGTAAGTGTTAGTGTTGCTTGGTGTCGATACTACATAGTGTTGTTTGTAGTGGGGTCATCAGTAATTAAATGAAATGGGCGTGTGGGAGGGGGGTCATGGAGTGAGGCATGTAAAAAAGGGTTAATGGGTTAAAGAGTTTGATGATGATGAATTGAAAAATTTATGAAAAATTTTGTTCATGTTCATGTTTCCATGTTTTTTTTCCTTTCTTTTGAACTCGTTTAATAGGAAATCACTTTGCATGCCAGTGCTGAATCTGGTCCTGTCGTGACTATGGAAATTTATAGAGGTGACTCAAGGGTAAGTTTATAACAATTAAATTAAAGTGTTGTATGTCACTGAAACATTTTTCGATTTTATTACCTGAAATTGGTACACAAATAAAAATTAAAAGTACTTTTTATAAAGTACTAATTAAGAAATTAGTACCAAAAAAAAAAGTACGAAAGTCTTACTATTATTGAAATGTACGTTCATATTACATTAAACCTCTAAGCAATATATAGCTTTTAATTTGAAATGACATTCTTAGTGTATGTAAACTTTTTAAGCTCAGTGTACTATACATATTTATTGATGTCATAATTCCAATAATTTATTTTATTTTATTTTTAGATTCCACGCATGTTCAGACCAGATTTTGTACTCATACGCCAGCCACCACGTGACGGTTCCAATGATTATCGTTCAACTATATTGGGCTTAAAATATGGCGGTGTGCCTAGCATTAATTCGTTGCATTCCATTTATCAATTTCAGGTAAAATAAACAAACAATTTTATTAATATTGAGAGGGATCCTCTAGTAGAAATTTAAGACAGGTTTTGTATTACTTGCGGGCCCATAGATCTTATATTTTACTCTGGATCTCATTCGGATTTGAAAACTATATTTTCGACAATGCGTTCATAGCGTTGCCAGACCACACAATCAATCTCTTCAAATTTCTTTATAATCTTGACTATTCCTTGCGCAATAGATCGACTACTGGAACCATAATCAAATGGCCATGCTTTAAATCTTTTTATTTATATCTCTCGATTATTAGACAATCTACATTCGTAAATGTCATCATCTTTACAAAATAAATGACATTTTAGATGAAAGATTTTTAACAGCTGACGGCCGTGCCAGATCAGTTTTGAAATCACTAAATGGCTAACATGATAGGCTCCTTAATTATATTGTAAGTCTGCAAACATATCAAAAAGTATGAATCAATCGTTCAATATCGTAGAAATTTTTTATCGCATTGCAATGGAGAGTAACCGCCTTGGTCCTCCTAAGAACACTACGTTACTGGTTTGAAATATAATGGGTGTATTATAAATATCAACCGATCGTCACTTGCTTTACCAGAAGTGGCCGCACACAGTACCCATACCGCAGTTTCACATTCTCCCCTAGTCCCGAAACTACTCGGAACTTCCGATGAAGCGACTCAGGCTGCCAATATCCATGCATGACAGTTCATCCAGATCCTCCATGTAGTAAGCAGGTGCCTCTTTCTCCTCCGACCAAGTGCCGGGTATGTGCACACTAGGTGAAGAACAGTCTAATCCTCATCTCCACAGCTTCTGTAGAAATCATTTGCAAGGTGCCCAAGACCAATATGCCTCGCATGCGTTCCTGTAATACAATGCTCCTTAATAACCCCGATAACAGTGCTAAGCCTACTTCTTTGGAGTTGGAGGAGATTTGCCCCTATTTAGCCTTGACCTGATTTTCAGCGTCGTTCTGCTCGTGTCTGAAGATGCCCATCTGATGTTGACAAGGTCCACAATTGCATTATCAATTATAAGCTTTCAGGTACCCAAAGTGATCCCTAATGTAGAGAATTCATAAGAGAGTTCGATGGTCGTGCCGTTTCTGGCCAGTTCATCCGCTCTGCAGTTACCGGGAATATCCTTATGTCCCGGTACACATTCCTCCAATCATTACTTTCCTGAATGGATGTCCTAAATTCAACATCAGTATGAAAGTAACGGGGATAGACAAGTAAGCGAGAACGCAACAACAAGCAACGTGAACAAAATACACAAACAACAATGAAATCGCAATAGAGTTCTCGAGAAGGCGAAAACACGCACGTTTTACTTCAAGAACCTTCATTAGATTGCTTACGCGAGCATATAAAAGGGCAAGACAAAGGAGGCAATGCGTAGTAAGAATTCAGTCAGTCTTGTGCGAAGACGCGTTGCGTATGGAGAGAACAGTCGTGGTTTGAAAATCGCCGTTAAAAGATCTACGTTGTAAGCAAAGAAGAATAGCGAATAAACAAATTGTTGTTGTATCGTCAAGTTGTAAAGACGAACAATAAAGAGTTTAATTGAAACTAAGCACATATTTGTTTTTATTTTGTTTGCAATCAACGAACTCATATTCTAAACGTTTTTAAAAAGGTAAAAACGTAACACTATGTTGTTGTTTCATTTACAATAAAAAAATAAATAAAAAAAACACATAAGCAGCAAAAAGGACAGTGCAGCAATCAGAGCAAACACACAACCTTCTAGTGAATATTTTAGTGTTCGTACGCGAATGATATTTATTTTGTGAGTGATTCGTGTATATGTTTAGTTATGGAGAGTCCAAATCAATTAAGTGATACAACACGTACTGTTGTATGATGATGAGTACTTAAAACTTTGAATATAAGTAGCATGAGTATGACATTAAAATAAGTACGACTGCACTTAAGTATCAGAAATTATGAGTATAATTCGATTCTACTTATCTATCTGAATACTCATTGCTGATCACTGTTCTCGAGTGCTTTCTTGATGAGTTTCAAAAAAATTTTCTGAAATTCCCAAATTAATTTCTACTTGCAGGACAAACCCTGGGTATTTGCCCATTTACAACAACTCCAAAGACGCATGGGCAAAGATGCCTTTCCACTGATTGAACAGTCCTTCTTTCCATCACCCAAATATTTGGTAAGTTTTCTTAGACATAGAAAAAACGTTTTTTTTTCTTAAAATTTTTAATTTCAAAATTTTTATTTCGTTTTTTACAATTACAAATGAGTAAAATATGTACGTCGGCATATGATATACTATATAGTAGATAGATGGACTCTCTCTCTCTTTCGAATTAAAAACATAAAAGAGAACATAAAACAAAAACAAACAAAAAAAAATAAATCAATTCAATATTTAATTAACTTAACAACTATATTAACATTAAAACATATACATATGTACATACATACATATGAACATATGAACATACATATGTATGTACATATACAGTAGACAATACATACAATATACTACTCGTTCCTCTTTCTCTTTTGTACGTATTTTTTGAATAACTTAACGAATACAAACATAAATTAATAAACAAATTAATTCATTAATTGATGAATTATCGTAATAAACTAATTAATTAAGAAGAAGATAAAAAAAAAACAACTTCATAATGTACAGGAGAATGTTTGACGCCAACAGTCATTGCGGCTGCATTGTAAGCGTTTAAGGATTCGCCATACACTGGTCATAGAGAGGCGTTCTTCTCCAGCGACACTGGCGTATTGTACCCTCGGGCGTATTGTATTTGGCTGGCATGCAGGCGCTGAATACTGTTTCACATTTAGCAAATGGTGACCATTTACAGCCATCAGCACTTTCGAAATTACGCAGACAACCATTACGGAAACAGGCTTTAACCTAAAAACACAAAGTGGAGAAAAATTTTAATAACAAATATTTAAATTACAGAAACTCTTGTTGCTCTTACCTCACAACTACAGGCCTTGCGATATATACCCGAGAATCCCTTGCGTTCGATTATGCTCATCTTCTGATATTCCTTCACATAATTGCACAGATTCAATTGTGCACCACGGCCAGCAATCACGTACAGTTTGCCCAACTCCAGGTTAACGCCACACATACTTTCATCCATTGCTGTTACTAAACGGCCATGTCTCAATACTTTATGACCTTCAGGTGTCATCTAAATAAAAGATAGCAGAAAAAAACAAAATGGTAGTGAGACATGAAACCTTATTAGAAAGTGTGCTGAGAGTAAGAGTGAACGTGCGTGTATGCATGTGCGATTATGATTACAAAATATTGTTGTAATCTCCCTCATATAGATTGGCATTAATAAAGTTTTGATAGGCGGCATAGGGCAAATATAGGGGAAGTTTAAAAGCCCTCAAGTGATAATAATTATCTGTCTGTCTGTCTGTCTTTCTTTTTATTCGTTTATTTTTTCTTTCTTTCTTTCTTACATTTACTAGGTTAGACATTAGTTAGTGTAACATTGTGTAACTTACCTTGTAGGATTTTTTTATTTCCACTTTATAGGCGATATGTTGAGGCACCAAACGTGTTGATTTGCGCAGGACACGTACAACAATAACTAAAAATAAAATCGAAAACAAAAACGATAACGATAACAAAAAAAGTATGAGTAACAGACAATAGCAAATAGCACACGGGCATTTTTGCTCATTTAATGTTATTCTAGATAAAAATTTAGATATGGAATGTTCGACATGAAATGTTTGGCTTTAATGATCAGGTTAATTAAAACAATTGTAGAATGCTAATATTGTATTCTAATTACAGTTAGAATATGCTACGCTGGCACGCTTTCCATTGCAATTACAAAAGTTACAACAATTTTTAAAGGATAATAAGGTATTTTAAAGATCCTAAATGTCATTTTCAATAGCCAATTAATCCCAGCTATCAGAACACAAACATAGTCGCCGTAGTCTAGTAGGTAGTGTGTTCGCTTATTAGACGTAAAGCCCGGGTTCGAGCCCCAGGCCAGACATCAAAACGAAATCTGAAAAAAAAATTATTTCTTCGGCGACTTCCTCTCAGCAGATTTCTGGCAAAAACTCTGAGAGTAAATTAACCTGCCATGAAAAAGTTTCTCAAAATCTGTCGTTCGGAGTCGACGTTAAACTGTAGGGCATGCCACTCAAGTATAAAATTAAGGCACATAACATAAGTGGTGTGAGAAGCTGGGCCGTAATTCTAACTGAAGGCTTGTAATGGCCAATTACGATACGCGTATTATTTCACATTAGATGACATAGCCTAGTAGGTAGAGTGTTAGCTTCGTAGACGTAAGTAAGTAGTAGACGTAGTAAGTAAAACTATGAGAATATTACTTCGGCGACTTCCTCTCAGAAGACTTCTGGCAAAAACTCTGAGAGTAACACTAAAATTGCAATGAAAAGTTTTTCAAAAATCTGTCGTTGGGAGTCGACTTTAAACTGTAGGCCCCACAACTCATGTATAAAATTGACACATACAACATAAGTGGGGTGAGAAGCTAGCCCTGACTGAATTATAAATTGTAATTATAAATTATGTATGTATGTATGTTAGCAGCATCTTATACCTGTCTCTGATTGCTTTATACATTGACTTCGGAACTTTGAAGCTGAAGGTTATTTTTCAAGATGTCCGAGCTGAGGTTTGAAGTCTGGAAGTCTGGTCTAGTGAACTGACACATTAACCACTGAACTACGTCACTTTTCATCATTTTCGTTGATTTTGAGAGGGCTTCTGATAATCTTCACAAATATTTAATGCTGCAAGAGTGCAGCCCTAGTG
Organism: Sarcophaga rosellei; assembly: GCA_930367235.1. Lineage (NCBI taxonomy): Eukaryota > Metazoa > Arthropoda > Insecta > Diptera > Sarcophagidae > Sarcophaga > Sarcophaga rosellei. Next base: position 6,196,357 of record OV884017.1, on the reverse strand, counting down.
CTAACCAACTTCTTCCTCTTCCCTGATGTTGGTGAAACTTGTTCAGTACAGGGACTGCGTTCACCCGTGGCGCCACAACGGGCCGCTACGTGTGCTCAAGTGAGCTTTGTGATATCAGAGCTACCACTCCGAACTAACCTAACCTAATGCTGCAAGATATCGGCATATCGGATCAGATCAGTTCCCTGATCAGAGAATTTTACGATGACGTCCAAAGTTATGTCTTCTTTTTTAACTAGTAAATAATGTAACAATTTGAAAGCACTGTACGAATCTATTTTTATATACAACATACGGCATAAAAGCAACAATCTGTATACCTTTTAATTTCACCCAATTACCCCCCATCTATTGTAATAGCTCGGCAATGCTTCTAATAACTTTTCGAAACTCAAGCGAAAATGAATATTTTTGTACAATTAAAGCCTCGCCGTCAAAATGAATTTTTAAAACAGTAATTGCATCACACCATTAATTAACCATGAATTTTATGGGAATGGGAAATAAGCATAAATTTTTGTTGGTAATGACATTTATCGATTACTTACCATAATCTGCCTGGCAATAGCTGGTCTGTGGATGGGTCGGCATACAGGAACAGGCCATTGTGGGTGTAACATAAAATGCCAAAATGGCCAAAGAGGCCAACATTAAAAAGCCAAAATGTTTTGTGGCCGACATAATGGAACAAATAATGTGTGGCTGAAATGAAAAAAAAAACACATACACACACTCATTAAGATTACTAAGTAATTTTTGTATTGGCAAAATATTAGCAGTGTTCATTCAAACACAAAATAAAAATTTTAAAAAAATATTTTTCAAATTTGTACAAAAATAATTTAATTTTTCTCGTTTTTTTTTCTTAAAACTTAAAATCATTTTTTTTATAAAAAAAATTCACAAATAACACTATGCTACAAAAAAAAAATATTTTTTTATATTTCTTGAACTCTTCAAACTTGTTTTATTTGATAAAAAACTGTCTTTTGGACAAATTTATTGATTACACAAACATTTCTAAACCGAAGTTCAAAATTTAAACCTTATTAGAAAGGAGAGACATGGACCTTTAAAACGATATACATATATATATTATTTGACATAATATGCTATGAGGTTTGATGAGATAAACTTGACAAATGCCAATTTTATTCATATTTTTTTCAAATTTGTCCGTTCATGGTAGCAAAGTTTAATTAAAAAATATGAAATAAGTGATAACATTCTGAAAGTGCATTATCTTGTGAAGAGATTGACACTTCGTTTGATCAAATCGGATACAAAATTTCCGTAGTAATTATTTAAAGAGTCTAACAGTCGAGTTATATTTTTCGTGTATATTTCTTTGTTCAAATGATCTTTTAGTTCAAAATTTTTCAGAAATTTTGATGGATCTTGATTGTTTATCGGAAAATTTGTCAATTCCACGTTTGAGTGACCCTCAGAAGTTGGCCAATGTTTGCGCAAAGAGAAATAATAATATTTGAAAAAAAAACACTAATTTTAGCCAAATTCCGATTACATTTTGCAATAAGCAATCAAATTCCATCAAAACTTTTGAAAATATTTGAACTGAAAGTTCATTTGATAAGATGTCATATATATATATAAAAACTGACGACTGTTATGCTATTTTAATAATAACAATGGTAATTTTTGCAGGATTTGATCAAACGAAGTGTCACTCTGTTCACAAGATAATGCACTTTCAGAATATTATCACTTGTTTTATATTTTTTAATTAAATTTTGTAATTAAGAACAGCTAAAGTTGAAAAAATTAAAAATAAAATCATATTTTCCAAGTTTACACCATCAAATCTCATAACATATAAGTTTGAACAAAATGTTTATGTATATCATTTTAAAGGCTCATGTGTCCGCTTTTCAAAAAACTTTGGCTTTTGAAAATAGATTTAAAAAAATATTTGGATAATCAATAATTTTGTGTGAAAAGATTAAAAAGAATCGATTTTTGTCACTATGTCATTAGCTGGAAGTATGTATTTTGACTGTAGCACTGTGTAATTTATACTTGCTATTGAAATTTAATAAATTTTAATTAAAAATTAAAAACAAAGTGATCGACAAACAAATGCGACAATAAAACCCCAATATCAGCAATGATTACAAGTCCTCTGCTCGTAGAGCGTTGTGGCAAATTTGAAATTATTAATGAAACTGATTATTAACAAAAAGGAAAAACTATACAAATTCAAGTATCTGGTCATAGAATAGTGAATAGAATGAAATGGGAATAGAAAAAAACCACAATTGATAACCTTGATAAAAAGATTATTTTTTTGCTGTTGCAGTTTGCAAATTTTTGCACTCACTCTTGCACTATTTTCGTTCGTTTTTGTTTTCAATTTTATTTGTTTTTCTCTCACTCATCATCCTCAGTTAACAATAAATTGTTAAGAAAATATTTACAATGACAAATTTCTTCAAAATGAGGGAAAAGTTTGCAAAACGAAATTGAGAAATTCACGTGTTTTTTGTGGAAATAAATATCACACAGTGTATGTTATAACTTAGAGTACCTTTAGAGGGTTAAAGAAAGAAAAAAGAAAAATTGAATCGTAATTTTTTAAATGTTTGTTTATAACATTTAACAGATGATAATGAGTACCAGGAAATGCAAGGTCCATTCACTTTCGCAATCAAAATGTATTTTAGGTTTTTAGCAAAATAAAGCAACAATTTGATGAGAACTGCATGCTTCGAACATAGTAGCAAACGAATTAAATTCGAATCTGGTCAGTGTACTATTGCTGAATAAATATCTAAAACTTATACAGAGCTGTTTCCTTCTAACAAATGCATTTGCAGCCTCGTTTTTTTAATACTCTGCTATGTTCACTCGCTCGGCAATCTTAGATTACAGTCCCATTCCCTTAAATGCATATAGAAGAAAGAGTATCTATCTCTCACAAGCTGGTCAGCGATCTCAAAGTCTAATGTCAAGTCAAAAAAAAAAGCATCCAGTCCTCATAAGGTCTTTAGCCAGGTTCAGTATCAGTCCAGAACGTTAAAACCTTAAACGTAAACGTAACAACCCGTTTGTCATATTTAAGTCTGCCTTAGTACACTTTTGCTCTTTGGTTCAGCATTAATGCGCGCCGGCCCCAGTTCCCCAATTTTGTTCTTTCAACGAAGACGTCAATCCGCTGGACAATGTTGAGCTCATTTAGTTCACTGTTGATTTGGATACAGAAGCCATCGCCATCACATAGTGGACGGAAGATTTTGTGATGCAGTCAAGTTCACAACATCGATTTGTAAAAGAGTCCATGTTTTCACGTCATAAGTAGTCATTACAACTCTTCAGTCATTATTACGACCTAACTTCTCACACCACTTACGTTGTGTGTGTTAATTTTATCGATAACCGGCGTGACCTACAGTTTAAAGTCGACTCTGAACAACAGATTTTTTTAAAAACTCTTCATGGCAGTTTTAGTTTACTCACAGAGTTTTTGCCAGAGATCTGCTAAAATGAAGGTGCTGGAGAAATACTTACTTACTTACTTAACTGGCCATTAACAACCCGATTAAGGGACTTCAGCCTGCCTTAACACATTCTTCCAGGCGCTTCTGCTTTAGTTGGCCACACTAATCGATGACAGAGCTCCCTCGATCTGATCCTTCCAACGCAAATAAGGTCGTTCTCTTCGCCAACTTCTGCAAATCTCCGCTAGAAATACCCGTCTCGCTGGAGCATATTTCTTCATTCGAACGACATGACCGAGCACAGCCGCTGAATATTAATACGCTGCACCTCGTCCATGTCGTTGAGAAGCTCATACAACTCACTGTTGGTTCGGATGCAGAAATTATCGCCAACTCGCACTGGACCGAAGATCTTAAGTAGGACTTTTCTCACGAATACTCTCAAGGTAGATGCCACTGCGCCTTAAAGAAGCACGGAGAGGATCAGATCTTGTAGAGTATTAGCCGCAGGCGAAGTAATTTTTCATATTTCCTTTTGATGTCTGACATGTAGTTTGAACCTTGACTTTATGTCTAATAAGGCAACGCACTACCTACTATACTACGGCGAAGTGGCCGTATTTATTAAACACAAGCCCCAGGGTCCGATAACTCAAACGAAACGAAAAAAAAATATTTATTTCAGCGACTACCCCCTGTAAGAGTAAAACCAAAGAATATGAAAAATAAATAACAAATTAGTCAAACAACAAAAACGTACGATGATAACAACGCATTGTTACGCTCTTGGTTTATTTACCCTTCCCTTCTATCTTTCCCCCCGCGTCATGAAATATTTTTGAGAAATATTCCAAAATATGTCCAAATGCACATTCTTTATACTTTATTTTCTTTGGTAAAACCTTGACCATATTGTTATGCAAACCGGGTATTCCCCAAAATGTTCACATATTGATACGAGCAAAGTGTTCCTAAAGCAGTCTGGCCATTTTTCTCTCCATTAAATAAATTTTGTAAAGGAAATTGAAAATGTTTTATTGGCACATATTTTATGAATTTATCACTGAATTGATATTCGGAAATACTTTCACTATCAATGAAGAAGAACAACAACAAAGCATTCAAAGCAATCATACTTAAAATGTTGATGATTGCAATTTCCCACAAACAAAAATGAGTATCGCCTGATTGATTAATTGACTCAACATACTGGCAACCATTTGTCTAACGATGACAATTTCTTGTTATTTTTTTTTTTATTAGAATCTTATCTTTATCGTGTTAGTTTTTTTATCATTTTTATTGTCATTTAAAAAAAACTAAAATTCTAATCTACAAACGTATGTACTTAAGTTTAGTCAGTCAGTAGCAAATTCCAATTCATTTTCTATTTTTTTATTTCTTTGATTTTATTGCACATTTTTTTTAAAAACAAAATAAACTATTGCTTTTGCTTTGGCAGTGAACAAATGACATCATTTATGTTTAAATGAAAATTAAAAAAAAAAAAACGAAAAAAAAGAAAATCTGTGTAGAATCTTGTGCATTTTTCAATTGCATATCGCATTACATTTTTAAATATTTTTTTTTTCTTTTTCAATTTAAATAAACAATTACAGTAAAATAAAAAAAAACAAGAAGATGCCTAATTTGTTGTTGTTAAAACGTATTAATCATTTGAAAAATAAATAAAAAAAAACATTTTTTTTCCTTCTAAATGCCTCTACAATTTGTTTACATGACAGAGACAGACAGGCCAGGCCGCCTCATAATTTAAAACGTTTTCTAAATCTCCTGCAAAACGGTACGCTGCATTGCGTCTGCGGCGCTTAATGCAGCCGCAAAATTTCAAAGAAAACCTCCAATCAGTCACAGACTTAAAGTGGTGGGCGTTTGAAGATTAATTTTTCTTTTTAAAATAGTTTCACACTCATGAAATGTGAATATTTTTTTCGTTTTCTCGTTTCTGTTGAAATATTTTTAAAAAGTATTTGTAATCATGAGAATATGCAAATAAAAATAGATTTCCAGCAACAAGTACTAAATATTGTAACAAGGTTTCTTTAATAATTTTTGTAGCCAGTCTTCGGACGAGCCCATATATTTTTGACTGGGAGCCACTCTTACCACCTTTGCTAATAATGTCACTGCATTTCCTCTACATAGGGACTTCCTATCATTATTTAATAATTCTTTGAATAGCTTCAGCCACTTAACATGTCCTTTACTTTCTCAACGTAATTGGTTATTAAAAAGCTTTGGTCAGTATTATAACATCACTTCTCACACAGCCCACGTTGCATGTGTTAATCTGTTAATTTCATTTTGACAGAAGAACGCTGGGAGCAAGTCAACGGAAGAGTACAGGCTCTCATCAAACAAGCCAACACATTACCTATTAGACTACGGTGAGAACGGGTTTGATAATCCATCGAATGGTTTCCGCCACTTAACATTGCTTTTGATTTTAAAAGCCTTGTCACCCTTGCTGCTCGGCTATTTCAGAGCACAACAACTTGTAATTATATATTCCCTAATCAAAGCACTCTACAGGAATGTACATGAATGAAGTCGCCGTAGGCTTATTAGACGTAAGGCCTCGGTTCAAATCCCAGGTCAGATATCTACTACGAAACGAAATACGAAGAAAAAATTATCTTTTACGACTTCCTCTCAGCTGATTATTGGTAAAAACTCTGAGCGTAGAAATAAAGTTGCCATGAAAAGTTTCTCAAACATCTGTCGTTCGGGGTCGACTTTAAACTATAGGTCCCGCCACTCATAGTTTAAAATTAACACACTCAACATAAGTGGTATGAGAAACTAGTTACATAATCCTGCCTGAAGGGTTGTAATGACCAATTATTCATGTACAGAAATGTAAGCATATATTATTTCGTGTCCAAGCCGAAGGACCAATCTTTGTAAAATTTTGCGTCAGAACAGGTTGTCGATAAACTTTGATCTTGTGTTTTTCAAAAATCTGTCATTCGGAGTGGGCAACTAATAAGAAACATTAACTCACACAACATATGTGGCTTTAAAATCTTACTTCGTGACCTAGCCGAAGGACCAATCTTTGTAAAATTTTGTATTACAACAGGTTGTTATCTCGCCCGGCTGCTATTAAATATTGATCTGGATCATGTGTTTTTCAAAAATCTGTCGTTCGGAGTGGGCAACTCATAAGAAATATTAAGATACGCAGCTTAGGTAGAGTGAGAAGCTAGGTTGTAATCCTGACTAAAGGCTTGTTATAAACAATTAAGTAAGCAAGTTTTTGTTAAAAAAAAGGCAAAGCCTTCATAAGGGAAACATGGTGTAGCTAAGGTCCTCAGTTTACTGAAAATACTGGATTTCTTTCTACTACACTTTCAATCTAAAACGAAAATGATTCGCTTGAATTCAATGCCGATATTTAAGGTGTGGCAAACATCAATACAAACATAATATTGTCAGATCCTGTGTAGTTCAGTCGTGTATTTAAAAATCTTTAATGGAAGGCACTGAAGTCATCGAAACTGCTGAGTGAGTGTTGTTTTAATATGAAATCGTTTCTTTTTTTAACTTTGAGAACAAATTTTTATTCCAAAATTTAACATTAAATTGTAATGAAGAAATGCCAACAAAAATGAAATGAAATTTTAATGTCAACCGGGGCTTATTTATTTAGAATTTATAGACGAAAGTTTTTAATTTGAAAAATTTTTTAATTTATTTCCAAAAGCTTTTAAACTCGCACTGCTTAACACAGCCAAGTCGTCATTATTTAATGACATTAAAGAGGAGAAAAAGTCTAACAACAACAACCATCCCTTTTCGAATTAAAAAAAAAAATTCAAAGCAAGTGTATACACTTTGTATGAGAGACCCCAAACTAATTAAGTGCCCTTTCTAGCAACCAATACTTGTACACATTCAAACTAGAGCCATATTGTTGAAATCAGCAGCAACAACAAAATTTTGTGGGACTGTATTCGTGTCTATGTGTTTCTATGTGTGTGTTTATTTAATAATTTAATATGAAAATAATGGCGGTCGTCATTATTTCTAATTTCTGGCTATTTATGGCTGCATGGACAGCACTGGCGAATGTATTGGATTACAAACAATTACCGAAAATAATGAAAATGAAAATAAATATGGTTCCGTTACATTTCAGCTTTTCTGAATGAATTAAAGCATAATTTTCGGGGAGAGTGCTAAGGAGGTGTTAATATCGTATTAGATTAAAATGGAGAAAAGAGAGAAGGAATATAACGGCAAATCTAAATATAATAATGATTTAATTATGCTACACAGGGAGAGAGGAAATTTAATTTAAGCAACCGGTTAACTTCGGCTGTATTGTGTGTGTTTGAGAGGGTCTGCTTTACACAGTTCACAGGCTCTGCTGCATACTTTTATTGAAAAGTATCACAAGGCATTGTGTGTGTGTGTGTGTGCACGCGTTTGTTGCGTAAATACACAGTCCCACTGTGAAATTGACCATTTTTGTTGGTTGTTGTCATAAGGGGGACAGTCATTATAAAAATTTTAATAAAAAAAAAAAAAGACTGGAATTCTTTCTTGTTTATAATAAAAATTCCGGCAATTTCTTATTACCAGCCGTAATAAAAATTGTTTTTATTTGTTGGTTTCTTTTATTGTTTATTTTCATTTTTTTTAATAAAAAAAAAGGAATCCGTTTTTCGAAACAGTCAAAGAAGAAATGCCAAAAAGCCGTATACAACACTTAATAAGGCCCGTCATAAAAATCGATATTTTTTCCCCCTTTTTTTTTGCCAAATTTAATGTGAACATGGATGGATAATTGTTGTTTCAAAATGTTTCCAAAGCACGAATATTGTGTTGGTTGTTGCAATAACACTTTAAACAATTCAAAATAAGCTGAGTCATTAAGAATTATAAGCAACGATTATGTGACATTCTGAAACAAAAATTTATCGATTAAAAAAAGTTATCGTTAAAACAAAACAATTTTGTTAATACATCAGGCTGCTATAGCTCATAAAAAAACTTTAGCTTGCTGTAATTTAAAAAGCCATTTGACCGTTTAAAGAGCTGTAACAACCGCTAGCGTGTATCGTTACTCACATTTCAATGACATAAATTTCTGGCTTGAAAATTGCTTGGAATCATTGAAATCAATTTTCGAACTTATTATCGCCCTATTTAGTCAAAGAGCCTAGTTTGAAGTTGATAGAATAGGTTCTTACACTCTTCATTGCTCCAACAAAGTGTCTGAATAGAACTGCTATTGGCGACATCACATCACTACTATAGAGAGTCGAAAGAGTGAATCGTTTCCACTCCATCTCCTCCTTTCAGTTCAAAAATTCTTGTTTATCTCATAACGTTTGGAAACTCGAAAGCAAACTCATTTTATCGATCGGTCAACTTCTTAATATCTCCATGATACCTTCACAAAACGTCTGAAGTCTATCTTTGCATAGTCTTTAGTTACCATGCGAAAAATGCATGGATTTTACAAACGAATAGTGAATGTCCAGAAGGTCGGTCTGAACCTTAAATCACAAGTCTTCAAAAAAGAGCATGTTGCTGGCAAAGAGTCCATTTGCCACATTTATAGTAACCTTCTTAAGATGTATCCAGTGTGGCACGGAGAAGATGTTCTTTTACTGATGAGAAGCGTTAGAGTGATTTTATATGGCAATGTCTAAATAACAAACAAACTTTAGATGATTATAATACTAAAGCGTCTATATGCCGCAGTTTTTCCTACTAGAAGTTACCAACATTTTGTAACGTTTTGCAACGTTACTTTAAACTAAAATTATACTTCATTTATTTTCAGTCTGTTAACTTCTAGAACCTTAATGTTGATTTGTTATAGTTATTCTATGTTTTGCTAAATTTCCATGCATTTCTATGTAGTTTTGTTATTGTAATATGATCACTAAAATATTATTTAAACGATAAACTGATCAAAATAAAAGGAATCGTCATGGAAATGGAATGAAAAATAGGTTAAGCGACCATGTAATTATTTGTATTTTTTTTTTTTATTAATTTTAAATGATTAATGCATCCGAGTGGCATTAAAAATTTTGTTTCTATCTACTTAAAAAACATTAACTTTGTCCTCGACCTTTTTCTACACTTTATTACTCTGTAGAATGCAACACAATATTTCAAAACACAGAGACACACTTGAACAAGAGAAAATATTGCAAAATTTTCAAACAAACAAACAAAAAACTGCCACTTAAGCATTTAATATTGAATATGATTTATTGTTATTTCGGGCTAAATGCAACGCCCAAGATGTAACAGAAATAAAAAAAAAAATAAAAACTAACAGAATTAATGACTATTTGCTGGCAATGAATATAATCGAATAGATGAAACACTTGAATAAATAAATAAGAAAATAAAAAAACAAAATAAAAAAGTAAATAAAATAAATAAACATTTATGAACCGTTACAAATAAAAATAAAAATGAAAGAAAAACATTTTCTTTCAAACGGTAGCATTTGTTTTTATTATTCTAACACACGAAATAAAAAAAAATTCACAAAAAAAAAACGCCAACAATAACAACACTGTCGCCACCGCCACCTCAACGTATGAGTAACACACAATGAAAAATATTAAAGAGACTGAAAGAGACCACAACACAAAACAACAGAAATCCAGAAAGAAAAACATCAAAAGCAATAATTTTTATTTGATTGGATTTTCTTTATTTATTTATGGTTGGTTGGTTGGTTGATTGGTTGGGGTTTTATTTAATAATTTTGTTTTATAAACAAATTAAATTAAATATAAAATAAGCGAAATCTTTTATATTTAATTTTGAAGTTCTATTTCGCTTTTATTTACGCCGATAATAACAAATAAAACACGCAAATCGCAAACGATAACATTGGCACACATACACACACGCATACATTGAACCGCAACACAAACAAATTGTACGTACAAACGTGTTGGGGGCGCTGTGTCATTGCATGTTTTTTATTTATTTTATTTGGTATGTTTTTAATCCCACAAACAAACGAAAAAAAAACAAAAATACCATAAAAATTAAAACAATAAGAACAGAGCAAAAAAAAAACACGAAGAAAACAAACGAAATTTTACTAAAAATAACGCGATACATTATTGGCAGCTTCGTTACGAAGAAACCACTTACAAACACACGAACGCACAGCACACTTAATCTATAATAGTGTAGAGCCAAAAAGAAAAAGAAACACACGCTGAATAATTTTAATTTACATACACGCAAATACTTAGACGTAATAATGCTTTATTGATAACACTTAAACTCTCCTTCACTGTACATATTATTGGCAAACAACAATAATTCCTTATTTAAATTTATCAAATATATGTATGTATGCATGTGTGCTCTGCTCTCAGAAAAACATGCTCCCGGGCAAAAAACAAAACAGTTATTGCACACACATAGTATACAAAACAAAGCAAAACAAACATTTTGTTTGAGTTGCAAAATTTATAACACATTGAGCAAGTATAACACCAACAACAACAACAAAGTCGGCCACAAAAACGAAAAGAAAAGGAAAACGATTAGATGTCTGCCTTATAATGCAAAACAAACCATACAACATACAGCATAAGACGAGCATCCAACGTCAACAACCGCCCTTTGTAGGGATCCAACAAAACCTGACAACAAAAAGCCAAACGAACATTACTATGACATCTAATCACTCAAATAGTAAAGAAAAGATGAAGACGAAAAAAAACACACACGAAATTTAAGAAAAGATCGATGAGTAACAGACAACGTACAACAAATTTGGGTGACCATTGACACATACGCATACATTCATATGCATAACACATGCACATATTATTGTATTAAAGAAAATCAACACAGTGTTGTAAACGTATTCAAACACTATTTACGTTCAATAGTCGTTTAATTGCACAAGTGCAAGTATTTTGAAATAATTTTGTGGTTTCTGGGTCATTATTATTGTATTATGGATGGAAAAAAAGACATGAAAACAAATGTAAGAATTCATAAAATTTATGAAAAATATGAAAAATATGTTGTTGCTCTTAAACAATAGCAATTGTAACTCAAGTATTTTGTAGGGTACTTAGCGGAAAATACTTCAAAATTTTACTGTTCCACACTTATTGGTGGCTGCTTCAAAGTAAATAAAAACGAAAATCATTTCTTCTATCCATTCTGTGGCGTATAAGTGCTTTGTAATATGTAAAGCACGCAACACAGGGAACATTTCAATACAAAAAGCAAGCATAGATGAGTGTTCTTACTTGGTGGCTAAATATGCAGGTTAGATATGAATAAAGTAATCAATTATGGCAGTTATTCAGCAATTTCAAGTGGAGGAAATTACAAGTTCTTTAGGATCTACGAAATACCACTCCATAGCAAATCTAATGAAATTGAATTGTAATAAATCTGTGCGGAATACAATCGACTGTAACGACTTTAACTTGCTACAAAAATCAAAAGAATAAGAAGCCAAACTACTAACGAACTACTACCAATCATTAACTTAAAATCCAGGATACGTTGCGGAACATGAAAGCTTTTAAAATCCAAACAACCTAGTTTCACATACTACTTATATACTGTGTGTTAGTTTTATCTATTAGAGGCGGGATCTATAGTTTAACGTCTGCTGCGAATGATAAATTCTTGAGAAACATTTCATGGCAATTTTATTTCTCCTCTGAAAGTTTTTGCCAGAGGTCTGCTGAGAGTAAGCCGCCGAAAGAGTTTCAAGTTTTGTTATTATTCAAGCTATCTGAGATTACGAGGCCAAGAATTAAACCATTTTCATATACCCAGCTACGAAGTAAAGCGTTCTTTAAAAAAAAAAAAACGTTTTGTATCGATCAATACAAATGCAAGTCGGATATGGCAAGTTCTAGATCTTTTACAGGGTGATAATGCAAGACTTGCTAACCATTATTTTCCAATTGATCTGGCAACATGTGACCGAGCATTGTCATGGTGAAATATTATATCTGTTAACATATTCCGCGTATTTCTTTTCGCGAGATAAGCAATTGTATTGTTAACAGGTTTCATGTGATCGTCTGACTGGATTTTCAAAGTTCTTTATACATAAGATCCTAAATACCTTGTCGTTGCATATATAAGGTCAGTCTTATCAATTTAGGATCGACCTAAATTGTTCGATCCTAAAGAACTAATTTCACAATCGAGAGTCAAAATTTCATTTTAAATTCATTTCGAATATTATTCTCTTTATCTCTCTTTTATTTTTTAATTACAAGTCCATGAAAACATTGTACAAACGATCATAAATTTTTAATTTCAATAGAATAATTAAATAAACTATCAATGTCGTTATGTAACACAAATTTTATTAGTGGGCGTCGAAAAAATATGCAAAAATGCAAAAAATGTTTGCAATTATTCAAGAAAATCTGTTACAAAATCGTTCATTATGAGGCGTGTGTAATTGTGATGATTTTTCCAAGAAATCATTTTCCATGTGACTCATATTGAAAACATTTTGGCACCGTGTAGCCAGCCACCTGTACTATACAAGTGTATTTATCTCTCCATATGCATTGTAAAATCAAAATCATTAAAATAATGAAAATTAAATGAAAAAATATTTGTTCTGCTAAAAATAAAAAAGACCTTTAAAAAATAGGTTAACGTATAAGGTGTAGTAAAAAGAAATAAAAAAAATTTTAAATTTTTTTGACAAAAAAATCACTGCACTCTTTTAATGAAAAAATTCATCATATTCACTAGACGAGTATAATGTTGCCATTCTTAAAAGTAATTCCATAAGCCAATTGATTTGATTTTTGACAGATTTGACAGAACTCATTATCGGTGTGTTTCGCGAATTTGAAAAAGTTAACCGTTTATGGATAATTTCAGAAATAATTATTGGCAGTGTAACTGCGATTTAAAAGTTTGGCTCTACGAAAGGAGCTCATAGTTGGTTCACAATAAGCGACAAATCCATCCCTCCTATGCTTCCTTAAAGTTTGATTACCATTTGACATGAGTTTCACACGCAGCCAATGTTGTGTACGTTAATTTTATCCATGAGTGGCGGGACCTACAGTTTGAAGTCGACTCCGAACAACAGATTTTTGAGAAACTTTTTCATGACAATTTTATTTTACTCTCAGAATTATTGCCAGAAGGCTGCTGAGCGAAAGTCGTCGAAGAAATTTTTATTCCTATTTCGATATGTTTGTGCTGGAGTGTCAATATAATGGTCTAGGCATGCTCTTCTCGCCAAGGAATTGAAACGATTTATAGGATCATTGGAATAATGAGAGTATTTCAGATGTACCATTTTACAAAATGTGATGTCGCCATATGCAGACGAAGACATGCCACTACAATACAGGTTCCAAGAGAACAACGATCATAAACTTTAGTTATGATCGATACTGTAGTTGTTGATGAATGCAGATATTTATCAGTTGCCAATCATCACAGCTAACATCAATTCCCTTCACATATGACTGGATTATGTCATGTCCTCCTACAAGATTAATATTTTTTGAATTTTTAAACGATAAAAATTCGTTCGAATTACAATTTCCTGTATAGTATGGCAAGTTTTTCTAAAACTCTTCAATTGTTCTTGAAACTGTACATTATTTTCTTTAATGGTAATCGTTTTATTGAAAAATATTTTAATTAAGAAACACAGATTTTATATTCATGATTAACAAAAAACTTCACTAAAGAATTTTTAACTGTAAATTTTTACAGTTATTCACAAATAACTGCAACCGTTATTGATAAAAAAAAAATTATTTGAAATCTTCAGTGGTTTTTATTTAAAACACTTTTGTTGAACAAAAAAATTTTAATTCTTATTTTGTATTTATGCTGTTGTTGTTTTTTTTTTTTTTTTTTTTGTTTTTGTTTTCTTAAATATTTTGCAAATTTCGTCACCCAACAAGAAATCAATCCTTTCCATACATACGTCAGCCATCAAACACTTGAGATAATAATGAATTACGCATACGTACACTCATTCTCTTTTTGTTTTTGTTTTTCTAAATTCAAAAACACAAACCATACGCATACCGCACAAAACAAGAACAACAACAAGAACAGCAATACCAACAACAATAATCATAATAACTTACCCCAATCGAACAGTCAAATAATTTCAGTTGTTTTTTCTGTTTTGTTGTTTGTTTTGTTTTTTTCAATTTGTTTTTCTTAATTTACTTCGTTTAGTTTTTATTGATTTTTTTGTGTTTGTTTTTATTTCAAATTTGTTTGCTGGGATGGTTTATTTTTAAAACACTATTTAAATAGAAGAGAAGATTCTCCTCCCTCCTGTTCTTTCAGAAAGATTTTCTATTTTTGCATTTTCTCCCCAAAAAAAACACAAAAAACATTAAAAATAACAAAAGCCAAGAACAGAAACAAACAAAAATTTTCGATATTTTACAAACGTTTGTCGTCGATCAGTAATCAACCACAATTTATTTAAAAAAAAATTCTGTAGAATTCTTCTAGATTTTCTAAAATATTAAAAATAAACACATAAACACACTCACAAGTTGTTTTGTCAAGCCGGAAAGTATACGAAAAATACGAAAAAACGATTTTTTTTATTGTAACAATATAACGGCAATACGGTGAGACGTCGAATTGTTTGAAACGCTTTTAAAGAACACTTGACCGTTTTGTATGAAATGCGCGACTGAATGAATTTATGAACGATTTCATTGTTTATACTTTAAAAAGCCAACCCGACGACGACGACGACTACGACGACGACAACAACGACAACGACGACAACAAAACGAAAATTCTTACAACTTAAACCACACACACACGCATTCATGCAACATTAGAGAAAATGTTCTCCCCAATCAATGCTGCAACAACAACAACAACAACAACAATAATAATAATAATCATACATACAAACCAACATTAACCATCTCACGTTGTAGGCAATTAAAACATTGTTGCCGTTACTGTTTATGATATTAAATGTTCTCCCAAATCTGCTGATCTCAGCAGAGCAGCATAATTCTCTTCGTAAGCATTTGTTTTGATTTCCAATGTGTTGCTGTTTTTATTGAATGTCTAATGAAATCGACAACGATAATCATCGGCAAAAAAAAACAAAAACAACTTGAGTCGATACAAAAATCATTCATTATTGTTGTTGTTGCCGTTATTATTATTATTGCAATTAAAATCGGCAACATTACAATCAAACGTAGTCTAATAGTCAGTGCAAGCACGGCTTCGTGTATCCCTACACCCGTAATGCATTGTATGAAACGAATACTTTTGTGTGTCAATGTTGGTAAGACGCCCATCTTTATAACTGAGATTGAGAATTGAGAGAATATCAGTGCAAAAACAAAATCAATACAATAGTAACAGTAACTATCAGTACATTTTCTACATCTCTTTTGTAATATAGGATATAAATACATGTGTGTGTGTTTGTCAATAAGTGTAGCGATGATTTTGCCTCTTCTAAATTCAAAACACAAACACACATTAAGAATCACAGCAATATTCTGTTATGAAGGCAATAACAAATATTAACACTTATGTAAATATATGGCATATTAATGCTTTAATGGAGATGCACATTCTTGGCATGGTTTTCGTCATTTTTACACACTCCTCTCAATGTGATCGAGCTTACACTCGAAAATATTTGTTGGTTATATTTGTCCGCAACTTTTCTATTTTATGTCATGTAAACTATGTTCCTTAAATCTGTATATCGTCCGATACATGATACGTCTTTCATTGAATTTTTATTTATTTAATCGTGATATAAAAGCCTTCATGGGGTTGCAAGATATAATTGGACCGTAAATATCGTAACGCATAAGGACAAATTCAATCAATTGCCTAATAAAAGAGAATATACATAAATCCTACAAAATGCAATACAAAGTGTAGCAGGAAGAAATCAATAATATTTATCACATATCATTTGTTTTATAAGTGTGGTAAAGGGGTAGCAATGCTTGAAACGTTTGACAATCCAGATTCGAATCCAAGTACATGCGAAAAAAATGCTCATTATAGTTATCACATTTTAATGATGAAGAGGTTTTAGTAAGCTACCTCGCCCTCTGAATAATATCTATGATATGCCCTAACCCCTAACTCCTCTGAGAGAATATCATCAACAAAGTTCTCCTCCACTACACTTAATACTTGTTCCCAGAGAACGTTCATTCTAGGCAGCGACAGATGGCAACTTAATCGTTTTAGGGCCTGCCACAGCAGTAGCGAAATCAGAAAAACTTTGTTAATGAACTAAAAACAAGACTAGAAATAATAAGATGATGGGGAATATGCTTTAATCTGATCGAAAAAGATCAGATTTAATGCTAAAAATAATAAATTATTACATTATAGTTTGAAATTATCCAAAGAAACAATCAATAACTTAAGCTTTATTGGGATTTTAGATCTAAATTACTTAATAATTTAAAAAATTCTGAAACATTGAAAGAATTTTATTTTCTCATAAAAAATTCAATATAACCTTAATCTATTAGCTCTTAATAATTATAATATAATTCGTAATTGTATTCTAATTAACAAATAGCAGAAGAGAAACAAGCCGCAAGGCTTCATAAGTTTATGTTCCATGAAATTACCACAATTTCATCACAGAAATTATTTGTATAAATAATTTTTCTAATAATTTATGAATTTTAATCTATAATAATCCAAATATTTTCCTTATAAATCGTATTAATAGCCCTTCTTAAAGTAGATTCACGTAAATTTTTTAACGCAATTGACCGCAACATTTTTCTGAGTGTGGTTTTATGCATAAATTTACTCGAATTGCTATGATAACAGCAAAAAACGACAACAACAACAACAGCAACAACCAGAGCATGCAAGCAACCACAGAATAGCAACAAGAACATTTTCACTCTCAATTCGTGAGTAAAATAAAAATTACCTCAGCAAATACACAAACAAGCAAACAAACAAATACACATTGAATACGAACAATTGACAGGATTAATGACTAAACGATTGACTAACTTGCGGGACTATCTTTCTCGTATAGTCTCGTATAGGCAGTAGAATTGTTTTTATTTTTTTTTCAATGTGCGTAATAGTCATAGTAATCATAGTTATTGTCGTTGTTGTTAACCAACTTCTTACAGGTTTTCTTTAGGCATTCCTTTTCTAGTTCTTTCTTTCTGTCGCATTAAAAAGTGGATTTTGTTCGCATTCACAATCGATCTGTTTTGTTTATTTTGATACGTTTGTTGTGTTTTTTATTTCATTATGGCCGATATTTTGTTCGTAGAATACAAATAAAAAAATAAAGTTTCGCCGTCATTGTTCGTAATTTGTCGCACTCACAGTGCCGGCTACAGTGGGCTGAAAGCATAGAATAGTGGGTTGGCATCAATGCGATTACAAGAATACGGACCCACGGAGTTGTCACGAATTATTCTTTAAAACCTTAAAATCAGTCGAATAAGCTTTCAAAGATTGTTGAAATATTATGAATTCGAACAAGCCTACAATGGTTTTTAATCTTACTGTGAGAGCATAGACCCTCGACCTTATCAGGATGGGTTCTTAGAAACGTCAACATGTTTCGTGGCTAGACCTGATATAATATTGAGGAATTCACCTTGTGCTACAGAGAATTTCATATCGTAATGTAGCGCCTAGGTGGTATAAACAAGACGGTGCGACATACTGATACAATTTAGTAACCAATGTTGCCATATTTAATGCTGAAGTTTACTTACTCAATTGGCCATGAACAACCAGATTAACGGATTTCGGTCTGCCTTAATACATTTTTCTAGGCGCCTCTGCTTCCTGCGCGCCTACGGCAGTTGGTCAGTTGATAGTCCTTCCAACGCAAACAAGGTCGGCCTCTTCGTCGACTTCCGCAAATCTCCGCATCAAAAACCCGTTTCGCCGGAGCATCCTCCTCCATTCGAACGACAAGGCCGAGCCAGTGCAGCCGCTGAATGTTAATACGTTGCACAACGTCTATGTCGGTGAGGAGCTCACACAGCTCAGTGTTGGCTCGGATTCGGAAATCATCGACAACTCTCACTAGACCGAAGATCTTACGTAGGACTTTTCTCTCGAATACTCTTAAGGCTGCTGCTTCAATGCTTAATAGTGTCCATATCTCCGTGCCATAAAGAAGCACGGGGAGGATGAGCATCTTGTAGAGTACAATTTAGGGTTTAAGGATACCAAAATAGTGGATATTTTTATCAGATCTTCTAGTCGCTGCTGGACGCTCAAACCACTACTCCTGCTTTTCCTTTTTCTGGAGACCTTTTTTCCGGTATTTGAACACAAGAAATATGTGTGTACCGTATTCTAGTAGGTAGTGTGTTCGCTTATTAGACGTAAAGCCCGGGTCCGAGCCCCAGGCCAGATATCAAAACTAAATATGAAGAAAAAAAATATATCTTCGGCGACTTCCTCTCAGCAGATTTCTGGCAAAAACTCTGAGAGTAAATAAACCTGCTATGCCTTTAGTCAAGATTATGGACCTAGTTTCTCACAGCACTTATGTTGTGTGTGTTAATTTTATATATGAGTGACGGGACATACAGTGTCGACTCCGAACGATAGATTTTTGAGAAACTTTTCGTGGCAATTTTATTTCTTCACTGAGAGTTTTTGCCAGTAATCTGCTGAGAAAAAGTCGCCGATGAAATATGTTTTTTTATGTTCGTTTTAGTTGGAAATGTCTGACCTGAGGCATGAACCGAGGCCTCATGTCTAATAAGCCAACACACTATCTACTAAACTACGGCGATTTTCTCTAACAGAATCGATATTTTCCGCAGTGCAGACATTTTGATGACGCGTGGGCTTGGCCACAGCTGTAAAGCGTGCAGTCTCTTAATAATCTTACCAACTGATTGCACAGTCAAGCGATTATGACGATCATAATCACCACGTAGTGTTCGAAAAGACACACTTTTGGAGTTAAATTCTTTTTACGTGTTCTTCGATTGTTGAACGGCCCATAATTTACCATTTTTGCATCCACTGTATTGATCGTCATAGTTTTGGATTGTTTTTCTTTGCATTTCATGCCACATTGTAGGCGTCAGCGTTAATGACATCATCGAAACTGAAAATAAAATGAAAACGTAATAAAAATCAAATGGAATCGAAGTGAATCGTCTGTAATGAATCTGAAATGTATGTTCATAAATGGAAATTCAGATTATGAATGTGGGCAACACACACACACACTTAGCAACAACAACAGCAATAACAGAAAAAAAAGCTGACAAATGCTTTTGTCATCATCATTTGCCAACCGTATGAATATGAAGAATGCGAATGTGAATAAGTGGGTGATACGAATATTAAACCTTAATAGGTAATGCAAAAGTTGCAAATAGGGTACACATTACAAGCAAGGGTTAAAGATTAAGTTATAGAAGACTGTATTTTATGAAGCCATTAACGGTTTAGTTAAAACACTTTGAGAATTTTACATTAAAGGAGTTAATTTGTGTATAAGAACCTAAGCCTTATGAGGGTTAATTCGATTACATAAATTTAGCCAAACAGATTAGCATTTCATTGCCAAGATCACAGCAATACAAGCGCTTTCTCATTCAAATTAAAGAAAAAATAACAACAAGACGCCAAACATCATAATGATGATGGCAATGATGATGATGATGAATTTTCTTCAATCAACAACATTTCCTTTTTACAATTTTCCTTTTTTTTTTTTTTTTTGTTGTTTTGCTTGTGTTTCATTGAGAAAATTTTCTTCTTTCCATCTGTTTAGGGAAACGTTTTTAAGCATCGACGTTATTTTTATTGAAAACGCCAACTGAATCAATTTTAATTTCGAGGAAATCTTATTGAAATTCTTCTTAAAACTAATAATAAAAAATCAACAACAAAAAAAACAACAGCAGCAGCAAGTATAATTAAATGAAAAGCATTTAGAAAAAAAATTATATGTGAAAAATATTTCATTATAAATCTTTAAAATAAATAACAAATAAAAAAATAAAAAAAAAACTCATGCCAGCAATTAATTGAAAACAGGAAAAAACAAACACACCGACAACAACAAGAGAAATTAATTTAAAAAAAAATTATAATTTCTTTTTTTAATTTATTAAGTGGCCGACTAAGTGTTTAAGTGGCGGCGCAGAAACACCGACACATTCCAGGAACGTCAACGAATTAAAAATAAATTTACACGTAGTCACCGCTGCTGCACACGTTCTGAAACCGCATTAGGGATGTGCGATTTCAGAACACAAATTGAGGTTTTTCTAGGAAAATTTTTAATAATTTCAATGAAATCTAGTACACTTATTGGCAACACTGGTCGCCGTAGTCTAGTAAGTAGTGTGTTAGGTTATTCGACGTGAGGCCACGGTTCAAATTCCCAACAAAACGAAAACATGAAAATATTTCTTCGGTGACTTCCGCTCAGCAGATTTCTTGCAAAACTCCAAAAACTTTAAAACTCTGTGGAGCAAATAAAATTGCCATGAAAAGCTTCTCAAAAATCTGTCGCAGCCGACTTTAAACTGTAGGTCCCACTACTCATGTATAACATTAACACACACAACATAAGTGGTGTAAGAAGCTAAGTCGTAATCCTGACTGAAGGATTGTAATGACCAAATATGTACTCGTATGTATGTAAGTATGTGTTTTCATTATTTAAAACTGTTCTCTGGATCACATTTTTCCAACAAGTTATTGACATTTTTCTGTATGTTCTGGAAATCCCCTTCGAAACTATAGGACTCATTAGATATGTCCACAAAGAAGAGTAGCGGAAGCCGCCTCCATAGATTTAACAACCCAAGAAAACAGAAGAAACTTAAATCTGCTTTAATATAAGTGCACTTTAGTACTGACAACTCCTCAGGTTCGTTTGAATTGATTTTGTAGCCTGGCAGTGGACCAAGTCCGTTAAATGTACGGGATAATGTTTCGGGTGGTGCAAATTAGATTTCCCCGAATGATGTGATTTTTGATTCACTGTTCTATCACAAACAAAATGGACGCTCTAGTGAAATAACGGAGCTTGATAACTTTGCTTCTGGGTGGCCAAAATTTCTTGTATAACAAACGAAAATCTATTATCATTCAGGGTTACTATGTAGAATTTATGTTGGAGATCTCGACTGTTGTTAATGGCGATCACTACAGATGCTCAATAACTCCTTCCTATCTCAACTGGCCGAATTGCGATTCCTGACAGTACAGCACGACATACAACCGAGATTTTCATTGTTGCTTTTCCGCGTAGCCTAATTTCTCGTTTTTGTGAATTCCACTATTTGCCAGTAACGATGAGAGAATACAGAAAGGGCCGAACATGGAAAGTTATAATAAGAGAGGAACTCATTGCTTTCTTCCCATGCTCGTTATTCATCCAGTACATCTAAAGTATCGAATTTGTAATACAGTCGGGATTCTCAAAAAGATGTAATCAGGCAAATACTTCTGTTACCATTCTTTCAGAGTCGAACACTGGAATGAAAGGTGTGGAATAGTTTCATTTGCCTCCACGTCAATGCAGCTACTTCAACTGGTATTTTACAAACTTTCGTTCGAGCATTAAGGACAAGTAGTTTCACACCACGGTAGTATTTTCATACCCCATTCATATCGAACCCATGGTTTAAACTCCTAGCTCAGATATCTGAAACAAAATGAAATTGGGAAAAATATTTCCTTCTGTGACTTTCTCTCATTCACGAATTGTTCTCTCGCAAATATGCAGACGTTGGGGAGTGTTTTTGAATGGCACTTCTAACAAGAAATCTTTATGTCCAGAATGTATGAATGATATGCACCCGGACAGCACAAACTTAGAATTAAGCTTGGAAATTGCTGATCGCTTGATGGAATACTTATTTTTTCACTTTCCCTTATAGGCCACAATTGTAAGTGTGAATAATTTTAGAAGATATCGTAGTCTAGTTGATAGTGTGTTGGCTTATTAGACTGGAGGGGTGCCCTGGTAGTCTAGTGGGTAGTGTGCTAGACTATTAGCGTGAGGGTCGTGGGTTCGATTCCCACCAGAGACTCTGGTCTGTGACACTACACCGAGCATATGGTCAAGTTTCTCCGCTCGTATAAAATTAGAATATAATTTGTAATTGTATTGTAATTAATCTTCTTCTTATATATAAAAATGAGTGTGTGTTTGATTGTATGTTTGTATGTTTGAAGTTTATAGACGACTAAACGGCTGAACCGATTTTCTTGAAATTTTCACAGTATCTTCCTGTATGTCTGGAAGGAGTTATAGGCTACTTTTTATGTTGATATTCCAAATGAGCGAGGGGCCATGCCCATGTATACTACATACTACATACTTAATATTTAATTGCATTTGAAATATATTACTCATACGCATAGTTACCCCTAAAGTATGATATCTATGATTCCTGATGTATAAAACCAAAGAAAATAAAGTGTAAAGAATGTGAATTTTGGTATATTTTGGAATATTTTTCAAAAATATTTCACGACGCGGGAGGAAAGATAGAAGGGAAAGATAAAGAAACCAAGAGCGTAACAATGTTCTCAATTGTTCTCATCGTGCGTTTTTATTGTTTGACTAATTTTTTATTTATTCTTCTGAAACAGTGTTGCCACGAAAAAAATTTTGTAACCAACATTTGTGAAAAAATCACCAAATAAGAAAAAATATAACCAAAATTAAACTCATAGACTTTTGTTTTATCCTAAATAAAGCATATTTTCATTGTCTAGAACGCTTTCGATTATAAGTACATTCACACACACTTATAGTAAGTTAGCTTTTTAATAACTGTTTTATGCAGTGTATTACAATAAATACATAATGCGACCTGTTTTGGGCAATAAAAAAAAATCAATTTTGGGCGGGACGAAGTTCGCTGGGTCAGCTAGTAAATAAATAAAAATAAATATTAGACTGGAGGCCGTGGTTGAAACCCCAGTCCAGACATCTCGAAATATGAATAAAAAATCCTCGACGTCTTTCGCTCAGCAGTCTTCTGGGAATAAGTCTGAGTGCAGAAATGAAAATGGCCTTGAAAAGTTTCTCAAAAATCTGTCCTTCGGTGTCGATTTTAAACATTAAATCCCCCCCCCCCCCCCACACTCATGGAACAGTTAACACAAACAACATGGGTGGCGTGCAAAGCTAGGTTGTAATCCTTACTAAGTGTCTGTAACAAGGAATTAAGAAAATAAAAAGATCATAGAGATGGTAATGATAAGACAAATTTGTTTCCCTACTTTTGAGGCCCAACTCTCAGATATATTCCAGATGTCAACAAGGGACCTATATTTTATATAGTCATTCCACATTGTTGCATTGTTGGCAGTCTGAATCGCTTAATCGGAAGCTCCAAGTGGTTCCTGGAATAGGGGAAATGTGGCACTGTGGTATCACAATGGGCCCTGTTTGCGGCCTAAGTGTGTCCGCTCATGATTCCATCGAGGGGACAGCCACTTCTACCTACCTTTCCACATTGTTAGCACAGTCATTACAACCTGAATGTTTATTGCTGTGTTTCTGCCTAGAAAAGAATGTTTCACCATTAGAAGTCTTCTGTACAATATTTTAGAAGCTCTCCCATTGGTAGCTTAAAGGATTAAAAAAATCAAAAGAATGTCCTGCTCTTACCCTCTGGAACCTAATGTGCCATGGAAAATTCTGTGCCTATTATTTAATTATACACTTCAACTAACAAGATAAACAACTTAAACAAACCTTTCCCTCTCCTCTATGGAATAAATAGACTGACACCCTCCCCCCCCCCCCCCCCCCCCCCCTCTCAATGATGACTTTGGTCACTTTGGTCACCAATTATAAAGAAATAATTGGACAAGAACAACAAAAACAACAAATTATCAAATGAACAACAATTATTGGCAAATACTCGATGCCATACACTACTGTTTAGGCCATAAACACTGGCTGGTAATGGCAATCAAATGATGATGAGTAATTGGAGGAAAAACGAAAAACAAACAAAAAAAAGTTCTTTTTGTACCATGACTGCACTGGCCAATTGGCAATTAAAATTTACTTGGCTATAATTTTTTTTGGTTGGCTTCTAGCCAAATTATTAATAACCATAAATTGTAAATCAAAACATACAATAACAACAACAAACCGAAACAATATGAAATTGTAAAGACGTAATTGCTCCCTTAAGTATTGCAAAACTCATTCACATTTACACTCCTTTGACAGAGACAGAGTGAGAGGGAGAGAGAGAGAGAGAGAAATTATATTTTATACTCATTATTCTTCTTCTTCTTGGTGTTTTAATCTCTATTTTCCAGTTAAATTGGACAAAATTCCCGTGTGTTTTAAAGGCTGGCCATTGTCATGGCGGTATGGCAACGGCTCGTTTTGATAATCAAATGGGCCTACAAGATGCTGCTGGCCTTGTAACGGGCACCGGGTTTGAAGGTCATTGCTATTGCACCATTGAACCCTACATAGATGCAAAATTCGATGTGCACATTCAAAAGATTGGCAACAACTACAAGGCATTCATGTGAGTCACTTGCATCACACACACACAAAACAAATCCAAAAATAATACGAAACGAATAATAACCCAGTAAACCAACAAAAACAATTACAAGATGATAAAGTACTGCTCATAGGCACTTGATCTCATCTCATGTTTAATATGGTTTTTGTTGTGTTGTTATTGGACCCAGAGGCCATCATTATTATGGCCTTTGGCAGGTCATTGCAAGTGTTTGCAAAACAAGTTTCGTTTCTTGCTTCTTTTCGATAATTGTTGAGCGTTTTTCTTATGTTTTGTTTCGCCTTTTTTTCATGTTCCATGTGTAAAGGCGCAAATCCATTACTGGCAATTGGAAGACTAATCAAGGTTCTGCCATGCTAGAGCAAATAACATTGACGGAGAAATACAAGTCATGGGTGGATGAGGTAAGTTGTTCGGCATATTTTATACTCTTGTTCCAACACGTCTTCAACATATACTCGATCTTGGAAGAAAAGTTCTGCCAAGTTCATCTGTCCACATTGTTTTGTACAGACCCTATGTTCTCAAAACAAATTTCAGAAATAACTCTCCAGCATGAGGCAACTGAAACTTGACTTTAACAAGGAATTCAGAATTTTATTTGAATTTTTATTACAGATTTCTGAGCTCTTTGGCGGCATGGAGGTATGCGGAGTTTCCGTCGTCGTTGGCAAAGATGGCCGTGAGTATATAATCAAAGCCTCGGACAGTACATTCGCCTTAATGGGTGACTCACAAGAGGATGATCGCCGTCAAATTGCTGATTTGGTAACACAACGTATGCAGGTGACATGATAACACTTACACGAGCAATATTACGGAATCCTTATTAATTTTCGATGTACTTTTCAGAACGTATGTCGCCCGGGTATGCATCAACAACAGTCCACAACGGCTGGCAATTATGGTAAACTGCCCTCACGCTCGTCGGTGTCCTCACGTGGCCAGAGTCCCACCGATGAAATGGGCCCACCACCGGTAGCACCAACTGGCCCCAGACCGGCACCCATGGGCGGTCCACCACCAATACCTGAACGTACTTCACCAGCCGTGGGCTCAATTGGTAGACTCAGCAGTCGCAGTAGCATTAGCGAAGTACCCGAAGAGAATGGCGTGTCGACAACCAGTGCACCAGCTGGTGGCCTGCCACGCCGCGATTCACAGACATCGCAGGCTTCCACTTTATCGTCTGCTTCCAGGGCGGCACAACGTCCTCCGCAAACTCAAAGCTCTGTAGTCGAGGATGCGGAGGACACCATGAAGAATCTTCGAAAGACCTTTGCGGGCATATTTGGTGACATGTAGGAATTAGCCAACAAGAAACGTGGAAGAACAGCGAGCGAATCGGGTCATACAATGACAGGTGAGACTGGTAGTGGTAGCGGCAGTGGTAGTGGTAGCGCCCCTGCTACAGGTATAGGTGGCATAAGCGTTAGTGGTCTCACCAGTGCCGGCAGCTCGTTCTTGGGCAAGCAATTCTCATTTGCCTCTGGCAAATCGAGTACCTCAGCCTCCTCGGGTTTGGGTGATTCTGTGATTTCAACACAGCCAACCTCGAAACCAAATGAAAAACCGGCTGATGCCCGTTCGGACACTTCGTCTACTTCCACGCTCACAGCAGGCAGTGTGAGTTCCAGCAGTAAACCCTCGTCAAGTGTTTTAGACACTTACGAACAGGATAGCAAATACAAACCGGTCACCAACTTTGAGCCACAAGAACGTGTAAATCCGTTTGATAAGGGCACCATGAAAACGAGTGCCACCAGCACCACCATAGGAGGGGCTTCTACCACTTCCTCATCATCGATATCATCCTCATCGATTTCATCGCGCATAAATGCACGTACGGACAGTAATTTTAAATCGCCGCCACCACCATCAAGACCACCGCCACCACCACCTCAAAATGCCTCGATTGCTACCAACTCCAGTACCACCTATCAGAGTTCGTCAAATTCGAACAAGGACAAGACGAGCTATATTTATGGCAGTTCCACTTCCATAGAGACCATAACACGCATGGATACCGGCAACACTGTCAGCCAAGCCACAGCCTCAACCAGCCTGGGCCAATCGAGTCAGGATACTGCAAATACCAAATTGAAGAATGATACGTCAAAACCTACTACAACAATAGATTGGCGTGCGGCCATAACAAATCCTCTGCAAATTGGTACACGTTCGGCTAGTGTTTATAGTGCACCGGCAGCTGTTACCTTACCGGCTACTGGTACAGCAGCAAACAGTGAAGATGCCCAATCGACAGCAGCCGCCTCGAATGGCTATAATGCGGCCACAGAATTGCCATCGTATACACGACCATCTTATTCACGTTCCGAAAGCAATGGTAATTATCTAGCCGTGGGTGTATTGCTGGTCAGCCTTACACTACGAAAATCCTAAAATGTTCATCCATAACTTCAAATATAGGTCCACAACAACAACAACATGTTCATTATAAAACTCAACCTCAGACTCGACCTCAACCTCGACCAACGTTTCAGCCTGCAACACAATTATCATCGTCATCAATAACAATAACAACAACATCATCATCACCATCATCATCATCTCCATCATTGTTACCAATTTTAATGAACTTTATCAGCATTGAACCATAAACGATTACCAACAACAACAGCCATCCATTCATCCATTTGCATCATCCATTCATTCATTAATTTTTTTTTTTTTTTATTTTCGTTAAAATTCTCTGCTTCCCGATCCGTGTCTCTCTCTCTCTTTCGCTCTCTCTCTCTCTCTGGCGTTCTCTCTTTGTGTGATGTATTGGGGGTGGGTTCCCCTGAAAGCAGAAATGAATGTGACCCCCACTTTGAAGTGTTTTTGTGTTTTTTTTTTTTTGGTGGTAGTAAAACGCGGGCCCTTTACAAGTACCATTACTTCGGCGCCCATTAAATTACTCGTTAGAACGAAGAAGAGTATTTTGTTTTGTTTTTTGGTTTCTAGGCCAAGTATAGAGAAGCTCAAGTGACTCGTTAATATTCGAGACAAGCTCTACTCCACTCTGTGTATTTGAGATTGAGAATCTTTGCGTGTTTTTGTAAGTTTTTCATTTAAGAACAGCAACTCTGATTAATTCTTATTCTCTTTTTTTTTTGTTTTTTTGTTTCATTCTTTTTCTCAAATACAACAATAACAACCGCATTAAGTATACAAAAACAATCAAAAAAAAAAAAAAGAAAAAAATTTATTTGCATCCACAAATCATTAATCAATTATAGCAACAACAACAGTATGTATCTGTAAGGTATTCCAAAAAAAAAAAAAAACAATTCAAAACAAAAAACAGATCAAAATTCAAAAATCGGAATTTAATCAAAAAAATATTTACAAAATGAAAACAACGCTATGCACGTTGGGATGAGATACTCACCATAATCACCACCATCACAATCACCCGCTTTTAATGTGCAAAACGTATCTAAAACTACAATAATATATATCCATACATGTATTCGTATTCGTATTTGTATCTGTATTCGCATTCGTGTCAGAGATCAGCAATGAGTATTCAAAAAGATGAGTAGAATCGAATCATACTCATAATATCTGATACTTATACGCATTCGTACTTATTTTAATATAATTAAACCTCTACTCATATTCAAAGTCTGAAGTACTCATCATACTCATACTTAACAACACGTATGATGTTGTTGAGATTGACTCTCCATAACTCAACCTATATACACGAATCACTCACAAAATAAGTATGATTCACGTACGAACACTAAAATACTCATTAGAAGGTTGTAAGTTTGCTCTGCTTGCTGCTCTGTCTTTTTTGCTTACGTGTCTTTTTTTGTTTGTTGTAAATGCAACAACAACTAAGACTGTAGATTTTGCTGAATGATTCGCGAGTCACTCGAATCACATTTATAAGTATATATTATAAGTATTTTTCTAAAGTTATGAATCTAAATGAGTAGACTGGCTTATGAATCAAACATATTTCGATTGGTATGAGTTTGGTGTCAACTTTGTACGCATACTCATTGCAACCTGTACTTATTAAGCAACGTTGTAGTGAGTATGAATGAATCAGAGTACATAGTTAAATTTCACTATTTATTGACTCAATTGTATTCAAAATTTCATGAGTGCTTATGAGTAGCGCCAAAACGATTCATTGCTGATCTCTGATTCGTATCCGTATTTATACTGTGTGTGTATGCATAAATGTTTCTATAAAAATAATAATGCTTCTAAGATATGATTTCGCAACCGGAATGTGGTATACTTATAGGACAAGGTAGGAAAGAATCTAATGTCTTAGAAACGTCTTTACAAATCAAGTATGTATATCCAAATGAAAGTTCAAAAGCTATTCCATGAATCAGAGTCACATATTCCTTAGCCCAACAAAGTTCGAAAAGAGAATTGTTTCAAATTGATCATGATTGCTCGTCATTAACTGATCATGAGCATAGGCTGTTCGTAAGTTGTCTTCCTCCTCCTCCATGCTTACCTATACGTCACGATATCAAATCACACGATCTCGATTGCGATTTACATCATACCCATCATTCACTATGCCCTCAAATCGCTTGTGCAGAATATTCATGTGACATAAAGTACGACACATAGCGCCCTCCTGTTGAATCTACATGTCGTTGGTATCCAAATCATCCAATTCAGTACAAGAGAAGAAGAGATCATCGACCAATAGTGTTCATCGTTGATAGTTTGGGTCTAATCAACGCCATTCTTCGAGAAATATGTACCGATGTCGCCGCCAGCCCAATAATCATACCAAACATTGACTTCTTTGGGATACATTGGACGCACTTGGATCTCATGTGAATTGGTATCATTTCAAATTCGATATTTAGTTTTTTCACATTCCTCTATTCGTTCATAAACGGGCCTTATTACTGAATATGATTTTTCAAAGAAAATTAGGGTCAGTCGCCAACTTCTTCCCAATGCATCGCCTCTTCAATTCTACTATCTGCATCCTTTAGAGTTCCAGTGTTTTCACATATCCGATATTATAGGAGTCCCATATTATAGTACAGTTTCACGTGATCTGTTTCCATTCGAGCGAAATGAGTTTATGTATGTAGCCCTGTAGTAAATGTGTGTAATGATTTCGAAAAGTTCACAAATTTTACCTCCATGTAACGCAATTGCTCATGAAATGAAATCGAAAGCTTTTTCGTAGTTCACAAATAGCATACATATGTACTCACTCTCAACTCAATTGATCATTCTAACCCTTTAGTCAGGATTGCGACCATGCCACCCATGCTGTGTGTGTTAATTTGACCCAAGAAACGCGGGATCTACGGTTTAAAATTGACTCCGAACAACAGATTTTTTTTTTTGAGAAACTTTTCATGGCCAAGTTTTGCCAGAGATGACGGTCTGACTAGCTAGTTTGTATTGCCATATCGTAATCTTTATACCTCCAATTCAAATTAAATTGAGCATGTCTTGTGAAGATCCTGAATATTGCTTTATGGGGCTATCTATTCTTGACCTAGCTGTATACCACAAAAAGAATGATGATTGTCTTAAAAGACTATTTTTAGACTCCAATTTGCTTCACTCACTCTTATTACTGAGTTTAGTTGCGGAATATTTCTCAAGTGTCTACTGATTCTACCGAGACAATAGTTAAGGGAGAATCCAAATGATTTGTTGGATCCAAAGGGCCGCAGATGAATTGACTGTTAATACATACATACATAATTGGCTCATTACAACCCTTCAGTCAGTCAGTTCAGTGGTAGCTTCTCAACACCACTCATGTTGTGTGCGTTAATTTTATACATGAGTGGCGGGACCTACAGTTTAAAGTCGACTCCGAACGACAGATTTTGAGAAACTTTTTCATGGCAGGTTTATTTACTCTCAGAGTTTTTGCCAGAAATCTGCTGAGAGGAAGTCGCCAAAGAAATGTTTTTTTTTTTAATATTTCGTTTTGATGTCTGGCCTGGGGCTCGAACCCGGGCTTTACGTCTAATAAGCAAACACACTACCTACTAGACTACGACGACTTCCTAATTTGCTTCACTCATTCTTATTACTCAGTTTAGTTGCGGAGTATTTCTCAAGTGTCTACTGATTCTACCGAGACAATAATTAAGGGAGAATCCAAATGATTTGTTGTATCCAAATGGCCGCAGATGAATTCCCTGTTAATACTTTTGTGAATTAAACGTTAGTTTTTAAATTAAAACGTTTTCACAGTGAAATTCATTCCGAATTTATGTAGCGCTCCATCTCCAACCAACGAAGTAATCATAGGTGGCCTCAAGTAAATATCACAATGTTCTACGCAAAAAAAAAACTAGAATTCTTTGATAAAGTCCTTATTATCTTTAGTCCTTATATTTTTGTGTAGTACATAGTTATTTTTTTTTTTTACAATTTTTTTTTTTTTTGAAACGCTTTATTTTTATCATCTCACCACCGCCTCATTCACCAAACAGCTTCATTATATCTCATCTCAATATTTCATCAGTTTTTCTTTCTCAGTTTTTTAAAGCTTTTCAAAAATAAAAATTGAAATGCACTATTTGCACCGCATTGGCTTAAGAACTATGGCACCGCAAATGAGTATCAAAAATAATATTACAATGGTTAACACAACTGAATACTTATTTGAGAGCAAAATGAAATTATTTTTTAATGAAAATTCCAAGTACAAAAATTAATTTTTTTTAGTTGTGACAACCATTACTTAATAATCTTAATCGTACTAAAATTATACATTTTATACGTCGCATATACATATAATAGTATGGATAATAATGAGGCTTTGATAAATAGTAGATACTCAAGTTTCAGTCAGGAATTGAACCTTTTGATCGTTTATGTCGTCGTTTTAACGTATTTGAATGATGATGCCGGAGACTCGCTTTTACAAAAACCATGGCTGCACGATAAAAATTTACTAAATGGGTCATCTGTTTAATGTTAAAAACAAAAACGTATATGGATTCTATATGAACATAAATGGACATGGAGAAATTCGGTTAAAAGGGATGGATTCTCATTAAAATTTTATTAAAATCTAATCCATAATACAACTTTAGAACTCTTCAAACTTAGTTGTAGGCACAACAAAGTCTAAGGGTGCGAACAGAGTGAGCGCTGATGCCGAGCCGAGCTTATAAGCGCTTATTTTCATGCGAGAAGAAAATTTGTACATATCACAGTTGGGCAATTCACACAACTTTGTATCGTGTATGTTGTATTGAATACATTTGTTTGTTTGTGAACGCTCAATGCTATGCTGTATTGTGTATTTCGTGGCATTCAAACAATTTGATAGCCCGAAACCAACACAACATATGAAAACATATACACAGTTTTTTCATTCACACAATTTGATAGCACGAAACCAATACAACTTATCGTATCGTATCGGATTTTTATATGAAAATTATCAACAACAATCATGCACTGTTGTACGTTCTTCCAACAATACAATGAATACAACGATACAACGGATTGTGTGAATTGATCAAGTGAATGCGAGAATCAGCGCTGAAATTCTGTTTATTGCACGTGTTTTGCTTTTATGTCATTTAGTCTTGTTGTTCATTTGTGTTTATAAAATTGCTGTACACTGTAATGGATTCCTCTGATGAAGAGTATTTTGCTTCTCCTAGTGTGATTAATGCAATTATTAACACAAAAAATTTTGGAAAACATCCAATTACACTAAAAAGGAAAGAATTTGAGAAAATATCCAGCTAAATTTCAACAATATAGCCGAATGCACACTAAAAAGTAAACATCAACAATGCAAAAAAGCGTGCAAAACGCTTTGAAACTGTTTTCTCGCACTCATCGGCTTTGACCTCTGCTCTTGTCGGCGTTCACTGTGTTATACACAAGCTTATTTGTATCGACTCGTATGTAATCAGTTTTATCGCACTGACAATCTTTATCGCACTGACAATCTCGGCTCCGCTTTCAGCGCTCACTCTGTACGCACCCTAAAGCTCCGTCTGCTTAATTTAAAGGTTTTTATACATCGACCTTACAGTTCCCATCGGACACCAAGTAGTACCTCGTGTTCCTGTCTATAGAAAAAAGGGTATTACATATGTACATAACATAACATACATAATCGGTCATTACAAACCTTTTGTCAGGGTTACGGCCTAGTTTGTCGTGGTACCTTCAGTTTTAAAGTTGACTCCAAACCATTGATTTTTAACTAACTTTTCATGGCAGTTTTATTTTAACTCTCAGAGTCTTTGCACGAAATCTGTTGAGAGGAAGTCATTGGAGAAATATTTTTTCATATTTTATTTTTGATATCTGACCTGAGGTTTGAACCGTGGCCTTACGTCTAATAAGCCAACACACTACCTACTAGACTACGGCGACTTAGCATGGCAAAGGGTATTTAATCGGAAAAATCCTCACTAATTTAAAAACAAAGCTTTACTTAAAATGCTAAACAATCTAAAGTCGAGTCCCTTTTAACCGAATTATCTCGTTTAGCGAAGCTATTATAAAACCTTAACACACTGAGAATTATTAAGACACACTTGAGTTTATTCAAACACCAACAAAAAATATTTCTCTCTCTATCTCTCTCTGTATTTGTATTTCTTGCAGTTGTGTGTATGTATTCGTGTTTACTAGTATCTATGTTAAATGCATTCATATTCCTACAGTGAAAGCTCTCATAGCAAGACAAAGAAAAATCCCCACAAACAATTACTTGTAAAAAGAAAAAACAAACAAAAACGCAACAACAAATACGTACAACAAATATAAAAAACATAACCTTTTAAAGCTGGATGTTTAAGCTGAGGAGGATGTTTATGAATATAAAGAAAGAAAATAACACAGGCTCTTAGCAATATGTACGATATGTAAGTACAGAGTCCTGATATGAGAGCTTCTACTGTACGAGCTTTAAAAGCAACAACAACAAACAATAATAAAATGTTGCAAAACATAAAAATAACAATAATTATGCACTTTCACCAAACTACTACATACAGCATATGCTATTTGAAAACACACACACACGCAGACACACTTTAATGCTCTCTCTCTCTTTTTGTCTGTTTAACTCGCTCGCTCTGTGACTCGCTAGCTATCGTTTCATAACGGAATTACATGCAACACCAACACTCACTCACTTTTTCAAAAAGCAAGAGAACAAAAACAAACAAAAAAAAAAACTGTCATACTGCCAAACTTCACCTTCAAATCAATCAAAAAATTCATTCACGTTTTAAATCGATTCAGAAAAAACTCATCAAATAACGAAAGCCGTGCACCAAAAAAAATTGCATGTTTTTTAACTGTCATATGATTATTGCATTTATTTTGAAACAAAAATAAAACATACGGGCTTAAGTTTTAAAATCTTTTTTTAATAATTTTTTTCTCTCTTTCTTTCCATGTGTTCTATTGGGCAGGCTCCAATACAATGACAAACAAAAGCTCCGACTTGGATATAATATTCGGCGATAGCCAGCCCCATTTGGGCAATGGCAAATTTACACGTTCGGGCGGTTCTCTATCTGATGCTGAATTAATATTCGGCAGTACGGTAAGCTCAGCATATAAAACTGATCGTTTTGGCTCCTCCAAGAGCATGAGTGTTACCTCGGATCGTAGCAGTTATGGTCAAACAAATTATAAAATCTACGAAGGCATACAAAATGCCGCCTTTACCGATTTCAATGATACGAAAAGAAATAGTGACAACACTACTACAGCAACAACAACAACAACAATACCATCGTATAACAGTTGGAGGAGTAGCAGTAAACATTTAGAGGAAGAAGAGGATTTAGATTTAAAATAAACACACACACACACACACAAATATTTAAAAATAGAAAAAAAATACCCACAATATTATAGAAAAAAAACAAAAATTAATACAAGTATAATGGAAATAAAAAGTGTTATAAAAAACCAAAGACAAAAACAAAAACAAATATATTTAAAATACAATATTGACGAAAACAAAAACTGTTTAATTGTTACTGTTATACATTTAATCATCATAAACAAAAAAAAACAAAAAATATTGAAACATTTAATCTATGTAAACAAAGCTAAACTAAAGAGAGATTTCCCATAAAAAACCTTAACTCTCTCCTTCCTTTCTATCTCTCTGTGGTTATCTTTACTAAACTTGTGTGTATTTCCTCTTCCAAAAACAAAAAAATACCACCTTAAAAAACTCACTCTATCTCTCTCGATCACTCTGTCATTGTTACTCATCTAGCGGAATCATTTACTCTCATCGCCTCCATAGTTTCCTGGTTTCATGAAACAAATAAACAAATCGTTTTTATGTTGATTTTTTTTAACAAAAAAAAAAGAAGAAAGAAAATGAATTAAAAAAATTTTAAAAGATAATGTTGTTGTTTAAAAGAAAAAAATGAAATGAAATGAAATAAAAATATTCAAAATATGCACTTTTATAATTGTTATACAATGTTGTTGTAGTAAATGAATCGTGTAGGATTTTATAATTTTACCACATTATCCTGGGTAAACATTGTGCTAAAAACCGTTATAAAATAAACACACTAAAAAGAAATTCTCTTGAGAGCGTTTAAAAACAAGCAACCAACCAACCAACCTTAGCTGTTCAATAGTATATGTTTGCTTTATTAGACAAGCTAACACACAATCAAAGCGACATGCGTTAAAGAGATAATAAATTAGGACAATTTCTTAATTCTTTTAAAAACAAATTCAATTATTAAAAACCAATTTTACAACATATTAAACGTAAGTTTCAAATATCCTATTATATTAGTTTTGCAATAAAAGTTTTGCTTCGCGTTATCTGGCATTTCGTTAAGCGTACCTCTTCTCCATAGTAAATTAATGATTTTCATTCCACTGATTGCTCTATAAATATGAGTAAGGAATGTAGCTCTTTCTTTTCTGAATTAAATATAAGATTCATAAAACTCACTTAAAATTTTAACGCTTGATCGCTTGTCGCTTGCATTGTAATCAAACACCACCAATTTATTTATGAAAAATAATATAAACGAAACGCACTTAGATAAAGAATAAATTGCACAAATTTAGCATGTGTTTAACATTAAATTTTTAAAAGAAAATAATTAAAAATAATAAAAATTATTTTATTTAAATAAAAAAATATTGAAAATAAAAATTCATTTATTTGAATTATAATAAATAATTTCAAATATTTAAATAAATATTTTAAAAATTATAAATACATAATAAAAAAATACAAAAATAATATGTATCTCAATAAAGAATATTTTCAAAGAAATTAAAACAATAATTTTATAGTTCCATTGAAATGTTAATCCAGCAGCCTAAAAATATGCAACATTTTGTTTAACAACAGCTTACCTTGAAATGTTTTTGTTGTGTTCTTAATTACACCATTAAGTTGTCAATCATTAATCACATGCATATGTATGTCATATATTAATAAAAAATATACATAAATAAAATAAATATTATGATTATATGATTATGATTAAATATAAATTAATTAATTAATTAATTAATAATTATTACTTATTATACATATATGATTATATACATAACATGATTGATAAATACATAATATATATACATACATACATTTAAATACATACTAATACATATATAGTATATTATATATATAAATAACAAAAACAAAAACATTATTATATATACCCTATTATAAATATATACGAAAATAACAATTATTATTAATTAATTAATAAAAAAATATTATAAATATACCAAAAAAAAAAAAAACAAAAAACAAAAAATATACACTTATTGTTATAAAAAATATAAAAAAAAATTAACAAAAATACTCCAACATGAGACACACTATTTAAAACAAATAAATACCATGACAATATACTTCAAAAAAAAAAATAAAAAATAAAAATTAACAAGAAATTATTTAAAAAAATAAAATAAAAAAATAAAAATAATTTAAAGAAAAATTAACGTAAACAAAAACAAAAAAGAATGTTAAAGTGTTAAACAAAAAACATAAGAAAAAACACACTAAAATAACCTTTCTAAATAAATTTATAACCTTTGAAAAGCCGTTAAATTAATTAACTAATCCTTAAACTAATTTAATTAAACAAAAACTAAAACAAGAACTTATCAAATTTTAGAAGCAATTTTTAAACGAAAAACTTAACCGAAAGCAGATTTGTAATCATTCAATTTGAACAATAAATTAATTGAACATTAAATTATTTGAACATTTAATTAATTGAACATTAAATTAAATATTAAAATATTCTATTCGTATTTGTATTATTCTATTACTAAACAAAATAACTAAAAAAACTATTGTACTATTTATTATTATGATTAATTATTATTATTGTATTGTATTGTATTGTAATGTGTTATAAAAATAATTGTTTTTTGTGTTGTTAGCAAATATCCTACATCACCCATTTTCCAGCTTAAAATATGTTGAATTTTGTTTAAAGTTTTAGTCAAATTATTTATTATACATATTTGTTAAACATTAATATTAAATCATAATAAATATACACTCTCTATTTAATTAATTAAAGAAATTGATATAAAAACCGGGAGTTAAAAGAATATTTGTTCTTCAAAAAAATTTCAAGCCTACCAAAAGTTACGAAAGTATTTTCCAACAAATATTTGCGTGCTTACTTACTTAATCCTTATTTTGGAAAGTACAGTCAAAAATGGCAGAAAATCTAAAGTCAAAAATCTTCACATCTTCATAGCCTTAGCTGGGCACTGATTCCTGAAATGAAATATGGCCTCTTTATCCTTCTCAGATCCATAGCTATATGTCTATCGGCATGACTTCCAAAATAGCATTGTGGTCTGTGTGAATCGAAATACCACGAATAAAATTCAGGCCTCTTCTTGCGCATTTGAGTTCTTCTAGTTTATCTATAATACAATCCTTACGTCAGTGGGTGTGATGTGTAGTGTGTGTTGCCGTACTAGATGTGGATTCATTAACTTAAATCTCATCTCTTGTAGCTTACAAAAAGAATTAAAAAATATTGCTTTCGATTACTGTCTCTGAGCATCCTTCTGACCAAAGTTTCTCAATTTTCTCAAATTTATCGTTTGAATTCCACTTTAAAATGTAAATCTACGCCGCATTTCAATGAAGATAATGCACAAAACATGGGATGGGTGGTGTGAGAAGCCAGACAGTCAACCTGATGAAAGGATTGTAATGCGTAGTAATGTATTTATGTATCCCTATAAGACTTACATACGTATGTACATTTGAATGATCAAAAATTCCCGTGAAAAATCCCAGGACATATGTACGTCGAAAAAACATTCCTTAGAAAATTAATCGAAGACTAACTATCCCAGTAAATGAACAAATTTTCGAATAAAAACTTTATTACCGCAAAAAACATTGCGCTGTTTCAATACAGTAAGACCCCGCTTAATGCTACTCCGCTTAACGCTGTTTCAGTATTACGCGGTAGTATTGGGATTCCCCTAAATCGCACACTGTATTGATACTTGTTGTATATGTGTGCAAATGAAACGGCCTTGCACCAACCAAAAGCGGTGCACTATATAGCGACGGTGTATACTATGTATCTTTTTCAACGCTCTTTTGTTATTCTGTTCAGAATAAAGATTACAACTGTATTTTCCGACATTGCAATCACTGTACGAACGCATCTTCCCTGCGTCACAGTGGATTTATTAGCGCTGGAATTTACTGGAACGTATGCTCCGCTTGGAATGCATTGCAATGGCTAGGCAGCTTGCATGACAGCGTAATGCCAGGACCTTAATAAATATTCCTTCGAATCGTCAGATTAGGAGTCCTTTATTCTAAAATCAAATTTTTTATACAGAACATGATAAAGAATTGGGTGCCCTGGTAGTCTAGTGGGTAGTGTGCTAGACTATTAGCGTGAGGGTCGTGGGTTCGATTCCCACCAGAGACTCTGGTCTGTGACACTACACCGAGCATATGGTCAAGTTACTCCGCTCGTATAAAATTAGAATATAATTTGTAATTGTATTGTAATTAATAAATAAATAAATAAATAATAATGATAAAGAATCATGTAGTCTACCCAAATAAGTATGTTATTGGTTTTCCAGCACTGCTTGAAAGAATTTCTTATAATACTATTTTTTTTACTTCCTTTAATTCCTGATTGAGAAAATGGAAATATAAAAAATAAAAAAAAAATTCAAAAAGCAATAGCATCCTAATGACAACGAAAGCTTCTAATAAAACGATGCTTAAATACGATTTAAAAAATATAATTAAAATAAAAAATAAATATTTAAACAAAATAAAGGGAAAAATAAATGGGAAAAAAGCTGAACTAATTTAATTTAAATTAAAAAATTAAAAAAATTAGAAAGAAAATTAAAAATACAATAAAAAATAACTGTAAAACATTAAATGAAGAATGAAATAATTTGTTTATTTTTTTTTTTTATTTAATTTATTGAAATAATTTATTTGTTATTGCTTTGTTACATAATAATTTTATTAAAAAAATAAATAAATAAATTAAAACAGAATTGTTTTTAGTTAAATTTTATAAATTAAATTAAATTTTTAAATTAATTTTTAATTTAATAAAAGAAAATAAATAATTTAATAAATAAAATATTTAGATATGAAGTGTTATAAACAATATTATATGATATGATATGCGATATATAATTATACAAGAATAATTAAATGAATATGATAATTTATTAATTATATTTATACGATATTATTAAACAAACAAAACAAAAAAACAATTTTTAATGTTTAAATTCTACTAAAAAAAATATGGGACAACAAAATCTATGTTAATTGTTCTTATTCTGAGAAAATAAATTTTAATAAACAAATAAAGAAAACAAAAAAAAAACACAAAAACAACAACAACAAACTAACAACAATTATGAAAAAGTATTATATTTCCTATATAAAACAAAAAAAAACACAAACAAACATACGAAGAGAGAACAAAAATTCTTATCATTTTCATAAATTATTATTAAAAAAGAACAAAAACAAATAAAAAATTATTAAAAAAAAAATTATATCAACATTGACCAACAAAACGTCATACATACAAATTTAACAAAAAAAAAAAAAAAAAAAAACACAAAAAAGCAAATCATACATAATCATTATGAACCGACAAATATACTTTGAATTTATTTATCGCAACACTCCTCTTATCCACCTCACCTCACATTACATATTTACTACATTCTATGCTCTTACATTCCATACTATTCTATTCTATTTCTATTCTATTTATAAATTTTATTAACAAAAAAACAAATGAAAATAAATTCCCCTTTAAAAGAATTATAAGAAACCAAAGATTTTCTTCTTTTAATTTTTTTGAATTCTTTTAATTGAAAACATAACCTCAACAATAAATTCCATGACTCATCAGCATTTATTTCAATAGAAAAAGAGGAAGCAAAAAAAAATGGAAAAAATAAATTCTTCATAAATTTATTGCAATTCTAGTCTGGTAACTGATGCCTCCTTCTTGCACAGTTTCAATCGAAATGCTTCTGTATGAAATGAAAACATTTGCATTTGATTAGCATGATACAGATGCCACACATGTGAAAAATTTCTGTTGAATATGCAACATTCTAAGGCATCATGGAAATTCTACGATTCTAATTTGAAATTCTATTCTCTTCTATTTTTGTTCCCCACTTTTAATTTCATATCGAATTCTATACAAACAAAAATAAATAACAAAATTTTAAAATCATCATCATAATCATCATCATATTTATTATTATTATTATTATTACTATTCTATATATACAAATGAGCAAAAAGAAGAAAAAAACAACAAATAAAAATTTAAAAAAAAATAAATAAATAAATAACTTATGTACTAACCTTTAAAAACAAAAAACCAAAATATAAAAACAAAATAAAGTGTTAAAAAAAATAATTAAAAAAATAATAAAATATAAAGGAGTTTTATTTTAATTATTATACGAGGGTAGTTTATTATACGAGGGTAGTTTAGTGTTTTCTATAAAATTTGAGGAAAAATTTTCTATACCACACAACATACCATAGTTCATTTCCAGGTAAGAAAACAAATGATGGTGATGAGAATGAGCAAATGGTCTCAATTAGTTTTCTCCAGCTGTTTATCTCTCGTACTAATTTTCTTACATGTAGATCTTGTCAAGGCCAACTGATTTACGTTCGTATACGCTATGTACACACGTACATAATTGGTCATTAAAACCCGTTAGTCAGTTTACGATCTAGATGTGTGTGTTAATTTTTCACATGAGTGGCTGCAACCACAGTTAAAGTCGACCACGAACGACAGATTTTTGAGAAACTTTTCATATTTCGTTTTGTTGGAGAGGTCTGACCTAGGGTTTGAACCGTGGCCTCACGTCTAATAAGCCAACACACTACCTACTAGACTACGACGATTACATGCTATGTGCAGTTTTTTTTCCATTACCCCTCTTGGGAGCACATGGCTTCCACAAAGATTTTCCATCTTATATGGTTAGCTCCTATTATTTTAGCGTCTTCCTATGTAAGATTTCACTGTCCTAGATCTTGGAGTATAGAACGTCTCCAGGAATTCCTGTGCGGCCACGGCTGCTTGAGCCTTGAGGATTCCACTCAAGTACCATTCCTGTTATACTATCAGAATTCTTTCTGATATTATGGTCGATCCACCCCCATTACCTATGTTTTATTTGTGTTATTCCTCATTGCTAAGTCGCCGTAGTCTAGCAGGTAGTGTGTTGGCTTATTAGAGATTCAACACTCCAAAAGCAATGTTCCAGAGTAATGTTTGCTTAATGCTTAATTCGTTATATTTTAACGAGAGAAAAGCAAACATCAAGAATATTTTTAGATACGATAGGCTTGTTTTGCTCTACTGACCCAATTAAGTTCCTTTAGTCTGCGTCAGATAATTTTTGTGTAAACTAATAGGTTGCATTCCTCCTGTAAAAAGTTTCCACATTTCCACAACGATATTATGAAGAGATTCGTCTTCCCCATACTAGTAGCATTTCCTGTTTGGAGGCATTCTTCTAAGGGCCGCAGTTTTTGTACGATGTTTGAAACAAAAAATTCACCCTATTTAAGAATAAAATATTCAAAGCAAAAATATTCAGAGCATTTCGTGAATGGATATGCTATTTATAAGACCACTACTGTAATTCTTAGATAATACGATCTTATATTAGATTGGCTTTAAGTCACTACCTATAACACTTGGTATCTAAATAACTTACTTTCTTACTTAATTGGCCATTAACAACCCGATTAACGGATTTCGGTCTGCCTTTCAGGCGCGTCTCCTTCTTGCGCGACTACGCCAATTGGTCACACCAATCGAGGACAGGGCTTCCTAGATTTGGTCCTTGCAACGCAAACAAGGTCGTCCTCTTCGCCGACTTCCGCAGATCCCCGAATCACATACTCGTCTAGCCGGAGCATCCTCCTCCATTCGCACGATATGTCCAAGCCAGCACAGCTGCTGCATGTTAATACGCTGCACAAAGCTGAGGAGCTCATACAGCTCACTGTTGAATCGGATGCGGAAATCATCTCCAACTAGCACTGGGCCAAAGATATTAAGTAGGACTTTTCTCTCGAATACTCTCAAGGCTGCTGCATCAGAGCTTAATAGAGTTCGTGCCTCTGCGCCATAAAGCAGCACGGGGAGGATGAGCGTCTTGTAAGGTATTAGTAAAGGGTGTTTTTTATAGAGGTATAGAACTTTAAGTTGCAATAAAACAACGATGGATTATTCGATTGACATGAATTTTATTTATTCGAAAGATAATCTTGTGGCCTTTCATTTTAAATATGATTTCTGGCATATGACCGCCACGGCTGGCGCGGATGTAGTCCAATCTGGACGTCCAATTTTCGATGACTTTTTCCAACATTTGTGGCCGTATATCGGCAACAACACGGTGAATGTTGTCTTCCAAATGGTCAAGCGTTTGTGGCTTTACCGCTTAGACCAACGACTTTACATAGCCCCACAGAAAGTAGTCTAGCGGTGTTAAATCACAAGATCTTGGAGGCCAATTCACAGGTCCAAAACGTGAAATTAGGCGGTCACCAAACGTGTCTTTCAATAAATCTATTGTGGCACGAGCTGTGTGATATGTTGCGCCGTCTTGTTGAAACCACATCTCCTGGACATCATGGTTATTCAATTCAGGAACGAAAAAGTTAGTAATCATGGCTCTATACCAATCACAATTGACTGTAACGTTCTGGCCACCATCGTTTTTGAAAAAGTACGGACCAATGATTCCACCAGCCCATAAAGCGCTCCAAACAGTCAGTTTTTCTGGATGTAACGGTGTTTCCACATACACTTGAGGATTACCTTCACTCCAAATGCGGCAGTTTTGTTTGTTGACGTAGCCATTCAACCAGAAGTGCGCTTCATCGCTAAACAAAATTCGCTTATGAAAAGAACCATTATTTTCGAAATAAAATTGCACTATTTGCAAGCGTTGTTCAGCCGTGAATCTATTCATGATGAATTGCCAAACCAAACTGAGAACAAATCACTTGACAGCTGTTAAATCGGTCGCCATCTTGAAAAGTAATGCGAACTTAAAGTTCTATACCTCTATAAAAAACACCCTTTATTAAAAAGTATCATATTATGACTTCCTCTGGGTGGTAACACGGAAATATCTTTGCAAATATTAGATTAGAGCCGATTCTGGACTGTGATCATATTTGAATCGCCTTCAGCGTCTACAAATTTCTTTTACAGTCTTACCAATTCCTTGCAATAAGAATTAGAATGATTGTAATCAACCTGTAATGGCCGAAAAGCGGCCACGTTTTATTTATTTTTACGCATTCTTCAATCGTTAAATGATTTCATTCCTAAATAGCAGACCTTTGGCACTTAAGATGAAAGACATTTAACAGCTTTCATCATTGTCAGACCGGATATAAAAATCTCTCCGCACACAGTTGTCTACTTATATTTTTGATGGAAAATAATCTCAGTGGTTATATTTATCTTCGCTACTGCTATTTTAGTTCCAGCCTTGAGCTCTCGAAATATTGCGCGTGTATTTATAGGGGGTATTATATCTAAACAACGGAAGTTAGACCTGCTAACTTCTACTAAGACTAGGCTATGCAGTAGATCAATTAGCTGTTTGCTGATGAAGAAATATATCGAGGCTGCACGAAA
The DNA here is from genome assembly GCA_930367235.1 of Sarcophaga rosellei. Classification (NCBI taxonomy): domain Eukaryota; kingdom Metazoa; phylum Arthropoda; class Insecta; order Diptera; family Sarcophagidae; genus Sarcophaga; species Sarcophaga rosellei. Next base: position 6,152,161 of record OV884017.1, on the reverse strand, counting down.
AGGCAAAGAAACAGATTGGCTAAGATTCTGATGCATATCCGGCAATCTTTGTGAACACATTCTCAACTCACTGCCGAAGTTCACTGTAAGTATTAATACCCCAATTTAGACGTATTGCTATACTGACGAATGAGTGATATATTATAAAGCATTTTGGGGTTGTAAAGAATTTGATGTCCGATTTTAATACTGCCTCTTACATGTGCCCTTTTCGGGCTGGTATGAAAATGCATGTAATCTAGAACGTTCATCATTTTTCTTTAGTCTTTAATAAGAATCCCCATAATAATTATTCTGTCAGGGTCATGGTGTACACACTATTTACCTTTAAAAACATTCTCTTCCTTTCTAAACATGGAATTCCCTTATAACACAAGGATATATACCAGACCAAATTGTAAACCAAAGGAATTAAATTTGTCATGGATACAGATATTGTGTCTATCAAACGGAAAAAAACGAGAGAGAAAAAACATTTTAAATACAAAAAATTCTCACACTAACACACGTACATACATACGTTATATGTATAGACATACACAAGCCATTTTAAAATTGTAACGGCAATGGTAACTGTAAGTAACCTATTTTTGTGCTTCTAACGGAAACGGATATCCGTAGATTTTGAATTGAACATTGAACATTTGACCTTGAATAGCAAGCAGCTAACAGAAACAGGATTTTTATTTAAAAAAATCAAAAAAAAATAAAAAAATCAATGAAAAGTTTAAACATTGAAACCAAAAATATACAAGAAGAAGAAAAGATTTTCATTTTTTTTTTTATGTAAATTTAATTAAAAGTTGTTGTTGTTGTTGTGTTTTTTCGTAATAAAAACAAAATGGTTGAAGATTTTTTAAATAACTTTAGGTGGGGGGGTCTGTATTAAAAAAACACATGAAACATTAAATAAGATACCATATATACCCCCTTCTATGAGATATAAATACCACACATAGGTTTTTGAAGTGGAAGTGGGAGCCGTTATATAAGGCCTTATGTACTGGGATTTCCCTTCCTTTTGCCAATAAATTTTGAGCCAATAATTGCGCATTTTCGTATAAAAGGACCTGCGCAGTATGCATCAAATTGTTAAATGTTAACGCCTCCTTAAGGTATGCTTCACATCTTAAGCAAGTGCTTAATGTCAAGCATTTTTTAAGGACTTCAGTAGCGGCGTGGATTTTACTTAAAACGGTTGAAAATTCATTGAAAATAACAAGAATTTTTAATAAGAAAATTAAAAAATTTAAAAGTGAAGTGAAGAAATTAATTGAAAAAAAAATATTTTTAATTAAAAAAAATATATCCAAAATGGTACGATTTTTTTTAAAACCGTGTGTATGTATGTGTGTGTGTTTGTCTTTAATCTGATTTTTATTAAAAAAAAACAATAAAAAAATTTACAATAAATAGCTTAAAATAATTAAATTCCTTAAAGTATTCCACCATCTTCAACCATAGCTTATGGTGTAGCCCATATTCTCCATTAAAGTCTCCTTAATGGCTGGCTGCAAAGCCCTTTGCATGTATGTCGTCAATAGGCCTCTAACACCCATCGAAAATAATTTTTCCAATTCCGTACGCATGGCATCGTTAATATCTTCCTGATCGTTAAACACATTGCCGCCGGTGCCTGTATTGGCTGAAAATATATCCGCAAAGGCCCTGGCATCGGGTTGTAGAATATTTTGGACATTATCATCCGCTACATTTAGGATATCATCTTCGAAATTAAGTTCATCCTTTAAATGATTTCTATTTCTGGAACGCGCTTCTGGTCTAAAGGCGGCACTGCGTTTATAACGCATTTGATGGCGATAGAAATTATCACCATTCGGATCAAAAAACTCCTGGGATGTGGCATCCGACCAATCCAGATCTTGATCACGCATGTTAGGCGGTATATAACCCTCGCTGCGTATATCGAATAACACCTCAGCCGGCAAAGGATTAGAAGAATGTAAATCCGACTGTTGTTCATCCACGAAACTATAACGCCTCTTGGAATTCTGTCTCAGTTTAATGCCCGTAGGACCTAAAACATGAACAAAAATTAAATTCTCTCGAAAAAATCGGGAAACATATTTAAATCCTTTTTTACCTTGACAGCCATGTGCAAATACCGAAATAAAACCCGGCTCGGCAAAATGCGAATCCGTTCTCACTGAAGCTGCACCCACACGTCGTGACTCTTCACCGCTCATTTTCTCAAAACCTATAGGTATTGTACGAAACTCTATGCCTGCATGTCTTAAACGCAGGATCATTAAACACTTCCCTCCAGTGGGCTGCAGAACCACCTTACCGCTTAAAGTCAAATCGGGAAATATCAGTCGCGTATCTAAGGTGGAATTTTCCGAACTAAATTTGCATTTGTCTACCTCCACCCATTTGGCAGAGTTTTCATTTGGCAGCCTTACTTTTAAGTCCTCCACATCAACACGTGACACTGATAAGCGATGAGGCTGTCTTTGGTTTTGGTAAGCATCTTGAGCCTGATTTAAGGCCTCGTCAAAATCCAAACGGGAATAGGGCCTATAATTCCGATTAATATTCTTGGCATAATAGCCTCGATCATTCGAGGGATGATAGAAATCCTCTTCGGCTTCTTCCGCCGGGCCATATAACGAATGATATAAAGTATAGGGTGTTTGGGGCGTATAAGAGCGTGATGTTTTTGTCTGAATACTACGACGTCTCATGTGTTCGAGTGCATTTTCCAAGCGGTGAGAACAACGCTGTGGATTGCGATAGGGCTGCGCCAAAGTTACTGTAACAAAATAAAAAAGGTTATTTAAAGTAATACAGGATATGCTTGCAATTAATAATATGGATACAAACTATCAAAATAAAATCAAAAAATATGGAATCGTATGAATTTAAGAAAAAATCCATAAATTCCCAAAAATTTATTGAAAAACTCCCAAAATGTTTATTCTTAAAAAATTTGTTTCTTTCTTAAATCAGCAGTTTTATAGTGCGCTCTTAATTAAAAATGTGTGCCTAAAATAAATGTGAAAATAAAGAATTTATTAATAAAAATTTTACAATTCCCAAAACTTTTTTGAAAAATTCCAAAATTTCTAAAATTTTAAAAATAAATTCCTTTCTTATACCATTAGATTTATGATCAGTTTTTAATAAGGAACTGTTGGACATACGAATTAGGAACCCAAAAATATGAAATAAATTTTTTATTGAAAATACTACAGAATTCCCAAAAATCTCTTGAAAAATTCCCCAAAAAAAAATAGGAATTGAAAATTATTTTGTTCATTCAGCACATTTCTAATCTGTGACGTTGACAGTCAGTTTGAGACAGTTAGTCTATTTCTAAACACTGATAGATTAAAGCATTTATGAGCATTTAGCAGTGGAATCTTGAATCTGATACACCGGATTGCTTCTTTGAGTATTCCCGGAGTTAGGACGACCTGTGCTCCGACTGCTCTTTACACTAATCTCTGCTTGATTCCACTTGATTTATATGACAAGTACTGTGCTGCTTTTAATACAAAACGCTTATGCGGTCACTCCAAAATTTGAAACGTCTATTCTTCACTGCTGAGAAAGAATCCGCTTTTATAGTTTATCTCTGGATTTAGAACTCCAATAAGCGATAGAACGCTAGTGCTTAGATATTTTGTTAGGATTTTGAACAACAACTTCCTTAAAGACTATAAGACAACTGCAGAGGTTTTCAGGCGGAAATAGTTGGTGTTCTAAATTCACTTAAGATCGTGACTGACATTGCTTCTTCTATTGTAGATTCCATATGAGATATTGCACCGAATCGGATCAGTCCTTGTTGGGTTCCAAGACATAATAATATTCCTCAAGACAAGAGGGCTGCCAAACTTGCTACTTTGGATTCTCAGCCGATTGATGATGTGGTTGTTGGTCTATTACTCTAATCTTTTACCCCTATGGACGTATCGTGAGATGGGTTCTGAGGATGGAGTAGAGTTGTTGCGAGGTTAATTCGGAGTGCTGGAACCCTTTGAACGGTGACTTACTGCTTGCACTCAATAACTCCAAACTGATTGAAGTCGCCGTAAAGCCCTTGTTCGAGCCCCAGGCCAGACATCAAAACGAAATATGAAAAAAAATATTTCTTCGGCGATTTCCTCTCAGCAGATTTCTTTCAAAAGCTCTGAGAGTAAATAAATCTGCCATGAAAAAGTTTCTCAAAAAATTCAGTCGTTCGGAGTCGACGTTAAACTGTAGGTCCCGCCACTCAAGTATAAAATTAAGGCACACACCAAGAGTGGTGTGAGAAGCTAGTCCGTAATCCTGACTGAAGGGTTATAATGGCCAATTATGTATGTGGAGAGGAGGAGGAGGAGTAGGCGTAGAGAGTCTTCTCTATGACTTTCGCGCTCTTTGTAGCAGACGGTTGATTACCCTGGGAGCAGGATTTCTTTGATTAAAAAACTGTGTCAGGATTTAATATTCACACTTTCCCCATGCCCTTTTTTAGTTTTCCGCAATTTTCTTTCACTTTCTATATCCCGTTTCTTCCCTTTTCAAAGAAGAACACAGTGATTCCCAGGGGAGATATGGATTACTACAGCTATCAAATGGAACTTCGGGAGATTCATTTCTGATACATTTAATAAAGTCATAACAAATGCATTTCATAAGTCGCTTCTCTTAACATGTGACAATAAAAGCTCAAGCATAGACAGAATGCTCTTGATGGCATTACGATGAAAGTTACCATTGAAGGAAGAACTGAGCGAGAATAGCGCATTGCTCAGACTTATTTTAGAGCAGATCTAGCCTTAAAGTTTAGTTATGATATGAACACCTTAAAGACCCTTTGCCGGGTGAAATAAATTTCAACTTCACTTAGGATATTCACCAAAAAAATTTCACGATTTTATATGCTTCAACAATCAGTGCATATAACCTGGATATTCACGTAAACCAAGGATTAAACTTGACATTCTGCTTTCCACTATATCATAATGAAGTTCTAGGAAAAGAAGCTATGAATTCATAGCTATTATGGCGAATAATAATCGTTCTACTGGACTTATGTGACATATTCGTTTACTTCTTCACAAATATTGTTCAAAATATTAAATTTAATGGATGAGGCACAATATATTAAAGTTTGAATTTCAAAAACTAAAATTATCGCCAATATTCTGTTTTCATAACGAATATTTTTTTTCTTCTGTTCTTTACAAAACACTTTCAGAATTCACTTCCCATTCCAGTTAGTTTAGAGAGTCAGAGCATTACCTTTTAAAAGATCACTTAAACACAATACAGTTACTATGAGAGCCCAATTTATAGGCTTTAATTTCAAGCAATCACTTAATGGTAGACAATTTTTTGGAAATTCTTTTAAACAAAACATTTTCCATGTACAAATTTTTATTTGAATAAAAAAATTTAAAACTTGAAAAAACACTTTTTTTTCTTGGAAATTTTTCTTTTTAAATTTCTTTTTTATTTTTTATTTATTTTTTAATTTTCTTATTCAAAACACCGCTTTTAAAAAAGAAAATCTAAAGTTTAAACCGTCTTCAACTGCTTCTATTGTTGGAATGTTTATGACAAAAGCCCTGGCAACAACACTCACTGACGATGACTGCCTTAAAGTGGATCATCATCACCGTCATCAAGAGTGTATGCAATGTAGCGACGGCTACGAATTTCTACTTGTTTCTTACTTTTCTTATGTTTTTCGTTTTTTTTTATTGTAATTAATTTCATGTTTTTATTGTTGTTGTTATTTCTTTTGGTGTTGATTTTAACAAATAGACATTTTAGTGCTTTATCTTCGTTGTCTTCTCATTTTCTTTTTCACCTGCTTCTTGGTGAACCCCAGCGTGTCATTTCGACGTTCGCCAGTGAAAGTGTTTTCCATACATGAGTGATCGTCTCAGAAAAAGGGTGTCCCAGTTTCATTAAATTGAATAAAAATGTTGCTGAGTCGCCGTAGTCTAGTAGGTAGTGTATTCGCTTACTAGACATAAAGCCCGGGTTCGAGCTCCAGGCCAGACATCAAAATGAAATTATGAGAAAAAATATTTCTTCGACGACTTCCTCTCTGCAGTTTTCTGGCAAAAATTCTGAGAGTAAATAAACCTGCAATAAAAAAGTTTCTCAAAAATCTCTCGTTCGGAGTCGACGTTAATTGTAGGTAAGGGCCAATTATGTATGTATGTATGTACATATTACAAATCAAACAAATTTAATGTTTTTGTGAAACTTAATACTTTTCACTGTCACAAAAATGATGTGCGGCTTTGGTGATGTCTCCATAGGCTCTTCTGAATAAATGGCCAAAGGCATGTCCATTTTCGCTTTTCGATTTCATAACCTATCGGTCTGCATTTTATCTGGACCATAAGTTCGTCATTTGGCGCTATATTAGGCCAATGGATGCACGGTATACGTTTGAAGCTACTGTTTATGAAAGCTGAGATCATTTTAGTACTGACAGGTGTTGTGGTCCCCGATTTAGAACCATTCAGTAGCATTGATTTATAGTTTCTATCTATTCGACATCCATACCTTATCTAGCGCCTGGAAAGCAGCAGCCTATGTTTATATTAAGTTCCGTAATGCACTTGGAACGATTTTAGGCACAGTCACTGCTTTCAGGGAGGGTTAGTCTGAGCAATGAATTATATGTTAAGGCGAACATTTTTGCTACAATAAAATCTCTTCACATTATATCAAATACATACATACATAATTGGTCATTACAACCCTTCAGTCAGTAGTGTGACCTAGCTTCACACACCACTTACGGTGTGTGTGTTAATTTTTATACATGAGTGGCGGGATCTTCAGCTTAATGTCGACTCCGAATGACAGATTTTTGAGAAACTTTTCATTGAAATTTATTTACTCCCACAGAGTTTTTGCCAGAAATGTCAGTAGCTGAAGAAATATTTTTTCATATGTATTTCGATATATTCGAGATGTCTAACCTGCTGTTTGAACCGTGGTCTTACGTCTAATAAGCCAACACACTACCTACTAGACTACAGCGACATCTACTAGTAAAGTGTTCCAAAAATCTTCTTCGTTCAGTTAAGCGCATGTCGTTCTTATAAGTCTAGAATAAAATTACTCTTTGACTTAGTTGTTGCAACCAGAGTCGTAATTTCATGTGTTGCTAACTGCTTTATATAGGACTCTCATCACAGCATTCGCCCCTAAAGTCGTTACTGTGACAGTCGTTACTTAAAAACAAAGCCTTCTGTAAACTTGAATTAGGTGAGTGGGTGAGGAACTATTGCTGATTGGCTCTAATCACACGAGAACAATTTTTAGTCGTAAAATTTTTGTTCTTTTCAAATCACACGGTATGAATATTAGTTTGGCATGAAATGTATACGTATACACAGCTTTGTATGTATTAGTGTTTTTACATTCATTTGATGTTTGGCTGAATTTTAAAAATGTGCATGTATTAGTTTTGTGTTGGTAATGCCGGGTTGATGTTGGTTGAAATTTTAAGCCACCAAAAAACTATTCTCTTCACCTCTCTTGCCTATAAACTATCATTTTACACCAGCACAATAGTTCTCGTGTGATTAGAGCCTTTGAGTTTTTCTCTTTGTTAAGACCTATCCTTCTATGATGTTCCTTCTATGATGTTGGTAATTGATTTGATCATCTCTAATGAGAGAGAAAGAGAGAGAGAGATGGATTATTTTGAAGGGGATTAAAGATTATAGGAATTTCAAAACTTTTATCCACACTTTAGTAAAAATACAAACAGAACATATACAAATTTCTTTTTTAATGGGACACCCTTACTATTATTTTTGTGTGTGCTGTAGCGGTTACATTTAAACATTGTATCGCTTCTTTTAATTTTTCTCATTTTCTTTTGTATTCAAAATAATAATTATTCCCCCACATGTGAAAATTATTCAAAAAGAAAAAAAAATAAAATAAAAAAATAATCCCAGTATTAACTGTTATAGCCCTCATATGTTGTTGCATATTTTATTTGTAAAACGTGTAAGAAGTAAAATTAAAAATAAAAATTAAAAAAACTGAAAAATAATTTCAAAAATAAATTCATAATTTGAAATTCGTAATTCGCAATTAAAATTTGGAGTTCAAACGTACTCACGATCGCATCTCTGGAGGTTTTTTTTTGTGATTAATTGAACGCAATGGTGATGATGATGAGTGATGATGGAATGCAATGCAAAGAGAAATTTGTCCGTCTGTCCATATCACGATTAGTTTTGATTAGACAGACAGTGAGGAAAAACCTAGCATTTGATTTTCTCTTTTAATGCCAGCCCCCTAACAAGGGTTTATTTATGACAGCGTTTGAGGCTACACAATGAATTTCTATTGTTTTAATGATTAAGCCTCAATCAGATGATCAGTTTGTTTAATTAGCGATAACATTAAGAGGAAATTCCCTACACATATGAGAGGTCAACAGCTTTTTTACTTAATTACCTGTTGATCTCTTGAATACCTTTGGGGCTATAAACGACAACTTACGCGAAACTAAAAGATAATTCCGACATTGTTCCCAATTGTTTAAAATTTCATGAATGTACATATCTACACTATTTTATTAGGAAGATTTTCTTCAAAAGTTAGCTTTTTGAGAAAGTTTTTCTCGAAAATCACATATTTTTCCATATGATATGTCTTTAGATACGCTTGTGATCGATTGACCAGTAGATCGTTAAATGCATTACAAATGGAACTTGTTCTTCAGCTGAACTAATAGTTTATTAAACGCTTTTCCTGATTTCCGGTCACTAATGATACAAACAGAAGTCGCCGTTGTCTAGTAGGTAGTGTGTTGGCTTATTAGACGAAAGGCCCGAGTTCGAATCCCAGGTCAGACATCAAAATGAAATATGAAAAAATATTTCTTCGGCGACTTCCTCTCAGCAGATTTCTGGCAAAAACTCTGAAAGTAAATAAACCTGCCATGAAAAAGTTTCTCAAAATCTGTCGTTCGGAGCCGACTTTAAACTGTAGGTCCCGCCACTCAAGTATAAAATTAAGGCACACACCAAGAGTGGTGTGAGAAGCTAGGCCGTAATCCTGACTGAAGGGATGTAATGGCCAATTATGTATGTATGTATGTAATGATACAAACAGATACATCTGCATCTGGAGTATCCTATATGGGCCCTCCATGGTATTACCGTTAAGAACATCTACTTCAAGCACCCGTTAGTTTCTCATGTCGTGTGTGTAAGGAGGCTACACAGGCATTCAAAATTATGCTGTCCTTATAATGACACCAATTGCCAAGATTTGTAAACTACACAAAATAAGGCGCTGGGCACCTTACTACTTTTTCAACTACAGTTGAAAAAGAGCGGCTTCTACCCAAATTCGAATGTGGCAGAACTCTTAACTGTTACCGTGAGTGCATAGGTCTTTAAATTTACGTCTAGCCTACGAATTGTGTTAAGGTGACCAACAACGATGATCATCTTCGTTACAAGTTTAGTCAGAATGCAACCAAGCGATTTCTATTAGCATGTAGTTTGCAAACTCGCGTAAATCGGGATCTATCCCTGGAGACATCAGGCGAGTCGTTCAACATTATCTAAATTACATGCAAGATATCGTATTTTGAAGTGATGTTTAAAAATATACGCACATCCCTGTCTACAGTTGAAAAAGAGCGGCTTCTACCCAGATTCGGATGTGGCAGAACTCTTAACTGTTACCGTGAGTGACCTATATGTCTAGCCTGTTGCCTCGATTCTATCTCCGATTTATAGCAGACAAATCTAGCCCAATTTGGATATACATACTACGTATGCAAACTAAAATTTTGTGTTAAACCTAATCAGAGTCCATCTTAGAAGCCCTATAGAAGTTAGAACAACTTATACATACCCGGGAGATTGCGGACAGCTTCTGCAGAAGTTGTTATGACAAACATATTTTCTATCATGGCTTGACACTTGTTAACCTGAATAGAAGGATTCTAGGGCACACAACAGTTATAAGAATATGTCTAGACAAAGGTGATTCGGTTAAAATCCGCATTTTCATAAAACGATCAGATTGATAGAGGAATGCAAGCTAGGAATTTTAGTTGAATGACGGAAAGGTTGCAATCGGTATTATAGCGAGCCTATTATAATAAGTCGCCGTAGCCTACTGGGTAGTGTGTTCGCTTATTAGACGTAAAGCCCGGATTCGAACCCCAGGTCAGACATCAAAAACATTTCTTCGGCGACTTCCTCTCAGCAGATTTCTGGCAAATACCTTGAGAGTAAATAAACCTGCCATGAAAAAGTTTCTCGAAAATCTGTCGTTCGGAGTCGACGTTAAACTGTAGGTCCCGCCGTTCACGTATAAAAAATTAAGGCACACAACTTGAGTGGTGTGAGAAACTAGGCCGTAATCCTGACTGAAGGGTTGTAATGGCTAATTATGTATGTATTATAACGAGACTTTACAAAGTAAGCTACGCTCTCATTTAACTTAACATATTCCAAAATGTAAGAGGACAAATGAATCTGTTTTTAAACTTCTTCTTCTTTACTTTGCTAAATAAAGTTTCCCATTTTTTGTAGACGACCTTTGCGTAACCGTATTAACTCACGATTACGATTTGCATTTTAATTTAAAATTTTCAAATTTTCAAATATTTTGTCATTAAATTGTTACGAAGCATTATCCACGAAACAAAATTGTTAAAGACAGAGACTTTGGAAAAACAAATGTATTCCAGCACATCGACCATTATGTTGTCATTTCAAGCTTCACTGGATTTATGATTTAAAAACTGAAAATTAAATCATAATAAATAACAGTTGAATTATTTAAAAAAATAATAATTCGAATTAGTTCGCAAATAAAACAAATCTAAAAAACACTTAAAACCCCTTCTAAGCCATGTATACTAGTTTAAAACGTTGACATTTCGTAACTCAAAGGCAGACCAATTTAACGCTATTGGCATAAACGCCTGCGCAATGGCATACGTAAATTGTAAAAATGTAATTTGTTTTCCAACAACAATAACATTAAGGAAAATTACAAATAAATCGTGTGATAATAATGCAATAACGGTAATAATGATACTTGTCAGTCAAACAACAATCAACCGGTATTACCGACTTCTCCTTATCTGTGTAACTGTTCAATGCAATTTAAACGTCATATGATTACAACATCGTTTTAAAAAGAATTTTTTTTCTGCACTCAAGAAAAAAAAGGTAATTTTCTGAAATTACTGTAGAAAAGCTGGAAAATTTAACCCACTTTTCATTGGAAAACTTGTTATTTTTTAAACGTTTCTTTATACATACATTTAAAATGACTGGTTGGCTTGCTGGCTGGCTGTCTAACTGATCGCTTGCGTTTGATTGTGATCAATTAAGGGCTTCGCTTTTCAATGCGCAAAAGCGCGTGTGCAAATCTAATTTTCTTTCTTGGCAATTTCTATTTCTTCTTCTTCTTCTATTTCTTTTCCAATTTCGAATTAAATATTTCGTTTTTGTTTTGACTGAGTGACTTGAGACATTTAAAATGTTGTCATTTTTGTTGTTGTTGTTTGGATTTTTTTTTCACTTCACCTACATGGGAAATTTACCATTTGAAATAATTATCTCCTGGCTTTTTATATTTGTTGGCTTTGAAAATCTATTTTTTACTCTACACCGCTATAGATAGTTAGAGGGGCATATTGTGTTTGTCTTATTGTCTGTAACAGCTTTGAAAAACAATTCTAAACGAACTGAACTACTTTGTGGGTCATTCTATATGTACCCTGATGTCAAAACCGAATACCCAGTAAACCCAATTGATAAGTTCTAAAGCAAGACGTAAAACAGTGCAACCTGCCATGTGAAGGCACAAAAATAACAGTAAAAATCTGTGTAAGATGTAAATGTTATAAGGAAGTCTTGTTTGCGCTTCAAACCGGCAAAATGACTGACATCTTAAGATTTATGGAGTAGCGTGTAATCGCCGGAGTCTAGTAGGTAGTGCGTTGGCTTATTGGACGTAAGGCCAGGATTCAAAACCCAGGTCCGAAACAAATATTTCTTCGGCCTCTTTCTTTCGGCAGATCTCTGGCAAAAATTCTGAGAGTAAAAATAAAATTGCCATGTCTCAGAAATCTGTCGTTCGGAATCGACTTTAAACTATAGATCCCACCACTCATGTATAAAATTAACACACACAACATAAGTGGTGTGAGAAACTAGATTGTAATCCTGACTAAAGAGTTGCAATGACCATAATGTAGAGCTTATACTAGAGTCATGCTTGGAATAATTTCATTTGTTAATCATTTTTACATTCTCGAAGTTGACTTTGATAATCAATTTGAGGTCTCATTTCACTAGCTCGGCGTTAACGCTCATATGGATAAGTTGGATCTAGTATTTTCTCTTTTGACAATATTTTCAACCACCATAATAGCCTTCTCGCTAGTTCTCGACTCTTTGTGGAGGAGAACTACGTTATTAGGAAGCTTGCTCAGCGTATCCGAATTTCTTTGAAAAGTCTTACTTAAAGGTCACGAAAACTTACTAGACAGTGAGTACTTTATGTTTTTTGTCTAGGACAATCCTTTTTTTGTGGTTCCTTGACATCATAATTCTTACGGAAAAATTGGGAGAATGTATTAAACAGGGAATATCCGGCTTTTCCTTTGTTAAGTAAAATTCCAGATGGAAAACAATCGACTTCTATAAGATCTTCACTTAGACATGTCCAGTATGTTATAGCAGACGTAGTATTTCGCCCGTAGGCCAAGGGGTAGAAGTGACTTATTCAGATAAGGGGATTATTTAATTGGACGCTGGTTAATGATAAACATGCTTGAATGAGAGGCATTCACCAGCATGCTTTGTGAGGCAACTGTCGTGATAAGAAAGAGTAGGTGGCAGTTGAGCACTTCTAATGGAGTTGACCAGCTCTCCTCAGTTGCCGCGAAATTGTCTGCGGTAGCTAGTTTATGCAGGACAGCACGGATATATGCATGATCCTAATGACATTTTCAGATTTTCAATCTGACGAACTGAGAGAACAAAATTAATTTTTTTTTTGTAAAACGGTAACTCTCAGTAAGAGTGATAGTGATAAGGAAGAAATGTCGTGCCTGTTAACTAGGGCTATATGTATGTATCATACAAATAACCAAAAGAGGTAATCCTATTTGTAGTCAAGTGACGATCACAATTTTTCTAAAAAAAAAGTTGTACATGAACATTAACCGCAAAAAAATTATTGTTGTAGGGTATCATTTATTCGGTGATGACTATTATTTGTAGCTTTCTTTTCTATTTTATTTTGGGATTTTCTCTTTTTCTTAGATTTTAATTGTATTGAATTTATTAACAAGGCAATGATTTGCAGTCTGGTAATTTCGGGTACTTTTATTTTTAAAATAATGTTTCTCTTCTTTTAGTATGTGTATGTGTGTGTGTGAAAAGCGTAATTATTGTTTAAATTAAACAAATATAGAGTTATTAATATTAATGTAATGGAGTTGTAATATGAACTTTAACAATAACTAGGAGCAAGTAACTCTCTCGTATTGAATCAACAAAAATTTGAAGAAAATCAGTCTGCCTCTCTCTGCATAGGTTTGAAATGATAGAACAGAATACAAGCGTAATAACGTGGTTATAATTAAATCCTGGATAGTTTATTGCTTATATGGAGCGTGAGAAATGCAATGGTTTTGTTTACAAAATGTATTCTTTGCAGTTTAAGAACACTTTGTTGAGAAGAAAAAGGAACTATGTTGCCAAAAGAAAATAGAATTTACTTTACGACCACACTCTACGACTACCAGTCTGTGTGGTTGTATTCTGTTTTGTCATTAAAAAGTTATTCTTTAATAGATCTCCTAATTACCAACAAACTACCAGTCAGTGATATTGAAACCCATCATCATACAAATACATATGTACATATGTACTATAAAAACAATTGAATTGACACAATTAAAGCAAAAAAGAAACAAAAAACACATGATACTTGTCATCAGCATTCCATTCTTGTATTTGCTCTCAGTTTCTTTGTGCTGCCATTATTCACTTACTGCTGTATTACTGTCATCATTTCAACACATTAACACTTGCTCGCCACTTGATATCAAATACGAGTACATAGACTGTGTTTTAAACTTGATTGTTTGTTTAGGGTTCATTTACTTAATTGGCTAACGCGTCATCAACAACAACAGGTCAAAACAAAAGAGGCAAACACAATGACAATACAACACTCTCTCTTACACTCTTTCTGTACTTTCTTCTCTTTCTATTCGTTTTGTCATTTACAGATTCATACGTACATATGTACATATGTATGTAATGCAATTGTTGGTTCTACCGTTATATTTTTCTTTTATTTGAAAAATTCTTGAAGAACTAGAAATTGTTTTAAAAAGAGATCATGTATGTGTATATGTGCCTGTATGTTATTTGTTGTTTTATTAACAATAAAAGCTGTTAAACTAATTAATTCGTTTTGTAGTACAAAGTACTCGTATTCCTAGTGTTATTCTAAAAATAATTGAGAGCATGTGCGTGTAAGTGTATGTGTGTGTGTGTTTGTTTACATTGGTTTTCACACACCAGGTGATCCAGTGACCCTTTATTATTTCGCCAGCCGGTTAAAGTAAAACTAAATGAAGAAGAAGAATAACTTGTCAAACCGAAAAGTTGTTCCAATTAATTTAATATTTCACTGAAACGAAATGAAATACATTTTAAAGAATTTTAACAAGAAATTTTAGTAGCACTTAAGCAATGTTATTTTGAGGTTATGAGTTATATGTGTACATACATGCATATGTAGGTTGTTGTAGAAAATTCTGTACAACGACCATGCTTTCCCGCATGGCTTCATTAAATTATCTAAATGTGAAGCTCACATAAGACAAAATTAATCGTCAGCATATTATTTATTAGCTGAGCAATAGAGTTGCATCGCATCCTAACGAATTTGTAGCTTTCTAGACCACATAAGGCTTCGTAATAATAATTCCCGATAAATCGGGAAGAGGAAGGATGATTCTTGGATCTTTAAGTTCTTCAGAAGTCATTATCCATCTATTTATGTTTGATATGAATATGTACAGTCTAAAGTCGCCGTAGCCGTACCGTAGTGATAGTGTAGCTTGGAGACGATAGTCTGACCCGAAATATGAAAAAATATTTCTTTTCTGGCAAAAACATGCGAAATTTCTCAAAAGTTCGTCTTTCGGAATCAACTTTCAACTGTAGTTTCCTCCGCTCATTGGTAAAATTAACACACAAAACATGGGTGCTGTAAGAAGCTAGGTTGCAATCCTAACTAAATGATCAGTTAAGTAAGTAAGCGTATGGGTATGTGCTGCTATAGATTTCTCTGTTCAGCTTTTAAAAAACTCAAAACAACTCCATGCTTTCTCCTCAAACAGTTTCCTTTTCACACAGCAACATACTTAGTAACTTGCACTCATGTTGCTGACCCCGTGACCCCACAGAGAGAGTCATATAATGGTGAGGCAGTATCCAATGGCCAAAGTTCCTTACCACTGCACTCAATATAAAACGCAGTATATTTCCCCACAAAGCTTTGTTTCTAGTCAACGTCGGATGGCAGCCCTAGGATTCTAGAGCTTGTCATAGTACTTTAATTTAACTGGAATAATTTAATTAATGAAACTGAGGGCACGCAACGAAATAAAATGAAAATGGAGAAGATGCCATATAACAGTTATATGTTCCAACAAAAACAAGCAAATTTATCAAGGCAACAGTTTACAGTAAATATCCCTTTAATGCATAGTTTAAATATTTATTAACACAACAATTCCTTACTTAATAACATTCTAAAAATAATTGAATTTTCGTTGAAAATACTTTATGCCACCACGAAATATGTTAGCAGTTTCATTGCTATTCAATGGATTTGATTGCTTAATTGAGTTCTTTTTGTAGGGGGGGGGGGGGTGCTAATTTCTTCCAAGAGATGATGATAAAAATATCCCCCAAAAAATATTTGCCATTCACATTGGCAAAGATATTCCACAACATCCTTATCAAAAAACTTATTAAAGTAACTGTGATTATATCCTGTTGCGAAATGATTTGTTTCCTTTTCAACAAAGCCCATAGAAAAAAAAAAAGAGAAAGAAGAATATTTTTTCGAAAATAATTTTTGAGCAAAAGACACAAACAAATCAATATTTTTAAAGTTTATCAAACGAAAACGAAATACGTTTTTGATTCCCCGTTTTTTTACAGACTGACTATGCCAATGCAGCGGTGAATAATAGTTTGGTATTGGAGAATTTGCATCAGTCCCTGAATCGTCACATTGATATCGATGTGAATACAATTGCCGTGTATGCTACAACATCAACATCAACAGCTGCGTCAACCCTTTCATCATCACATACGACAAGTGATGTCTCTACAGCATCCGATGCAGTTGCGGCAGCGAATAAAAATATCTGCTCCACCACAGACAGTAGTAGCCAACGACATCAACAACACCAGCATCAGCAACACCACCAGCAGACTCACACAGCGCAGGAGAAAAAGAAATGCATGGATTTGCAAACAGACAACAATGGTGGTGGCAGTAGTAGTAACACCAGCCAACAACAGCAACAACAGCACACTCACACAATAATGGATAACAATAGCAACAATGCAACAGCAGCCTCCTCCTCGTCGATAAGCACCACCAATGACGATGATTTGAGTTTGAATGGTAGTTTACAAAAGACCCACTGTTGTATGCCGCCCATATCGTTATCAACGTCAGGGTCTTCCTCCGCGGTTACAGCTTTGCAATCATCTACGGGTGAGTATTTTAGAGGATAGCTACTCCATTTGATTAAGCTACGTTTTGTTCCATTGATTTCTAGATTTACCGAGAGAACAATGGTACGTCCATCATGCTCATCATACTCCTGCCCATCACGCTCATCAACAGCTGGCCGATGAATTTGTCATGTACGCTCCTGCATTGCCCACAAGTAGTTCAAGTTCCTCCATTGGAAAATTTGGCATTGAAAGCTCAACGGGAAGTTATTTGAATACCAGATATAACGGTAAGTTTTCTTAGCATTTTCGTAGAATAAATTGGGTCCAAGTTAACACGGGGCCAAGTTAACATTTTGGAAAACTCGAAAAATAGTTTTTGCTCTCTGTAGGCAATGTCGTCATTCGATAAGAAGTTTCCAGTCCAGTTCTGCCTGAATCTTCATGTTTATACTTTCGGTTCCAAAGGAAGAAGAGCAAGAAAAATATTAACCATTAGGAAGGCGGCCAACTTGCCATGGTTTTACAAAGGTCAGGGATATAAAAGAAGGATCAGGCATATAAAACGAGGAATCAAGCCTTTAATGGTCACAGCTTAATGTCCTTGGCCGCCTCTTTCCAGATGCTTCTGAAGACCAGATAATTTTCTAATTTGACTTGCATAAGGCACAGATTCTCTAGGGAAAAGGTTGGATAGAAATAGTTCTTATTATTCCCGAGAAATGACTAGATAATCTCGTTGCAGTCTCACTCATTTGCACAACTTGACAGTGGAAACCCACGACAGAAGTCGTTGAATGGGAGCCGCATTCTTTCCGCGTGTCTACCCATAACACAGTGACCTATAAGCATGGCCACGCCTTCTTCTTGGTACGCCTTCTATCCATCCGAGGCCAGGTGAGTCTAGCGGTAGAGCAGGACACCTCGTTGATCCAGGAGAGGTTGGCGTCTCGGAAAAATTTACGCGCGAGGGCCAGTTTGATCGAGGCAAGTGGCATTCCTAAGTCGATTGAACAGGATTCCGGGAGTAGTGCGCCAGCTCTCTTCAGTTCCCGGTATGTCACAGTGTCCGTTGACCCAGACAAGTGTGACACTGAAGAGCCTAGAAAGAATGACGCATAGGTCCATAACTTCTTTGCAAGTGTTTATTGAAACGCTTGCAATGGAACTTGAAATATTCGAAATGCTTTTGTTTTCAGAGCTTTCGAAATAACTTTAATGTGGTGTCTTCTCCCTCTACCCCCCTTTTCACTCCGTCTCTGTTCAAAATGATATTGTTTATCTTGTAAATTTAATAATAATTCTATTCTGCTTTTATTTAAACATACGCCCCATGCATGACCTAAAGCATATTGACTTTTACAATCGAACACAGTGGCAGGCAGACTTCATATATTCCTCTCTCGCTCTCTCTTTCTACCTCTCTGTTGTGTACTCTTCCTTTATTAAAAGATATACAGACAAATATTGGCACACTCTTGTTGAATAACGTGCAGGAGAAAACCTGCATTCAATATGTACATATGTATGTATATGGAAGGAAGGAATGAATGAATATTTCCCACAACCAACATTCAAGTTTTCTTTTCTTTGCCAAAGAAGAAAATTATTTTTATTATTATTGCCAACAACAACAACAACAACAAAGTGGTTTAAATATTGAGGAAAATGAGAAAGAAAAAAAAACGTCTCAAAGCTTGAACTCCTGTTGCGTGTATTAAAATGTCTTGATTTTGTTTTTCTTGTATTTTTTGTTGTTGTTGTTGTTGTTGAAATAGATTATCAATCATAATATTTTTTTAACATAAAATTATTTTTCTTTTTTTTTATTGTTTTTATTGTTGTTGTATTTGCAGTAAATGTCAAAGGAGTACGTCATGAACGGGCCTCATCTTTTTTCGACATTCCAGCTGTGACGCATCCATACTGTTACAGGTAAAATCATTATAAGATTTCTTTCTCTGCCTTTACTCTCTGTCTTTATACTTCGCTTCTCTATTATTTGTGGCATAAAATTTAACCTTTAATTTCGTTCTTTATATCAGTCTTGGGGAAATCCCCCCAGTTTTTGTTTTCTATTTTTGCAATATTTTTGAACGTCAAAAGATTTCTTTTCGTGTCTATTAATACATATTGTATTTGAATTAAAAGCAAAATTCATTTTTTCTCTTCTTCTTATCCTTCTTCTTCTTCTTATTCTTATTCTGAAATAATAAAAATAAACGCTTTGCATGGATCGTAGATTTCCATCATCACCACCTGCAGGGATTTTAAAGAAAACCGATGATGGTAAGATATTAAGTGGTTTAAAATAAACAACAATAACAACAATAAGGATTACATTAAGAGCAAGCAACAGCCTCTTTCTTTATTTAATTTACATTTTTTATTCACTTTTTTGTACAAAAACTTTTTCGGGACTTAAAAAATAAAAATTGGGAATTCACATTTAAAATTCTCTCTTTAACTTTTAATAATTATTTAATTGTTAATAATTAATAAATAATTTATATTAATAGGTTACTTACATTCATATTAGTACATACCAGAGATCAGCAATGAGTATTCAAAAAGATGAGTAGAATCGAATCATACTCATAATTTCTGATACTTAAACGCATTATTCATATTTATTTTAATATCATGGAACCTCTACTCATATTCAAAGTTTCAAGTACTCATCATACTCAACACGTATGAACACGAATCACTCACAAAATAAATATTGTTATGTTTTTACCTTTTTAAAAACGTTTAGATTATGAGTTCGTTGATTGCAAACCAAAATAAAAACAAATATTTGTTTCGTTTCAATTAAACTCTTTTTTAATCACACTACTTTTGTGTGCCACCGTTTACAACTTCACGATACAATAACAACTTGCTTGTTCATTATTATTTTCCGCTTACAACCTTTTTGTAAGCAATAACGCTTGTACGTTATATCTGTACAGCGGAGATCTTCACACCACGATTGTTTACTTCGAACGCAAAGTGTCTTCACACAAGACTGACCGAATTCTTACTGACTGGTTGCTTGCCTTGTCTTGCCCTTTTATAAACGCACGTAACCAGTATGATGAACATTCTCGATGTGGAATGCTCGCGTTTTCGCTATCTCGGGAGTTCTATTGCGACTTCATTGTTGTTGTTGCGTTTGCTTACTTGTCTATAGCTTTTTCTGTCATACTTGTTGTGGGTTTACTTGGAACTTGTTCGATGTATTTGTAAGTGTGTATCTGTGTCGTGTAAATTGTGTACACATACTCATACTCATGGTCTTTGTTTTTGTAGCTTATTGTTTGTGTTAAACGATGTTTTCTTGTGAAACGCTACAATATGAATGAATTTAAATGAGTAGGCTGGCTTATGAATCAAACATATTTTGAATGGTATGAGTTTGATGTCAACGTTGTACGTTGTACTAATAAATCAACGTTGTAGTGAGTATGAGTAAATCAGAGGACATAGTTAAATTTCAATATTTGTTAACTCACTTGTATTCAAAATTTCATGAGTACTTATGAGTAGCAAAAAAACGATTCACTGCTGACCTTTGATACATACGACTACGTATGTACATAATTAGTCATTACAACTCTTTAGTCAGGATTCGACTAAGAACGACTGATAATTGAGAAACTTTTTCATGGCAATTTTATTTTACTCTCAGAGATTTTGAAGAAATTACATACATATTCATACATAATTGACCATTACAACCCTTCAGTCAGGATTACGGCCTAGCTTCTCACACCACTTATGTTGTGTGCGTTAATTTTATACTTGAGTGGCGGGACCTACAGTTTAACGTCGACTCCGAACGACAGATTTTGAGAACCTTTTTCGTGGCAGGTTTATTTACTCTCAGAGTTTTTGCCAGAAATCTGCTGAGAGGAAGTCGCCGAAGGAATACTTGTTTTTTCATATTTCGTTTTGATGTCTGGCCTGCGGATCGAACCCTAGCTTTACGTCTAATAAGCTAACACACTACCTACTAAACTACAATTACTACTTAATTAACATAATTTGTCATTACAAGCCTTTAGTCAGGATTATTTTTATCTATGAGTGGAGGGACCCAGAGTTTAGAGTCGATTCCGAACGATAGATTATTGAGTAACTTTTCATGCCAACTATATTTTCTCTCAAAGATTTTTTCCAATCCAGGGTTTGAAATCACGGAGTCGTTGTTTTATTTAAACAACCCGTAACCAATACATCAATCAGGCTTCTCAAAAACTGTTTTTAATTTAAAATTTATGAGTACAAATGAGTATTTCTTGTTTTAAACTGTTTTTAGCATAAAAATAACATATCTGAACACGTTTTAGCACCACAAAGTCAAAGCCGTTAATGGATAATTCAATTGATTTTTATTAAATTTTACTTCAAGAGTACTTGTCATGAATATTAAAATATTTTGAAAAAAATGAATTGAAAACAAATGGGAAAATTAAATGAAAATATCTCGCACAATTTATTTCTTAAACTAATCCAATTGACAGGTTCTTTATATCCTATAACTATATGTATATAATATCTCCTCCTGCTTCTCCCACCCACCCCCTCTATCTAATCTAACCAACAATATCATCCTTATCACAGTGCCTTATCATAACTCATGGGCTCATGCTAATAAAGCCGTTGAAATCTCATATTTTTTTACCTGCTTATATAATTTTTTTTTTCATTTTTTTTAAGAGAATATCTTTAAAATCAATTTATTTTTATCAGCGAACAATCCGTAACAGATGATAATCAAATTTTGTGGCATGAAGATGAAAAATACGAAAACGAAACATGGAGCATGAATGCATTAAAAGCAATATAGAGTAGGAACAGAGCGCACCCAATGAATGAATTTAAATATGAAATTAATTTTTTCTCATTCCTTCTTCCATCAAAAGCTAAAGTACGCTGTGAATTTTAAATGCTACAACAACAACAGGAACAAGAAAGTGTAGCAAATTTCGAAATGTGTCCATCCATTCCATACCATCCATCAGAACAAACAACAAACATGAAACATTGATGATGTACAGTGGGCTTAAAGCTGTTCAACGATTGGAAGAAAATATAAATTAATTGGAGTTAAATTTAAATAATTTTGTAACATTATCCTAGCTTTTCCAGCTGATACACTTTGATTTTAGTCACCTCTTCACAGTTATCAAGAGACGATACCAAGTTAACCCCAATTGTCCACTGTTACCATCCCACTCAATTGTTTTTAAAATAGAAAGACCGACCATGTGGGAGAGCCATGTTCAAAAAAATATGAAACGTCTCAGCTCTCCGCATGGTGTAGAATAAATCTTCAATAGGAACTTATCTTATCTCTCCACAGTTCAACTTGAAAATGGTTCAAATTGAATAATGTGGTCATAGTCAACACAATACATACTCCACCAGACAATAACAACACTTCGATTCATCCAGCAGACGTAACTTATTGAGATAACATCTCAGGTAATAGTGTGTCAAAGATAAATCTATTATCCTGTCAAAATTAGTCATCCGTGATTTATACGGCTCTTCATAAGTTTTTCACGTCTCATACTGAAATTGTCTGAATATCGCAGCTTAAAATATTTGCCCTTAGGTCCAAGGTCTCTCGCTCTGCACCTCTGTTTCTATACTACAACATTGTGTTCTGATGAAATATGGAAATTCGCTCTTGAAAATAACATAGATTAAGTTAGGTTAGGTCGGAGTGGTAGCTCTGATATCACAAAGCTCACTTGACCACGCATAGCGGCCCGTTGTGAGGCCACGGGTGAACGCAGTTTCTGTACTGACCAAGTTTCACCAAAATTAGGGAAGATTAAGAAGTTGGTCAGCGCAAGGGCTGTACAAGAAACTAACATAATTCTACTCAGTTTTTTTCGTAACGTGGTGGAACAGCTAGCTAGTCACTCAGTTTGTCTGTGAGCAAGCTTTTTCCAACGCATTGAGCTTGCATTGATACTCAAGGGTAAAAGCCTGTATTTCGTGATACAGGAATTTTTATTTACAACAAATGCCAACTAAAGCACATAATTGCTATGAATGATGCAAAATGTTATCATTAAGTACTGCACCTGCACTTTTTAAAGGAATACTCTTTTGCTCCACTGTACCAACACCCGTTGAAATGTGCACGTTTCTTTATGCTGCAGACAGTAGTCGTTACAGCAACGACATCAACATCTAAATAATAAGCTCTCCTGTACAAAGTTACAAATCATATTCAATTGTAAACATTACCCATCCCTTGCATATAATCTGCTCACACCACCCTATACTCACTATAGCAAACTCTATTACTCCTGCCCTGCATACTATACATTTCAATAACAATCCTATGGGAATGTTTACGCAATGTTAACCTCATTCTCAAAATTCATTTGTAAAACATAAAATCTCTTTATCCCCCCCTTCTCTCGGTAACTTTTAAAATGCAATGTTACCAGACATAGGAAAATGTACACAAAATAAATTTTTAGAATATAACGGTATAACGGTATTTGTGGCTTTTGTAATTACTTCACTGTATAGTTATGGAAAATAGTTTGAAAGAAATTTAATATCCTCTCCATTATTTCCTAACATGCCGATGTGCTTACTTTTACCGTCCAATGAATTGTTTCATTGCATGGCTTGGTATGCTATGTCTGAGCCTAGTAGTGTAAGAACCAAGTTGTCGGTTTACTTCTTAATAAAGTCGGATGTTTTTTTTAGTAAATTCACTCACTACAGCAATTTCGATCTCTATTATCTCCTAGCCGATCGCGAATCTCATTTGGCCTCGATGTAATCTAAATATAAAGCAGTTGCGCAGTCACCATTGATACTTGTTGACGTACTAGATAACTGTTATAATCACTGAGACCCGTCCGTGATGATTAATTCATTTGCCTTTAGTTGGTATAAGTTTACAAAAGGGTTTTCCTGTTTATGAAAAAATTCCTGCTGCTAAGGTTGGGTGCTATATCCACTGCAATTTCTTTGGATTTCGATACTGTGTGTCTCATGTTACACAGGTGGCCGCCAATGGCTTCCTTATCCATGACATCAATTTTTCTTCTGCATGACCACACCTCCGTTCTATAACATTCAAAGTTTCAAGTCAAGTCAAAGTTTTCACGCGACATACGACTATATGTGTATTCCAAGTAGATTTTTCCCTATAACTTCGGAACGGATCGGCATATCTTAATCAAATTTTGACAGTATTTTTAAATTTACAGTAGAATTTAAAAATGCAAGAGCATTAAAAACATTCTAAGTACACTTAGAACGTTATAGAATGGAAGCGTCGATATATCGTCCTACATTTGACTTCATTCTAGACAATAAGATTGCATCTTTTGATGTCCGTTTGAAAACATAGCCCCAGTGAGTCTTGAAAATTAGGAAGTAAATCAGGAAATAAATATATTCAGATACTTGATGGGCATCAAAAATAATATCTCATCTAAACTGATACGTATCTTTAATATTTTTTCCTATAAATCTACGTTCTTAATACCTAAAAGGAAGCAATTCTCGATAAAATTCTCATTTAATCTGTGAAGACGAAAGAGAACTCCCCTAAGTTGGCATTTTTCTAATATATAAATTATCAACTATCTGGCAACACTGGGATGTGTACACATACATATGCACATACTCATAATAGAACAACATTAACGGTTACCATTTCTCTGCTGTTGTTACTGCTCTGCTGTTGTTACTTACTAATAGAGTTGTTATTGTTTATAGCAGGTTAATAATTGTTTTTGTTTTTTTCTATGCATTTATGTTTGTTTATTCACTTCTTTGTTACATATACATATATACTTGAAACACTTGTTCATAGATTATGCAGGTACACACTGTTAAATATTTAAACAGTGTTGAGTGAATTTCATTACATTAATGGGGAGAGAGAGAGAGGGAGAAATAAAAGTTTGAATCCTTTTTTCTCCCACTCTCTTGCATTATCGTTCTATCTCTGTCTGTTGGTCTTTTAAAACAATGCTGCTGCTGTAGGATATTAATGTTGTTGTTGTGATTTTGTTTTTGCTTTGCTTTGCTTTGCTTAAAAGATGCTTAATGTTGTGGGAATTAGAATTACATCATCATTTATATTTAATTTATACTCTTTTGCTATTTTCTCCCTTTTTTGTTTGTTTATTTATTTGTTTGTTATTGTTTTATTGCGTTAAATGCCTTCATTCATATTGTGTTGGCCATTTAGCTTTAAGGGTTTTGTGTAATGTTATTAGTATGTACCGTTATCATTAACATTCTTATGTTTGTCGTACTCCTGCATACACACTCATATGCTGCATTAACACTTACAAACGTTAAAGGGGTGGGTTGTATGCGGAATTTAAAGAAGCAAGTCAAAGGATAAAAACAACAACAATTTAAAGACTGTGAAATAGAGAATAAGAAGCCGAGATGTTGGAATCCCCATTCCATTTGTTAGGCATTAAAACTTTCCCCTTAATGTAGCTTTCCCACTACATACATATGTACAGTGGATCACAGTGAAAATGGCCCACTACGAAATTAACCAGTATTTGGTTAATATTTATTAAAAACGAAGAAAATAAAATAAATATTTTTGTTTAAAATAAAGTTTATTTGGTATTAAATATAAGGAACTAAAAATTCTTTTAATTACATTATTAATTCATTGATTTTTTACATCAGAAACAAAATCAGTTCAAATTTAGTTCACCATGAAAATGGCCAATTTAAAAAAACGTTAGTAGAATCCATTCCTAATCGTTTAAAATTGGTAATAAGTCAAAAAACAAAACATTAAAAATTAAAAAAAATGATTTCTTTAATAATAATATACTAGGCCATTTTCATTGTGACCTAATACTGTTTTTGTTTCTGATATAAAAAATCAATAAATTAATAATGTAATTAAAAGAATTTTTAGTTCCTTATATTTAATACCAAATAAACTTTATTTTAAACAAAAATATTTATTTTATTTTCTTCCTTTTTAATAAATAATTACCAAATACTGATTATCATGATCATGGTGGGCCATTTTCACTGTGAGCCACTGTACATATTAAAAATGAGTTTCATTGTTTTCAATCTGACACAGATTAAAATTAAAAAACAATTTTATTTTTATTTTAATTATAATATTTCATTAAAACTTATAAAGAAATTAAAAATTTTGTTCTTTTCTCCTCCTCCTTCTTCTCCCCCTTCGTTTTTAGATCCCACATTCTGCAATAGTAGCGGCGTAACATCTTCCCTGCAATTTGGTGGTCAACATTATCACAACGCCAAAACTGAGCATCCCGATTCGACAACAACCCACCTAACAAATCCTCATCCCCACACCACACATCCCCATGCTCATCATCCACATCACCACCATCATCATCATACACAAACAACAAACCTGCAGCATCATCATGCTCACTTGAGTCCTCACTCATCGGCATTTAAGTTCAGCCATACACCAGCAGCAGTCTATCACCATCAGTACAATGGCCAAGCAGCGTATGGTTTAAGGCCCTCAACTGAAATTACGCCATCATTGACGCTGGCCCCCGTCTCTACGACCAGTGAAGTGGACATTAAATATGAAAACCCCTACAATTCAGCCATATCCTCCACATATTCCCTGAGACCTGGCAGTGGCGTAGATTCGTCGACTGCGGTATCTTCAACGGATACAGATTTTAAGTTGGAAAGTTTGTATGCAGCGAATAACAGTATCTCCACGAGTCATACCGTCAGCCAGAGAAGAGGATCTTTGCAATTGTGGCAATTTTTAGTGGCTCTCTTAGATGAGCCCACAACCAAGTAAGTATGAATAGCTGCTCTTTAGAGGGTTAAACTTTAGATGACTTTCATTTTTTCTTTCTTTCAGTTCCAGTTGCATTGCGTGGACCGGTCGCGGCATGGAATTCAAACTTATCGAACCCGAAGAGGTGGCACGCCGCTGGGGCCTACAAAAGAATCGTCCGGCAATGAATTACGACAAATTGTCACGCAGCCTACGTTATTACTACGAAAAGGGCATCATGCAAAAGGTAAACGGAGAACGTTACGTTTATCGTTTTGTCTGTGATCCCGAAGCGCTATTCAATATGGCCTACGGACATTTGGGTAATACAACAACCAAAAGCGAGCAACAACATCACTCGCATCATCAACAAGTACAGCATCATCCGCACCATCATCATCATCATCACTTATTGACCTCAGCCACGGCAAATTCGAAAGCAAATGTGGATACGATAAGCACCTCTGCCTTGGAGGAGGAAGCAAATCGTGAAAGGGTTAAACATCATGAGCAATTATTTTATGGTAAATTTTAAGATGATTAAGGAGTTCAGCCATGGATTAGGATAGTAATTGTTGTAATTAATTTTAACAAAAGAGTTGTTTTTTTGTAATTATCAGAAGGTATTCAAGATTGTTTTTTAAAAGACTAACTGACTGAACGCTTCATCCACAACCTTTAGACTCTTTTCACGATATCTCGCTCCACTATTTTTCTCACCAAAAATGAGTAAAAAATGGCCAAATTGGTAGCTTAAAACCAAAGTATCTATTTCAATAACTGTTTAGTACTTTTTAATTTTTAACTTTACAAAGAGGAAAATACTAAGTAGGATATTTTGGTACATTATTAACTCCTCTTTAGATTACAATATCAGCACCGGATAGCTACTTTTTTCTCACCTTAAGTTTATATAGTTAGGCTGTATTTAGTATACCACAGTAATTTCAATGACACTTTCAAGTGCTAACCTTTGCCTCCAAAGATGTGAGATATTTGATAAAGATATCCAGATCCTTTCAGATAGTCGAGCAGAGTCGGATTAAAGTTCCTGAATAGAGTCTACACGGCATCCACCCGGAGTAAGGAATACTAGGCATCAATAAATGTATTGGCATGTGGACATTGAAGGCAATCTAGGCACTGATAGGCTACTGAAGATGGGTGCGAATCTACCAAGCTCTTTCCTTTCTTGCTTAAAGTTAAGGTATGTTGCATATATGTTAGGTACAAAAGCCACAATCTGATCGGTCAGGAACCTGTCTGACCACAATGATCACCTTCATTGGCGAATTCAAATGACAAACATATGCTTGGTGTTGGGTGTGATCACAGAACCTTCTCACACATTTTATCAAAGATTATGGATCGGTACTTGTTCCTTTTACCCTTATGGTACTTTTTAATATTTTTGTTTATTGGAGTAAAAAATATTTCTTTTTTCGCAATTTTTAAAACAAAAGGTGAAACCCTATGATTTGGTACTTTTCTTCATCCTAATGGTACTTTTGGCCAAAAACTGTGTGTTATTTCGTAATGTTTATAGTAAATTTTATAATTTTAACAAAAGGGGAAAATCTGTGATTTGGTACTTTTCTTCATCCTAATGGTACTTTCGGCAAAAACGGTGTACAGTAAATTTATAATTTTAAAACTTTCTCAAAAAAGGTGGAAAAAACTATAAATTGGTACTTTTTCTACTGCCTTATGGTACTTTTCGGTCAAAAGATTCCTTTATTAATTTTTATAAATAAAATTAAGAGTTTATAGAAGCAAAAAGATTTGTAAAACTTTAAGGGGAGGAAAGTACCAAGTGCTAGAAAATAAGATGATAAGTGGAAAAAACTATAAATGGGTACTTATGGTACTTTTCGGACAGAAGCTTTCTTTATTAGTTTTTATAAATAAAATTCAGAGTTTATAGAAGCAGAAAGATTTGTAAAACTTTAAGGAAAGTACCAAGTGCTAAAAAATAAGAGGATAAGCTATAATGTCGCTTAAAATATGCTAAAAAGTACCAAAAGATGGAATATGTGGAAAGAAAACTTTTGTAAGAACAAATATTTTTTTTTTTGATAAACTTTACCTACAACTTTCTGGATAGGTATTGCGACCCTAAAGTAGTCATAGTAAAATAAAAGGACGTTTAACGAAGTAGCTGATAAAATGCTGCTAAAATTGTAGAAAATGTAATATATTTACACTCACACATACACGTACATAAATACATATACACCAATAAATAACAGTTGTATTGTATACATAAGTAATGTAGTTAATTATAATTATTCATACATACATACATATATACATACATACGAACAATATATACAAATATAATTAATATGTAGTAATAATAAAAAGCAAACATATTCAAAGAAATATTGGCCATAAGTATTGTATTGAGACATCATTTACAGGGTAAGTATGTAATATGTAAACCTTTATCGGCATTCTTAAGTTTATAACCATAAAATACCCTGAGATTTAACTTTTTTCGGGTTTGTAGGTCTGTGAACTCTTAAATCTTAAACCACACACGTAGTTTTAATTGATATCAACTTATTTAATTATTTTAAAATTAAAACTATTTTTCATAAGTACTAGACTACGTATAAAAGAAAAAGAGATTGGTGACTTGGCTTGGCTTGGCTTTGAAAACTTCTTAAGGTCCAGCCTTTTATGTAGTTTTTGCCTTTTTGGCAGGAGATTCACCATTTTCTTCTTCCTTATGATCTGACTCATCCTTATCACTACATTCCGATGCAGTATCTGAAGCTGTTTCCTCACATTTACGTTTTTCGGCCTTCTTTTCCGCCTGAGGTACGGGTGAGCTGTCCTTTTTTATCGAGCCAACATAATTCTTAACCTTATCTGGTTGTGGACTATAGGCCCAGTATATCAGCTGCAAATGAATATCCGTGGGTTTGCCTTCCTCATCAAACAGTTTGGCTTCTTCTTCTTTAAGTTTTGCCATCAATTTGTTTATATTTCTGTTGCGCACAATATCCCATGAAAAGCTGTCATCATCGCTTGGATACATGGTACGCAAATGTTTATAATTGCCTTTAGCCTTAGGGCCACCATAGGCTTTTAGGAACTCCACTTGTAAAGCATCTTCTGGTGCCGGTAATTGTTCAATAACAGTGTAAGCCAAATAGGCTCTGTTGTTTTTTATTAAGTTTTCAGTTTCGAACTTTTCGAGGAAATCTTCTAATATTTGAACACCTTCTTTAATGGATTGAATTTTCTCCTCATTCTTAGTGCCGGACAAAACACGCTTAGAACTGCCAATTAAACCTTTAACTGCAAGTTTTTGATATTCAGGATCACGATCTTCCAGGATCCTAAAAGAAATGTAGAAAAAAATAGAAAAATTATTAATTTGTTACTTGCTTACGGCATTTCGAGATCTTAAATATTATGGCATTCCAAGACCCTATTGTGTCCCTCTGCGATTTAGTGTTAGCTCTTGAAATATACAAAATTTTTTTATAAATGAAACAGTGTACTCTCATTGAGAAACCCCATACATTTACTCTCATACATACATTAGAGCAGCATACCTACATACGGTATTTAGTCACTATTATGACAAATGGCTCTAATCACACGAGAACAATTGTGCTGGCGTAAAATGATAGTTTAACGAGCAAGAGAGGTGAAGAGAGTGGTTTTTTGCACATTACCAGCACAAAACTAATACATGTAAATTTTTAAAAATCAGCCAAACATCAAATGAATGCAAAAACATTAATACATACAAAGCTGTGTATACGTATACATTTCATGCAACAAAAATTGTACGATTAAAAATTGTTCTCGTGTGATTAGAGCTAATTATCTCAAAATTTTAGAAAAAATTAAAGAAAATTCCTGAAGCTCTCCAATACACACTCCGCAAATCTCTTTAAGTAGAACATTTGCTTACTAAGCAGCTGCTAATTATGATAAGAGTTCAACTACAAATCATTCTCATGATCATTATACAACACAGTGGTTTCTAATGCCTTAGTTTAGCATAAGAATATCTGAATAATTCGAATGAATTAAAACAGAATTTCAATATTTACGTTCAAGGCCAAATCGCTAATTCACATCACGTTTACCTGATTATTTTTGTTCAATTTTCTTTTAAACTTATATTTACGTCAACAAACGATCATTAAAAGAAAGGAAAAAATAAAATCGAAGAGTACAATCATTACCTTCCATACCATTCTCTTTTTTTCTAAAAAAAAACTCAAGACTTGACTAGTAAAACTTGATGTATGTGAATCATCACTTATGGCATAAACTTTTCAGTCAAACAAAGCTCGTTGAAGTGATATTGAAAATATATTTCTTAGATTTTTTTTTACCTTAAACTTGTTGATCTTACACCTCCATTTTACCAGAATTTTAAGGACATGAGATTTCTGTTCTCAATAAGGAGCTAAAAAATGTAAAATGGTTTCAAAGCCAAAAGTTTCGAATTATTTGAAGAATTTTTTTAACTCCAACACTACCGAAGCAATGTTTTCGCTATTCGCTGATTCAAGTCGAATCCCAAAACATACTGAATATTTTTAACTACGATTTTAACAGGATACATACTTCGCAACTGACTTTTATACTTTTTACAGCGATTATCTCCAACAATTTTCCCTAACTTTTGCATCAGTTGTTGGATGCTGCGACGTTTTCTCGGCCTTATGCCACGGAGCGCCTGGTAATACGGCTACTGCCGCAGCTGTGGAGATGAGAATGAAGAAGATAGTATGAAATGCCTTCTTTATCACTATCCTGCTCTCACTGGAATTAAAGTAAGAATAACGATCTAAGTGCTCTGGACTATCGCACGTTTGTGCAAAAAATTAAAGTCAACTGTAGACAGCATGAGAAATTCTAAAATTCGTTTTCATTTTTCAAAATTTTTCCTAATTTCCCAAATCATATAGAAAATATACTATGAAATATTAAATATAAAATTTCTTCGATCAAAGCAATTTCACAACGATAATAATTAACACTTTCAAACCGAACAATGCAAATTTCAAAAAATTCCAAATATTTGTTTAATAAATATTTCTTTTACAATTTGTTTTCAAAAATTACGTCACGAAATATTTATATTCAATAACATCATTGGAATATCAAATACTGTTCAATTGTTTAAACCTGTCAAACCACTGTATTTAATGAACACGATACAAACAATGTAAATACAATAAAACCAACAAGAGAAGTCAAAGAGAGAGAAACAACTATGTACTCATTGGAATAATATCAACTAACAGTGTTGCCGATGACTTTGTTTTTATCCAAAAACGCAGTAAATTGCTTTATAAAATATTATTATGGTTACGGAAAGGAATAGTAAATGCATTTGCATTACCAGTTAGTTAGTCAATGGTATAACTTTAATCCCAAAAGATTAAGGCCTGTGGCAACACTGTAAAGTACTCATTAGAATAATAAATAGCGAAAATGGTTGACACACTTATAACAATAGCCTATACATGTATATATGTATGTATGTATAATGATGATCATAATGGTGATAATGATGATGATTTACAAATGTTAGTGATGTTTTTTCCCTACTTTTTTGTAACACAATGTTTACATTTGTATTTGTGCAAGTATTGTTATACACAAACAAAAAAGAAATAAAAACAAAATAAACTGTAATAAAAACTTCAGAGACGCTAAGAAGAAGGAGAAAAAGTACAAAAATACCTAAAATACTTTAAATGAAATAAAGAAAAGAAAAGCTATCAAAATAATAAATGACATCATTGCAAATAAGCGACCTTCACGTAGAATAACAGCGTATCTCTTGATGGTATTTAAAATAAATATGCAGCATAAATAAAATAATATAAAATATTAATAATACTAACAAAAACTAAGTCAATAAATAACAATAATTTTTATTGCCTACATACCTACATATACATATATTCTAAGTATACATATATACAAGCATTCAAGTGATAGAGTAGCCACCTTTTTTCTACATATATTAAATGCCTATAAGATACAACTGTGTCAAGAAATTCATTATTTTATAGGTACTCACTTTAAGGTCTTTTCGGCTGCTTCTTTATCCTTGAAACCTAAACCAGGTACAGTTTCCACTTTATCATCGCTATCGGTTTTGGCATTTTTATTTGCAGCCCCACCACCATTCTCAGCCAACCAATTTTCAAATACTTCTATTGCATCATTGATATTTTTAACCTTATCTTCAGCTTTGGTCACTACGCGCAACAACAAAGAATGAAAAAAACATAGAATTTTATTTTAAATTTAACGGTTTTTCTTGTGCTTATAACGACACTGTTTACATACTTGTCAACACTCTCTTGGCTCTACCCAGCAAACCACGTACAGTCAATTTACGATATTGCATATCATGACTTTCCAACAAGGCAAGGGTTTCTTCAGCCTTTTCCTTATTTTTGAAACCGAATTTTGATTCATTACTATCAGCCATTTTTATTTCCAATTCAATTTAAACTTTCAATTCAACGAGATTTTATTTTTCAGTTTTTCTTTCTTTTTTTTTCTGAATACAACGTCTTTTAACACTGAACGCTAAAATACAACTGAATATGAAAGTGTTCAAATGTTCAATAAAATGTATTTGACAAAATTCGTATATTTCGCTAAATTATTAAGCAGCAGCTAAAAACCATAGCAAACGACCAGTCAGTTCTACATGACGTACCTCCCCACTAGCGTCCAACCATAGCATACACATCCATCATGGTGCGCATTTATTCCTTCAGCCGGCGCTCTCTAAAACAACCTCTGCATTTCAAGTTGTTACTAATGGATTAATGATACAAGCAAAACAACTACAATGACACGGCACAAAAGACGGACGCACTCCACAAATATGTATGCATACACATGTGTACACTATGAAAACAATAACAAAACACACAGTACACCGCACACACAACTAATAATTTACTAGCAGCGGTGTTTGGAATATCATTAATTTGTTTTGTTTTTGTTTTTCTTTTTTACGTGTTCTTCTTATTTGCCGCTATCCATTGTTGTTGTTGTTTTCTATTATAATTATCATTTGTTTTGGTTTGCTTCTTTACTTGTCTTTTTTTTTTTTGTTTTGTTGTTTAACAAACATCATAATACCCACTATTATTATCATCATTTATTTATACATGGGTATTTTTGTATGTCTTGTTGTTGTTGTTGTTTGTGTGAAGTAACAATTAAAAAGTCTCACGCATTTTTATAAACGAATGATGTCATATTGTTGTATGAATTATTTACAATACAAAGCAACACACTAGACAAGAGAAAAAGAGAGAGAGTTTATAGTAGAGAGTGAGAGTTTATTAATAAACACTCATGGTTTATTTTTAAAGAATTTTCGTAATCAAAACAAAATGCGGTTGGAAATGTTGGATTGATATACAAATTTCTAACGGTTACTAATGAAGTAGCAAAAAAATTAAATGCGATAAAAATATTAAAAATACATAATATGGCAATACACTGAAAGACAAAAGTCAACGTACGAACGAATTTAATAAATAAATGAAAATATTTTCTCTCAAAACTGATGATTTTTTATATTAAAATTTCTTAATAAATAAACAATTTTTTAATTTTTTATTCAAAATATACATAGTAGGTATGTAGTAAAAAAATAACCTTATTTAGCATGGTTGATATTAAAATAAGATGAACAGCCAAATTAGCGTCCAAACAAGAGCTGCGTAGACCAGTGCAACACTGTTCGCATTATTAATATAGAAAGCTTTGAGTGCGTACTCTTCTGAACTAACTGAACGGAATAGCGTATGGAAATCATTAAGTAGAAACCCAAGTACTCAAATATGTATATACGAGCACGCACAATTCTCAGTTCTTCACAACGGAAAAATAATCTACCATTTAGCACAAACGCTGGAGTAAAACAAGACTGCGCCTTCTATTCATCATGTTGAATGATATCATGAGCAGGAATTACATGGAGTCTCTCATGACAATTCGAATGTTTAGACTATGCGAATGATATTTCTTTTTTCTCGCTCAAAATTATTAAAGATTTTGTAAAGTTAGATAAAAATTAGAAGATTTGTGCACAATGTTGGACTTGAGGTGAGTATCAAGAAAATCAAAACCATGGAAATTAACACCTTACAGAGCCAACCAGTCGCGTACAGTGACAACAAGTAATGGTGCTGTATATGAATTTTTAAAAATTCTGTTAAATTAATTTCCCATTATTCTTAAATAATTAATCACTTTGAGTTTTATTTAAATTCACTTGTCCAACACTGTTTGAAAACAATATGGCAACATGGTTTGCCCTTTATTTTCTCTCTATTGCAAACCCTGCACAAAATGTCATTCACGACTCAATTTTATGTGTTTACGTGTGTGAGTGTGTGTGAAACAAGGTGTAATGCAAGAGAAAAATTATATACATTTTCAATGAAAATTTTATATAAAAACGCCTTAAAAACAAATAAATTTGAATGAAAATCCTTTGGAAAAATTATTAAACAAAAGCAACAAAAAGAAGATGCAAACGCTTAAACGACAGAATATTAAACTGGATGTAATAATGGCTTTTAAATAAAAAGACTGGCTGGCTGCTTATAAACAGTGTTGATGGATGGCTGATAGACAGGTAGCAGGCAGGACGACGGATAGACAGACAAGTTGTTGGCAGACAATAAGAAAAATAGCAACAATTTTTGAGCAGAGGAAAGAAAAGCCAAAAGGAAACAATTGATAAGACAAAAACAAAAAAGAACAAAAACGTAAACATTTAAAACGCCGCCTGTAAACAAACAAAATAAACGACAATAATTGTACTTTCGTTATCATGTCCAACGATGTGCACTTGGCCAAAGTCAGTAAGATACATCGCAGCAGCGATATAGTTAACAAAGGAGTCATTATGTCAAGCAATCGTGGACGTTTTGCTGGCTTGCGTCTAGCAGGCAAAATTGGCAGTGGCGAACAAGTGGATGATATGCGTCCATCCATGGACGAAGAGTATTTATTTGGTAGCATCAGTCCTCGTGGTGGTGGTACAGCACATTTACTCGGTGATTTAGAGTCGCCAGATCACACACAACGTGACACTACCGAAAGTGACAACAATATTAGTTCCTGTTCCACATTGGACATTGTCAATAAAGTAAGTATCTGTAGTGCGGTATATTTGATAGCTAACAGTGTGTTTGTGTGTGTGGAGGTCAATTTGATAGGGGTTTGGTCGGTGGGCCGGCCGTCTTTTGCTCGCTCTTACATAGGTGCTGTCATTTGTGCGCAGCTGCGTACAAACGCATTTAAATGTCATTTCGTAGGTGCAATAGGCTACAACAAGGGTCGGAGGCAATATGACGTTTAGTTCTATTGCGAAATATTGTTATGTTTGTATTCTGCTGCTTAACCAAATCAAAACTATAATAGAAGCATTCAATTGGAGAAATACCAAACTAAACAGCACTAGCAAACGAAACGACGTAATCAGTTTTCTTTGGCAGCAACTTTAAAAGCGAAAATGTCTAGATTCTTTTGGAAAAAATGATCTCAGAACAGCTGTTAAGACGTAGTCTGAGTTGTATGTGCTGTTCCGAACAACAGAGACAAGAGTCCATGCTGAAACGTCAAGAATTCCGGCGTAGTTGGGAGTATACATTAGTAGCACAGCCCATGCCTCTAAGGCCCATCAATGTACATATAATTAAAATAATTAACTTTGACATTCAATTTGAAAATCGATTAAAATATTATTAAACAATGATAATTAATTGTTGTTTATTTGTGTGTTTCAGGTCGATAATCTATCCTTGCAACAATTGGAAACAAAGGTGCGTGAATTGTCACAACGTCTTCAACAGGCTGAGGAGCAACGCGCCACAGTGCAACAGCAATTGGAAGAATGTAATGCCGAAAAAGAAATCTGTTTGAGGCGTTTGGAGATTGTAAGTGCTGCCCATGAGTGTAGGATAACGGAAATGCACTGTGTTATAGCAGAGTTGAGTAAGAAACTACGCAACAAACAGGAAACAACAATTCTGGAAGAACAAGAACCAGAAGGTAGTGGTAAGTTGAAACAAAACTGTACACTGACTTGGATTCAATATGTACTTGTATGTGAATGCACAGCCCGCATATAAATTCAAGGTCATGTACACTTAAATAATTTATTAACTTTAAAACGCCATTTATGGTGAAAGAAAAGGAAATAAGATGAGTGTGATTGGTTGTCGAAGTGATTTGAGAGATTGGTGTATTGATATTTAAATAGTCTTTAGTGCTTTTATGAGACGAAATCAACTGTAAAGATAGTTCGTCTAATCTAGGAAATTAAATTTTCCATAGGTCTGGATAATAATACGGCGAGTAACGAATGGTTACTACCTAAAGAGGATCCAAACTGAAAAAGGACATGAAATTGAAAGATGAACATATTTTCCTTAACTCCCAATTAAGCAATACACTTTCATTTAATATTTACGATGTTTATTATTGCCTTACAGAAATCAGCTATCAAGAGGGCTCTGTCTATAATTCCGAGCTAAATCTAACTAATCCCGATGCTGAGTGTCAGACAGATCCATTGGAAGAAGCTGACTACTCACACAATGAGGCAGAACACAACTTGTGCAGTGAAGTAACCGAAGAGTTGAAAATGTGTGATTCCAACAACTACAAGGCACAAGTTGAGGTAAGCAACGTAACAATTGAAAGAGAAATCCTTAAAAGACATTTAAATCCATTTCATTTCATTTAATTACAGGCACTGCAAGAGGAAATTTTACACTTAAAAGCCCAAGTAGCTTTGCTACAATCGGAAATTGCCAATGCTAATGGTCAAAATGGTGGTATAAGTACGGCTGTGGAAGAACCAGCCAGTATTGAACACTATGGTGCTGATGTAGAAGCAACACAAAGTTTAGACTCCCTAGAACCGTCACTGCAGCTAACGCACAAAGATATCGATGATGAAGTATTAAACGATTTAAATAACACCTCAACTCTGACAGCAGAAGATACGTATGTAACGAGTCCCCATAAAACCCCAGCCATACCGAAAATGGCCGAAAGGGTTAGACTTAAATGTGCCAGTAAAATTGAAGGCGATAATGTTACCGCCATGGATTTAAGGAATACAGAGGTATGTATACTTTGAATCCACCTTTCAAGGAATATTCTTTTTAATATGTGTGTGTGTGTGTGTGTTTAAATTTTAGATAAAAAATGCAAATATTGTTGAACACTTAGTATCGGATCTCAAACAAAATAATAGTTCTCTCATGGAATCATTTACGGAACCCTCCCAATTAGACAATGAACTGCACCGTTTACAACGTAAAGTTGAGCATTTAAAGGTGCAAAATACCGTCTTATCATTAACTCTTGATGAATCAAAAGAACATTGTGAACATTTGTATTTATTATGTGGCAAATATGAATCAAACGCTATTGCCTTGCAGGCAGCCTTAAACTGTAGTGATCGTGCCATAGAGGCATATGATGTTATGTTGGCTTTATTAGAAAGCAAGTAAGTTTTAAATTTTGTCTTTTTTTTTAATAGAAATCCATGATTTATATTGTAACATATCGCTTACAGATTGGGCCTAATCAAAGAAAAGTCTACAGCAGCTGAAGAAAGTCGGAAAGCGGTTGAGTCAGTTGCTAGACATTTACTAGATCGTTTGGAGAGTGAGAAGAATACTTGTGAAAATAGTTTAGGACCCTGGCAAAATAGGTATGACGTATATATACTTTCTTAATAAGAAAACTATTCATTTCTATCTTTCCCACTGACAGTTTTAGCATACCCGATAAAGTTACGCCCACACCCTGGACATCTGAAGATGATAATCGTTTACGTTATCATGTCTCCAAACTGAAGGGTAGACGTTCTACGGTACAAAATACAATTGTTAATCTCGAATCCCCCTTTAGTGATTCCTATGAAAAATCACGCCTATCTTTAGAAAGCAAAAAGGAATTGAGCAGCATTGGCCATAAGGAAAAAGCCACCGCACTTGATTTAGAAATGGCTGTACTAATGCAAGAACTATTAAATTTACGTGAAGAAAATATCGCCCTTAAAGTTAAAGCCGATCAGGCTGAACGTGAAAAACAATATGCCAACGATCGTATTGGTGTATTGCATGAAGCCCTCAAACAACTACAACATCAATTACAGTTGAATGCTGAAAGCACAGAACTTTTTCATCATCAGCAACAACAACGACCGCTTAACATAATGGACCAACGAAATTCAACTTATTCGGAAGCCGAACATGTAGCCTTAACCGAACAGCAATTGGTTGAGGCACTATCACGTGAATCCGAACTAAAGAGCCGTATACAAACGTTAATAGCATCGGTAACAGAGTCACAAAAAATCTCAGATGAAAAGTACGAACATTTACACAATAATGTTAGGGAATTACAAAAAACAAATCTGTGAGTATAAGTACTCTATGTACAGTTATTTTAGAACAATATAAATATGATTTGATCAAAAACAAACGAAAGTATAGGTCTAATGTTCTTACTTGTCCTTAAAAATTAACTTTACTGTTCTGTTCGTATAAAACGAAAATAATCGTCAATGTAGCGACAAATCACGTACTAAGTAAAGAAAATTTAAATATCTTGAATCCAATAGAGCATGTAAAGACCGCGGTAACTATTAGTACATAGTACAAAAGTCAACCATGTTCGAACCAATTTGAACTAAATTAAGATTGACTTAAGTCCTGGATAGTGACAGCAGAATTAAGCTTTACATTCTCGTGAAACTAAAAATTCTAGCATGAATCCCTATTAATCACTGCATTCACCGCACACTGATGACTTCGTTAAATTCTTTTCAGTAGTAAGGATGTTTTAGGACGATCAAAGGGTTCAATCTGCCGTGTTAAAGTAAAATAGATTCTATATTCGTCTTGTATTGTGGCTTTATTCTAAATGCATAGTTAACCTGACCAATTCATTCTTGTTGAGCTAGCTATAGCTTCTGTTCGTCTTCTCGAGTTGTCAGTTCTTCTTTTTCTACTGTCTTGATGATTTCATTTAATTGTAATTAATGCTGTGTCATCGTGTCGTCCTTTTAATACACGATTCCACTTCCATTTTCGCTTCATTAATTGAACACGTATTTGACATTTTTCTGTTCTTGCTCATGATGTTGCCCTAAAATATTTTTAATACCTTCACAGTAATGGGCCCATGAGTACTTGCTGCCTCTTCAAAGCCTCATAGTGGTACAAAACGCACGTTTGACAAGATAAGGCAATGCTTTGTTTATATGGGGATTTGTCGAAGTGTTCGATAAGCTTTATTAACCTTCTTGATGCTCTCCCGAGTCGCCTGCAGAAGATTTTGTACCGCTCAAGTATAAGAAAGAATGAGTGTTGTGCAGGCAATGCTTTTGTTGTGTAGTTTCCTGCTACACCTCAGAAACTACAATATGTGCAAGCAGGCAGATAACGTCAGTATAGTCAAGATCATCATTTCTCTTGGAAATCCCTTTTTATGCCGGTTGCTTATAACATGAATTTTCCATAGAGTACAATTACAGGCTCTTATTTTAAAGATTTTATTTAAAAACGTGTAGTTTTTCTGTGGAATATTTATTAATTTCATATTTATTTTCTTGTCCACCGTTTGTTTACAGAAGCCTTACACAAATCATTGAACAAAATAAGCGCAAATATCAAACACGAATACGTAAATTGGAACAAAAAATAATGGACATTACATTGGAGATTGGCCGGCAACAGAGTGCAAACCAACAGCAGCAGCAGCATCAGCACCAGCAACAACAATTGGAACATGATGTAGCGAATATAAATAAATATAAATTTAAACAATATACACTATCGTCTGCCTCAATACAACCACCGCCTACAACACATTTTCGTTTACACCAGCAACATCAACTAAAGCAGCTGCAGCTGCAACAGCAACAGCATGATAATGTGCCCGAAACCACATTGTAGTAGAAATTTTGAATAAAATAT
Organism: Sarcophaga rosellei; assembly: GCA_930367235.1. NCBI lineage: Eukaryota > Metazoa > Arthropoda > Insecta > Diptera > Sarcophagidae > Sarcophaga > Sarcophaga rosellei. Next base: position 6,111,590 of record OV884017.1, on the reverse strand, counting down.
TGTAAATTTTGAAAGTATTACATAAGGTTAGAGGACGTGTACTTGTCAATTAAGACAAGTACAGTACCCGGAGGTCGAATTGACCCATTGAGCAAGTATTACATAAAGTTTAAAGGGGTTTGAAATTAAATAGTTTTCAAAAACACAGTTTACACACATACATATGTATGTAAGTTTTGAAAGTTTTTTATATTTGAAAAAGGAAAGTAAATGAAAAAACTGTCAATTTGTATATTCAATGTGCTCAGCGAAAAAAACAAAAAAAAAAAAACTAACTGCTGGTTAGTGTTGGAGTATTTAAATAGTGGCCAGAAATCATTTTCATGGAAGACATAAAAATTGTTTCACATTAGAGAAAGGTAAAAATGTGTATAAACAAAATACTCTGTCTCTTGCATATCCTTAAATGTTTCACTTTCCTTTTCCTAATGTCTCTATCTCTCTCTCTCTCTTCCTCAACCCTCCCTCTGTCTTCACTATAATGCCTATATTATAATGAACTATAAGTAATTATAAACATACGAGGATATTTGTTAATAATCTAAACTGTATTTAAATCGTTATAAAAACGAAAACCAACCAGCATTACAAATTAGTTTCCATATTCGATTCTCATAATTTTTCAATATTTGCCTGCCAATACATATTTTTTGTCTCTTACGTGTACTTTTTATTTTTGAATAAGTATTTTATTTTGTCTTTTTATTGTATGGGCTTTTAAGATTTATAAGTATTAAAGAAGAAAAGAAGAATAAAAAGTAAATAATTTTTATTAACACAAATGTGCCATTTGTTAAGCATTAAAAAAGCTTTTTTGTAAAAAAAAACACACACAAACACAACACACTATATTATTATTATTAAACGAATTATTTTCGTTTAGTTTTCCTTTTTTTATAATAATTATTATAATAAACAAAATAAAACAAAACAATTTATTATTCAAGTTTATTACTCATACACTTATTACAAACAATGAAAACAAAAAAAAACGGAAATTAAAAATAAATGAATTATTATATTATATATTATTATTACTATTATTATTACTACTATTAAATATCAATAGCAATGTTAGCTCCTTAGCAGAGTTGTTAAAATACACACACAAAAAACAAAAGAAATTATTAATAATTAAAGATGGGAAAAAAGTGCAGCTTGTATTTGCTTTTTTTGTAAAAAAAAAATATTAAACAAATAAAAACAAATTATTATTATAAAAGAATATGCAAAATAACTTTTTTATTATTATGCAAATAAGGTTATCAACCCCTGTCTTCAGTGTGCCTACAGCAAAGAAACAAATCGTTTCAAAATATTTTGTAAAGATGTCCGACTGAGCCGATATCAATATGAAATCGAATACATATATATACATACATAATTGGCCATTACAACTCTTCAGTCAGGATTAGGAGATTTTGAGAAACTTTTTCATGGCAATTTTATTTACTCTCAGAGTTTTTGCCAGAAAACTGCTGAGAGGTTGTCGCCGAAGAAATATTTATTTTTCATATTACGTTTTGATGTATGGCCTGCCGCTCGAACCCGGGCTTTACGTCTAATAAGCGAACACACTACCTACTAGACTACGGCGACTACATTTCTCTCATTTTCTTATTTTTGTCTTTGCTTTGCTTTCTTTTTCAAAAAAAAACTGATGCCTGACCTCCTAAATAAATCGGTTGTTGCTGTCTGGAGATGTCGTTGTAATTGTCTACAATTTAAAAATCAGCTTAGAGTTCGGCAGACGACCAAGCCTGCATGAATCTTATATAAGAACAGATCCACAGATTTATATTCTCCGGGATTACATTTAAATTATTTATAATTATTGCCTGCTTGTAAATCCTGCCAAACCAAACTCCAGTATTATTTAGTCTCAAAAACAAGTCAAGTTATCTTTCTCTATATAGAGACTAAAATAATATAGAGTCTAAAAACGGCAGATAACTGCTGATTTTTCAAAGGTTGCAAAGGAACCGAAGGTTAACTAATAAACTAACACATCGTTAAGGGTACAGGGCTTGAATGAATCATTGTGAATGAGCTTTATGGCGACATGCAATTGCAACGGCTTCTGTGGCTTGAATGATTGATTGATATCGCGTGAGATGGTACTAGCGAAAGACCAAATCCGAAACTGATTTTTATAAACTTTTTATGAAAACCTGGATAAAAAACGCATACAATCTGCTTGGAGTTCGATTCTAATTCAGACTATTGTAATGTAAATATGGTTAATGTAAACACCATAGGCCCATTGAGTTAACCCTGGAGAGGAAGACGAATGCACACCCCTGCTCTATTTCACAATAAACGTCTGGAGAGCCTAAATAAAGGTTCCCAACAGAAAGTTTACGCCTTCAAAGAAACCCACTACCAGGGTATCCAATTTTCTACAAAAAGTCGGATAGTCGCAAAAAAACTCCATCTCATCTCTACATAACCTGCAGAAATCGGGCTGAGATCTATTCCAGTTCCCTATCAGTGACCTGTCTTCAGAATGCCCCGTAAGCAACCCAATCACCACCAGTCTCACGTTGGCTCTATTGAAGCCCAATAGCAAGGCTCATTAATACATAGCATTCCGATCTATCTTCCCTCGAATCATATCCGAATGAGTCTATTGAGATAGTAGATTGGAGTATTACACTCAACAACCATATTGTCAATCAAATTAGAATGCAATCTAGCAAGTGCGTAAACCTTATCGTTCTCAAAAATACCACTATGCCCCGTAATCCAACGGAAACTAAATCAATTCGTTGTAAAAGCATCCATTGATTAACAAACCACTCGCGACTTAAGTCAGAATAATTCTATTGCCCTTGACTGTCAACAAAAATCACATAAGAATCTGTATTAGAGGAAACGAGATCAGCGACAGCCACAAGAACATTCGAAACTGCAATTACCAGCACTTGAAAGACTGCTGCAAATGTCTTCCATTCAGAGCACGTAAGTAATAAATAAAACCCCGTTTATTTTACATTTTCTTGATTGAAAAAATAACCATTTACACTGGTTCGTACGGTTTATTTAAATTATTTTATATTTTTTTTTATAATATATTCTATATTGGATTAATTAAACTAAAACTAAGCAGTGAAAACAACATTTAAAAAAAACAACGGTATACACTGAATGAAATAAGAAAAGAAGAATTAAAATATTTCATTTCAAACATTAGCAAAAATTTTTTTTTAATTTTATTTTTATTTTCTTTTTTTTTTATTTGGGATTTGCTTAGGATTTCATGAGAAGCTTTAAAGCTCATTCATATTTAATTCCTTTCAATAGACACAGTCATTTGCATAGAATCATAGAATAATTTCAGCGAAAAAAAAATTTCAATTTTAAATACGTTGGAAAATAAAAAATCAACAAAATAATTTCGAATTGAATGGCTGGCTAATTTGTATACATGATTTTTGTTTCCATTTCGTTTAAACTAAGATTTATAAATATTTATTTATTGTTGTATTATTGTATTTATTAATTTAAAAAGTGTGTGTCTGATTGTGTGTCATTAATAAAAGATGACACAACAGACCAATCATATTATTTGTTGTTGTTGTTGTTGTTTGTGAGTTTTTCTTAATATGCAGCTAGCTGCTTATCTTAAAAAGAAACATAAGAATTTCGATTTTATTTTAATTATAAATTATAATAATAATAATCCTCATCATGTTTGTGATTTTTAAACAGAGAAAATACAATAATTAAAACGAATCAAATTTCGAATTAAATACTATGATACTAAATAATAATAATATTAATAAGAGACAAAAATTTCTAGTTATTTGGGGGAGGTGTGTATGTATGTATATGTATTATATACCCTAGCTCTCTATATATATATATATAGTATACACTCTATAGTATACATTAAACATAATAACATAAATATCTTTAAAAGAAAAAAGGAAAACAAAATAAAATAAAATAAGAAAAGTACTAGTATACTTAGGATTTAGTTAAAGGAAACGAACAAGTTTGTTTCGTGGAATTAAAGCAATAAAACAAATAACAAATATCCCTTCGATCAGTTTCTGTTCTTTTTGTTTTTCTCTCCTCTATCTACTCTTGCAGAGTAGAGAATTAAAATCGAATTAAAGCGCTGGCGTTTCGGGAAACAGTGAAGTGAAAAATGTTATAACAAATGTCCTTATTGTGGACATAATCGATTCGTTATCAGCATTATCAACTGCATCGCTTGATGTTGTCGTCTCAGTCTGCTGTGCGGGCTCATCATCGTCCGAATCATTATTATCTGCATTATTATTGGCCTCCTGTCCTTGATTAGCTGGAGCAGCCACAGCATTTTGTTGCTGATCTACACCTTGTCGTATTTGATCGACGGCAGCATTTTGTGCTGCATTATTGTTACGATTCAAATTATTATTGTTGCGTTCATGGCGTAAACGAAATGCGCCAATGTGATATCTGTGATAAATGTGTCAAAGAAACACGGCGAATGAAAAGAGACAAGAATAAATATTTTTTTTATTATTACAAATCTTTTTCAATTTAAATTTTATGCAAAATAAGAAACTAAGTTTTGAAGGCCGCTCAAAAACAATACTAAAAACGAACAACAAAAAAATTTATAATTCAAATGTAAGCGAGTTTTGCTGCAATACCACAACGTATTTTATTGTATGGTATGGTATTCGAATCAAAAGATAGGTCACTTTGTTAGGAGTATAAATTAACTCAATATGTATTACTGGTTGTAGCCATTTTCTTATCTAAGAGCAGTTTGTTCCGTTTTAATTGAAGCTACTATGATGGCAGCAGAGATTCGAAGATATTATTCGATAAAGCTAAACAACGAACAGTTTCAATAGGATTTTATTAACCATGCGAATGCAAAACTAATGTTTGAAAACTCAAAACACCGACTGACTCTTAAATGAAAATATGAAATCGAAATGATTTGAAAAAATATGTAACAGAAGTTATAAAAGTAAAAGGCAAACGACCAGAATTAATTTATACCCCCACCAAATGTTTCAACATCTTAATGATCTATCTACATATGCATACAAATTTTAAGGTGTAATAATCTGTACTTACAAATATATACCGCCAGCGATTATAACCACAACTAAACATCTGAGTGGTGATGAGTTGAAATAGAGCAGCGTTAAAAATAAAGCCAAACGTGTTATTGAAAAGAAATTATCCAGCCAATCACGATTGTCCTGTTCATCTTGTGGCAAATTCGGAAAACGTGGCGCAGCAACTTGACCCAGCCCTGCTGGTTCTTGCTGTCCCTGTTGTTGTTGCTGCTGCTGCTGTTGATCTTGTTGACCTTCTGCTGTTGAACCATCTGTGCTAGCAGCTATATTTGCTGTTGCTATATTAGTGGGACCTGATACTATAGGAGTCATCACATTTGAGGGAAATTGTTGTTGGAAAAAATGATGAAATTCTGGTGGAATAGCGGGACGAAATATTGTTCCTTCCATACTTGGGACAGTACTACTATCTACAGTGTTTGGCAGTCTTAAACACTGTTGCATATATTGTGAATAAACTTGTTGCATCCAATTATACATGGCAGCCTGTTGTGAAATCATGGCCTGTACATTATATGGTGAGCCAAGTGCTGGGGGAAATTGTGGACAACTATGCATGGCTGCAGTAGCATTAACTGTCGACATCATTTGTGGTGTCATAAAATAGGGATATATATTCTGATGGAACATGGCTTGTTGCTGCTGCTGTTGCTGTTGCAAAATGGCCGCTGTAGACTGAGAGCCTGTACTATTACTGCCAGCAGTATGTCTTTGGCGTAAACCATCTGCAGTGGTCATATTGTTAGCAGATGCTTGTCCCCCTGTAGCTACTCCTGTTGCTGATGCAGAGCTTGTAGTCGTTTTCGTTTTATTAGCAGATGATGTGACTGGTGGTGGTGGTAGATTTTTGGGCGTATAAACTAAGTGAATAATATGGTTATGTGTATAAACGTCTTTATAACTGCGTATAACGTCCTTTAATTGCACATTATCGTTCAACAGCTGACCGGAGTAAATGAGTTTTTGATCAGCGGCTGGCTGCAAGTAAATAAAAAAAGAAAAAAAATTTAAAAACTCACGTACATACCAACAAAAGAAAGAAAGGTAATCTAATCAAGAAAAAAAAGAAAACATTAAAAACGTTTTCATATACACGTTGACAAAAAATTGGCTCTTTTTTTTTTAATTTGTTTGAAATTTTAAATTAATTTTAAAGAATGTTTTTAAACACTTTATAAATAAACAGGAGCTTACATAAATATTTCTCACTCTCCCTCTCGCTCGCTCTTTGAAAATGTTTATTGAAACAATAAATTTTAATTGTGCTGATAAGTAAGTTTATTTGTTTTGTTTTGTGTTTTTCTTTTTGTATTTTATTATTCCATTGGACAGATATCAAATTGCAAGTCTCAAAAGAAAAGGGCTTTGGAGGAGTATTGGAGGGTTTACTTGGAAGCTCTGACAAATAATAAATAGCCACTTGTCACACAGGCATTTCAGGGTCTCTGTGAAATTTCCACAGTACTCAGTTCATATTTACTGATAAGTGAAATGGAAAAAAGCTTCTTTGAGTATGAAATTCAAATAAAACACTTGAATATACAAAAAAAAAAAATAAAATACAATAAAGAACTCATGTGTGCGTCGCAGAAGAGCATAACTAAAGAATGTTAAGGAATGAAACAAATACTATTTCGAATGCAAAACATATTTTTTTAGAGAAATAAAAATAAATAATGATAAATAAACAAATCAACAGATTGCTGGTGATTATATTACAAGTAACAAATTCTGTATAATAAAGCACAATACATTGATATAAATTAATGCGTAGGTAAACAATTTCCTGCTGCCATCAAGTGAATTAGAAATTCGGAATCCTGATTTGCAAAATAAATCTTTTTTTCTTTAGAAATGAGAATTTAAATTTCATTCAAAATTCATTTCCATTCATATGAAAATACAGAACATAAAACACAGGAGTCATCTTAATCGATGTGCGGTTATATCTTTTTTTTTTTTTGATGGCTGACGATGTATAAACTACGAAATTCAGTGTTAATGTCGTCAAAATAAAATATTTCCATTGACTTAATGCTTAAGTGGATTATTTCAACACGAATGTATTATCTGTTATTCTTATTATTATTTTTGTGAGGAGAAAACATCTGAAATCAGTTGGTATTGCAGTATTTATTTATAACAAAACATCAATCAGAGGCAATTATTAATTCCTTTAAATCCTACGAGGATCATACCCATACTTTTGTACTTAGCGTTTGTTCAGTAGCCATTTGTGTAGAATCATGTAAGCCGTAAAACATTAGGGAAATTGCTGGGAATGTCTGCAGGCCAGCCTGTCCCTTGGCTTGTTGCTGCAAAAAATAGATTACAATTTTTAGGCTGAAGATTACCAGGACATGGTCTATAGCAGGGACAGAAGTTACAAGTGGATTATCCATTAAAGGAATGGACATGAGCTACAGGCTGAAAAATGAGCTGGGTCCGACAATATAGATAGTTCCCATTATAAATACTATAAACTGGCTAAAGTATTAAAAAAAATCGTATTCTTCCAGATTGATATCCATCCTGAAAATATTACAAAATTCAGGATGTCCTGGCTTGGTCATCAGGACATGGCAAGTAACTTATTCACTAATAGGCTAACTAATCTGCTTGCCGTAGACGTGAATGATATTATTGATCCCTCTCTGATCACTTAAACCGAAGGGTTATTGCGAGCTTTATACGATAATACAAGCCACATAGGTCGGAGAACCTTCTGTGCTATAAAAACACAGTTTTGAGCTCTTTACCACCACACATTCGTATATCATTTGAAAAGCATTCACACTGATCACACATGCATTGTGGTTGGCAATGTAACTGGTCGTTGCCTTATAATTTTCAGTAGGGAATATTAGGCCTTTCTCATGCTAACTTTAACAAAAACTAAAAAGAAGCGAAATTGGATCAACCAACAGATCAAACAACAGATATTGATTTTAAGGAACTCTTAGTCTTAAAAATTGCAATAAAACTACCCCTTACCAACCTTTTAGACGACTACCCATCCAACATGGCTGTTTTAACTTAAGTGTACATCACACAATTACAGCAGGAAGAATCAATTTTAAAATTTCTAAGTCACACAGGGGTTTATCTATAACTTGCCTTTGATACTTGTATTGTCTCAGATTCCAAAAAGTTGTGCTTTTACACCTTTTATAACTTTATAAAATATTGTACTTAATGATGCATGCATTCCTCAGCGCCCGCATTATATATAGAATGTATAAAACATTCGAAATACTACAGTAAACAACTACAAACCTCTAGAAAAATATTGTATTTCGAGAAAAAAAATAATTTCAAATTTTATTTCGATTTCTTTATGTATGTATCATAGAATAGTTACGCAAATATTTTTAAAAGAAGAATTGATTAATAAAAGTGAATTTATTAAAATGAGCTACTATCTTAAACCGGTAATAATAAACAAAACAATTTCTAAATTATCATAGAAGTTAATTATATTATGCTAGAAAAACTGTAACAAATATACATACACATAATAAAAACTGGTCAGTATAAGATGTTGTTTTAAACAAAAAATTGGAAAAGGTCATTAAATTCTTGCATAGCTACTCAATCTATGTAAGAGAGATTTGTTCGGATAAGAGTTATACTTGTCATATTAAACGACAAACCTTGTCCTGTCCTAGCTAACTTGCTTAATAAAATCATCCATCAACCAAGAGGCCTTGTAGAACGAATTCCGTCTGGGTGGCAAATTGAAAACAATGTGATGGCATATGACTTTCCCGAAATGAGATAAAATTATCGACCACTGATAAATTGCAATGGAAAGTATTTATAATAGTTCTTAGATTTACATTACATTACATTTGTTCGAAATTGTAATACAAAACCAATTGTCCAAAAACTTCATAAAAAAAATATATGAAAAACTGTTAACACTACGTCACACTTGTTTAAATGAATTTAAAAAATCTACATTTAAATCAAATCAATCTCTTAGTTTGCTTTAAAACAATAATCATTAAACAAAATCGTAACAAAACAAAAGTTTAAGATGCTGATGGTCATTCGCCTTCAAGTTGACCTTAGAAAACAAAAGTTAGTCACTAGAAATCCGGAAATAAATTTTCTCAGGTTATTGAACTTTAATGCAGTCTGGTTAAAAGATAATACAGCCAGTTGTTATGAATTATCGGTTTATCCAATAAAACAATTTAAATATTTCGACGAAACTTTGAACTTTGTTTAATAAATATTCTATTTCTGCTTTATAAACACGCATCTTTAAATGTTTTTACTGTATGCCGCCATAAACAATCAACAAAAGAAGATTAACCGGCAAATTCGACAAATGTCGAGAATTAAATATGAAATTATGTATATTAAGCCTCATGCCGGTGCCTCTAGAATCTATGCTATTATCTCTATTATCCATTCATCGTTTTTCCATCAATAGTAGTAGTAAGTCACTATAAAAGATGAAACAAAAGCTGTTGTCAATTAAGTAAAATATTTTAAATGTGTTTTCAAAAGTAGTTCAATACATCGATTAAGTTTTGATATACAATATGTATACACTCCCCGAAATATTTATAAGACCAAACGTATTTCTCGAAAAACTTAAAATCTTTTAGACCAATTCGTACCATTTTTGGGTTAAATATAACTAACTATAATATAAATCTTTTTATGTAAAAAAAATATTTTTTTCTTTGTTTAATAAAAAGATAGCACAAAATGAATTTCATTTTCAAACGAAAAAATTATAAGACCAAAATTAAATAATATTCACATAAAGCTAAAATAACAATGATGAAAAACAACTACTGAGTAATTTTTGTATTTATTAGTAATTAGTGTGTCCACCGTGATTAATAATGACTTCCTGAAGTCGACGGGGCATAGAATTTATTAAATTTTCAATGCAATTTTGACCAATCCTACTCCATTCTCTTATGATGGCACTTTTTAAGCATTTTACATCCTTATACTGAGTGTTATTATTGAAAACTTGGTCCGATAGTATTGCCCATAAATTTTTTATCGGATTTAGATCTGGACTACATGCCGGCCAATTCAAAACTGGTATGTTTCTGGAGGACAGAAATGATTTTGTTGCCTTTGATTTATGGATTGCGGCGTTATCCTGCTGAAATATCCAATTGTTTCCTAACGAATCGTCCCCAAAATTAATTAAAACGCCATCTAATAATTCAATATACTTCTCGCTACTAATTTTAGTTGATTTGAAACAAATAGGAGTCCTTTCCGTAGTCGAAATCCCAGCCCAAACCATTACGGTGCCTCCACCGAAATTTCGCGACATTCGTTGAAGTTTTTCAACGTTATCAGTTATTTTTCCTGATGAAAAAAAGTTGATTTAGATGGCCCAGATGGTTCCCAAAAATATTGGATGGATTCACGTAAAAAAAAATCAACGTGAATGTCGCGAAATTTCGGTGGAGGCACCGTAATGGTTTGGGCTGGGATTTCGACTACGGAAAGGACTCCTATTTGTTTCAAATCAACTAAAATTAGTAGCGAGAAGTATATTGAATTATTAGATGGCGTTTTAATTAATTTTGGGGACGATTCGTTAGGAAACAATTGGATATTTCAGCAGGATAACGCCGCAATCCATAAATCAAAGGCAACAAAATCATTTCTGTCCTCCAGAAACATACCAGTTTTGAATTGGCCGGCATGTAGTCCAGATCTAAATCCGATAAAAAATTTATGGGCAATACTATCGGACCAAGTTTTCAATAATAACACTCAGTATAAGGATGTAAAATGCTTAAAAAGTGCCATCATAAGAGAATGGAGTAGGATTGGTCAAAATTGCATTGAAAATTTAATAAATTCTATGCCCCGTCGACTTCAGGAAGTCATTATTAATCACGGTGGACACACTAATTACTAATAAATACAAAAATTACTCAGTAGTTGTTTTTCATCATTGTTATTTTAGCTTTATGTGAATATTATTTAATTTTGGTCTTATAATTTTTTCGTTTGAAAATGAAATTCATTTTGTGCTATCCTTTTATTAAACAAAGAAAAAAATATTTTTTTTACATAAAAAGATTTATATTATAGTTAGTTATATTTAACCCAAAAATGGTACGAATTGGTCTAAAAGATTTTAAGTTTTTCGAGAAATACGTTTGGTCTTATAAATATTTCGGGGAGTGTATGTATACTCTGAAAGTAAAGTTTTAAATACGATCTAATAAAACAAGTTGAAATATGAATCGATAGATAACTTCGCATATCATGTTCATATGCGATATGGGTGTAGCAAGTTTTGGCGTTGTTTCGAAAATAACGATTGGCAGAAGCATTTATATTTCATAATTTCATTTCAGAAAGAGACAAAATTATTAACAGCAAAAAAAGTAACAACATTAAGAGAAGATATATGTAAATAAATGTTAAATAAATACATATATTCTGTATTCAAACTGTAGCAAAAGCATCTTACGTTATATAAATAAGATTGAATTACTCTAAGTGAAGCTAAAATATACGATTTTATATTGATAAATTTCTTTAGGGCGCGAAGCATAAACAAATCAGATTTTATAGTTTTTCTTTGAGAAAGATTAAAACGGCCTTATTAAATGCAAAAACAGTTTATAAATAAATGCGGTTTCGATAGCTTTCATGTCTAAGATCGGCTAACTCTGAAAACCCATCATGTAAATAGACACCAAACACTGTAAAAATACATAAAATGCAAGTACTTGGCATATTCTTTCGCATACAACTAATAATTCTGATCCGGGACCAAGTTTTTATTTGACCTTAAAGATGCAAACTTTTCGTTAGATGGGAGTTTTTCTTAGTCAGTTCTAAAGAATCCAGGCATCCAGAACTCTTCGTTATTAATAGACGCGAACGAAAATACTCAACATTGTGCCGTACTCAACGTTGAAACGTTTAACATTTAACTTCTATATAGACTACGCGATCTACAGTTTAGACGACGATGTTGGCGAAAAACAGTTTTGAAAAGCTTATCATGACAGTTGTATGCACATACTCTCAAGAATTTTTGCCAGAAGACTGCTGGGAGGAAGTTGCCGAAAGAAGTATTTTTTTTACATATTTCGTTTTTTCATGAGCGCTGTTCAGCAAGCCAGTTCACTGTATATTAAACTACGACGATTTCTTATTTACTTTCGGCAATTTAATGCCGATACAATATACTATGTGCCAACTGGGTTTGATGCGTATATAACATCTATGTACACAAAATTTTCATTATCCGTCCTGATTTCGATACTAAGGGTTCTGAATAATCGAGACTGTACTATTTAATATTCAAGTTCAAATCAACACGATATTTACAGAGTTTGCAGCTAAGTTTCTTTTTTTTATTGTATAAAATGTATAAAAACGCTAACCACAAATATAAATGCAGTAATTATTTTAAAACAATGCTATTTGATAGCAACACGTCATTGCAGAGCATGCCTGTATGACATGACTGTTTTAATCTTCAAAGCGGGGTTGTAAACAAATGTTAAATAAAGAGCCATAATTGTACATACATATGTATATATTGTATAAGATAGTTTTTTTTACAAAAATTTTAATTAATTGATACATACGTATGTATTAACAAAATAAAGTAACATCTTTATATTCTGTTTATAAACTAATAATTTTAAAATTATTTATTTGTTTATATAGAAACATTGATTGTCCAATTTTTTGCATCATCATACTGCAACTTCTTGAACAAATAAACCTCGGTGTTAAGACAATACATGTATGTATGTATTTAGTATACGAAAAAATTATGCAATTTTGATAACATTGCACACTAACCTTTCTATTCTTCTAGAAATTATTATCAGAACAAAGCAATTTTGATTTTATTTGCTCTTAAAGGCCAGCTAAGCAATAATTCAATGGTTGAAAGTCTATATTTCATTTTTAAACAACAAACAAACGAAACAATATACAATAAATAGTTATTTTTAACTCTCTAACTTCAGATACCGAGTTATGGCAGACTTTTTTATCATAAGATGCTAATCGAATCAAATTATTATTGAAAGCAATCACCTTACAATGGGCAATTTTATAAATACATATAGTAAATAACTGATCCAATCGATGTACAGAGATGTTTCATTGAGTAAAGAAAACTATTCGCACAATAACAATAGCCTAATTGGTACTACATTATTTATACACACACTACAGATACTGATGTCGATGTGTTTCGCCTGGCAATAGTCTTAATAGAGCATAAATTCTTAGTACCCAAAAATGAAATTGAGTATAGTATTTTTCCAACAAAACTGTTTGGGCCAAATCTATATTATAATATTTATTGATAACCAATTTCCAAACAAGGTTCCAAAGCTCCAACCGAGACCCTATGGGTGTATTGGAAACACAATTTCTATTCTTCTTGAAGGGTGATTCCTTCATTTGCTGATAGTATAATTGATCAAACACATGCCACCACCATCAAATATAAAGTAAAATTTTACTAATCCTTAGCAAAATCGTTCATTTGAATTGACTTGTAAGGCGCTAATGACTCCTGATATGATTGTCAGATTTTATTATCATTTCAACAACATTTTTAGGTTATAATTAAAAAAAAAAAAAGAATTCAGAGTCAGTTAAATATTATAAAGCTTAACTATTAAAAATTAACATCTAATCTGTAAGAAATTTAAATGCGCAATACGCTAAAGGCCTGATAAGACATCAAATAAAAATATTTTTTCTCAAAATACTTCAAATAGTAACAAACCACGACAGCGTTTGATAAGAAACAAATAAATGGAAACTTTAGGAAATTCTACGGGCACAACTTACCGGCTTGCTAGGATAAACCAAAGACAAGTGTGTCTTTAGTCTCTTGACGGTCCACAATAAATCACTCTCAATCACATGATCTTCATACTGTTGATTGGATGATTTAATCAAAAGTTTTATATGAGAGGCCGACTTAATAGTTGACGCTCCAACGGTTTTGGTTCGAGCAGCAGCACTGGCACCATCTGCCACAGCAGCTGCCGAGGATGAGTTGGCTGTGTTCGTTTCATCCATAGTAACCATTTGTATAAATTATTTGCAAAATGTTTATAAACTTATTAAAATTTTATAATTTCTAACTAAAACTTTTTAGTTTTTTTTCTTTCTTATTTCTTCTTTTTATTTTTGTTTCTGTATTTTTAATGACCTTTTGGCTTTTAATTTTAAGTTTTCTTTCCACTAATTAAGCGACTAGTTTATGATGTAAAAGTATATACTGTTATTAGCAATTTCTATTTATTTTCTTTTATTTATAAAATTTTTCTTGTTTTGATTACGTTTTCCTTTTATACTCTTGTTTTGCCTATTGCGTTCTCTGTCTCTCTTATTGAAGACTTTAACTAATAAACTGACGTGTTATCACCCCTTATTCCTTTTTCTCAGTTTTTTCTTTTTTATTCTTTGTATGTATGTGTTAATTATTCCTTCTTACTTCATTTGCTTTTCAGTTACTTTCTTTTAATCGTGCAAATTTTTACATGATTTTCTGAACTGTTTTATATATTTCACTTAAATTTTTAGTACTTTATTATTATAGCACAGAAAATTTATAAAGATTTAGCAACACACAACAAAAAATAAGTTTTAAACACTGATATCTATACAAAAAAATAAAAATATTCCGTCACTACCAGTCCAATTATCGTTTCTTCGTTTTTTATTGGAATTATAGACTAACCCTCGTTGCCATATTGTTCGTTTTACGAAAACAAAAATGACAGATCTACAGGAAGGGGTTACCATTATTGAATTATTATTTATAAATTCCTGTATAGCACTATGGGCAACAGCGCTGCCATTTGCCAAGTTTTCCCAATTTTTCCAAGTTTTTTGAGATGCGAAAAAGTTTTCATTGAATTTTTTTTCTAACAAAACAAGTTTTTTCGAAAAATTCGAATTTTCAATAAATTCAACAATAACACGAAATATTTACATTTTTAAATAAAATATTGTATATTTTATTAGTCCCGGGCAAAAGAAGCAAAGAAACACCAATAGAGGGCACCGGTCTCCTTTAAAAATGTTGATACTTTTGTAGAAGTCAAGTTATATTTTGTAAAATTAAGTATTAAAGTAACGTAATAAATTGTGATGTTATAATTAAATAATTTCAAAAGGCACTTATAAGAGAAAAAAGATGTTTTGTTGATATATAAAGTACGAAGTTTGAGAAGGGAAGGGATCAAATATTGATCAATATGGAAGTTGCCAGGGTCCATACCGAACTTTAAACTTTATCAAGAACGAATAAGGGTGATTACGTGGTTAATGAAACAAATATTTTTGTATATCTGGCTTTACCATTTTATTATTTATTTATTTTCAATGCCTGCATGCAGAGGAGAATTACTTGTTTGATGTAAAAAAATTATACTTATTCTTTACAAAGAATTACTACTACCAAATTAGTCCTTAAAATTAATATGAAGTTAAATTTTATTTAGCAGTTATAAATTAGGTACAAAATCTATAGAAATTTTAATAAAAGAAATTACGTTTCCTCTGTTCGCATTTCTTCATCGTTGTCCTCGTCCCTTAATTGCTCTTGTGGCTGCTGTTCATTACCTTCTTTCCCCTCTTCGTTACTGTCTTCCATGTGATCTTCACCGTTAGTATTACCATTATGCATTTCCTCTTCATTGTTATCCTCCCTATGGCCATTCATTTGTTGCTCCTCATTTTGTTCTTCTTCTTCTTTTTCGGTTCGCTCCCTTTCCGCTATACGCGCTTTTAACCCGTGTATTTGTTTCTCTAACTCTACACACTGCTGTTCGATTTCATAATTTTTCGATACCAATAATACCCAATTGGCTTCGAGGGTGCGTAATTTTTCTCCGGCTTGAGTTTGAGCCTGTTTCCGTTGCCAATTTACATCTTGTATCTCTTTCTTTAAAGCTTGCAGTTGATTTTGAGCTTTTGCTTGTAGGGCCACAAAAACTTCCAGATAAGCTTTCCATGCCTCTATGCCATAGTCGAGCATAAGTTCCAAGTTCATAGTACGTACCCATTGATGTTCGAGTTGGGCTTTCGAATTGTCTATGGACTCTTCCCATGCAGACACCTCAGACAAACGTCCGGCAACTGGTGGTGGCAATTCATAGCGTTTCATACTCAAAGTCTCCATGGGCACGCGATTTTGTATACGTTCGAATTCTTGTGCCATAAGTTTTGTTTCAAAAGCTGAGGAGTTTAATGGTGGCAAGTGTTCCAAATAATTTTTTGTCGGCCTATAACGGCGGCATTCTTCTTCCACCATAGCCAGGGCCTAAAACGCAATGTGTGTTATAAAAATTGAGTCCTCTATGGCCATAAATAAAATAACTTACCGACTCTCGTACGCCGGGGTCATCATAACCCTGATCTATATAAGGTAAAGCATCCACAATAACTTCTCCAGCCATTTTTTATTACTTTTTATTCAAAAAAAAAACTATATTTCTAAATAATTTATATTTTCTTTTCTATTTCGTTGAGTTTTTGTTTGTTTTGCTTCGTATTTTCGATCTTTTCTTCATATGTCATTCTGCAACAGTGCTTCCCTCTAACGTAAAACTGTGTTACTCACAATAAAAGCGCTGATTTGTACAACACAACTCTGTTCTCTCGTTGAGTTTCAACCCTGTTCTTTGGCAGCCATATTGAATTTCGTTAAATTTTTCGTTATTCAGCATTCTTTCCTCTTCTTGTTTTCTTCCTTTTTCTTTTCGGTCCACTATTGGTAAATGGAGGACGTTTCTGCCGTTGCAGAATAAAATATATTGATAATTTTTGGATTATTTGCCAATAAAAATGGTAAGAAGTGTTTGAAACAATATATTTAAATTGTGTTTAATCCGTGCGTACAAAAATCGCAAGAGAAATATTTTTTGAAAATTGGAATTTAATGTGAAGAGACAGAAATTTGTCTAGACACATACACGTGTTTCGGGTATTTTTGTGAAATTCTAACCCACGTTGAAAGTGTTTCAGAAGATTCTAATTGAGTGTTTTTCAAATTGTTTTTGTGTTTTTTTATGTGCTGCCTGTGTAGAGTTTAGCTAATGCCAGACCTCTGGTCTCCGTTTATTCGGAAAAAAATGAACAAGTTAAAGATAAGAACATCTGCTTGCCAGCTGTCTTCAAGGCTCCCATCCGCCCCGATGTGGTCAACGATGTTCACCAATTGATGCGCCGCAACAAGCGTCAACCCTATGCTGTTAGCGAACAAGCCGGTATGTATTAATTGCTGTAAACATTGTCGTCCAACTAAAAATAACTAAAATGTGTTATTGTTGTTGTGGTATAGGTCACCAAACCTCTGCTGAATCTTGGGGTACTGGTCGTGCTGTTGCCCGTATTCCCCGTGTCCGTGGTGGTGGTACTCACCGTTCCGGTCAGGGTGCTTTCGGTAACATGTGTCGTGGTGGTCGTATGTTTGCCCCCACTAAGACCTACCGTCGCTGGCACCGCAAGATCAACGTAAACCAACGCCGTTACGCTTTGGTTTCCGCTATTGCTGCCTCTGGCGTACCAGCCCTTGTACAATCCAAGGGTCACATCATCGATGGTGTCTCTGAATTCCCCTTGGTTGTGTCCGATGAAGTCCAAAAATTGCAAAAGACCAAGCAAGCTGTTGTCTTCCTTAGACGCATGAAGATCTGGGCTGATATCCAAAAGGTAAACAACTCTTCCACTTATAATAGAACGATTTCTTACTATACCTTGTAGGCAGTTGCTGTAGTTATTTACAAAGTATTTGGATACCTTAAAAATTTTGTAAAAACTACTTTTTTTGAAACTATAAAGTAGCTGCTAGATTAAATATTGGTTTCGGTAGGCGTTCCGTTAACAAGTATTCAATACTTATTAACGGGGTAACTTAAATCAACATTTTAAGCATACTACTTAAATCATTTTAACTTATTTTAAGCTATTTTATGATGTCGCTCATGTGTGTTAAATCTCCTTTTTAGGTCTACAAATCCCAACGTTTCCGTGCTGGCCGTGGTACCATGCGCGATCGTCGTCGTATTGCCCGTCGCGGTCCCCTCATCGTTTACTACAAAGATGAAGGTCTCTGTCGTGCCTTCCGTAACATCCCCGGCATTGAAACCATGTCCGTTGACAAGATGAACTTGTTGAAATTGGCTCCTGGTGGCCACGTTGGTCGTTTCGTCATCTGGACCGAGTCTGCCTTCGCTCGTTTGAATGAACTTTTCGGTACCTGGAAATCTGCTTCCACCTTGAAGAAGGGATACAACCTCCCTCAACCCAAGATGGCCAATACCGATTTGTCTCGTCTCCTTAAATCCGAAGAAATCCGCAAGGTTCTCCGTGATCCACGCAAGAAGGTGTTCCGTCGCGTACGTCGTCTCAATCCTTTGTCCAACGTACGTCAACTCATCAAGTTGAACCCATACGCCGAAGTTCTCCGTCGTCGTGCTGCCTTGGCTGCTGAACAACGCACCGTTGCCAAGACCTTGGCCAGGGCCAAGAAGAACAACGTTGAATTGGCCAAAAACCATTTCGCCGTTGTTGCTAGCAAAGCTGCCGTCAACCGCGCTAAGATGTTGAAGGCTGCTTTCGATGCCAAGAAGAAGAAGGCCGCTGCTGCCCCCAAGAAGAAGTAAACTTTTGACAGAGTTATGTTAAGCAGCCTACTTTATAGGAGTAGAGTGGATGTATTTTTTAATTCTTATAATAACGCTACACACAAGAAACATGTATGAATTTTTTTCATAATTAAAACAAAACTTTAAAAAAATCCAACTTAAATTTTAAGTTATTTTAATAAAAATGGTTTATTCCATATAGTTGTTGTAAGTTAAACGATTTGTTGTTATGTTGGTGGCAGGAAAACAAATTCAGCACAGATAAGGACTGCAATTTTATATTCATCGGAGACTAGTTTGCAACAAAATTTTTACATTTCATGGAATTGTGCGGGTCGATTGTGGATGTCAGGAATCCTAATTGGCGACAAAGAAAATTGGTTAAGATTTTAAAATCTTGACTGAAAACTGATTTCAGTAGATTTTTAAATATTGTCTGCCAATCTTAAACTATTCCATGTAAGGTCACCCGTTACTAAATGTATGCTGTAGGAAGTTTTGTGAAACTTATGACTGAAATTCAGTTGAATGAACTAAAATTTAGTTACCATCATCCACAATCGACCCATTAAACGTGGAGTAATAATATTTGGAACTATATACCATTTTTAGTGTTTCCTTTAGAATCTTTTTATTCACAATTTTGTGTTTTCTTATGTGGTTTTGAAGACGGACACAAATTCTAATAATAAGGATCAGACGGGTGTTTAATCAATTAGCTGAGAATGTTTTTTACAATGTTGGATTTATGCTTCGCATTATTATTCTTCAGTCTGAAGGTAAATAGATGTACCTACAGTGGCATCCATAAATTCACAGTATTTGTTGGCGACATAGGAACTGAGTTAGATTTTCCTGGTTGGTTTACTATTCAATTAAAAGAAATTCTACACGGAAACTCCTTTTTTAATTTAATTTTTATTAAAAATTTTATTCCTTCAATTCATCAATCACGAACATGCAGAGCGGATCAAACTTTTAAGTTGGCCTCAATTTTTACTAGAATGTAGCAACCTTTATTGACTAAATCTAAAACCATTTTCCGGACTTGTTAGGCCACTCTTAACTACATATAAACTAAACAGCTATCGTTCCTTTAAATAATAAATTTAATAAAATTTAAACAACTGTTTATTTCAATTAAATTCAGAGAATTTAGGATTTTAGTAGATTACATTACAATTAGTAGGAGTTATAAGAAGATATGCAGATGTTTTTGACGTAGTGTGTTCGCTTTGACGTTCGGAGTCGACGTTAAACTGTAGATCCCGCCACTCAAGTATAAAAATTAAGGCACACAACATGAGTGGTGTGAGAAGCTAGGCCGTAATCCTGACTGAAGGGTTGTAATGGCCAATTATGTATGTATGTAGCACCCTTATTTACCAAGAACTTGAAAGGTGAGACTAGAAAGCATCACATTTGCTTGTTTTAAAATTAAGAAAACTTGACAAAAGTATTGAAATGTTCACTTAAGGAGTATTAATAGAAGTTATAACCTAAAAAAATCTCTCTTACACTTTAGCGTCAGAGCGCAATTAAATTCGAATTAATTCCTTTTCCAAGTTCTTAACTAAATTAATCGCAGTGCAGCATATTGGCAGCAAAAGAGGTATAATAGATCCAGAGATATAATAAATCTATTGTCTAAAGAAAAGAGAGGAAAGCAGTTGAAATTTTATGAAACAGTCAGTATGAACGTATGTATGTATGGCTGAACGATCTTCCTTACCATAGTAATGATCAGAAAGAAAGTACACTGTACTTATGCATCATTTTGAAGGATAACTTGTTGTCCTTTCAGTATCTAGGCAGTGTGAACAATGTTTAAATTGATTATAATTTCTACAATTGTAGTGATAAACACCATAAACATTATTGTAATTTTACATAACCTGGTTTGCGTTTTAGTCGTTAATGTTTTGTCCATTTTTGCCACTCGAAGGCCACTCAAGTAACTAAAAAGTAAAATAAAGACGATTTCTAGTCATCGCATTTTCAAATTATTTTTATTTTTACTACACCTTAAACTATGTATGTACATATGTATGTATGCTTTAAATATCCAATATTAACTTAAATTTCTTTGGCTCTCTTTTTAAATTTTTATTTTCCATAATTTTCATGTTATTCGTCATACCAGACGTATGACTAATTCCATTGAAAATATAATGCGTATACGTTGCCTGTAACCTCGTTTCGACAATATCAAATAATAGATGAATTAAAATTTCTTTATTCAGTATGTACTCGGAATGTTGGTGGAATATTTTCATCCAAACAACTCGTATCATACTTATCGGTCATACTTCTTCCTTTACTGCCTAGTTTATGCTTATAAACAAAAGTTAAAACGATTGTTGAAAAGAATGCAACAGCATCACTCAACTCTGTTTGAGGTTTAAGAAATTTTCCATTAAAGCATGTAGGCGAGCGAGCCTGAATGAAAATATTTTTTAAAAAAGTATACAATGAGAGCAAAAGAAGTGTATGCCGTATATAGAGATAACAAGAAACCATACCAATTGAGAAGATGTCTTTCTAAAAACAACATCTCATTCTCTTTATGCTAAAACGACAAAGAAAACAAACGAAAGACTATGAAACAAATTCATAGATATGTATGTATGTTAAAATTTATTGGTATACAAAAACAAGGAAAAACAAACGAATGAATGTGTGCAAGTGTGTGTTTAATTGATGCGGCAGTTTTTCATTATCATTTTCCTTATCAGAATCTTAAAAATTACTCTTTTTTTCCTTTGTTGTTGCTCTCATTTTTGTGTTGCTGTCGTGGATGTCTTGTGTAGATGGTGAAAGAAAATCAACAATAACAACAACACAGAAAAACAGAAAAACTCGTGCAAATAGAATTGTACTCTGTAACAAACGAAAACGTTTATATTTATTACTACATTTTAATCAATTTAAATAAAAACAAGTGAAAGATAATATATGGAAGAGTGAGAGCATAAAATGAAATAGAGTGGCAAAGAGAGTGAGAGTTATTCTCTTGATGAGAAGTGAAAGAGATATTTGATTTGAGATGATGAAATATCAAAAGCAAGTACTTTTTACGTCAATAAAAAAAAAGTACTACAACCTTTCATTATTTTACCAATATGGAGATATCAAACTTGTAGTAAAAAATAAACACGAAACAAATTTATTCAATTTCTAATACTATTGATGTAGTTTTGCTGTCAGTCAGTGAATTTATTTTCTAAATTAAAAGCCTAATGACTTTGATATTGTTACGAACACCTATAATGTAAGATTTGTATACGTATTCATTTATATTGTATGATAGCAAAAAAAAAAAATCATTACAAAATACGTTCAATTTAATTAATTAATTAACATATCAATATTCCATAGTAATGAAAAATGCAACGATAAACATTCTACGCCAACGATGACAGGAGAAGTAATCCAACTGGCTTCAAGGAAAGTATTTAGCAATGCTGAACTTGAATGAACTTAACATTTTTAAAAATGCAAAAAGATTTTTTGAGAATTACATTGAAATTATTGATTTGTCAGTTCACTACTCAGATTTATAGAGAATCTATGAGAGATTATAAAGCGAACACTTTAAAAAATTTCCCAAAATATGTAGGTATGTAGTAGGTTAGAAATGGAAACAGGCCATATTTTATAATTTTTCTTCAAAAGCAGGTGACCGAAAATACAATACATACTGCAGAAACCGAGTTTATTCTTTCAGCGATCTATTGATTAAGTTAAGTTTTTCAAGCCAGATTGTAATTCTGGCTAAAGGGACTGTTGTTACATTATCTACTGAATCTGCTGGTTGGCTTTTATATTTATTTATTTACTTAATTCTTAATTAAAATATACATGCAATTATATCAAATTATTACGGTGTACTGCAACAGACCAGTTTCTCTGATGAGAATCGAAGTCATGACCCGCAACATTTGTATTAATTTATCTATTAAAATGATTTTTTATTTTATTATTATTTATTTCGTATGAATTTTAATTTTTTTTTTCTAAGGGTCCACTCCTTTTTAAAAACAACGTATAAAATCGTGGTACCTTTTAATAAAGTACTTTTTTCTACCATAATTATCATTCCTGACGACATGTATGTGATATGCGAAGAAAGTATTTTTTGTATATTTTGCGCTCTTTGCGTTTTTGTGATCTCCTCTCTACTGAATGTATGCGAGTGTTTGTGCTTTTGTGTTGTGGTTTTTATTGTTGTATTATATTTGTTTGTATTATAATTGAATTGAAGTAAATCAGACGTAGAAACACAACAAAGTGTCTTCCACACTTGCACAGAGAACGGTATACAACAGAACAGAAATAAAATGTGGAAATAAATAAATAAAATCAACAACAGAAAAAAAAAGAAAGAATTCTAATTGAAAATTAATTAATAAACAAGAGTTATTGTGCTGAAGCGTACATTTCAAACGTTAAGCTTGTCTGGAACGGTGGTTAAACAACGTGTAGTGGCAGACAAATTGGCCTTAACGCTATAACCATACATACTTATTTCTTACTTTTTTATTATTATAATCGTGTGTGTGTGTGTGTAGATTTTTTTGTTTTTGGCAATTGCCAATAGCCAAAATAACAAAGTGATGTAAAAATACGCATAACAATGAATGTGATTTAACCAAAAATTAATTTCATTTCTCGTGTTTTCTTTTTTGCGAAAAAGTGGGAGCTACAACAAATAAAATATAAAGTTAATGGTTGGTGGTTTTTAAAAGCAAAAGGAATACCTTTTTGTTCATTTTTACTGTTTTAATATTGTTGGTATTCTTTAAGTATTTTGCCGGTCATTAGTATTTTTTTTGTGCTTTTAAAAGCCGTATAAGAAAATGAGCATAAAAACAAAGTAGAAAAAACATAAAAACGCAATCAGCAAAACCAATTACATCTCCAGTTTGATTAACTTTCGTCCAAAACAAAAACAAAACGAAACGAAAGAGAAACACTAAACAGTTGCATAAATGCTGAGAGCAGTAATTGTTTTTACATTTTACCCATGGCTGTTGTGTTGGGTATAATGGGGAGCATAGTTGTGCACTTATACACGCGTAAACAGCCATGCAATTTACTTCAATAATACAGAAGCAAAGTGTTAAAGAATAATTCAAATAAAATAATAACAAATGAAAAAAAAATTACAAAAAAATAAAACAACAAAAGACAAAACATCATCGTTCAAACCAAAAACAAGAAAAAGAAAATAAAACCAAAGCAGTTTACCGATCATACGATATTTTTATTTATATTGTATTTTATTTTACTTTTTAGTTTGTTCTCTACGATTTTTTTATTTGTTTGTTTTATTTTATTTAATTTTTTTTTTGTTATTGTATTTTGCAAAATAAAACGTAAATGTTTAAAGTAGTCTTTAGTGTCAGTGATTATAATTGTGTCTTATTTGGCATCTTTAAAGTTAAACAAAAATCACAAAGAAAAATAAAAACAAAAACAAACCAACACTCGTTGTAATTCGTTTAAAAGAGTGCTCTTGAAAGTTTTGAAAGTGTTAGAAAATGAAATGATATGATGAAGGTTTTTAATCAGCCGCGTCTGTCTGCAACTGATTTGTTAGAGTCAAAGTTCAATTTTTTTTCTAAATGTGCAAAAAAAAATATTTTGTTTTAATAAATTGCATGATTGAATTGAACTTATTTTACAATATTTTATGCAATTCTCAATAATGCTAGAGTGTATGGTTTTTTATGATGTTTGCGCTGATGTATGTCTGTGACGCATAAGAAAGTAGTCCAACTTTAATTATAAGCGTCACTTTCTCAATGGAAAAACTACAATCATATTGCAGTTTTGATGAAAATTTTCACAAGCAAATAATAATTGAATTTAAAGTCCATGCAATCCATAAATGATTATCCCGCAAGAGAGGTGCTTTTTCTTTGCAAATAAAATTATCAATACATTACCACCCCGATTCAAATAATCTTGTTTTCTAATTAAGCCTAGTTTAGTCAACCCTTATCAATATTAAAAATTATAACGAAATTACTACACTTCTAAACGAATTTCAAAGAGTGTTATTTATTTTAAAATCAAAAAAAAATATTCTTTTCAACAGCTTTTAAAACTATTTAATTTCCGATTTATTTTAGTGATAATAAAACAACGACATTACCTTATCATCAAACGAACAGTTATATAAAAGGAAATAAAACAAAACAATATTCTTAATAAGAAAAAAAACAAAAACATTCCTTGTAAAGTTTTTAGAATTAAAAGTAATTCAGCCTAAGCCAGGCTGGCAAATAAAGAAAAAGTGACCTTAACATTTAAAAAAATAAATCATTTTTTTATCAACATTTTCTGTGGATGAAAATAAATCAAAATTTGACAATAATACAACCAAGCAAAGGGCAGGCAAGCTTTCTAAACAGTAACAATTAAAATATGTAAATTAGTTTCAAGTACAAAGTGCATAGAAAATATACAAAAAAAAACAAAAACAACGAAAACACTAAACGGAATATTAAACAGTAAATGCACAACAACAACGATAGCATTAATCACCACCAGCATAATCATACCGCTCTTTAAAACAACAAAAACAGTAGCAGCAGTAACAACATATCAGAATTGAAAACAAAGAGAAAAACAACAAAAAGCAAAAAAAAAAACCAAACATCGTCGTCCAGTTGCTTATCACAAACTTCCCTTTTTGTCTTCCTTTTCTGCAAGTTACATTCTGGCATACTCCCTTTTCTTAGATTCTTTTTCGCGCTCTCTCTCTCTTTCTCCCTTAACACCTTTCAAAGAGTCCATGTTTTAATATTCTTCATATTGCCATTATCCTTGTTATTACTCCTCTCCTGTGTGCGTGTGTGTGCAACACAGACGTTATGATAACAACCGTATTTAATTTCCTACAGGGAGCCGTTGAGTTCTCCCTGTTGGGTTGTGTTGAAGCGGCTTCATTGGCTTTTCTTTTGTATCTTCTTTATGCTAAAACCAGGTAAGTCAATTTTTAATTGTTATTTTACATTTTTTTTATTTAAACAAATTTGTGTTTAATTTAATCGCTGTTTTATTAATAAATGTGATTATTTGTTACTCATTTAATTGTAATTGATATTAATTTTCAAAATCTATGTATGTATGTATGTATAAATTAATGCGGTTTGTAACCATTTTTTTTCTTCTTTTATTTTTCTGATAAATTATCGAATTTCATTTATCTTTGCATTATTGTGTATTTTTATTAATTAAAAGAATTAAAATTGTGTAATTTTAAAGTCAATGGAAAATAACCATAATGTTTTTACATAATATAGCATTTCGAAATGAAATAAAGCGTGGCTTATCACTGGACAGTAAGGGTTATTACGTTAAGACTATTGGAGAAAAGTTAATTGTCACAATGCGTTCTCAATTGGGACAAATAGAACGTGAACCCAAAGTGGTATACCTAGGTGATGAAACTAACATCTAGTGAAAGTAATTATGTACTAACTAAGCTTCTGAGTAATGGAGCTGCATTACACCGAAACATTTGTAGCTATTACGAAACCATAAAACTAACAGGTTCCCCTGTTTTCTTTTTTAGTTCTCTTAATTATATCACTATTTCGGGGATTTCTGCATACAAAATTAACGACATGATCTCCTTTGCTTTTAACCTAGCACTTTTTGTCTTTCATCTCATGCGTCAGTACTCTCTGCTCTTACAAAAGCAATATTTATTATGGAGTTGGATTGTTTTCTTTAGGAGGGATTGTTTGAACCCCGGGTTGGATATTAATTATGGTATTACAATGGGCCTA
Source organism: Sarcophaga rosellei (assembly GCA_930367235.1). Taxonomy (NCBI): domain Eukaryota; kingdom Metazoa; phylum Arthropoda; class Insecta; order Diptera; family Sarcophagidae; genus Sarcophaga; species Sarcophaga rosellei. Next base: position 6,085,061 of record OV884017.1, on the reverse strand, counting down.
AACACTGGCCTTCAAAGAGTCTCACCCCCACCTAACCTAACCTAACCTACATATATTAAAAGGTCGGTTTTATAGTACTGAAAAGTCTTTACAAGTACGGTTACCTAATCGATGAATGCGCGATTCAGCCACTCTTTACAGACATTATTTTTCCCCATCGTCACGAAGCCATGAACAAAATTTAAACAATTACCACCTGTCATTTTTTGTGCAATAACTTATTAACTTAATTACTAAACATTGCGATACAATAAGAAATTTTTATTTAATTCAACTATGACGAATACAAACATTTTATTTTTGTCATTTTATTTATTTATTTTTCAATTTTTTTTATATATTTTTGTTTTTATAGTTTAGTTTATTTTCGTCTCTTTACGTTTGCGTTCCTTTTTTATTGTAGTTGTTGTTGTACTGAATTATAAATTTTTATTTGATTTGCATTTCTTCTCTGGCAGTCCAGTTGTAAATCAAGTCCATTGCCCCTATTTGTTTATTTCATTGTTGCTGTTGTTGTTGTCATTTGTTATGGCTCTTAGTTAGAGTGTGGCATTATTTAATTAAATTTTAATTCAAAAAAAAAAAACGATCCTCAGACTATTTTTAGTGTTGTTTTTTTTCTATTCGCAATTTAAGCAAAACATTTGATAAATAATTTGCATTTTGAAAAGGTGTTTTTCGCTTTTCTATTGCAAAATTATGGAAATGAAAAAATGAATTAAATTGTAATTCAGTAGGAAAAGGGAAAAGTGAAAGAGAAACAATGCAATAAAATTGTAAAAGTTGAATATTGTAATTGTTTTTTTAATAATAATAATAGTTCTAGAAATTATGAATGAAATTAAATTTGTGTGATTTATTTATTTATCTTTACAATAATGTTTTAATTAAAATCAAGAAGCATTACATTAATCTGATGGTAATTAGCAATCATTGAATTATTATTATATTTAATAAGTTTTCTAATAGCAAACACTTTATTTTGTATTTTATTTTGATCAAATGATGAACGACATGATCACTCCCATACAGTTATCGGATGCCCAGTTCAACACAATCCTTCGCATAAAAAATCTAACCACTGAACTAAATAGTAAAGATGATATTTTCCCATCACAACGAGGCAAAAACTGTGAATGCAATAGCATAACCAGCTTTCACAGTCCATTTGGCCTGTCCTGTCATTCTAAGCACATATTTAAACTACACTTTAAGCGCCACAAATGGTGCCTACTTTACTAGTATCGAAAGCGATTGAATAAAATTCAATACCGACATGTTTATGTATTTTCTAAGCAAAAAATTAAATAAGACTTTCGTCTTGGTTTCGTAGGTTGTTGACAACAAAGAGCAGATGTGACATATAAATTATTAAAGCTTAAGACCAAGCTTATGTAACTAAAATATGTGTGGGATAACAGTTTCGGCTTGTAGTTCGTAATATTTATTAAATTATTTCGAATAAATTTTTATTTCCATTGATTGACTTGGTTTCTAAGTTCTTTATTAGAATTTATTGGCGCAATTAAATGAAAGTAATCGTAATTGTGAAACAATTAAACACTTAATGCTAATAATGTTGCCAAGTAATTAATTTATATACTTTTGGGCTTATGAATATTTTAATCGTATTTAAAGCACAAAAAAAAACTAAAAATTTTATTGTTTGTTTATAACAATTACGTTCTTTTTTTAATTTTCTTTGTTTTTACACCATGTACATCAAAAACATTTATAAGCACTTTTTGTAGATTAGGTGGTCGGTCTATTGAATAGCCAATTTTAAAAAAGTTATAAAAATTACTCAAGGAAGAAGAAACTGTGAACAACTACTCTGCACAACTATTCAAAGCAGTCATATTGGGACCTACATATGAAATAATGCCAGCATAAGAGAAATTAAAAATGATCTTACCAACTATTAGTTGCGTATCTTACAGTTATCTTTAATCTATTACAAAGTCGTTGAAATTTGCTTACGTTTCGAAAACCGTAATGAGACTGTTTACACATGAAATTTTCTACTATTATAGAGACTAATAGACATTGTTTAGTAATAATTTTGATCACTAGGAGTAAGTGTTAGTCGCTAAAGAACTATCTTCTTTAATTTGGAGGGTTTTCATACTGTGCCAATTTTCGATTTACAATTGCCCATAAATTCTCGATCGGATTTAAATGCGGGCTTTGTGCTGGCAATTTTAATGTCTGAAATTTTTGCTCCTCCAACCTCTACTTTTGTTTCGTCCGACCATATAACTTTTTTCCAATCATCCACAGACCAGATCTCTGCAGGTCTCTACGTGATGGTGACGCACGGGAGCGATTGTTACGAAAAAATGAAGACTGAACTCCGAAAGCAACAGCAAATGCTATAAATAAGAGTGTGAGTGCATTGCGAAGGATCGGCTTAGTTTCGGCAGTTAAACAGAAAAAACTCGCACTCTCTTAGAAGAACGTCAAAGCTCGTCTGCAGTTTTGCAAGCAGCACAAAGATTGGTCTGTGGCGGATTGGAAAAAAGTTATATGGTCGGACGAAACAAAAGTAGAGGTTGGAGGAGCAAAAATTTCAGACATTAAAATTGCCAGCACAAAGCCCGGATTTAAATCCGATCGAGAATTTATGGGCAATTGTAAATCGAAAATTGGCACAGTATGAAAACCCTCCAAATTACCTTAATGAATTGTGGCTAAGAATTGAGGCAGAGTGGCAAAGTATAAACGGCGAAACCATCAAAAAACTGGTAGAAAGCTTACCAAAACGCATTAAATCAGTAATAAAGAATAAAGGATTATGGACAAAATACTGAATTTTTCATTTGAAACGAAACGAGCAAAATTGGATAAATGCTACTAAATAATATTAAGCTGTATTTTGTATTGAAAAGGAAATAATATTACTGAATGGTTTTTGTTTTAATTAGAGGATAGTCTAAATAAATGTTTAACATATGGATTGTTTTTTTTATTTTAATAAATAAAGTACAAAAATATATTTTTGCTCGCCAGTGTATATCCTATCGACATTACATTTAGAAATACCCGGCAATTCTCCCGTTTAGTAAGGATCCGATATACTGTAATATTGTCAAGGGCTTTAAATTGTTAATGGATCTCCCAACGCAAAAGAAGGCATGGGTGTTTCTTCCCTATACTTTAATGTTTTATTAATGCATCCTACTATAGTTAGCAATACGATCTCAACTGATCTATTCTTCCTGTACCAGTGCTAGGATATGCGATATGCAACCCAAACGATCAGTATAAAGTCATTATCAGTTGTTCTTTCTTAAGGTTTTGAAAGGACGAAATATCGAATCGTCTAATCTTAAGTCCTTCGGGAACGGAGAGCGAATTCTTCTCTTGGGAATAAGTTAAAATAATATATGTACATATGTTAACGTGTTGAATACAACATAAAAACAATATTTTTAAATTTCCTTATGGGAAACGGTGTAGCCATATATTATTAACTACATTAAATAGAAACAATAGCAACAACGAAAATCTTAATCGGTGAATTATTGTTGAAATTACTTTAATCGCCTGTACTAATACATAATAAAACAAAAGAAAAGGAATTGAACATTAAAAAACAATCGCATTTAAAAATCAAACAAAATTTAGTCATATTTTTTAATTGAAATACAAGTACAAAGTTTACATTGATTATAATTTAAAAAAACAACGCACAATACAATTGGTTAAATTTCCATTGAAGAAATAAGTAAACAAAAAAAATTATAATTATAATACAAATTTAAAAGTAATTTCTTAAGGATCTCATAAATCAAATAAACTCATATTCAATTGGGCGCGGCGTACCATAGACAAAACAATACCCAAAATATCCCCGCATATATACATATGTATATTTGTAGGGGCACTTAAAGATAAGCATTGGTTCGGTGTACTATGCTATTGTTAAATACAATTATTATTTTATTTATAAGTTTCTTTTTTGCAAGCAAACAAACAGGTGTCTTAAATTGTGAAACAAAAGATTTCCAAACATACGCATTTAATAGCGACTTTTGTGCCAGAGATATTCCTTCTAAGCCCATAGCATGTAGTCAAGTAGGCAAGCAGCGGCTAATGACATTTAACCCTTTTGGAAATGTTATCGCTGTAAACAAAATAATATTTCGATTATAAAAAATGATTAGAAACGAAATCCATATTATTTTCATACTTTCATATTTTTAAGTGCGAATAAATAATTATAATCGGGTTTGTTGATGATTGTTTTCCTATAAGTAATTAAAAAATAAACAGTTTTTGTATATTAAATTTAAATTATCTGCCTTAGATTAGAATTATTATTGCATTATTATTATGCCATTAGTGTTTCTAACTTTAGCCTATTTTTATTGCTGAAATCGTAAATCGTAATCAAATTACAATAAAAACGAGCATCTATTGTTATGGCAAATTTTCTTCGTTTCAATACAAAATTCATTTAATCTATATTTATTAAAGTTTATAACATTAATTTGCACTTAAAAACGGATTATGATTCTTTAGATTAGTATAAATATTTATTCTGTTGAAACCCCCCTCCCTCCATTATATCATAAACGCAATTTTATACTTTTGATGTTTTCAACTATTTTATTTTTTTTGTTATTAAATTTTCTATAATTATTTATTTTTATTAATTTATTATTATGTTTCTTTTATATTCTTAGAGCACCCGCCATTATTGCCGGTATTTTTCCCAGTCTTAATCTGAATATTAATTATGGATCATCGTTGTTCAATGAAATGTTTATTACGCTGAGAAATGGTGCCAACGAAACGGTAAGTGTGTGATTAAAATACAGTGGCTGATAAACATCTACATACATACTAATCTTATTCACAAGAGAGGATCTGTTAGGGATTACTTCATTTAGTAAGTTAATGTCAAACTATGTACATATATGCAAATATTTGGCGAAGAAAAAGTATCACTTGTTCTAACTATTTACACACGTATTTAAGAGAAGAAAGAACAGCAAATTAAATATCTCATAAATATGACGACGCTTACACAAAATGCATGTAATTTTTCTAAAATGTTTTCTTAGTCCACATGTATCCTTATAATCATTTCGTCAGTTGTAGACATCAGGTCGTATTCGACAGTTCTTAAACAAGGTTTACTATGCAATTCTCATTTCAACGCATTTTAATATAAAAACAATTGCAACTACTGAATAAGATATTTAATGTATTTTATTTAATGTACCGATAATGCGTATGTAAACTTTTGTTAGTCACTGTATAAATTTTATACCTAAAAATTGGGATCAAAGTCGAATAAATATGAGATTTTTAATTATTTCTTTACCATGCGATACGTTTAATGGTACTTTTTAATTTTTTTAATACTTTGAAAGATTAAAATCTCTACATCTTAGAGCTTGGTTTCATTATTAATTTAAATCGTAGTTGAAGTATGTTTCCCTCTTTCTAGCATGACTAAACATTTTTTTTATCACAGTTTTCTTTGGTAAAAGTTCAAAAATCATGTTTATGGCACACGATTTTTTCTTTAATGCCTCGCTTGTTTTAATCGATCTATTAGCAAAACTTATTGTCATATTGCCCAAAGAAATTTTTCCAACTCCAACTGCAACTATGTTAGCAGACACTTAAGTAGGAAATTAAATAAGAGACGACAAACATACGATAATTAATGATGACAAGAATATATAGTACAACACATGTTTATATTTTATAATACATATTATTATTATCAGTTGAAATTGATTGATCGACAAGATTCTATAGCGAAATAATGAGGCAGATTCTATTACATATTATATACATACATATATGTTTACATATGTATAGTATTATTAGCAGATTATAATGCCTAATACTTTGTTAACATTTATGCGATAATAAACAATTAGATGATGAAATTATGCTTCCGATAAATAATATATTATATATATAGCTATGTCAATTGATAAGAAAATTTACACGAAATATAATCCAATTTAAATATTGAATGTTTTAATATTGGTTTAAAAGCATAAATTGAATGTAAGAATAAAAACTAAAAATGTAATTATAACAAAATTTGAATTTATATCATTACACATTTTCATTGATAAATTTATGTTTACTTCCTAAATTTCCAATTGGGTTCTTATTTGTATTGTATTGTTACCACCCGCACTGTGTGTTATTATAACATCTGGCATCACTATTACAACTTCCTTAATGTTTCTCTAATTATTGTTTATTTTTGTTTTGCTTTTTACATTTTGCGGTAAAATTTGCACGTTGTTTAATTATTATTGCACTTATAAAGTGAGCTATTACACACTCTCTTTCTTTCACTCTCTCGCTCTCTCTCTGTTGTTAAGAATGTTCAAATTGGATTTCATATTACAAACGCCAGCATAATGGAAATGTGAGCCTTTTTACTGGAAATTAAATAAAATAATAAATATTCGTTTCGTAAAAGACAGCGGGTCGGGCAGGGCATGCATCATAGGGAAAAGTGCATAATTATTAAATAGAAATTAAAGGAAAGTGTTTCTAACCGAAGAATAGTTATAAAAATATGCTTGAGCAGGTTATACGTACCCGTGGTTGGTTTGAGGTTTGTATTTGTGCGTTTATTTTAACCAAAAAAAAAATTATATATTTTTCGCATGTATGTACCAATAGTACATACATATATCTATATGCAAATATTTATGTCTATATGTACATACATATAGATTGTGACTTTTTATGGCATAATTGTGAATTTTTTTTGTGGCACAGAAGCACAGATGTTTGTTTGGCTGGGAGGATAGATGGATGGATGGCATGGTTACATCATAAATGTATGTGGTTAATATTGATGTGTTTGTTTTTGTTGTTATATATAGGAACCAAAACGGGAAAATGCATTGGCACATGGTATTGGTACACAGAATATGTTGGAAATGACACCGCATTCCGGACGGAAACCATACAATTCCATCTTTGATTGGGGTGTATATTTTCCATATGTGGCACAAGCAAAACGCAGTAAAAAATTTCAATATCCACAGGTGGTTACAAATAATTTTTAATAATAAATTATTTATTTATAAATGTTGTTATTTTAAAGGTCTCATCATTAGTACAAAAAGATCCCATTTTACAAAGAGCCATTAAGCAGGCAGCTGAACAAATTTTACGGGAAAAACAATTACTGAAAGACTGTTCAGAGAATGAAGATCTTAATGATAATACGAAATCGAATGCTCGAAAGTATTCTACAGCTAATCGAGATGATGGCCAAGATTATCAACAAATCCTTAATCGTCAGGAACGAAGAGCCATTAGCATCTTGAAGGATATGCGTTCAACTTTAAATAATTTCTTGCTGGCCTTTACCTCTTGGCTACTGTACAAACTCTTGCCGTGTTTTCTATCCGGCGTGGTGACCCATACCCAGCAAATTGAAATGCTTAAGGCTGCCTCTGAAAAGGCTCCCGGTATACCATTGATATTCCTGCCGTTACATCGCAGTCATTTGGATTACATTATGGTTACTTTTATTTTAACAAACAACGATATACGCAGTCCCCTGGTAGCTGCCGGCAATAATTTGCAAATACCTGTTTTTGGCGAATTATTACGTGGGCTGGGTGCCTTTTTCATTAAGAGAAAAATAGATCCAGTGGTAGGCAAAAAAGATATACTGTATAGAGCCATTTTACATTTGTATTTACAACATGCCTTAAAAATGGGCCATAATGTGGAGTTCTTTATTGAGGGTGGCCGTACGCGTACCGGTAAACCTTGTATGCCCAAAGGTGGCATTTTATCGGTAATTGTAAATGCATTTATGGATCGCAGCATACCGGATGCCTTGTTGGTACCGGTATCCGTTAATTATGAGAAAATCGTTGATGGTAATTTTGTGCGTGAACAGAAGGGTGAGAAGAAGGTACCGGAATCATTTGGAAATGCCATATCGGGCATATGGAAGGTAAGCAAAATACTAATTTGAACATTCCTAAATTGGTCTCAATTAGGACGTTTGTAGTAATATCTTAGGGTTAAAGATTCATATTAAATTTTTGCATAAAGCAAAAAGAGAGAGGACTTTGAACGCCTGTCAAATCCATTTAGATGGTTTGGTAGTCAGTCTGCCGGTAGATTTCTTAGTATGATACGTGATGATTTTAAAGTTGTTTCAAAGGCATTTAGAGGTTAAATCGATGTATATTGAACAGAGTATCTATTATGTATATATGTAATAGCTTTCAAGACAAATATCAGACCAAGAGAATGTTGCAAAACCATTTTTAAAAAATGTATAAAAAAACGAAAAAAAACTGAAATTAAATGTATGCATTCTTTTCTTTTGTTATAGGCCCTCAATTCGAATTACGGCTTAATGCGTATCGATTTCAATGAACCCTACTCGATTAAGGAACTTGTACAATCATACAATAAAGTTGCCAAAGACGATGGTTCACTTAAGATACATAAACCATCTGCACGTATATTGCAACACAACCAATCTACCTCTTCACTCTATGGTACCGATGTAGTGTGTGAAGAACATCGTAACCTAATCGACAGTATTTCACGGCAAGTTGTATTTGATTGTGCCGCTGCTACCTCAGTAATGTCAACGAATGCTTTAGCATTTCTACTACTAACACGATATCGCAATGGAGCTACAGCCCATGAAATTGCCAAAGGTTTAGATGAGTTGCGCAGTGCTTTGAAGGGCCGTAAGGATATTGGATTTTCTGGTGACTCTTTACATATCATTAACTATGCTACCGACCTATTGGGTGATAATTTGGTTGTGAGAACAAAAAGTGAAAGCGGCGAAGTGATAATACGTTGTAAAGGCTCTATAGAAAGTTGGATTGAATTGGCCTATTATTCGAATATGTTGACACCACACTTTGCTCTACAAACCATAGTGTTGACCACTTTCCATGCTTTGCTGCCTAAAAAATCAGAAATAAATGAAGAGCAGTGGCATAAGGTAAATATTTACTGATACATATTTTGAAATTATTGCTAAGGATGACTAACTAATTTCGTCCTGTTTTGTTTTAGAATGGTCCGGGAGTAGCACGCAAGAAGCTAATAGATATGGCTTTAGAGAATTGTGAAGTTTATCGTTATGAATATATTTTAAATAAACCCACACAAAATCTCGTAAACATGCTCGAAAATGCTTTAGATGAACTGATAATGCAGAATTTAATCAAAACAGCACAGGTATGTGAAATTTAAAGTCTTAATGCCTTTTAAATTAATTCGTTTGTATGTTCTTTTTCTTAGCTTGAGGATTCTAACGAAGTGGACACATTGGAAAACCGTCGAATGGCTCGTGCCATAGCCACTTATATCGAAAACAATGATATGGACGATAATTATGATGATGAAGCTGACGTTTTAGTCAACAATTTTGAAAGTCTCGATCAGGAAGAGCCGGATTTGTTTTTAATGAAGGACACGATACCACAACAAAAGGCATTATGCGAAGTACTAGCCCCCTTTGCTCAAACATATCTCTGCGTAGCTGAATCATTATACATACTTTACAAGAACTCTATGCTGGAAACAGATTTTATCAAATTTGTAATGAAAGAGTTGACCAACAAAGTGAATATGAAAAAATGTCCCTATGGTAGGTATCCTTTGATATGAATCGCTTTTCATTTATTGTATGCACTTAAGAAACTTTTTTTTTTTTTTGTTTTCATTTTAATTTACAGCTGAAAGCATATCTACGGATTCTGTTCGAAATTGTTTAAAAGTTCTCGAAAAATGGTATGTGATTGAGATTAGCAATCAATGTGGCTTACGCCTGCTGGCTTTGGGTACGCTGTACGAAACATCTCGCGATTCTTTAAAGAATATTGTACAACGTATAACACATATTGTGCCACTGTATAATAATGGTTACTTTTAGGTCTCTTCCTTTTTTTTTTAACACTTTTTAGTTTATTTTTCTTTTTAAAATCCATCTTATTTTTGTTTTCATACTTTTGAAAGAGGCATCCATTCATACATACATACGTACATTGTTTCTTTTCTTCATTGTGTTTAATCTTTGTTTTTTTTTTTCTTCGATTCGATTTTCGATTCTTTATTTCTATTATTATTTTCTGCATAATTTAATTTAAAAACTATAATTAATATAAATGCCAAAGTTCAATTAATTACTACAATACGAGAGAAAATTGTAAAAATAAATTCTCAAATGTTCTTGTAAACTGAGAAGAGAAGTGAATTTAAAACGTCAAAAGATCTTGGAATGCGTTTCCGATTTTGAGAACACTTGGGAGTTTATGTAATTTAACGTACGAGAAAACTGTAAACAAATCATTTAATAACATCCAGGACACTTTTTTGTATTTTATAAGCATTGTCCAAAAAAAAAAATAATGATGAAATTATTACTGACTGAAATGCTTTTTTTCTATATATATATACATAAATTTACATATATAGTAAATAAATCTTTTAAAGATTTAAGTAAGAAAGAAAAAATACTCTACAACTTAGATATTTTATATAAATATATGAATAAAGTAATTAAAAAATAAAAACACAAAAATTAAAAATAAATACTGAATGCTTTTTCGATTGTATTTGAATCTTACAGCGAAAAACATTGAGTTTTTTTACCCGAAAGGTAGGTAGGTATAGCCATAGTGGCGGTAAATGTTAAGAATACAAATATCACATAGGAAATGCTTAGTCGCATCAAACTATTTGTGCAGACATCCCGCTGAGCGCTGTCCTCTTCAGCGACATTACATTACAATGATCAGCAAGGAACACAGTTAAGAACTCAGACCCAGCTACGAGTTAGTTGTTCCAATATTAACTTCAACTCATCTTCTAATTTTCTATCGTATACCCCATACCAGTCTGCTACACCCGATACGACTTTCTATATCTATATAGACAATATATCTTACTTAATTGGCTATTACAGCCTGGACTTGCACCCATATTGTGTGCGTGCTAATTTTGTCCTTGAGCGGCGGGATCTACAGTTTTGAAAACAAACTTCTCATGCGAATTTCACTGACTCAGACTTTTTGTCAGGCGACCGCTGAGAGGTCGTACTTCGTATTGTTCGAGATCTCTGAGAGAGACGGGCTCTCGTCTAGTCAGCCAACATACTATACACTAGGCCACAGCGACTTTTGTTGACCCCGGTCGCCTACTGAAGGCTTCCCGCATTGCACTCAATTAGGATGTATTCATTGAAAAAATACTAGAGTAGAGGGAATACATACTCGCAATACAGAAATCGTGGCAGTATTTAATAAGTAAACGAAAACTAGCACGTTCTGTAGAGACGCGATAATAACCAAAATTGGATCGGATGTGTCATCCTATATTAACTTGTGCCCTAATCCCCATGCCACTTTATGCATGTGCCTCTTCTTTAAATAAATTGAATCGCTGGAAGAAAACTACCTACAAACTATTATTTTGTTGATACAACAAAAAAGTCCTTTCAATAACATATGTATATTAGCTTTCGTTTTACATTTTATTAATCTAAATAAACTTAAACAAAGATTAATTGAAAGGTTAATAATGTGGGAGACGTGACTGAACATAATACAAATTTGTTTCATTTGAAATTCGTAAATGCTTGGCTAACATTATATGCATGCCTCTATACGTACTATATAAATATATAAAATTCCGTTATTTTAACTAAATCAGATTAAAACTTAGTGAACAATTTCTGCAGCTATACAAGTAAATAGTATTATTAGAATAGGTAGAGAACTAAAAATAACTGCTAAATACAGTAGAATGAGTGGTGAGTACATATATAAATGAAGATAACAAAATTATGGTACGTACGTATTTATATGAATGCGATCTGCTTAAATATAATTAAAATAAATATATATATCGTAATGATTAATTAACAAATTTTAAAGAGCATTTTAATTATGCTAGAAAAAGTTAACAGATTGGGGAGGTGCAGTTTAGTTGTTCATTTAGTTTAGTTTCCTTTCATTATTTTTGTATATTAAAAAACAATCAAATACAGTTATCGTGATATATAAAAGGAATATAAAAATATAATTTCATCATTTACGTTCATTTACATATATATTTATAAAACAAATTAACAAAATATAATCGATGATTCTAAATGTCCGCTGGCGATTGTGTCCTCTACCGTTTCATGATTATCTTTTTTAACATTTGGAGAAGTCGATGTTGAAGGCGCCTCATCGTCGTTCGTTTTTAGTACAGCTGCTACAGAGCTGCTAGGGGCCATAGCTCGTTTTCTACCTCTTGGTTTAATGTTCAATTTCAATTTATTGCCTAATTTAGTTTTGTTTTTACGTGTGCCGTTTAAAAGTCTCTTAGCTTTGGTTTTACGCTTACCAGCTACATTAGTAGGAGATTCCTAAAACAGAGAATAAACAACAACAGATATAATTTTCACTTGTAAAAAATACTTTTCAATAACGATATAAAGATTACCTTAATACTTTCCAAATTCTTAACCTTGGCACCAATTTGTCCAGCGCATTTTGTGGCGCCACAATAACAAGTTTTCTTTTCATTGCCCAAAAGATCATCCCAATGATAGTTAAATGTTAATTCCGTATTCTTAAAACAGGAACAGGAAACTATGCAATTAATTATCATTCTAGCAGAAAAAAAAAATTTGTTTTAAATCTCACCTCTGGTATATCCTTAATGGCAAATAAGCCTACACGATTTAAGGAATTAACCGACCATTTTTGAGTCTCACAATTGGGTTCACATGAATGATTCATAAATCTTGCCAGATTACCCTTTGGGCCAGCATCGATTATGTAGTCCTTTTCCACCAATAGAAAATAAAAGTTTTCATCACGATCCTTTGATTTCTGTTGCAAACGAGCTTGAAACTCATCATCGTTTATAACCTCACCTACGTATTCGATAATGAAACTGCCTGCTTTAATGGGTTCTCGGCTAACCAAACCGAAACCTCTTTCTTTCATATATACCACATCTAAACGCGGCGAAATGCGTGATTCAAACATCTGATTTTGGCAACGTTCACCAGCTGGACAGATTTTCGGATTGCACTCGTGATATAAAACACGATTTAGGCAATTCGTATCGGGACCACAAGGGTTCTCCTCACGCGGATCACATTCGCATTTACTAACACTCTCTATGTCGACGTGTAGTCTTACCGGAGGAACAGCACGATTGGCTTTTATGCGCACATATGGTTGCGGATGTAGTTTCTCTTTGTTTTCGTTCGCTTTATCTTGTTGAAGCTTTTTCAGTTTAATTATCTCGTGTATCTGTTTGGCTTCTTCAATGCCGCGATTGTAGTTCAAATCTAAATCTAAAAGTAAACAAAATACAATCCAACATTAATAATATGTGTTCTAAAAATATTAACGTATGCAATCGTTGTAAACATACTTGATTTTGACTTTGGTGGTTCTGAGCTATCGCCCTCTAAATACAAATACACACGACGTCTTGAAATCCAACCGTGATCATGTGTACCAAAGAATCTCACGACAAAATCTGATGGATTGTGCGACTTACGGGCAATATTTGTTGGTATTTCTGTGGGCGGCAATATTATTGCTGGCCACCAACGGAAAGTGGTGAATTTAGCCCAAACCATTTCACCATATAAAGGCATTCGCCCCGACTCACATTCCTCACAAATGTAGCCTTCATGAGCCGCTATTGGTATTTTCAGGCAATGGGCATGCACGGCTGTAGGACAAGTTTCACAGCACACCAACTGACCCCCACCAACACATATAAAACACCAGTTGACATTAGCGACCAGGTCTTGATTAGGGTTCGTATGCCTAGGGCAAATGATATGAGCAGCTGTAATTATTTGAGAACCGGCTGGTATACAAGTTGAGTCTGTATGAAATGTTGCCGGGCATTTAACACACTTTGTAAGCTTGGCATTGCTGATATGTTGGAATTTTCCCTTGGGATCATCGGATACACAGGTGTGGCAGACATGCGAAGGACAACGAAACGATTCTATATGATTTTTCGATATGGTTAATTTAGCTTGTGGCCAATATTTACAGCAGGCCGGATGAAAGGCTCGCTCACATTGAGCCATACAACATTTCACCAGCGGATCGTCGTCTTTTTTCGATTCGACTGAATTGCAAACCATACATTTTGCAGGTTCATTATTGGCACACTCTTTACAAATGACTTCGACCACTGTCGTTTCCTGTTCATTGTCGCCTGTTACGTGTGGTAAATTGTCAATTTCTGTTAAATTGGTAACTGAATTGCTGTTAATGGTGGAATTTAAAGTTAAAGTTTCATTGTTATTATCATTATTATTGTTGTTGTTGTTATTATTGTTCATTTTAAGATGATGAGTTTTGCGTCTCCGTTTAGGGTTGCCACTTTGCGTAAAATCTTTGTTAAGACAGTCTGCATGCAGCCAGTAAGTACAATTTTTCGCACATCTTCTCAGATTGCCACCAGGTTTAAAACAGTATTTACACACCGGTTCACGGCTCATGCCTTTGAAAAGGTAACGCCTATCTAATCGAAAAATGTCATCGATGACTTCTAAAATTGGACGATTAATAATGGACTTCTTAAGCTTGTCCGCCATCACAGGTTTGGGTGTTAATGAACGTTCTGGAGTTGATTCGGGTGTCTGTTTTGTCGCTAAAGATCTACGCACCATTAAGGTTTTCAAACGAGACGATAAACGTTTCACCGATCCCTCTCCATTTGGCCGAACCGCCAAAACACCAGTCGTGTCTGTTCCATTTAACGACTCACGTAGTTTGCATTCCATTTGGTGGCGGCTTAATTGCTTAAGTGCCCAAATATTACGCACTGCTACGACTAGACTTTTTTCTAAATTCTCATTATGATTTTGTTCCATAACAAAATCTTTCATGATCGAATAAAATTTCCTAAATTCCAAACCACAGTAAATTTCCATACTATTTAAAGAATTTACGGTTGTTGTTTGACCTGAATTAAGTTCAGTAGTACTCTGATGATCATTACCGTTCTGGTCGTTTGTAGTATTTGAGGCTGCATTGTTATTAGATGTTGTTGGGGTTTCGTCTAGTTCTTCAGAGCTTAGCTTTCGCTTTTTGGCCAGTACAGACTTGATAGGAGAATATGCTGGACTATAGGGAGAATTCGAACGTTCACGTTTCAATTTTGGTATCGTCAAAAAGTTAATGTTATCATTTGAACCGTACGAACTTTCCATGTCCGAAAACGTTGTAGAATTTATTGTTATATACATGGATTTGCGACGTTGTTTTTCAAGTTTATGAAAGGCTCTGTCAATGAAATTTCAATAAATTAATACAATTTCTAGTAGTCATAGAAAGGGTTTCTTCCACTTAAGGGTTCCTGTACTTACTGTGATTTTTCAAATATTTCGTAAAATTTTTCCAATCTTTGCGAATAGGGTACGTCCGCAACAATATTGGCCTCATTGACCGCTTCGTACCAAATTTTCTCCTTTGCTTTTGACGGTACGTGCTGTCTGTATTTCGCACTTCTAACGCCATACTTTTCACGAACTTCTTCAATACGCTCCTGATAGCTTTCGACGCCAACATAAGGCAAAAGATTTTCACGTTTAACCCAATTCCGTCGGCCATTATCCGCAAAAAAGCGCACGTGCACTAAAATCTGATTATCGCCGGTGCGCTCTTCAGTGGTTATAGTTTTGCCATTAGGATCTGGGCATACCATACACGGCCAATAGCAGTAGGTATAAATCTGACCCCAATACAGATCACCTGTAGAGAAAGACATCCAGGGAGTTTCATTGACTATAGAAGAACCCTTTGCACTATCCATACTAATCGCAGAAGGCGAATTAGCAGTAGCGGTTGCATCTACCGCTGCATAATCACTATTACTTTCAGTTTCAATAGATTCCGTTTCCACTTTAGTTAATATTTTATCGTTTTGTTCTTTATTTGCAGGAGATTCTATTCTGGATTCATTAGTATGTCTTACAGGCTTTGAGGCAGTTGTTTTTTTATCTGAAGATTTCTCTACAATAGTGGCATTTATCTTTGATTTCCTTCTTCCTTTCACTGCTCTTCCTACAGTTGTTGTATTAACCGGTTTTAAGGTTGTATTAGAATCTTCCTGTATATCGTCATCATCATCCGGATTGTTTGAATTTTCGTTTTCATGAAATGCCGTTCCCAAATCTTCATAGTCTTCATTTTTAATGGTTTGCTTTTCAGTTTCTTCATTTTGTATGTCTTCCTGATTGTAATGCGTACTATCATCTTGCTCGTTTTCATCATCTTTATCTTCTATGTCTTCTTCATCGTCGTCACTATCATCATCTTCATCATCATCACAGCTTTCAATTACTTCTATAATATCTTGTTGTTCATCTTCTTCTGTTTCTTCATTATGCTCTAAAGAATTTGAAATATTTTCTTCTTTTTCGTGTTGCATTATATTCCTCTTTACTGCTATTTCGTTATCATTTAACAACAAATTATTGTTGTGCTCCATAACAGCACCGTTCTTGATTAACAATTTCTCTATGGGACTTACAAATTCTTTTCGTTTTGTACTTCTATCAGGTGTTACTTCAGATTCCTTATTCCTGGGGGTTCGACGTACATAACCCACTGTTGACTCGTTGCTGGGTATAAATGATGAGTCGTCCAATAACGTATCTGCGTCTTTTTCTCTATCAAAAGAGATGTCGCTTATGTTATTGTATTTTTGACGTCTTCTTAAACTTAAACGAGTTCTTTCCTCCGCACTTGAATTGAGTTTGTCGTTTGGTGTTGTAAAACCAATATATTTGGGACTTAAGTTGGAATGAAGATTAGCTAAGGGATTTTTCTTCCCTAAGAAATATAATATGATTAAAGAAATTAAATAAAATCAAATCGAATTTACAGGAAATCGAAAACAGTATTAAATGTGAAAAAGAGAAGTCATTTAAGACAAATTGTGATATGCCCTACACTAATTTGGGGTGCTTATTAATTGTGTTTTCTAAACTTATGTGAGTCCCTGAAGGCTGAGGATTTTCAGCGAAATTTTGAATCATTCAAAGGTAACTCTTGTATGGGTTCCGGGACGTACGGATATTGCTGGACTCTGTTGGACAACATGACGAAAGATTTGTCATTCAGTCTGCAGGAGCTTTTAGTCCTGATCTTTCCCTAAAGAGACTAACTGAGCTCTTCAATATTAAGATTGCTGCAATAGAAAGATTTATTCTGGACTCAAGTCCTCACTTTGGATATTCATAGGCCAAAATGCTAGCCTAATTATGGTGTAATCCTCAACCGCTATGTTAACGTTAAATTAGGTGTGATAAGTTGGACTTTAGGCAGGCAAAGTCCTATCTATAAAAATTGAATGGGTTTGCCAATACATGAAGGGTAATTTGAAGCGTCATTACATAAATTAGTCGAATGGGTTGTTGATATAAACCATGCACTCCTTGTGGACAAAATATAACAATATTATCTCCTAAGCAGCTTTTCCGAAACGATAGATCAATTTAAATGTCGGTACCCAGTTACAATTACCAAACATAAATATATGGTCTCTATTGCTCTCTATTGTACCGGCCAATATCCGATTGCATTTAGTACAATTTAAAAAAGTTTCAATTAGTATTCTCAACCAGCTACTTTAAGTGTAATATTCCTGGCTGTAAAATCCATTGCGTTTCCTTTGCCAAACAGCTGATGTTGTTTTAAATTATTTAATTAAAGTTTTCAAATTCAATATGAATTGGAATATATATTACATCCACAACTAGCATTTGTTGAAAAACTTTTTAATATTTTTAAGCCAGTCAGTCACATACAGATTTATGAAAACAACCACTTGTTGTTGAAATCAAATGAACTCAAAATGCCTTCCGCTATTACGTTTGCAAATTATGTACGCCAAATATAAGGAACGAATTTAATTGAATCAATAAGAAGCCAAGTCAAGAAATAAATTAAAGATAGTTATACACAGATGGACAAATAAACATAAACCATCAAGTTAAAAGTAGGGTATAAGAAAAAATAAAACATTTGATACAAATATCTAAACATACTTCTGGGTGTTGATGAATTTACGTTTGCTGTAGAATTCTCTATCACTTTTGGTTCTATTGCAATAACGTGTGCTGTTATCTCATCTTTAAGAGAGACATCGACATCTGCATCACCAGCTTCACCGCTGGTATTATTTTCATTCTCTTGTTCCTTTGATTCACTTAATTTATTGGCAGCCGTGGTATTATGGTTGTTATTGTTTCTAAAGCGCCTGGTGGGACGTGTAGAATGTTCTTTTATATTTCTTGTGCCCATGCCAGGCGATTCCATTGCTATCCAATTAGGTAGTTTGTAAGCTTCTTGTTGGCCAACAAGCGTGTCTGCGGCAAGAAGGTATTGTGCGGGATACTCACAGTAGTTGGTTTTTATTCGATTTCAAAGCGATATTTTCATTTAAACATTAAGATTTTTATAAATAAACATACTTTAATAAGTTTTTAACACAATTTTGCACAATTTTTATTTATTATTCTAACACTTATGGATTATTATCATTTTATTTTTGCATTCAACGCCGCCAATATAATACCAATCAACATTTGGCAATAATGCCGCGCCAAAAATTTGTTGCCCTTCTCAGTAACAGGGAAATGTTATAACTTACTGACGTTTATACAGTGTTGCCAATTTTTTATGGTCAAAACGCGCAGTCCTACTACTCAAATAGCGTCAAAAAGCGCTAAGTAATAATTTTAGTAACTAACTATGAACAAAACGCGCTGTAAAAAAGCGTTAAATAGTAAAGAAAATATAAAAATCTAATGGAATTGTTAAAAAATATTTTTAATATGTACTATATACATACATACATATATCTCAATTTTTAACAGATTTTATTACATAATTTTAAATATTTGAAAAAAAAAATAAATTAACAACTATTTGAAACAACGACTAAAACGTTTTTTTTTCATTTCTATATATAATATAATGAAAATAGGTACTTTCACTTGTATATTGTATTAAAAAAAACACAAACTTTAAAAAATTATGTATTTAAAAAGGATCATCGTCTAAAAATATCATGCTTTAATTTGTAGAATCTTCTGGCCATAAAATTACTTTATAATATTTAGAATTTTGATTAATTTTTGAACAAACCTAATCTAGAATAACATAATTTTCACAGCCTTAGTTTTCTAGTTTAAGGTCATATTTTATATTAATTAATGAGTTTATTGTATTGATTGACATTCTATTTCTTATATTTGCTTTAAAGTAATTCATAACTCTAAAAGATCTTTCTACTTCCGCGTTCGAAAAAGGAAAACTTAATAAATTAATTTCAGGTGTTGACAATTTTGTAAACAGATTTTCATCCAGTGAATTTTTAAAACTGAACACCTCAATCCAAAATTGCTCTGTATTACCTATATTTTTTCACTGACATAATTTTAAATTTTTAAGACAATTTGCCATTTCGTTAATATCGTCTTTTTCTAAAAATTCAATGATATCGTTTGTCTTATTTCAAAAAATATTTTCGACACTAAATAATGATATTTTTTTATTGTAATATTAGTCGGTAATCTTGATCATACTTCATGCACTAAAGCTTCAGTAAATTTAATTAAAATTTTTCTGTATTAATTGTTTTTCACAACCTTCAATATTATTATCACCACAAGCCTTTTCAAAATAATATCCCAAATAACTGTATTCAATCAATGTGAAACAAGGAAATTTAAAAAGAAAAGCGCTAAAGAGGAAAATGCGACTTTTTGGTGGTTGAAACGCTCTAAATATAGCGCGAAAGGCGCTAAATTGGCAACACTGCGTTTATAACATTATACTACATGGTTGTATTTTTTGGTATTAAACATTTCACAAATAAAAATAATTTATCTAATCTGGCATCTCTATTTGAAGAATGTTTATATTATTCAGTTTTAATTCCGCACTCTGTTGCAATCAAAACAAACGCAATTGGAATTTAATTTGTTTCGGTAAAATCATTGAAATTATAAAAAATAAAATTAATACTTTAAACAAATAGAGAAAAACTGGCAAAATGGATGCACAATTGGTAGAGAAAATCGTGCATGAGGTGAAATCTCAAGGAGTATTTGATGAATTCCGTAAAGACTCTATGGCCGATGTAGATACTAAACCAGCCTACCAAAATCTCAGACAACGTGTGGAGAACAATGTAAAGAAATTCTTGGCAGAACAAAAATGGTCGCCTGAAACTAATAAAAATCAATTGCGTGAAAAACTGAGACGTCATATAACAGAGTAAGTTGCTTGGTCTTTAGTTATAAGCAGTTCTCCATTTATTTATTTTCTTTGGTTAGATCTGGCTTTTTAGATGTGGGTGTTGAACGCATTGTGGATCAAGTGGTTAACCCCAAAATAGGTAGTGTCTTTCAACCGCGCATAGAAGAAATAGCATATAAATATTTGGGATTGCCACCACCACCCAAGAAGATTGAACCCCCGCCACCGCCTCTTATGCATCCTTTGCCTCCCCTACCTTTAAATGCTCCTCCACTTAAAGTGGAAACTTGTAGTCTTTTGCCTACAGACTTGGAACAAGTCAGTCCTGATTCCGATAAGGGTACAGTGAAATCGGAGGGCAAAGACGACAGAACAACAGTAGATATGGAAACTGATGATAAATTGCCGGAAGACGAGGATGAGTCACCACCTTTCGAACCTCTAATTAAACAAGACTTCGAAGATTTAAAATATGATAAGCAAATAAAAAAGGAAATGGAAGACAATATAAACATTAAACAGGAAAGAGATATTTCGTTGGAAACAGACAAGAAACCGAAGCTGGAGGAAAGTAATGGTGGCCATATTAAAGCCGAAATCAATGACAATACCAATAGTCAAGATTTTTCGAATTTTGCTTCCAATTCCATTGTAGTTGACAAAGACGCCAGTCAATCAGTGGATGCCAGAATATCTCAGGATTCACAATTATCCAGTGTATCTAGTGACTCACATTTGTCTGCCAATGGCAAAGGTGACTCTTTGCAAAGCAGTTCACAAGAGGCTGTATCGGCTAATATATCGGAAGAGGCCCAAATGCCGAAATTCAATGAAAATTCCTGTGAACCCAACAACTCAAATGGTTACTCTTATGAAACATGCGCTGTAAAAAGCGGATTACATTTCGATATTAAAAAAGATGAAATCAAATTTGAGGGCACAGAATGGAAGACAGGCTTAGAAACACCAGACTCTGCTACCGTTAAAACTGAGGAGGAAAAATTCCCTAATACTGCAGAAGCAAATCCAGTATTGGAAAACAAAAATGATTCTTTTAAATTTTCTTCAACAAACTCTAATATGGATGCTAAGGAAGAAGATTTTGAACATACACCCCAGGTGCAAGAGCTGAGTTTTGGCTCCAGCATAGACGATTCTTTATCAATACCAAATACTAATACACCGAAATCAGCGGCTCAACAAAAAGAACAAGAAGAGTCACCACAAATACAAACACTGAAACAAGTAGTGCCCACCACGCCCATTACTCCAACACCTATAGTAACACCTTCAATGCCTACGCCCACAGCAACACCTTCCCCAATCACATCACATAAGGGAGATAAAGAGCATCAAAGTAGGCATTCCTCTTCGTCGTCCTCCAGACATAAGAAGCACTCTAAAGAACGAAGGAGATCCCATGAACGCGAGAGAAAAGACAGCAGCAGGGATCGTCATCGTTCCAGTAAAGATGGCAAAGAGTCTTCAAAGTATCGCTCATCTAGCAGTGGTATCAAAAGCAGCAAACACTCCTCCTCATCATCCAGTAAATATTCTTCTCATAATAGATCAACATCGGAAAAAGATTTAGAAAATCCTTCATCATCCTCAACACATTCCTCATCGAAACACATAAAACATTCACACTCACATTCCTCTTCATCGTCTAACGAAAATCAAGATACTAAGAAATCAAAACGTGACTCGGATAGAAGACATCATTCATCATCATCGGCTAATAACCAACGAGAGAATACATCGTCGTCCTCTTCAAAACGCCCGGAGCGAAAAGATGATCACAGTGAGGCTAAACATAAGACACAAAGACGTAAATCTACTGATTCCAATGATGATGATGGCGATAAAACTTATGGTGGCGGAGGTAAGTCTAGTACTCAGTCTAAATCCAGTTATACCACAACATCAAATTCAAAATCATCAAAATCCAAGTCCAGCAATAGTGATACGACCAAGTCACCTTCAACAAAAACAAACGGTTCGAAAAGTTTTCAAATTTAAAAGGAAATCCTGTAACACTGATAATTTATTTTTTCGTTTAAAGGTTCTCAAAGAGATGATATTGATTGCGACGAACAACATAATGAAGAGGCTGTACCTAAAACGAGTTACTCGAATAATGTGGTAATTTTGAATGACATTTTAGAAAATCCTCAAACACAATTTATACAACTAAGTAATACCGGACACTTGATTGAAATTCCAATTCAAAAATTATGCTGCGTTCCGATAGAACGCAAATCACCTGAAATATCTGAATTTAATAACAATATTGAGCCATTGACGCCGAAAAAAGAACAAGAAAAATATTTGTTAAATAATTCCCCTGATCTCATGTATTTCGAAGAAACACACTTAAATCTACATGAGCGTCTTAAACTTTTGAATGGTACCATGGATTTGTGCCGCAATGCGGTAAATAGTTTACGCTTTGATTCGCTTAGCGATGAGGGCATAGAACTATCAAACGAAGAAGATTTAAATAACGATGCTCGAGCAAATTCATTAATGGCAACATTAAAGAGAAAAGCTGATTACGGTTATGAAGACTATGAAAGAACACCCCGTAAACGTATAGCCTCGAATGAGAGTGAAGAATGCCAGGTGAAGACATCACCGGCACCTTCAGATAGTAGCGCCAATTCAAAGGAAAATGAGGAAATACCTAAGAATACAGGTATGTTTTAAATGGTTGTCTATTGTATTTAATTTAGTTTGAAATTTAATCTTAAGTTGTGAAATTTGTTTTTAATTTTTTTTTGTTATTTAAATGCAACTCTACAAAGTATGTACATATTTTTATTAGCGGATTTAGAAGTGCATTTATGATTTAAATGTCAGTTTGTTTCATAATTTCGACTTACATATGTAGGCCTAAGCTTCCTTCCAAACAAAAAGTTAGTGAAACTTGTAATCAAACTACTCAAGCATAAAAAATTTAAAACAATAGATTAATTTTGTTAATATTCTTCTATTACTTGCTTGGTTTAACAATGTGTCCCAATACACTTCGAACATGTTTGTTTTTCCTCTACAAATTTTTATCGTTTTTGATATCTTAGATTACAGCTGTTATATCCGAGTTTAGTTTTTACCAGTTAATTCGTCTGGTTTAGGCTGTACTTAATTCCATGTTAGTACATATACATTTTGTGGCATTTTTGTTTTTATTTGTAGAATTATACGTGTTTTTTTTATTTATATTCAGAATGCGAAGCAGGAGCGAATTTAAAATACATTTATTATAATATGAAATTACCGGTAATGGACTTACCAAAGTGAAGTGCACCAACAATACTGCCATGATATCTAAGGAATCAAAATTATGCGTGCTTGGCTTTACGATCCTGGACACAATTAATTTTCCATTAGCCTGGCATGCGTTTGCTCTCTGCTGGTGACCATGTCAGATGTGTTAATTTTATCCAAGAATGTAGAGAACGACGGATTCGCGAAGCCTTTTATGGAAGCTTTTCTTGTTCGAAGAAATTTCATTCCATATTCCTTCTTTATAAAATGTCGGAGAAGCACGCTTCAGTTCGCTTCTATTAAGGCTACCTTACTATCCAATATCAGTATTTAAATTTTATAGAGTTGTTATATGTTTTTTTTTTATAATAATGTATGTACGTATTATGTATGATATGTATTCATTTTTATGTTTCCAAAATTTCTAAAAAAAAAAATTACAAAATTTTAAATTCGTCTCTTTAGTTTGGCATTATTTTTTTGATTCCATTATAATAATAATAATAATACTGTTTAATCTAATAAGTAATTTATTATTGTGTATATGTTTTTTTTGCCAACAATTCTAACTCTCCTATTTTTAGCTTAACGATTACAAAAACAATTTTCAAATTCAATCAAAACCATCATGCGTAATAATTATCATCTTAAGAATATAAGCATGTTTTAGCCTTAACTATAAAGACGCTTAGCGAACAAAAAAGCAATATAAGACGCGAATAATAACAATTAAAAAATAAAGAAATAATATATACTCAAGCTATGAACTATGAACTAATTCTAAAATCATAATTCATGCATCACCCAATAATAATAATAATAATATCGTATAATAATATAGAATTACAAATCCAAAAGAAAAGCTCAATATATAATTTTCAAGAATATTTAATCAATCAATCAATCTACTATAAACATAAAGTATAATAAAACTAACGAAACTTGAATTTGTGGGGTAAGCAAATTATTATCCATATCTGTATGTACCTTAACTACTTACTTTATGTATCTTTTTTTTTGATCGCCTATGATTTTAATATTTCCTTTTTAAATTTCACACTGTGTATGACGTAGTACTATAGATGGAATGGCAAAATTCTTTTAATTCCTGTTTTATTTTCTTTCCTTAGATCATGCTCAAAAGTCTTTAGTGGAGCGACATAAGGCAGTGCAGAAACTAACGCAACAGCAGCGTTATTCTAGTGAAGATTTATACAAGCCTAGACCGATACTGGGCCAACGTTCTCGACGTAGAGGCATGGATTCGTTAATTTAATGTATTTCTTTATTTTTTTTTATTACATTTTAATATTTTTGTATTTATTATTACAAAATTTCATTCAAATGATGTTTAATTATGTATAAATTAATGGTTTTGCAATATGATTTTAAATAAATAAATAAATTCTATATATTTATATATTAGAAAAGAAATCCATGAACAAATATAGTAAACTATACGGACGACGGTACACAACCCAGTATCTTGGGTTGCTAACAATCTTAAGGTATTATTATGCATGTATGTACATATTTTATAGATCAAAAACTCCGTTTGGTCTTAATCGTTTATTACCTCACTTACTTACGTTTACGACATGGCATATGCGGGAATGTATTCAATAAGAGTGTTAAGTGGTTGAACATGTGAATCGACTGACATTACGGGCAGAATGCTAGATGATCGGTAGATCAGCAAATTTTCTTTGGCAACAACTATGGTCGGAATAAAGCATCTGCATTGACTATTATTCAGAGAAGCCACCTATGGATGGAGAGGATGTAGATGTTGTTATAATTTGGAAGAGAAAACTATGGATGTTTACTACTGTTCTGGGTTGTAAAGGAATAAGTTCCTGGATGGAGCTATCCTTAACGACCACCTATTGAAGTGACTCAATTGCAGATTCATGTAAAGGCACAGAATTAAGTGAACTGATGACAGTTGTCTTCTTTTCTTGTCTTGAGGTAATTACAGCCGGGTGTAAAATAATTATTAAAACAATTCCTTCATGTGGATATTTTTCATTTACTTATAATTGACATAAAAACAATTTTTATTTTTAAATATTATTTTTTTTTTAATTTTCTGTTGTTGTTGTTTTATGTATCTTACATCTTGTGTTTATTGTGTATAATGTTCTATGAGTGTGTAGGTACTGTATATGTGTGTGCGAGTGTTTGTATTCTGTGTCGTTACACGATAACAATTTAAATTTTAAAATTTAAAGTTTTTGTTTTTTTTCTTTTTTCATTTTTTAATTAATTAATATTAGTAGTGGTTTTTCTTTTTAAATGTTATTGTTTAAGAAGTAGTTATTTTATAAACGTACATTCTAAATTTGTTATTTGTATAACAAGTATTTATGTTTTATTGTTAATTTCAATTTCGTTAATTTTTAATTATACAATGCAATACAATCACAAAAAAAATATATAATAAATAACCATAATGAAAGAACAGTTTATTATTTCAATCTGCTACAGAAAAGTCGAATGTTATCAAAGACTCTCTCTCTCTCTCTTGATGTTCTGAAGCAGTGTCCTTAAAACGGCGAAAGAAATATTTCACTACAACTGATCCCCTTACAACTTAAACCACTTATGTATAGTATATCTGCCCGCAAATAGAATGCAATTTCCAAAGCCTGTAACCGTCACAATGTGCCTTTTATTTCACTTTTCTATCTATCAGTACTACAACGAATTATAAAAGGGACTTGTTTTCGGAAAACAAAAATTTTTCCATTGTACTCGATCTTACATCTCTTCGTATCCGATTAACGAGTAGAACGCACAATGCAATTTAGAGAAAGTTCGATCTTTAGACGTCCCATATATCTGTAAATCGAACACTCTTCTTGCAAAAGTTTTTTCCATTAAATATAGATTTAAATCTTTCAAATGGAATTCAAGTGTTAGATTGACCAGACGTAATTTCTATGGAGAACAAAATTTCGAGTAGTAAAGTGAAGGGTCGAAACGCACTCGTAATAAATAGGAGCTAATGAATTGGTTAAGAGCAGAGGAGGAAATCAGTCAAACATTAACATGCAAATGCTTAATATTTTTTCGAACAGTAATAGTAAATAAATTGTGAAAGCCAAATACAGAATTGGTTTCTAAGAATTTAAGGTTTACTTGTATTCACTTTGAGAAGCTAGGCCGTAATCCTGACTGAAGGGTTGTAATGGCCAATTATGTATATATGTATGTATTCACTTTTAATAATATGAACGCTTATGTAAGCAAGCAATGGGCGCAGCTAATGTAAAGTAATTGGTTATAGTCAAAGAATAAGCTTCTACAATTGCTTATAACTGTACTGATAAAACTCTGATTTTCGAATGCAATGACAGAAAAATTCGATGAAAATTTCTTCAAGTTACAGCAGAAACTTGCGGGAAAATATTAAGAATCACATACATTTTATCATTATTTGGCTCATTGCGAATTATAAACGAATTGCGACAACACAATAATAGAAAATTAGCTTTAATCTGTTACACTTGTAGACATTCATATTACTTTAAAATCATTTTAAAATCGATATACATACATAATAACCACATGAATGAGTTTATTGGTTGGCGTCGAGGTCGAACATGTGGCTATACTGCTAGCGGAGGTAAGATCGTTAGACATTTAGCAGACCGTACCATCCAAAAATATTATCTGCTTTAATTATTATTCACAAAATTCCTTTACGGAAGACTCTTTTTAACACTTTCACTTTCACACTTCTTGTAAAGCATAGAACAGTGGGCCTTAGGAATTATAAGACAATTGATTAAAAGAAAAGTAAACAATTTAGCATGAACAATTTTGGAACCAATGCAAGCCAATAACAATACCTTTGCAGTATTCCGCATAAAAAATGTTTTGTTTTCGATTAAAAAATGTGCATATTATATGGGGAAATACAAATAACGTTTTTCTGTTCTTTTATTAGGACACAATGTTTTTGTTTTGTTTGTTTGTTTTGATTTTAAATGAAATTCTTTTTATGCAGGAAAACTTATAAACTATTTTTCGTTTTTTTTTTGTAAACATATAACGCTTTACAAATCAAATAAACCAATCAATTAATTAAAAAAATAAACCAATTAATGAATTAAATTTTAATAACAATTATAAAATAATTACAACATGTTATAAAACTAAAAATTAAAATTATAACTTAAAGTTTAAGAGAAAATTACAGTAGCATGTGTTAAAAAGATGTACAAAAAAGAGATTTGAATGCAAAGTTTAATTTACTGAGAAATATAGGGAATTTTTGTATTGGATGTATGTATAAAATCTAATCACTGGTAAAGCACACATAGAAATATGTATAAAGCAAGAGGTTCAAAAGATAAATTTCCTTTCAAACAAACTGAATATATATACATATCTTCAATGTATGCATATTTAACAATTAAGATTTTTTGTTCCTGCTACATATATATTCCTTATGTAAGAAAGGTTTAAAAAGAAGAATTAATATATTATTTTAAAGCTTTTAACATATTAGAATATAAAGTTAAACAACTAATGTTCTATATATACTTAGTATTCCATTACAAAATGACTACTTTTGCAATGGAATGCCGTCTAAGGAAAGTAAAATAATAATAATAAAGATAATAAAAATATATGTATGTATATACTACGATATATGTATATTTAATAATATTATATATCAGATGTATATATAAAATAACGAATACAGTTTAGGGTTTTTAATATATTTTTTTTTTTTTTTTTATACAATACAAAATAACAATAAAGGATTTGTTTTCTTTTTCGTTCTTCTTGCCTCAAATGTTAACAAAAAATAAACTTTTAAAAAAGAAAAATGTTAATTTTTAGTTTTCTTTCCTTCAAGAATTCTTTTATATTTTTATTTTTAATAATTTTTTTTTTGGTGTAATTAAATTACAAAATTGAGTTCTTTTTTTTTATTTATTTATATAATAATTATTGTTTGCTTTTTGTTGCTGTTCTATATTTTTTTAAATCCTTTTAATAACTTAGTAAAACATATATACATACATACATATTATATGTATTATATAGTATAGTATGTATGATGGATTCTATTAATGATTTAAAAATTAAACAAGTTAAGGATTTTGTTTTTAATTATTGTTACTCTATATTACATGATTAATAATTTTAGTTTTGATTATTGAAAATATTTATTTGTTTTTATTTTTGAATAAAAAGATCACCACACTTGTGACTATGCATTCGTAAGGTAAAATGTAGGGTGGGATGGGGTGAAATGGAGAAATGTTTGGTTTTTGGGAAAGCCATATTTTATTAATTACGAGGGATGATTGATAATGTATGTATAACAAGAGAATCTTTTTTATTTATTTTTTTTTTTTTTGAAATGCAAAGCCAAAGTGTACGGGCTGTTTGTTTTAGGGCAAAACTAGGTTTTGCAATACAGTTTACACAGTTACAGTTTGTAAGCTTAAATAATTTACAATAAATACACGCTTTCTTTTAATTTAATCATTAAACTTAGTTCTTGTTTTTACACATGTACACAAACAACATTCAACCGTCCATTACACATCCGAACAAACATTATCGCGTAAGCTCAACACTTGATTATGAACTAAAGGCATGTATAAATCCTTAACGTTAAATCCACAGCGCCAAAAGGACACACAAACAATCTAAACGAACTTGCGCGTTATAACAAAATGCTGCTGGAACTCACAGGCGAGTCATTTTATTTGCAAAACTATAAAAGGGTTTTATGAGATTACTAAACTGTTCTCTTCTTTTCGTTCAGTTCTGTTTTTTTTTTGGCCTTATGTACAATGTTTGACGCCGCTTATAACAAAACAAAATACATTACAAACGTTAAGAATATATACAAATATACATATAAGGATAATGTTGTTTTTCGTTTACATTTTTGTGTTCAATCGTTGAGCTTATGGACTTGAGAATCCTCTATCGAAGGGGCTTTTAACATCTGTATGTCTAGTGGTCAGATTAAGGGTGGGTGCTGTAACACTGGTAGACAGTTCACAAACGGTTTTAATGGGACCCGTTGGTATGGTTGGTGGATGTGATGGTAGTGTCGTCGTCGTCGTTGTTGATGATGATGATTCTTTGGGTATGTTTTGGAGTTCTTCGCTAGTTTCTTCTACGGGTACCATTAGATATGCACCGGGTATATGGATATCATCTGCTTCAGACATGGAAGCTTTTCGTGGTTGCAGATGACTTTTACCCGTTATTGTCGATTTGTAATGTTCGCGATCGATGCCACACAAATAGAATTTAAAGAATTCATATGTGGACCAACATATGGCATTTGCTGGCATTGAATATAGGACACGGGCCGTTAAACCTTTAAAGAAGCCAAGAGGACCAGCCACAGAATATATCTAAAAAGAGGAAAAGGAGAAATTATTATCAAAATAAATATCGGTTTTACTAATGCCTTATACAAGGTAAATTGCATACAATCTAACTCCTTTGTGGGAAACTTTAATGCTTTCGCTTTTAAAATGGGACTAAAACACTTTTATATTCTCTACACGCATACATATATTCTACGCCATATTGTAGTCTATCTATACTTTAACATTTAAAAGACACTATTTTACCCGGGTCTAGTCTACTAGACTGCAATACACTTGTTTTTTTTTTATTATACAAGAAAAATAATCTGTTGCCAGCATTGGTTTCTAGTGCATATAACATCATCTGGATCTTCAGATGATACATCTCTAATGCCACTTTTCTGAGTCAACTTGCATTCATATTTTCAAAGAGAGTCAATGACGGTTAAACAAGCATTAATAGACGGAAATGAATAAATACTACATCTGCAATAATTTTCCCATTAAAGATTAGCAATCCCTAGAAATGGTACTCCTATTGGGGTCAATTTACTAAATTGGCCTCTAAAGTAATTTCATTACGTATGCTCTTGCTCTATGTTTGTATACACTTTTGTTTTTAGTTTACCTTTTTAATGGCTTCTACCATGCCCTTAACCAAACCAGTTTCCTGAGTATTTAGTAACGTTTTTACAACATCCAAGGGTGTTGTAATTGCAGCAGCACAAGCACCAGCAGCACCGCCAGCTATAACATGAACCGGAGGATTATATTTACGTTCATGATTGAGCTAAGCCATAAAAACACAAAGGAAAAAAGAGGTACAACGATTAGTTTATATGTATTATTCTCAAGACAGGCAACTGCGTATTCCGATTCGAAAGAAAAGTTTTTCTTTCAAATCAAACTACACAGTAAACTACAAATAAATTGTTGAACTAACCCTATTTTGGAAAAACTCATAGGTTGAAAAGTGTATTGTCTGATTTGGTATATTCATTACCAATTGCGTAGAATATGAGCGATAGAATGCCTTAAGGCCCTCCTTTTGATAAACCCCAGTCATGCAGGCCACCACTGATTTGTAAGGTGAATTATACATTTGCAAGCGTTGTTTTATAACCTCGGCTGGATTTGAAACGGCATCATGTATAAGAGTAGCAATGACACCAGAAGCCACTAAAATTGAAAACGATGCCTTATTAATAAAAGATTTTCCCAAATAGTATATGGATTACTATGTATACTTACTATAGTTTAAATGATTGTGTGTGGTAACTTTGGTCATTAGCTCTTTAGACATTTCATAGGAACCAAAGTATAAAGCATGAGCTGGACCAGCACCAGCCACAACAGCCGTAACTCCACGTATGGGTCTAAAAATGAAATCAAATTAGCTTTTTGTTTTTCTAATGTTTTCCAAAATTGTTTTTGCTTGCTTTTGCGGCGAAGATTGTTTATTACCTCAGGATACCCTCTTTTTTGATCATATTCGAAAATGTGGCTGTGATGCTTTTATATTTTGATGTGGCTGGTGATAAACTTTGCATACGTGTCTGTAATAAAGGCAGAAAAAAACAACATTTTAGTACATATTTCAATATTTCATTACATTCATAAATTGATTTTTTATTCTTTGAATTAATATACAGATAAAAGCTTGTCCTGTCCTTACATATGTATGTACATATGTGCTTACATACATAACATGTGTATTGTGTTGTACAGTGTAATAGTTTGTTTAGTATAAAATAGTCGCCTGAACATTTCCATTTGATAACATTACGTTTCATTTTTGTTGTTTTTCTTATTTAAATTGCAAATTATATAAAAGAGAAATGCAAAATAGGGATATGTAGACATACATACATACATATATACAGATTATGATAATGGAATATTAAAACATATTAAAACTTTTGAAAATTCTGGAAAAGCTGTGTAAATGATAGTATGTATGTATCTAGTAATTACAAATACAAATTAATTTAAAGATTAGTAAAGATTAGTTTATAAAGAGTATGTGGAGGAATGTGGATTAAAATGCTATGCCAACAGAACACAAGCCTATTTATTTGATGAAATGTAAATTCTTTTTGTAAAGTGTTCGATAACATTTCCATATAATTTTAGCCCCATGACGATAATCTTTCAAAAAAATTTTTAATTTCAAGGCTCTCGGTTTAAGTACATGAACACTACCTTTGGCAAAATGGTATATAAGATTAATATCTAGCGGTATTGGCAGTGAATTGTTTTAGAATTGCGGGTGTTTATTCGTCTCAGTAATTTTTTCATGTGTCATGATGAAAGAATATAAGAAAGCTATCAAGTGCTACGAAAGTATAATACCTGACTACATTTTCAGCTGCATTTTCTATCAAAAATTGGTTCTAAATCTATAGACAAAGATTTTCCAAAATAAAGTCCGACCGATATTTATTCGTATATTGATATTACCTAAATGCATACATAATTGGTCATTACACCCCCCTTCAGTCAGGATTATGACCTAGCTTCTCGCACTACTTATGTTGTGTGTGTTAATTTCTTACATGAGTGGCTTGACCGACTCCAAACGTTAGATTTTTTGAGAAACTTTTCATGGCAATTTTATTTTACTGTCAGAGGTTTTGCCAGAAATCTGCTAAGAGGAAGTCGCCGAAAAAATATTTTTTCATATTTCGTTTTGTTGGAGATATCTGAATGGAATGAATTTGAATGGGCGTTATTAAGCAGTTTTAGGGAAGCAGGTAGTACTATCTAATACAGTCTCCATTAGTTAATGAGAACAGCCTATTAATTTACATTATTGACAAAAAATTTCTGATAAATTTTAATAATTAAGAAAACTTCTGTTATAAACAATAAAGTTGGAGAAAAAAATGAAAGAAACAAAAAAAAAACAACAAATTATTTACGATTAGGACGTACATGTCTTATACTATATTGTCCTGATTATATTACAGAACAACGAAAGAATATGAATGAAGAATAAATATTAATGGTAATTATCATGCAAAGAATCATCCAACAAATATGTACATATTATATGTTCCTTGTCATACATACTATACGTAGATTAATTTTCATAAACTGAGGAATATGTGAACAAACACGACAAGTGCCTGCCTGGTAAGTAGGTTTGTGAGTAAGTTACGAAATCTTATTGATTTTTTCAACAAACATAACGAGAAAGAAAATACCAGTCACTAAAGAATAATAATTTTTAAGTATTTTGTTTATAGATCAACTGTTATATCCCTTATATGAGTTTTTATGGTTTTAGCAGGTAAAATACCATGATATGAAATCATGTTTTTAAGTAGTTTAGGTAAGAATTGATTTAAACGTTAGAGAACCTTAATAAGTTTCTTTTAAAGAAACCTTTTAAAGATTAGATATTTAAAAATATGAGGATAATGAAAAACATCAAAATATTATCTTTAAAAACGTAATAAATCATGACTAGACAGATTTTACGTTTAAAGAAAGCATTGATTGTGTTAAGAAAGTCAAACAAATGAAAGTGTTATTAATGTTTTTAATTATATAATGATCGTTTGACCAGTAATAAAACTAATTACTAAAAAATTAGTTATTTTTAATATTTTAATGACTAATTTAAACATTTTAGCTTCCAAAAGAGAAGGCAAATTAAATAAAAAAAAAAATATCGTCTAGTCATGTGGGTGCATTTTTTTATATGAAACCCATTTGAACCATGCCAGGTTATCAAAGAAAAGAAATTTCATTCTGCATTCTGTCTCGCTTGAAATGTTGTATAGATAGATTTTTTATAAGAAGAAACAAAAATAAAAATAAATTTTATTTCCTTATCATATGTACTTTCCAAAGGAAATTAAAAATATTTGGTCAGGCAGTCGATGTCTCACCGCTTATTGATTTTACCCCAAAAATTTGTTTGTATACCAATATGTGTAAAGTCAAGGTCTCGCCTTGATAGTATAGAAACCATTTTTATGATATTTTGCTTTTAAACAAATGAATTTATTTCTCCTTTACATCGTCATCGTCGTAATATATATAACAAAACTAAACCATAGACTAGAACAATTCAAATTAAATAATAAGTAAAGAAATTATAAACAATTATCTTCAATAATTATAATGTATTTATATTTTTTATTATGGTCTATAGTATATACAGAAAAAAAAGGAAAATATAAAATCAATATTAAATACCATACGGCGCAATATATCACGAACATGAAGAACGTGTTTATATGAGCCACATGGAAGCTCGAAAACCGATGGCTCTATTATAGAAAATTGTTGTAGAAGTTATTAGAAAATATGTAGTTGTTGTAAAACTTAATTTAAATTTAAATGAAAAAGCTATTGATCGTCTAAATAAAATTTTATCTATTAAATGGCTGTTAATATATGTACGCAAATTGGTTTTAGCAAATGCATATGAAATTTGTTTCATGCCATCAAATTCCAATAATGAATTAAAATTTAGTGTGAAAAAAGTAGTTGTAGTTGTTTTAATAATAAGTATGCATACTTTTTTTTCTTCTAATTTTTGTTTTATTTGCTGTATTCCTCCTTTTTTATTTTACTTTTACTTATTATACATTCTAGGCACGTTTGTGTCACAAATTACTTTAGCAAAATGTCAACTAGATTTGTTCGGAAAGAAAGAGAGAAAAAAAACTGGAACTGGTGTATAGTACAGATAAATACGTATTCGATTTTTAATAGATTTTATTAATATTATCAGATAAAATATGAAGTATTTTATGACTCGACCCTTTATTTCAATGTTAATTACGCAACACGGTCCTGAAGATTAGTTTTCAACACAAAAGCATGAAAAAGCAAAATAAAACCTGATAATACGGACGATTTAATATTGGCACAGTCTTAGGAATTTAAAAGATATGTCTTTGATTTACACAACATAAACAGATATTACAATAGATGAAGTTAGGGAAATCAAAACAAGATTCACTATCTTAATAAAAAAAAAATAGAAATGATTTGGCCACAGCCTTCTTATGAAGTCGAATAAATCAAATTAAGCTCCGAAAATAAAATTTTAACATTCGGCAAAATACCTTAAGGAATTTTGTTGCAAGTCCAGGGTCCAGGGAAAAATTAAGCGAAAAAAAAAGAAAACATATTTGGAAATCGAAATTAAAATTACTACGAATTTTTGGTATTAATTAATTGGCGAATAACACACTAACTTCAAATTTATTGTTCAATATAATGATTCTTGTTTCAAGAATTCTTTAACGGCTGAGGCTACAATATTTGCAAGTAGATTTTTTTTTGTTGGAACAACATTGTTTTAAAAAATGAATCTCTTGACTATAGAAGCTACAACTTCTACACAGCCAAATTAGCATACTAAACACTAGAATAGCGAGGCACTCTTATATTATTGTTTACGCTATAAGTCATAGGAATGTACCTCCCATTTTAAACTATTAAAAAAAAAATCAAAATATCGGTTTGAAACATATCTTTGGTATAAGTCTATTATACCTAAAGAAACTTTTTTATTGGATTGAAACAATGATTCATTTTCTATTTGATCTGTGTCTGTACTTATATTGTATTATTATTAAAAGTGTAATTTTATTGAGTGTAGCATTTTCTATTTGAGCTTGACAATTAGGTTAAACAATCCCCATTATTACACAACAAATTCAATTGAGCCTAAAAAAATTGCAATTGCGTTTTTATATATAAAAAACAATATATTGTGATATAAACGGGTGCTACAGAACTGCATTCAATGCACGTTGGCTGTCGAACTACGAGATAGATTGCATTATTTTCTCTTGTGCCGTTGGAATCAAGGTGTTAAAGAGATATTTAACAGATTTTGTTATGCCATAAAATCGGAATACAATATACTATATAGTCATATAAATTGGCAGGCAAATGCACAATTATCCGATAATTGCAATGACCAAATTTAAAATAATATATGTATATGATATCGTATTTTGTAACATAATTAGATTGTACATATTTAAAGAGTTAAAATCTACTCAGTAATGTGAATGAGTACTTTTTTGCTCATATGGAAACCAAATACTTAATTAAAATTGTTCAGTTTTTTTCATTTTTTTTTTGTACATAAATGTGGTTTGTAGATAAGAATAGTAATTAATAATAATGATAAATGATATTATTGCCTTGAAAACTTAAGATTATTCAAGACGTGCACATTTATAAGTAAAAAATTTTAATTAAAAAAAAACTTAAGCTGAAGATCTGGACAAAATAATTTAATTATTAAAAATTAATTACAAAACTGTTGCACTTAAAATGGCTTCATTCAAACTTGACCACAGTATTAATATTAAAAAAATTGTTTTGTTTTTTAAATTTAAAAATTTTTTTTTTTTAATTTCATTTTTAAAACCCCTTTTTAATTCTATTTCCTAAAAGTATAAAAAGAAATTCTTTTTATTTACACACTCTCTAATTAATATGGGGGATTAAAGTCAAAAATATTTTTTTTTCAAATTCATTCTTGTGCTGGCAAAATTGAAAGAAAGAATACTTTTGAAAAAGTAAACAAATTTTTGCATATAAACCATGAATGTCATTAACATTCAATAATAAATATTAATTAGCTGGCGAATGATAAGGTGTTGAAACCATGGAGGGGGCTGTTAAGCACTTTAACAAATGGAAGAAATAAAAAATCATGCAATAACAAAAAATGATAAGAAGTCGATAAGTTAATTGCGCAAGCTAAATTATTATAACGTGAACTGTCACAAATTCTTTGCTATTTCGCAAAATAAAATATATGAGAAAACCAATAGAATAAAAAAAATCGCTAATATAAAAACGAATACACAGTAATAGAGAATTTGAAAATACATTTTAAATACGTAGTTCTGCTTTTTAAACATGACAAGCACGCGACATTTGATAACACTTTTCAAATTTATGAAAAAAAACCGCAAATAAAAATGTTAAAAGATGTTGAGAACAATAAAAAAATATATATATTTGGAATAAAATGAAATCAAAAAATCTACAACAAAACACATCAGACAAATAAAATACTTTGAGTTTAGTTACTTAATAATAAATTCCCTGTTCAATATTTAAATTGCAATTAAATGTCTTTTTTGATTTGATGAGTATAGATTTAATATGTTATTATATTTCATTCTATTTTTATATCATTCATATATTATTGTATTGAATATTGTGGCGAGTAAGTAGTGCTCCATTTAAATGTTTATTGCGGGACAAAGTAAGACTATAACAATTATTAGAATTTACTCTCTATGTACATATATTGTATTTGAAATAAATTATTATTTCAAATGATATTACAAATTATATACGATATTTATTTAAATATCAAAATAAAAAATATAAAAAACAATACTAGATACAGTATAGTAATTTGTTAAACGCACATCAAAACCATACACAATTTTAATTGAGCTCATTGTTAGTTAATTCATTCATATTCGCTTTAAAAAAATTCTCAGAAAATTGTAAAATTCTACGAATTCAGAAAAAAGAAAACAAATGAAATTAATATTTGAAACGATGAATAACAAGTGGGAATCGTAAAGAATTCTATCGAAAAGTACAAAATTTTTAAATAACAGATTTTATTTAAAAACAAAAACGCAATTGTATTATTTCCTTATGGATTTTATTTCAAGAGAAACTTCATTCAGTGCATTGATTCAGTATATTATATTCATTATTTATTTATCCCGCATAGAATAGTTGTAATCATGTGAACCAGTTCAGCAAAAACTAATCATTTTACTTTCAGAAATACAAAATTATTCTTTCGCATGTTTATCTAAACATTAAGGCACTGAATGCTCTATCCCAGTATGTATTCGACATTTCTTCATTAGGTTGTCTTAATTCGGCCACTAAAAAATAATTTTTGTGTAGATTTTTTAAAAGTATTTTATAATGCAAAAGATGGCTGAAGACTACCATTTATTATTATAATATAAATGTTTTGAACGATTAATATAAAAAAGTATTTCCCAAGTATGGTCTGCTTGCCCATTCCTTAATATTTCAAATCGATCTGTTATCACATGTTATATTTCATATATATTTTTTTTTAATTTTTGCATCGAAATTTTTAATTCATTATACTGTACGCAATATCCTTTAAAAAGAAGAATAAGATTTAAAAAGAATTATAGAAATCGAAATCTTAAAAATATAAGTTTGAAAAAAAACTTAACAAAATAAAACCTTTTTAAAGTCTCTTTAGATTAAAATATTAAATTAAATTAAATGTAAAGCACACTTCAAGCAAACATTTATTTCAAACTTCTTAAAGAATGTCACATTACGTTTGTAAAAATAATTAAAATAAAATATTGTATTAAAAAGAATTTCATTTTCAATTAATTTTACAATTGTTGCAGTAATAGATAATAAAATAATGTATTGTATTGTATTGCATTTTTAAATACTCATAATGAATAATTAGTCATACTATCAGCAGCAGACAGTCAGCATTATGAAGCATTTTTTATTTAAGCAAATTTACTGTTTGTTTGTTTCTTTATATTTACATTCCCACTTTAAAGACGAAAATATTTATACATATATTATATTATGTATAGGGAAATTAAATGAATATTTGCATTGTTGTAATATTACCAAAATGGTAATAATTACACGTATTGTTCTGAAATGAACTTCGATAGATATACTGTGATATGCAATCATATTTTGTTTTAAATATTTGCATTTTTGTTTTTCATTTTATACACCATATTTATTTATTTTTTTGTTAATTTATTCTATAAAATAGAAAAACATTTTCTATTTCGTAAATAAGAAAAAGTGAACAAGCATAACATATTATAATCTTATCTTGTTTATTGCTTCTAAGAATAACGTACACAAAAAACGTGATACGATAAAAGTATTTAAGAAGAGATGTTGTTGAAAATTTCTCAATTATATATAATATACATGTATGTACATATATACGTTTGTATGGACATTATATACTACATATACGAATAAAAATGATAAGATGCTTTATAATTGTCTTGATTTAAAACATATGTGAGCAAAAAAACGTAAGTAGGCAAGTTGTGATAAAATGATAAATGAAATTAATATTTGCATTATTTTTAATTTATTATATGATTTATAATTAAGAGTTTACGAATTTTAACATTACTTTGTAAGACTTTTACAAGTGAAAATTTTTATAATGTTCTTCTACTTGCTTTTATTTTTTTAAATTTAAATTAATTTAGCAACGATGTATAATTTTATTTTACATATGTATGTTATTTATGTACGTTCATATGTTGTTACATCAACAATTTCTCTTTATGCAAAATCACACCACCATTTATTACATCACATAGAAAGCGCATACAAAAATATACTCTTTTATATGAAAAATCATTTTCTATGTAAAATAAAAAGAAAGAAACTCTCACAAAGAGTAAGTAGTTCTTGATAATGTAAATTAATAAGCAAGGCAAGAATAAATATGGAAAAATTTTCTTGTTATCGTTTATGATATAAAAGAAAAATTCCAAAAATAAAACAGAAACTACAATATTTACTCCCACATAAACTAAACTATACATAGATTGACAATCAGCCTTACTTCAAATATTACATTTTCATTTATATTTTACTTTAACAATTACTCAGCTACATTATTTTATTAAAAACAGACATATTTTTAAATAGAAATTTTAGTCTAACTCGGGTTTGGATGCAGTTTATAAAGTTATTAATTCTTATATTATTTATATACTATGTATATTGGCAGGCAAATTTTCAATAAGTAAATTATTTAGTTTTGTATACTATACTTCATACCCTTTTACAATTTACCATAACCCTTCATAAATCCAAAATAATTTTTATGAATATATAAATATAAATTCTTGTAAGACGATGTATTTAAAAATTAAAAAGTCTCTAGAAAGAAGTATTGCTTGGACATATTTTTAGATATTGTTTCAACGTGATATTATAATTTTTTTTTTTTAATACTGAAAAGAAAATTTGAAGCGAAACTAGCTTTTTTTTATAAAAAAAAATCTAAAAATAAAAGAAGTGTATTAAAAAATAATGGGAATACCCCAGATGAAGAATTTAAACGATTAAGCTATTTATTCATAAGTTTTGTAAGTGTTATATACATATTCAAACATTTTTTTTTTACAAATTCTGTACCCTATGACCTTAAAATGAATAATTTTCAAATAAAATTACATTTTAAAAAATAAAATCGAATACCATGACATCATTGCACTTTGTGCCTATAAGTGAGTGCAAAGAAATGATTTGAAATACAATTATTCTAATAAAACATGTCTACGGGGGTTTCAAAATACGTACTTACTTCATACATTGTATTTTAAAAACTGTTGTCACATTTTTTTCCATTTTATTACTTATTAGACATACAAAATAAGTGAAGGAATAAATCAAAATTATGAAAGCATTTAAAAAGACGGAAAAATATTGGTAGTAATATTTTGTACCATATACGATAGTAAAATTAGAATTTTCACATTAGTGGGCAATGGAAATTATTGTATTTTAATTTGTATTCCTTTAAGAATATATTTTGATCATTAAATATTACAAAGAGATGGAAGGAAATAGAAAATAATTTAGAAAAAATATTAATCGTCTACAATTTGTTTTTAAAATTATAGTTTCGATGTTGTAAAACAACGTTGCTTATACACAAAGAGTTAAGAGTTTAAATTGAAAATTGGGTTTAGATTTTGGATATAAAAATATTTTCAAAGTTCTATTACATTGTTAAGGCATCTAATTTTCCTTAGTGCTAGATGGTCAATTTTATTTCTCCAGAAATTTTAAATGAAATTATTTTCAAATTATTAAATATTGTGCTTTTAGTTTAGATTTATGAAGAATAAATAAATGTTTATCACCTGAACGATCTGGAAGCGTTTTACAAAACATTAAAAAGTGTATAAAAATAAAGAAAAACCTAAAATATAGGCTCGGAATCGATAGTAAAGGTTGAAAATGAAACTAGTAAGCAATTCGCATTAGAAAAACTCCTAGACAAACCAATTATATTTCGAGGGACGCGTTGTAGTTTTGCATGACCTACGTTTAATGTAAAGCCAATTACAGGCCTTTAGGACAAACACTTTAAATTAGTTGGAGGAAGATTGATGGTGTTTCATATGGCGTTCAGGACAGATTTGTGATGGTTTAGTCTTGTATGGCTGATACTGATTGCGCAATTAGCAAAATTATGAATTTCAACATACCAAAAGACAAATATTACAAAGTTTTAATGGTGTGAATATAAATAAGCGTTTGCTGTATTAACCAGACAATAAAAAGATCCAAAACAGACCATAAACGAAGTCATATTCCAAAAGAAATTTTCCAAGACCTGCAAGCCTGCAATACGAAGTACATACGTTTTGAATCACTATACACCTATTTCTTAAGGTAACAAGAATTCTATTAAGGGCAGAAAAAAGTTTTAATTTAAAGAACAAAATGGTTTCAAATATTTTCTATCACTTTTAATTCCACTTCAGGTTAATACAACAAAATTTCCTTTAACGATTTATTAACACATTATTTTAAAAGAGAGCATTTTGAAAGAATTTCACAATTCATTTCTTTTTTATCTGTAAACAAACATTTTATATTTTCAACTTGAGTTAAAGAAAATTTTTAAATAATATCGTGGTGCTGATAAGAATTTTATTTTTTTTGACTACGAAATTATGACAAAACACTAACAACAACACTTTTTTATTTCCTAAAACGACGAATAACACAACAAAAGGGAGCCTACAATTAAACAGCTGGGCAACAATGTATGCTGTTAGCACATCGTCATGTGTAATGAATAGTAAAGAAAGTATTTTTCATTTTTGATATAGTGTAACAAAATTGTTTGTGTAATAAAAAGTAAAAAAAACTCGGTTTTGTTGGCAGGTGTCACATGTGGCCAACGAAAGAATAGAAATAATAAAAACAAAACACAAGAAATTTTGTCAAATTATCTTTTCAAACATTTCATAGAAGAGACAACCGGAGAAAGATACACAGAGAGCTTTTTAATAAAGTAAACACAACAAATAAGAGCACGCGATACAAAGAGTAATTGTATCAAAAAAACTACATGAAAAAAAGGTGAATTACATCACTTCACACATTGAATTGTTAGGTTAGGTAATTGTAAACCAAAAAAAAAAAAAAAATAATAACAACGATAATAAATTAATTATACCACAGTATGAATTTAAGGCATATTAACAGCATACCTTAACTGAATCCATAGGATACATGACTATATGTTCCAGTACGCCGGCTATGGCTCCGGCCGTCATATTTACACTCACACTGGTAGTGGGTAAAGATTCATAATCGTCGATATTCATGTTGAATGCAGTAGAAACAAACGCACCGGGAACAAAAATTTCCTTTTGGAATTATTTTTTTTCTTTTTCTTTAGGCTGACTTAGAAAACAGCTGATTAATGGTTGTGCTGTAGAATTTTTATAAATTTGAATTACTTTTTATTTTTTTTTTGTTTCTTGTTTTCTTTCCACAACAATAGTTTAACACCACACCGCAATTATGGTCTTGGCAACTGATTTCTCCTTTACTGGGCACAGTGTGTTGTTGTTCGGTTTGTTTTCTTATATTTATAATTTTATTTTTTTGGCCTTTTTATCAGCAGCAATGTATCGTTTTTATGGAGTGCGGTTGGCGGCGGTTATTATTGTTTTAAAAATTAAAGCCTCTTTAGCTTTTTTTCTTTTCTGGCAGCTTTTTACAGCAAGTTGTTGCTGAGGTGTTGTTTTTAATAGGCTGCCTAATGTCTTACTACTGAACGAGTTTCACAAACTGTTAGCACTGTTTGGTTGCTCCAACTGCGCTTTCGCTTTCAGGTTTTTTTCTCCACACTTTCTGAATTTCTTTTCTTTTTTTGACAGCTCGACTCTCTACCTATTTGCGATTTTCTCTCTTAATTTTTTGTTTGTTATCTCTATTATGACGTTTAGTACTCGTGCTTTTGCTGTTGTGTTTTCTATTCGTTCTTATTCCTCTTGTTCACGGTCTTTAGGTTAAATTGTTTTATAATTGTTGTTGTTGTTATCGCTAAGTGGTTTTTCTTTTGCTTTGTATTTTCTTGCGGTAGTTTATCGTTGCAATTATTGTGTTTATAAAATGCACAATCACGCTTTGTTTACTTCTTTTGCTTCTTGTGTCTATTTTTAAAAAATAATGATTTTTAGTTCCTGGATTATAACAATTATTATAATAATGTTGCCGCTTTTATTACAACTGCTCTGTTCCAGCTAATTTGTTAGAAAGAGAAACATTTAATTAAAACACTACTAATTAAGCGTCCAATTAGATTTTTTAGTTTAAACCATAAAAAGTAATTTCAGCCAATTTATTTTTGGTATTTCCAAAAAGTTTCATTCTTCTCTACGTATGTTGCAAGCGTGTTGTCTTTTCCTATTTGGTATATTAATTGTTTCTTTTTTTTGTTTTTTTGCTTGACCAACCAGCAGCTTAGCAAGTTGTTTTTTCGGTTTTCCTTGTTTCTTTTTTTTTAATTAAATTTTTCTACACATACAATTTTGTTAAAAAGCTTTTTACACGTTTATAGAATTTCGTTTTCTCATCTATTTGTTTTGTAATTATGACCAATATAGTATCTAATTAGTTATCTTTACGATTTAATTAATTTACACTCTTTTTTTTGGTTGTAACTAAACTAACACGCGTTAATAAAGTGAATCGAAATTGTTACACAAAAATTATCTCCAACTATTCTCTTCTAATTCTACTCGTTTTCTACGAAGTTGTTGAAAGTAAAAAAAAACGTGAATGATATTTGCTTGAAAAATGTCGGCAGTTAAAAAATCAAGACGTACAGAGTTGTATTAAGTTGGCTTATTGGACATGAAAATGATCTGGCAACTTTATATTAAAGTATATTAAAATACAGGTGGTATTCTATATAGAAGAATACAAATTTAATTTTTTATTTGTTTTAAAAATTATATGTCGTCTTGAGGACTAGAAGAAGGAAGAACGACGGATTTTCATGTGTAAATAGCCAAGCAATAAAGGAGCTCTATTATAAGTATACGATTTCAAATAAAATTGAATTTGAATTTTTCACTTATTTATTCGCATATCAGTTTGTTGTGTAAAATGCAGGCCTAGTTTTAATTAAAGTCATTAAAACTTGAAATAAAAATTGTTTGAAATATATTCTCGTTAAATAATTGATCAATTTAATAAACCTTAATTTGTTCGAATTTATTTTACGTTTGACTGTTATTGCACAGAAATTTCTTCTTTCACTGAACATACCTTATGCGCTTTTATGGGTTTTTGACGTTTTTATTTTAATTTGACATATGAAGACACAATTGAAGCTTTCCGTTAAAATTGGGAATAATTTGCATAATGTTTGCAGAAACTAAAAAGGAAATTACGCGTTTTATTTTAATCCGTAGTGCTGAGTGATAGTAATAGTCTGTTGAAATGAGTGAATGAGTGGAGCCTCTCATGCTAATTCAAGGAATATGATTATGGCAATGATATTTGTCTACTGCCGCACAACGCCTTGTAGAATTGCAAGTTTTAGCGCGCAATGCTAGGCTTGACATAAATATCAAACAATGTAACTCATGGAAATGAACAATGTCATAATCGACTAAATAATGTCGGAACAAGCATGATACTCCAAGAGGTAGAAC
Source organism: Sarcophaga rosellei (assembly GCA_930367235.1). NCBI lineage: Eukaryota > Metazoa > Arthropoda > Insecta > Diptera > Sarcophagidae > Sarcophaga > Sarcophaga rosellei. Next base: position 6,040,400 of record OV884017.1, on the reverse strand, counting down.
TATACAATCTTACATGAGAATGCATAACATCAGGAAATAACAGCATTGAACCGGGTAACGGTAAGTTTTTTAAACGTTTCTTTGTATAAAAAACGCGTCACAATTGGTAGGGAAATATGGTACATAATAGAATTTAGTCATAATTGTGATCTCTTCTCCATAAAGATCGTCACATAAAGCAGTCATGAAGAAGAAATTTTAACATACAATATTAATAAACAATTTTCATGTGAACATATTTTACTATTTATTCTTTTAAAACTTAAAAATCAAACTAATTTTAAACAAGAACAGAGATTTTAACAAATAATTTGTTTTTTTTTTATTGTAATGTCTTCTTAAATACAATACATAGATAATAAACACATACTACATACAGAATCATTTACTAATTCTTAATACGAAAGGATATTTTATGCAAATAGTTGTTGTCTTGAGGTATTTTTATGTTACGTTTTATGCTTGGAATAGTTTCTCTCTACTCTTATTTATGGAAGTGTGTTGTTTGTGTTGTTGTCATATATGTATATAAGAACTAAATCGGGGGAAAAAGGAACACAATGAATAAATGCAACGGACCTTAAAAAACTTTGGAAAATATCTAAAATTTTTCCTTGAACTACTAAAACATATACACACGCAAATCTAAATTAAATTATGAACTTATTACAATAATATTAGGATTAATAATAAAATATTATTAAATATAATTCTTGTTTTTGTTATTGTTGTTCAAAATAATTATTGTCAAACACATTTTAGAAGACGGTTGGTTGTTACTTCAGCTCCTGCTAAATTTAACAAAAAGTTTTTGTTATTGTTTTAGTTTTTTCTTCTTGTCTATAAAATTGTTAGTTAAGCTCTTGTGGATGTTTCTTATTGGTTGCTAAACATTGCTGGCTTCCGTTTTCAAGTGTACATACGTCATGTGGAATTACAAGCCTTTGTTGAACCAAACTTGTGTTAATTCAGGATTCTTCTTTTTAATAGATTCTTGTACTTCAGTTTCTAGACTATTTACCTACAATACATTTGTTATAAAAATATAAGAAATATTTTAATTTCTTTTATGCTGGAATAATTAAAAATCAAAACTTACGTCAATGGCAGCTCTTTGGCTAAAGCATGCACAGCCTAAGGGTGTGGCAAAGACCAAAACAAAGCCGCAGAACAGTGTTTGAATGGGAGCACTAGCCTTGGGGAAACGTTTCAAGAAACCACCCTTTTCCAATTTATTAATCAATAAAGGAGTTAAAACTAAAATAAGAATACAAATCAATTAAATATTAAAGTACACATAGGTAAGAGATTATCGTATAATAATTACCCATGCCAGGTGTGGCCATGGCTATTCTACTGGCTACAACAGCTGTAATACCAACAGCAGCTGCTTTCTTGGATATGCCCATTTCATTATTTTGTTCATCGAGCAGTGTGACACCATTTTTAAGTTCTCTGTAATTTAATTTAATTTAAATTCATTTGAAAATGTTTTATTTGTGAAGCATTTTATAAAACCTACTGTAAACGCATCATGGGTACATTAATGCAATTGGCAGCGGCCACAGCAGCCAAAGGTACTAAACGACCAATTAAGGGATTCAAATTCTGAAATGAAAAGAAAGAAAAATTCACATTTAATATATAGGACTGTCTGAAAAAAGGAGTTAAGCAACATGTAACAGTAAATCCTAGAATGTTATATATTTTTAGTTTCATTAATTTTTTGTGAAAAGAAAATTTGGTTTTGAATATGAATTACTCCAGTCTGTTTGTCCTCTGGGCGGTATCAAGTTATGGATTTCTTTTCACTACATCAAAGTGCGGATAATACGTATTCATATGATATTCTTCGCAAAGTTCTTTTTTATATCAATATGAACAGCATTTATTCTATTTAAAGCTTTTCTTAAAATAGCTTTCTCAAGGTCATTTCAACTTACCTTAACTATTCTATTTAACGACAAAGCGGTAGTCAAGGCACCACCAGTAGCCAAGACATATGAAGTCAACAATTGCCTACACAAAGAAAAAATTAAAATAAAATGGAAATTATTACACAATAATTCCATTGATATGGAGAGTCCGAAGATAAAAGAACTTACTCTTTGGAGAGGGGTGTAGAGCCAGAACGATTTGTATAATTGACAACAGCATTAAACGTTTGATTTACCCATTGCCAGAATATAACAGCCGGTGTAGTTTTATAAAACGAAAGCATGCCTGAAATCATTTAAAAATATTTTAAATTAAATAATACTCATAATATTGTAAAGAACTTGGAAGTATTATTTATTTTTTTAAACAAAATTTAGTTTATTTTACTTTAAATCTAGACATGAGAACAGAACTTGTCAATTATTAATTGTATCTTCCAAAATAGTTTAAAACCAAGGGGGCGGAAGTATCTTATTTAGAAAGCTATTTAATGTGTGAGTTTTTTTTCTTCTTCTGTGTTTGCATTATTTTAACATTAGATAGACTATAAAGGAATTCAATATTTTCACATAATTTTGAAATTTTATGTATGTACTTACATCCAGTAATTAAGGTATTCATAGGAACCTGGGCTGACATGCGGCCAATTATTAATGATTTCTCGCCGGTCTCGGGATGAAAAGCGGAATCGTATAAATATTTGGCACGATATAAATCATCGACGCTCTTAACCTCTGGCACTGGTTTACCGGCGCGATAATCATTAACGATCCTCTTGGCACGCTCCAATTCAGCATTGCTGGCCAAAAGATTCAAAGGATTGGTGAGGAGAAAGAAATGCTTGGCACGATTCAAATAAGTGCTCTGATCATATTTGGGTTGATCGATGTCAATTCTTGGTAAAGTTGTCATGTTGTTTTAATCAAATTGAATTGAATTATCTTCTGTAGAGTATTTTAACCTTGAAAAGAAAGAAAAATAATTTATTTTTGAGCTATTAAATTATAATCAGCTTATCATACACATAGTTTTATAAGAAGAAAAAAACTCTAAAAACAATTAAATTTTGTTAATGACCAAAAACTATCAAGAGTGTGTTGTGTGTAAGTGGAAATTGATAAAAGAAATTTATGGACTGGCTGGAATGCTTATACATACAATTGAAAATTGTTTCTAACTAAAGAAATATTCAGTTTATCAATGAACATTAAATTCCACTAATCTTAATAGGAGTTCTTTAAAACTGAACCTTTAATTTTCAAGTGATCGAAATACTTTTTTTTTTGCCAGACATGAGCAAATAGCACACTTTGAATAATCAGTTGTTTTCTAAATCGTTATCAGTTTCTGTTTTTGCTTTCGTTGTTTTCATGTCATTATTATTGAATCAATTCAAAACGTAATCATGCCAATAAATATTCTCCTAGGAATACAGTTGGTGATGGTCTTCGGTGCCAAAGTCTAAATATCTCCCGCAATAATTTTGGAAATAAAATTTGGCAAGGAATCCTCTTTTAGGTAGAGCGAAGAATGTGTGGCAGCACAGAGCGTACTTTTATCACGGTTAACCCCCTTTTTTCTAACAAAAATTTATTAGTTCTTTAGTTCCCTGGTGATCTACAAGTGTGAGAGTACTGGGTTTGATTCTCATCTGAGATTCTGACCTTTTACGTACGTACATACGTAATTGGCCATTACAACGCTTCAGTCAGGATTACGGCTTAGCTTCCCACACCACTCATGTTGTGTGCCTTAATTTTATACTTGAGTGGCGAGACCTACAGTTTAATGTCGACTCCGAACGACAGATTTTGAGAAACTTTTTCATGGCAGGTTTATTTACTCTCAGAGTTTTTGCCAGAAATCTGCTGAGAGGTAATCGCCTAAGAAATATTTTTTTTTCATATTTCGTTTTCATGTCTGGCCTGGGGCTCGAACCCGGGCTTTTTGTCTAATAAGCGAACACACTACCTACTAGACTACGGCGACTACTACTGACCTTTTACAATTACTTCAATTTGTAAGTTATTAAAAAAACGTGAATATGAACTATCCTGAATTTAATCAGTTTTACCCCCTTTTACTAAACATATGTATGTATGTGATTTAATTTGTTTAAGAATACTTTTTAATGTTTGCTAATAGTATCGAACACTGTCTTATTAGGTCGCATGACCAATCACTCAATAGATTTTAAAAATATTTCTTTTTAAGAGTCTACCAAGCCAACCAAGTTGTTAATTGAATTCCATTTAAAATATCTTTTTCCAATTCACACGTTCTAATAATGGTCGTTTAAAAATTGAAATAGAATTGTTATAAGTATGTACTTGTGTGCAAAGTATTTAATTTCTTCTCTATTGTTAACAGTTTTTTATTTTCATTTATTTGTTTACATTTATTTCATCAAATATTTGTATTATTTTTTTGGTTTTGGCGTCATTGCAAAATGTGGCAATGCATTGTATTTACTTAACCTACAGAGCTGAGTTTAATATTGTAATTTTTAACATTGGAAAACAAAATTTGTGTCCAAAGACGATCTGCCAATTAACACTTGGCGATGGGGTTAAGGAGGCGAAATAATCTTAAATGAAAGACCCTACCCCTTGCTTAAGCACAGAAGAGTTAAATCCTCTACGGGCTTAGCAAGATAGGAATACCAATGCTAAGCCTACCTCCGAGTGGGATGATGAAGGAGATTGTTGATACCTTTGCAAGCGAGTGCTATTCGGATTTTCACCAGGCGTTTGAAACTATTTGGTAAAACTGCAGCCAAAGAGGATATGCTTGATTCAGTTTAAACTTCATCACTCGAAAACATTTTCCAAAGCGCTCTATAAAACCGAAGATTATATCGTATTGGCCCAAGAACAATGGATTTATAATAACCAGGTTTGTAGACTCAATTTAAATCGATACAAGCCGATCATTTCTCCCGTTTGATCCAGTCTGTCTGCTCGAAATTTCAGCACCCTATTGTTTTATTAAATCCTCTATTACAAGCTCGCAGAAGCTGCCGCCATATCTTTTATTATAAAATATTACCAAAAGCGGTTGGTTTTTATTTTGGAAAGTGTTTTTATGTATGTTCTCTCATTTCAAGGGACTGGAAAAATTCACGATTTTAAAAACAATGGAACTTATAATGTCACTTAAACTGTTGTGGGGTTAAATAGAAAGCAAAATACTATACAACGAATGCGGTTTATGAAAACACAAGCCATCGATTTTTATAATTCCCTTTATATAATTTCTTTGGAGTTTTTTTTTCAAATTTACTTCCTAGTCTTTTGCACTTTGATTTTTGAAAACAAAAACAACAATAACAGCAATGAATAATAAATTCTTTTTGCATACATTTTATTCAAATATTTTATTTTTAAAAGGTAACTTGTTGTTGCTGTCGACAAGCAAGAAAAAAAAACAACAACAGACGAACAAGACCCCACATTGAACTGATAACGATTTTCCACATTTTTTTTCTTCCAAATTAATGATAATGATGTTTGTTGTTGTTTGTTTTCTTGGCACAGCATTAGAAACCAATAACAACTAAAAGACAAGAAGAGTAATAAATGGAGCATCTCTTCTTTTTTTCAAGAGCAATGTTAAATTGTATTACTACTACGGCAGTGTGTTACTCTTCTTATTAGAGAAAGAAAAAATGAAGCAACAATAAATTGTATGGCTTATACAAGATACACATGCATATATATGTATATGTATGTGTACACACATAAATGAGAGTACTGGGAGCGTGGTAATTGCAAGCTACAATTAATTAAAGATGGTTTCTTCATATTTATTCTTATTTTATTTATTACTCTTAATAAAGTGAGTGTTTTTTATGCTGATAATTGTTAGTGTATGTCATAAAGAAAACTTGAATTTGCCAGCTCTTATTCAAGTCAATCATAAGTTTTTTAGATTTCTTATCGCATTTTTTTTTCTATAAAATAAAGAAGGAAAATCACTTGTTACATAATTTACGGCCAGACATTGCATATTAAAACAATGTGTTGTCTTAAAATTAGAATATATTGGAGTAGTTTTAATTTATTTTATTGTAAATTATTTAAACAATTACAATTCAATGGATTGTTTACTTTTATCTTTATTTTTGTGTTTATTATTTTTATCACATTTCGTTTTACTACACCCTTCATCTCACAATTATTATTATGAACTTCAAGAGAACCAGCTGTCTAACCGTTGTATAGTACCATAGCATGGAATAATTAATTCATTTGTTATATTTTTCTTTTAATTCTACACACACACACACACGCACTTAAGTGAGCATTTTTTTCTTAGAGAATTTTTACCTTTTTCTTCTTCTATTCACACACTTTGTGTTTATTCACGTTATTTGCACGCGCCGCTTTAAAAAGAATTTCTTCCGCTTAATATTCCTGCTAATATTGAGTATTTCAGTTGCGACCGGTTTGGCAGTAGAGTGAAAACTGATATTAAGGCTGGCAACAATCTAAACTGTTTTGCTTAACAAACTGCTCAACTTATGATGTATGTATGAGAAACAGTCAATTGTTGTAGCTAGCGACTAGCCGATGTTGTTGTTGCGACCTAAAATCAATGGAGTGTTTTTATACCCCTACTATATTATAAGAAGATTGTACTGTTGTTGCTGATGTTTGTAACACTCTTAAAAAAATAGCACTTTTAAGATGGAATTAGCCACACCTTCGCGGAATGCACATTCGTTTATACCATACGAAATTCAATAAGAACGATTACCCACCCAACCGTAGTGTTATTTCGGTAAGCACTTGCATTATTTTCGTACATCCGTTACGTTCCATTATACTAGACATAAATTGTGACGATTGTTTGATTAACCATGGTCAAGCTAGACATTTTTACTAAGAGCTGGTCCCCTATCTATACTTAAACATCATAAAAAAGAAGCTCTAATTTAGGCATTTTAATGCATCCCTCTGTTCCTGTCTATGGTGAAGAAGTTTATAAGTATGAAAACGAAGTAAATGCCGATTTAAAAAGAAGGAAAAAATATCTCATCATAACATCCATCACACACGAGAATATTTTTCTCTAAATACCTTTGTGTAGGATATCGAAAAGAATCGACTAAAACTTACTTGTTACTTGGACAACAACAGTTCTGTTCGCTTGCCTGCCTATGTTTCACATTAAAAAACATTCCCTCACATCGAATGAATGAAAATCCGCTCTCAATTACTTTCTAAGCATATGATGATTTGTTGGTATTTGCTTAGAATTCCAATTGCCACAACAACAACAACAAGCATGACACATTAACTAGCTATGGTGGTTGTTATTATTATTTGTCTGCTCTCTGCAACAAAAACAATTCAATAATACATATTTCTTATCAATTATTTGAGCAGATTTTTGTTGTTTAAGGGCGAGCCTGAGATATCCAGAGTGGAATTTGTTTTTTAGAGAGCCGAGAGTTGAGAATTTTTTATGGAAAATTTTAATCAACAATTGAGTTGTTTTTATTTATATTATTTAACAACAACAACAACGTTAAAGATAATTACTGGAGGAAAAGAAAAAAAATAAAATGTTTACAAAGTTTTGAATTTCTCTTCTACACTGAAAGAAATTAAGAAGTGATAATAATTGTTTCTTAAAGAAATTGAAAATAAAACAAGAATTATTTAAATATATTGATTGCTTATAAATGTAATATGGTAATATTATTTCCGATTATGGTATATTCTATTATGGCGTTAGGCAAAGTGATGTTTTAAGGATGATTTTGTTAGAAACATCTTCATTTAGGAATGATAAAGTGGGCCTATGTCCTTTGTTTCTAACATGTAGTTGTATTGTACATATTGTGGTAAGTCAGAAGAAGTTGCTGAATAAGAGTCATTGAGCATATCGTGTCACCTCTGGAGCACACCTCATGTTTCTTTGGAAGTGGGCTAGGACTTCTTTCGGTGGAGGTGATGGCAAAGGGATTGGTGGTAAACCATTTCTCGAAGCTTTTTCTAGCTGGGATTGGGGAGCTTGGGGACGTGTCAGGATTCTGAGGCTTGATGGTTTGGGCATATGGAGCCCTGAATCCGGGTAGCACAGACTGTAGAGTATGTGTCGTCAACAAGCTGTCGTCAGTGATTTTTTCAGACAGAAATTGGCAGCGAGGTGTAGGTAGTCTACTTGGCGATTATCTTTAGAGAGGACTCGAATATGGATCATGGCACTCCTGATGAATATAGAATTTAATACTGAGGTCTAGTGATTACCGATTGCGCCGATGGTTATTTATGTGGATAGTCGCCCTGACTTGTCATTAAGTTAGCTCATGATTAATTTCAGTCTGCAAGAAGGTCCTCACGAACAGAAACAGAGTGATACTGTGTTTGGTTTTGTGGCATTGTAATTATGGGAGGTAGCTGATGAGCCGGCAGTAGAAATCGTAGATGAGACTAGGAATTACTGGAGAATCGATTTTCATTTACTGTCAGCTTAAATCGTTCTAAAACGAAGTGGATCCTGCAACTGTGAAATAATCTATTAGGATCTTGAAAGGTTTTTTTGATGGGGTTTAGGCTCTTCTGATAAGGATCAATAAGGGACAGGAGCGCTCTTATCCTAGAGACTGTTAAAAATATTCTATGTCCCTGCCCTAATGTGCACAGTCGAAGATGTAATATTCTTAGCCAATATCTCTGCAATGATCATCTAGTTCTGCCTCTGCCAGGATCTAATTTATTGAGAGGTTCATCTCTGTTTTGTTCTTTCTCTGTCCCTTTCTCCTATTTTCCTTCATCTTTTTAGTGTTTTACTCCCATGCGTTCTTTTTAAAAGTATTGAAACTTTTTCTAATAATTTTTCAAGTCTAAGGACTTATTAAACTTCTGCTACAAATGCTTCTTAGCAGCTGTCTCACTTTCAACTGTGTATGTTTGGTAATTTCTAAACTTCAACGCTGAATAACGTCGAAAGCAAGGAAACGGTTTTCTAAAGCTCTGAAAATATTACATTTTCCTCACATTGTTTCTATTATTTCAATCACCAATGTTGGCCTGCGAGCGAGTAAAATAAAACCAAATTGTGAGATGCTGGTTGAAAATTCATTTTCATTTTCATTTAAATTTTTGTTTGTTAATATTTTTATTGTTTGTCATAAATAACATAAATTAATAATATAATATTATCTATCGTGTGTGTATTAGTGTATCAGTATTGTATATGTTTGTATGCATGTATAATAGTTTTATTTTCTTTATTATTTTTAATTTATTTCATTTATTAATTTATTTTTTTTTATAAATAAACTAACATAACATCAACAGTAAACATTGCACAATATTATTATTGTTATTTATTTATTTATTTGTTATTATTTTTTATTTTAATTGTTTATGCCAGTTTTGTTTTTGGTTTACAGATTTTGTTATTTAAGTTCTTTAAATTGTGGCTTTTATACATAATATATTTGTTATTGTTTTTTTATTAAGTATTTATACATAATTATTATTATTGTATATATGTATATAGAGAATGTATGTAATGTAGTTTTGTATATGCTGGTATATAAGTACATTCATGAAGATTTTGTTTTATTGTTTGTATAGGTTTTATAATAATACGTAATTCAAAATTAAAAAACAGAAATTCTTTTAAAATATTTCATTAGTTTTAATTTTTCAAAGGTTTACAGAATTAATTCTCAGGTAAAAGTAACAAGTTTTTCCTTTTTTTTATTATTATTCTTTTATTATGTTTAAATTTAAAAAATATTTTATTTTTATTTTATTTAATTCTTTTTTATTTTTTTATTATTATTTTATTTGTTTTATTATTACACTATAAATATGTACGTACTTAATGCAATTCTTTTGCGTATTATTTTATCAGCAAATTATTGTGTATGTATGTATGCATGTGTGTGTGTGTGTATCAGGCTGTAGGGGAAAAAATAGAAACAAAGAATTTTCTTTGATTTACTTTCAAAATTATTGGTTTTATTTTAATTTATTTGAAATTTTATGGAAATTTATCGACATCATGAATCGATAAAATAAAAATCGCGATTTCACAAAAGCAAGTAACCTTTCAAGTGTAATTTTCTTTTTTCGTTTGATTGGAGCCCCAGGAGAGATTTTCAAATTTGCTGTAAGGTTCGTGCTTAATATTCCTGCAAAACTAATAGGAAATTCCATTAAGGCAGAAAATGACCTCTCCCAACTTGTTCATATCGATTACGGTTTCAGACAGAAAAGTGTCATCATAGAGACATTATTTTTTACAACGAAAACGTTTTCATTGGGCGTATCAAGTGATGTGTTATGTAATAGAGAACAATAAGTAATGGCAAAATGAAGTATATTTTGTCGACAAGTACGGATGTGCATTGTATCAGATCGCAGGTTGAGTCCGATAATTATTTTCGTTCGACTTCGTTAAGAAATTTATTTGCCTTGGTTCTGTCGTTATCAGCTAAAATAATGTAGAATTACTCCTGACCCTCCATTCTTTCTCTCTGGAGCGAAAGTCTTGCAATTATGCAACTGATTACAGACAGCAAATTATCTGTTATTAACGCTATAATGGATTATATAAAGCTCCATAACTTTACCACGGAAAAGTGGTCCGAATATTATTATTCAAGATATTTCTTTAATGTGGGTGGAGAAGTTTGGATGGGTTTGAGACAATCTAAACTCTTGCTATTTTCTTAAAGTGAGAAAGAAATTTTAATTATACATCTGACTATACAGGGGTAGATTGAGGGACAATAACTGTCCTTCAAACAATACTTGTTCAAATTGGGATCATTTCAAGCCCAAAATTAAGTTCATTAAGGCAACAGTATTTTCGAAAGTTTTATTAATTTAAGTGGCATACCATAGATCAGTATGGTCGCGTGTACTTTAGAACCTCTTACTTACGTAATTTGTATTACAACCTGGCTTGTCACACCACCCCTGTTGTGTGTTAATTTATTCACAAGTGGCGAGACCTACAGTTAAAAGTCAACTCCGAATGACAGATTTTTGACAAACTTTTCATGCCAATTTCATTTACTCTCAGAGTTTTTGTCAGAAGACTGACACACTCCCTACTAGACTACTATTGTGACGTAGTATTTTGAAAAGAAAGGGTTGTCAGTTTCTGGAAACAAAATGAATAAACTGTGTTTAATCCCTTGTATGAGGGATTGATTAAGTTTCTTGAATCAAGTACGGGACTATTAATCGATTCGTGTTGTTCTTACTCTAAAGAGCTTATTTTGTATTCTACCTGTTTCGAGAATTAGTTGGTAATTCTTTTGAATTTTTAAAGATAAGATTTTAAACTGGCTATCATGCTTATGTCGTTCATAATATCGTAGTTCTTTTGTTTATACAACAACTTTCTAAGCGGAATTTAGTTGTCTGATTCGACTTTTATTGGTCACAGATTTCTAATTCAGTGCGTGAGAAAAAGAAAACGGCTTAAATGCACAATGGGCTGGATAGTTTCATTTGAAGAGTAAATATGTATTAATATATGTATGTAGGTATGTATGTATATATATTGCACTGCATTTTTGATTATAATTATTAATTTTTTTTGTATTTTTTTCTTTGTATTCTTGTGTACTATTTAATGATTTTCTATTTAATTTATTTATGGCTGCTTTAATTTGTTTTTTGTTTTTGTATAAATTGTATTTATGAAGTGCAATTTGTATATGTATATTTTTAATGCTTTTTGTTTTGTATTAAATTAAATAATTTTTAATAATACAATATATTTAATTTATAATACATTATAAAGTTAATTTCCTTAATTAAATTTTTTTATTCTTTTTTGTTTTTGTTTTTGTATTATCATGTTACATATTGCTAAATTTATAATTGAAACTATAAATTGACCGATGGTTTATGTTTTATTATTTGTAAAATATTTAATTTTTATTTATTTATTTTAATTTCTTATTGAATTTATTTGTATTTGTTTAAATGTTAAAAGGATTTTTTTTTAACATGATTATTATTGTATTTGGAGAGGAAGAGTTTAAATTCACAAGTATTTCTGGTAAGAGTTTTTTTCCTTTTCGTTCTATTAAGTAAAATGGTTTAAATATACATATAATTTGTATTCATATTGGTAGGTCGTTTCAGAAGGTTTTACTTAAGATTGTTTTCTATTAGAATGACTTTAAGTATTGTGGGGCATGTAAAAGAATTGCAATTCATTTTTCTTTGCATAGGTTTGTTGGTTTTGTTAATTAATAATAGAATAAATGAGCAAATTATACAACTTAGCCACTAAATTATTGTTTTTAGTTTTGTAATTTTTCATACTCAAATTTCAAATATAGCATATACAGTGGTAAACACAAGTTTTGTAACACCAACATTTTTTTATAATATTTTTTTTATCCAATAATATATTTTTCAATCTTTTAATTAATAAATGCAAATTAAAAAATATTTATTTTTAAATTAATAAAATTAATATCAAGAGAAAAGGGAATGTAAAAGGAAATAAACAGCAATTTTATGAATGATGAAACAAGTTCTTTTCAAGGACTCCTATCGTCTTACGAACAAGATTTCCGACTATAACTACCTGAACATCAAATCCTTGGAATTGTATTTTTTTTGGATCAAATATAAACTTGGTGTTTGAAAACTATTGTGAACCACTGTATAAAGCTAATATATTTTTTCGTATTAACATTTAAAATAATAGACATGTTTTTAACTTATTAAATAAAATTTAATTTAAATTTAAATACCATATATAGATTTTAATAAATAAACATTTTTATAAATTTATTTTTAAATATTTTCTTTTAATTTCTATTTAATAATAATTATTGTTACCAGTGTTGCTTTTTTATTATTAATTTTTTTATTTACCATAAGTTTTTTAATTTTCAAAAATATTTATAGACATAGAGTAAGTAATTGTTTAATTGTTTAATATATTTGTTTAAAAAATAAAAGTTATAACAATTCAACATTTATTTATTGATTTATTTAGTTCTTCAATTATTTTTATAATACAATTAACATATACATATAATTTAATTTATTAAGAGTTAAATTTTAAAAATTATTTCAATTTAAAATTTAATTTTAACAATTAAAATAGATTTTTTTTCTTCCAAACTTTTATAAATTTTATTAAAAAAAAGGAGAAGATTAAATTTTGTTTATTATAACGATTTTAAGGAAAAATTGACTTTTTAACTTTATTAAAACTAAATTAATTTAATATGTATGTATTTAACAAAATTAAAGAAAAAAATATTTTTTCTTATATTTTAAGGTTAGGATTTTATTTGTTTTTGTTTAAATATTTTTATAATTTCCTTCTTTATATATTTTTTTATTATTTTATTATATATTGTTAACAAAAAATTCGTTGCATTTTGTTTATTTTTAATTGTTATTCTTTGGGGGGTTATTAATTGTGTAGTATTTTGTTGTTTTTGTTGGTTAAATTGTTAATAATTTATTACTCTTTATATATTTGCTCTTAATAAACGAAACCGCTTTGCAGTTTTTAAAATAAGCATTTTTACAAAAAAAAAGCTTTAATTAACAAATTGAAAACAAAAATAAAAACCAAATAATTAGTAAGATTAAAAAAATAAATGATTTTTATATTTAAAACATTTTTTTCAGATATTTTAATTGTATTAAATTGAAATAAATATATTTAAATAATAAAACTAAAATAAAAATTTTTTCAAAATATTTTTTTTATCAATTTTAAAAATTATAAATATTAAATAGAAAAAGAATGCCTTATTAAAAACATATTCTTAAATATTTAAATTGTATTAAAATCAATTAAATTAAAAACAATTTTAATTTAACAATATTTTTAATATTTAAAACATATTTTTAAATATAAAATTCTCAGACTAAAATAATACTATTTTAAGGCTTTAGTTAGTATACATCCTAATTTTCAAAAAATTAAAATTATTAAACGGTTTTAGTTACTTTGGAGCCATAGAATTAGGTAAGAAATCTTATTTTCCCTCTAACTATACAAAAAGATGGAGAGAAATGCAAAATAGTACAACGCTTCCGAGTGCGCGTTTTGCTCTAAATCCGCCGGACACTATTTGAAAAAATGTTGAAACCATCAAATGTTTTCTTTAACGTATAGAAATATTTATATGTTTAAAAAATATATTTTACAAAAAACAAAGTCGAAAAAAGTCGCTTAGGAAGTATACTAACCCCTTAAAATATTGGAAATATAATATTTGATGATTTAAAAAAGTGTATTGAAATATAAAAACACGTTTTTTTTATTAATTAATAATATTTTTTAATTCAAAAATAACATGTTTAAGTATTTAAAACAAACGAAATTAATATTTACATTTTAAAACGAAAATATTGCTCAATATTCAAGAGTATTTTTTTAATTTAATGCAACGTAATTATTTAATTTTTTAAAATTTTTAATTTCTTTTTTCTTATAGAAATAATACATTTTATAATTAAAAAAAATAAATTTTTAATTAAAATATTTTTTTTAAATTCTTTTTTAATTATATGTATTTCCATACATTAATTTAAAAACATACATTTTTTTACTAAGTTTTATTGTTTAAAAACAATTAAATTATTTTTTTTAAATTAATTTGAAAACAATTATTTTTCATTATTAATTTTTATTATTTAAATTTAATTAAAAGCAAATTATGTTAAATTAATTTTTAAAACAATTTTTTTCTTTTATTAATGTTTTATTTTTTATTTTCATTAATAATAAATAATTTCCTAACTACCAGTTTTAAGTTATTTTCTTTATTTATACTTTTTACTTTTGCTGAATATTTTTTTGTGAATTTTTTTTTTTATTAATTGTTGTACGGTGCGTTGTAAAAATGTAAAATATGCTACTTTTTAATATTTATTTATTTTTGTTTTCAATTTGTTGTTGTTATTGTTGTAAAATATTTTACTAATGCTGCGAATGTCATGTATTGAACTGATTGATGAATTTTTATTTTAAATGCTGGTGGTGATTTAATGTTTTTAATTTTAAATATGTGATGCCTAGTTATATATATTATATTGTATATGTATGAATATATTGTTTATTTATTTATTTAATGGTGAGTTTTTGTTTTTTTTTATTGAACATTTAACAGTTGTGTTTATAATTTATAATCTAATTTTAATGTTTTTTTTTTTTTGTTATTTTTCTTTTAATTTTTTTTTTTAATAATTAATAACTATTCTGTACCGTATAAGTATTTGTATTTTTATGACAATTATTTAATGTCTTATGATTTTTAAATGGTCTCTCGGGCGTTGGTATAATTTTTTGTTTTGTGTGCTTTTTTTAAATACAATTATTTTAAAACGCAAAATTTTTTGTTTTTGAATTTTTGAAATTAAGATTTAATTTCTAAGCTATGTATACTTAAAGCCAGATTTTTCTTTTTAAATATTTTTGGTTTTTGTTTTTGTTGTTTTAAACACAGCTTTTAAATATGGTTCCTTTAAATGTTCTTTATTGCAGCTTCATTTTAACGTCTTAGGCCTTAAAAGTTCATAAGGAAATTAAATTGAAAAACTCAGGTAAAGACAAAAAACAACAACGTTTTGTTTTATGGTATAATGTGGTTTACACTGTGATCAAGGTGGCGCATAGGAGTGGCGGAGTTTATAAAATAAGTTCACTGATGAAATCAATTTAATATTCACCTAAAAAAAAAAGAAGAACAAATTCACAAACAGTAGAATTATTATTCTGTCCTCTTTGCGCTCATTTGCATTTCTACTTACTGCGACACTCGGGTGGATTCATTTGACCAAATACGTTCAGTTCATAGAGGGAAGCCAATGTGATGAATAACAAATACCAGACCATTAGTATTATGCCCAGGCGTTTATCCAATTTCCAACCATTCAAATGGGTTGAGAGGAGTAGAAAGATAACCGTTGAGAATAGTGACAGTGTTGAGTAAGTCAAACCTGTGGTTTATTTAAAAGAAAAAAAACAGAAAATAATTGCAAAATAATTAATTCAACTGGCATTGAGTTTTTCTTGTACAAAAGTCGTCTTCTTTGAATTGAACTCAATTTTAAAGTTTATTTTTAAATTTGTTTAATTAACAATACTGTACGAGTACATTATAAAAAGGAAAATTTAATACAATATAATGAAAAACGAAAAAAAAGAAGAAAACAAATAAACTACAGTGTGGGACAATATCAATAAAGAAACTACAGCGATTTTGGTCAGGACAGCGAATACGAAGTGTTATCACTCCACTCGCAATAAAGTTAAACCACTATCTGATTTCATAACTATGGAAACACAAATTGGCAGTCAAAGTTATTAATGGTGGTGAGCCTTTGCATGGATAACTAGTTGAATGTAAACCAGTACTTCTATCATGAAGGGTAATATATATACGCTTTCATAGACGTAAGAAACTGACACAGTGCATCAAAAATACTGTGAATGAAATCTTTGTGTCATAAAAACCCAATTTGAATGAAGCAGATCAATCACAGGCGTAGACGAAGGCGGTGAACTGGACGCAGACCAATATGAAGATAAATACTAGGGTCATAACTACTAGGAGACCACATTGAATTAATTTGAAAGCCGTTGTGAGGTTAATAAAATTCCGGAAAAGGATCTTAAATGTGTTTAAATCAGAACACGAGTCGCACAAAAAAAAGGAAATAATTCTGGCTTAGTCTTCGTGACTGACTCGATGATTGATTGTTATTCTCTCAGAGTATCTACAATTTTTTTTATTCTTCTGTTTTCCTGTCCAAGTATGTCACGCAAAAGTCAGCGGACCTGTTAAAGGCTTTGCCTTGAGCTCAGCAAACATTAAGATTCACCCTAAGACTACGCGCAATTCACAATTGCATTCAGTCACTGGCAATTGATTCCGAATATTTCGATTTCATGTCGCCGTAGTTTAATAGGTATTGTATCAGCTTTTTAGACCTTGGTTCAAACCCCCGCTTCAGACATCTTGAACAAGACAAAATCTTAAAAAAGAATATTTCTCACGGCGACTTCCTCTCAGCAATCTTCTGACAAAATTCTAAGAATAAGTAAAGTCGCCTTGAAACATTTCTGAAAAAACTGTCATTCGGAGTTAACTTCAAACTGTAGGGCTCGCCATTCATGTATAAAATTGAAACTCACGGCAAGGGTCGTGCAAGAAGCCACATCTTAATCCTGACTAAAGAGTTGTAATAACCAATTAAGTAAGTAAGTCGGACAGGGCTTATGAAAATGCTACAAGTAGAAATATTAATAAAAATTTGAAGGACATGCTTACGTTATCCACATGACGTATAAAAACGTCAGATGTCTTTAATGGTTCAAGGGATTAAGAAAAACAATGGAAATTAATTTAAAATAAATTTGAAATTAATTCGAAATAATAATTTTATACATAAAAATCTACAAAAATCTACTTCTATATGTAGGTATGTATGTATATACAGAAATAAAATAAAAACAAATATAGATTGGAAAAAAATTAAATACATTTTAATAATAAAAACAAATGATGTCATCAAGAGCGTGTCATTTTGTATAAATTTTTTAAATTATTTTGTAATTATTAGCCAAATAATTTACGTGTAATAAAAAGTGTTCTGTTGTATTGAAAATTGTGTTTTCTTTAACTTTAACCCCAATTTATATAATTTTAAAAAAATTTAAATTTCCTGAAGGAAACGCTATTCAAAATTAAATTTCTTTACCGATTATCATTGATTTTCTCTTAAAATTTCATTGAAATTGAAAATCAAATACAGTCTGTTACTGTTATTTTGTGTTGTATGTGTATAGTGTTAAGTGTGCATTTGTTACAGTGTCAGTAAGTGTGGAAGAGAAAGAGTGAGTGAGCAGTGTGTTGTTAGTGTGTAACAACTGTTTAATAACAGTTTAACAGTGTGGTGGTAATGCTGTTAGTGCTTTATGTTATTTAAACATTTTAATACATTAGCAAAGTGAGTGCAAATGTGAGTGCATAAGAAGAGAGCAAAAATTAACATTAACTACATAGCCTATGTTACCTCGGTTACGGTTAATAACACTTTTACCATTTACCATACCAACCAAAACGTAACTGTTATTATTGTTTTACATTTTTGTTTGTTTTCTTAACAGAAGAGTTTCTCTTTTAATTTGTCTTTTAAGAAGCCCACCCTCTTAAATGATTTTATTTTTCTCTCTTTTTGAAACCACTTTTCATTTTTTCTTTCTGTTTCTGTATTTTTATCCTTAGCTGTCCTTAAGTCTTCCTTTTTTTCTTTCAAAAATCATGTGAGTTGAGCGTGTCTTTTCTTTTCATGGTGGGGAGGGGAAACTTACCTTTTGAGATGACATTGACATGAGAGCCTGGCTTAATGATAGCAGTTTGTATGAACCACGGAAGACCTAAGCACACTAGGATATCAAAGACATTCGAGCCGATTGCATTTGAAACGGCCATATCGCCAAAACCCTCTTTGATAACGGCTATTGAGCTTAGGGCATCGGGAACGGAAACACCAGCAGCAACAAACGTTAGACCCATTACCGTATCCGGTATGGCTAGAGTTGAGCCAATCACTGTAATCATCCACACCATAAAATAGGAATAGAATGAGATCCATACCATGGACACGAAAAAGGTGAAGGGATACCAATTGCGATACTTTTCAGTGCGGCAGTCTGGCATGGTTTTCTGGCACAGATAGTGTATGGGATAGACAACATACCAGGAGATCAGTGCTGGCATACCACCCGTTGTTGGACGTTCAAGAGGATTGGGTCGTGAATCTTTGGCCCTGTCAGTGGATTTGTAATAATCGAGGCCTGCGGGCTGTGGCTTACCGACCACAGGTTTTTGGCCATTATCTGCAGTGGGTGATTGACTGACGACCGCGTCGGGTTGGTCGGGATTGTAGGCTATATTCTCTTGACCCTGGCCAGCTGTGAACTGGCTCATGCCCCAATCATCTACAGCCGCCGGTTGAACGGAGGATCTAGCACTGACACCCACAGGATCGGATGTTTCGCCCCAGGCGGCATTTGGATCCCAACTGGCATTGGGATCGGAGTAATTTTGATAATCTTGCTGTTGTTGCTGCTGGTTTCCTGACGAGGTTGCGGCGTTAGGCTCCTGTGACAAATTAGTCTGCTGTTGAGTGCTTTGCGTATAATTATTATCCTGAACATTCTTATAAGTAACGAGTGATGATTGTTCCTCTTTCGTTGGAAGTTTAAAGGGAAGATTCAAAGATAGAGCCCAGCGTTCGAGTTCAGTATTGAAGCATAGTGCCACACAATAGACGACATAGAAGAGCAGCATTACAACGGATTCGAACTGTAAAGAAAATGAAAAGAATAATCTTTCTAAAAATGTCTCAAACTTCGTAACTCTACTACGAGCAAGAAAGGAATGCTTTACTTACACATGAAATAACATCGTTGAAAATGATTATGAGCATAACCAAAATGGAAATGCAATAGAAGAAGCAATCGCGTACCAAAGGCCACCAGTTTAATTGGCAAACAGTGCCAGAACACAAGGCACAAACCGAGATGACAAACATGATATTGAAGACGGCCGAACCGATAACACCACTAATGCCGATATCATCTTTGGCAAAGAAGACACCAATAACAACAGTGGCCAATTCAGGAGCTGAACTGCCAGCAGCCATAAATGTGGCACCCGCTACATCCGGTGACAATTTTAATTCTAAAAATAAAAGAATACGTATAAACAAAATCAAAAGCAAATAATTAAAGGAAGGGAAGTTGAAAGGAAGTTAAAAAATATTTTACCTTCACACAGTCTATCCAAACTGGCTACAAAATACTCATCGCACACAATGGCCAGACCGAAAAAGGTAAAAACGGCGACGAGTACGTGTATGACTAAACCGCCATGCTGTCTCAGCCATTTACTCATTAAAGGTCGGGGGAACTGTTCTATGGCTGGTGGAGTACAATTTTCACGTTTTGGACGCCAAGTAGGAACTGCACCTTCGGGCTCTTCATGTGTAGCCATTGTGGATTCCACGTTTAACTACGGAGACAAATAAAAGCTTTTTAACTGAAGTAAACAAGGGACCTAGGGACAGGGCATGCACTTACATTTATTTCACTGGTTACTGATGTGATGGTGGACTCTACGGATTTATCGAATTCTTTCTCGTTTTCATTTTCCAAATTGTCCACATCGATTGGTTTCTCTGTGTTCTCATCGTTTTTGGCTGAGTACACTGTGACGCAATAGTATATCAGGAATAATATGCCCATATTCCAGAAACGTGATCTTCTTGATCTTCGACGGTTAATCTAGAGGATAATGGAAGAGAGAGAGAGAGAAAAATTTGTGTCATTAATGGTGAACGTTAAAAGGATATGTAGATCAAAGGCTTGAAATAAACGGGGTTTTTCGGGGAATTGTGTAGATTGCGTACAAGAAACATCGTACAGAGATCTTTCTGCAGACGATGGGGAATGCTCTTTGATCAGTGTAGTTTTAAAACTTGACACTGACATTCGCATACTGGATCGCATTTTTTTTAAACGTTTGATTTTCACCAGAAAACTAAACTGAAATCACACAATTCACAATCCATAACCACGAAGGCGATAATAGCTCTTTATTGTCGCAAGGGAACAATAGGCCAAAATTGCGGCATCAACCCTATGTACACTGTCTATATGACTTTGTAATCAAGCCGACTCTATTCTACAGAGTCTCGATATGCCGGTAGGCTTTAGAGAAAAGTAAATCTCAAACCTGCTGCTCTTGGAACTACCTCATCAAAGATATAGTTTACAGTTCTTAACTGGCTATCATCTGACATGTTGGCGAAACAAGTGGCCACAATAGCATGTAAATTTAGGAGCCATGGTCTGGCAATAAAGTCGCCGTAATCTAATAGTATGTGTGTGGCTTATTAGACTAGAGTCTATCATTCAAAATACAGATCAGGCATCTTGAATAAAACGAAATCTGGAAAAATATTTCTTTCAGCAATTTCCTCTCGGCATTCTTCTGGCAAAAACTTGGAGAGTAAATTGAAATTGCCATTAAACATTTCTCAAAAATTTGTCGTTCGGAGTCGATTTTACCTAAATACTGTAAGAAGCTAGGTTGTAGTCCTAACTAAATAACCGATTAAGATTAAACTAAGCTGACGATGTAATTTTTGATAGTTTAGCAGTTTAGTCGTAGGAGACACATAAAAAGACTTCTCAGTTTGGTCATTGCTTGCTAATCTGATACAAATGCTTTCACGCGATGTTATCATCATTAACTACTTGCTTTAGAAGTGTTTTGATCCAGCATCGGTGCGAAAGAGGCGTCAATATATAGAATACTCAACGATTTGCTGTGATTTTCAATCACAAAATGTTCCAAAAAAATTTTTTTTTAAATCCTTTCACATTGGACATTACATATGAAGGATTTCAAAGGATTTTGATGATAATTTTGTGTTTCCTTTAAATAACTGAGAAATATTTTACACTTCGAATGTTCCTTTATATTCTCGGAATTCTGTTTCGCCATCATTCACTACTCATGAGTTAATCCGCAAGTAAATGCTGTAAAAAATCCAAACCAATCCGATCTAAACCAATCCAATTCAATTGCATTTAAATCACACAAGTCTCCAATCTCTTTCTATCTCACGTTCTCTCACACCATTTTATTCAATTGTGATTAACAAGAACAAGAACAAAAAAAAAAGGCTACACAACACGCCACTCGTAAAGTATCTTGGAAAATACAAATTGTTTGTCTGTCTATCAGTTTAACTGCTTGGTTGCTATTGTTTTAATCAAATGCTGTCGTTGTTGTAGGGAATTAAAAGGGATTTTCGTTTATTACAGCAAGAAGAACAATAATAAGAAGAAGAGCATGCTGAGTGATAGAGAGAGAGGGCGAGAGAAAAATTTGTATGTGATGAGAATAAATAATAAAATATATTCACAGGATTTACATATTTCCTCCCTTCTTAATTTTAGTCAAAAGAAATGAGAAACGAAATTAAACAATAAAACAAACGTTAACATCTGGCTGATACGACATTAATGACGCCGCAGTTACCGTTAACGCTGATTATGTTGGGTGATTGTGATAATGATGAGATGTTCTGTTAGTCTGATTGGCGCCAAAATCTGTTTGCCGTTGAGATTGTGTTGTTGTTGTTTATGCAAAATAAAATATATTCTCCCACACATACATACATATGTACTTACATTTACATACTCGTTTACACATACTCAAATTATAATATGAGAAATATTTTGTTGTATTATAAGGAAATTAGACTTGACAGATTAACAAAAACAAATTCGCTCTCATGAACACACACACACACATTCGTACGTAAACATATGTATAATAAACAAACATTTGCATTCTCTTTTCCCATTCCCTCTTACACGCTCTTTCACTTGATATCACTAATAATTCGAAATAAAAACGATAATTCTTGTACCACATAACGTATGAATTATATTTCTATCCTACACCACCGTGAGTACATACATAAATAATGGTGGTGAATTCATTTTTAATGTGTGTTTGTGTATGCTCTGATTATCAATTGACTGACTTGCTACGACATCATGTGGTCTAAACATGTTCAACTAGAGAGACTTAAGCACCTGTTAGCCAAACGTTGACGGAACGTACGAGTACTTTTGTTTTTAACATATGTAGAGCAATTACATCACGGTTCGGTAATGGCTTTAATTGCTTTTCGCGTTCTAAAAACGAAAATACGTTTCATGTATGTTTGACTAACCGAGGCTATAAGCTAGAATTGGCTTTATTTTAAGCGATTCGTGCTTTTAATGCAAAGTCCTGATACTGATTGTCTAGATTGGTTCATCAGGAGTTGTCAGTATCTGTTAGTCTCTAGGGCAGGCCTTCATGTGGTATCACTTTCGACACTTGTTTACGTGCTAAATCGAGCATACTTTCGTGTTCATTCACCGCTATTATTTTTTCTTTTTTACAATGAAATTCGATTAATTTTTAATGAAGTTAATTCAATTGTGTCGCACCTTCCTGCTTTTCTTGCCTTTCACCCGTAAACTCTAACATTATGAAATATAACTTTGATAATGTGAAGCAAGGCTTTCACAGTCACTTCTTGACCTAACGCAAAGAGCATTTAAGATAATGACAAGATATGTCACACAAAATATGTACATATGTATGTCTGATAACATGGGTGGCGTAAGAAGCTAGGTTGTAAACCTAACCAAAGGGTTGTAAATGAAATTTCCTTCAAAACAGAGTCTCCACTGTGCGATAATTTACTTATTATCTCTTCCTTGTAGTTATTGAAATTTTTAGTTATTTAACATGGGGAAGCATCTTCTATTCACTCTCAGCCCACTGTAAAATTCTTATTTTGTTTACATATTGAATAACTGCTGCCGCTATGGCTGGCTGCTGCATACAGAGCCTGTATGTCTGCCCCAATGAGTCTGGGAGTAGGGGAAGCAAAAAGTAAAATTGAAACGAAAAAAACTTAAATGAAATCGAAGAAAATCATTATTTTGTTATTGTAGTTGTTTTTATTGTTGTTTTTCTATATTATTTATTTATTTTTGTAGATTGGGAGTAGAATGTTATTGTTTTTATTGTACTTTGTTTTCTCTGAGCTTATGTTGTATACAAAAGTAAAATCTTTTGATTGTTTTTGTTTATTTTTTTTCTTTCTTTGCATGTGTTCTCTACAGAGAAAATGTCAAAGTTGAATACGGAACTGAATTTTGTTCATGAGCTTGATTATCCTAAATGAAGAATTCCAATACGTTGGCATTTGAAACGTTTTTACTAGACTTTAGGGAAATTTGTTGTGAACGTGACCTTTTGTTTGAGAAATTATTGAGATTTTGTAAAAAAGAATTCTTTAAAATACAAGTTGATTACGTTTTTATCAATTTAGTTAAAATATACGAGATAGGTACACAAATTATGCATACATGCATACATACGTACATAATTGGTGATTGCAACCCTTCAGTCAGGATTATGGACCTAGTTTCTCGCATCACTTTTGTTGGGACCAACAGTTTAAAGTCGATTCCGAATGACAGATTTTTTGAGAAACTTTTCATGATAATTTTATTTAATCTCAAAGTTTTTGACAGAAGTCTGCTATGAGGAAGTCACTGAAGAAAATTGTTTTTATAATTTCGTTTTGATGTCTGACCTGGGGTTTGAACCGTGGCCTTACATCTAATAAGCCAACATACTACCTACTAGATTACAGCCATGTTGGTCACGATTACAACATAGCTTCTCACACCACCCATCTTGTATGTGTTAATTTTGTCCATCAGAGGCGGGATCTACAGTTTAGCGATGACTCCGAACGACAGATTCTTGAGAAATTCCATGGCAATTTTATTTTACTCTCAGAGATTTTGCCAGAAGGTTACTGAAAGGTAGAATTTTTGATCTATCAAGGCTGTCAACCCTTAAACACGGCTAACAACTGCAGAACGCATAAAAAACGTGATCAGCGCATGCAGTATAGTCTTGTTATCTTTGCACACTTGTGATTTTGTATTCTCTTACTTTGTTCGAATGGAAGAGACCAGCAGGAGCAGCAGAAGTCTTCGATCATGAAACTGTTTCTCGCTAGCCTGTGTCATTAAGCTGTTACAGTGTCGTGTTGTAAAGATCTAGAATTAGCTGAACAACATAATGTGTCATAGGCAATGAGAACGTTTATCCAACCGTAGTGTTTGCATTATTTTTGTATACTATAAACGAACGCACGTTCTGTTACGTTCCATAAACCTGGTATCTTAACATTCGTAATGAATGCTACAATAACGTTACCGACTATACCGCAGCGGCTTGCAACTACATTTTTACTGAGTTCATTAATGCCATAAAAACTAAATTAGATTACAAATTATTGACAGTTCCATGCGACAGAGAAAAAAACGTATCTTGTCTAGACAAAATTGAACACTTTTAAGGGTTAGAAAAGAGATAAGCGCCGCATGATAATGTTTCATTACAGTAATGCCACATTTAGACACACCATCCCATAATTGCGTTCCCACATAAAGAGTTAACTTTCACTATTGGTGAGAATTAACGCCCCTTAAATTTGAATATTTGAAATGCAAACGAAATATTAAACAAACATTGACTGTGTAAACACTTATCATTTCAATTTTGTTCTTAGAAAACTCTCTTCTATATTTTCTAAGAATCTTAAAAATCAATAATTGATGATTTTATTGCATCTATTCATATTTATTCAGGATGTTTTATTTGCCAGTAAAGAAGAATTTTAATTTCCTTCTTCGAAATCAATTTCATGACGGCAAAAAAAAGAAGAAAATTTTTTAAATTTTTGATGACTTTTCTTAACCGCAAATAGTATCTCAAACATATAAAAACCAAAACAGTATTCAGCAAAAAATATTAAATCTTGGCTTGAGAAAATTAGAAAGAAACTGAGTTTTCTGCCATTGGCAAAATAAAAACCACACGCGAAACGAATTGTTGACAGAGGATTTTGGTTAAAAAATAAGTAAAGAATATTTAAGGAATAGCATAGCAAGAGAAAATTGATAGGAATAAGAAGACACACGGAAACCAATCAACATTTTGTTAAAACCACAAAGCATTTGTAAATGCACCTTTAAAAAACCTGGAAACTCCAAAACTATTCTAGTTTCCGAAATGCTGTTCGATTCTATTTCAATATTTTTATTGTCATAAGTAAACTTTGATAGGTTTGATGGTTTTTAAGTTATTTAATTGGCCATTACAACCATTTAGTCAGGATTACAACCTAGCTTCTCACACCACCCATGCATGAACGACAGATTTCTTAGAAACTTTTCATGACAATTTTATTGCCTCTCAGAAGAAGTTTTCTTTTGCTCGAGATATCTATACTAGGGGTTTTAATCACGGACTCGCGTCGAATAAGTCAACAAACACTGTTGTACTGTTGATAATACATATTCATATATAGGGTTTCCATATAATTCCTCTTGCAACGTTCTTATCTTGGAGTAACTTTTTAAACCCTCAAGTGCTTCTTACTGAAATGCATTACACCGCACAGTTTCTTAAAAACTCTGTCATGCGGAGTCGGCATTAAACTCCAGAACCCTAGGTTGTAATCCTGACTAACGAAATATATCCGCTCTCTTTAAGCTCTCTCTGTCTCTCTTAAACCTTAGTATTGTTCTACTCATTCGTACTGGTGTATCACGTATTGTCAAACCTATACACTCTCATAAAACAGCATAAATTTCAAATTTAAAAATAATTTTTTTCCATTTTAATGATCTCGTAAAAATTATTTCAATTAGTGAAATACAATATTATTGTGTTGTTTGTATATTTGTTTGCCTTATAATTAATGAACAAAGTGTTACAAGATTTGATATTGTTGCCAAACCATGGACTGTAACCAATGGGCCCAAATCATTGAATGTATCATTGAAAGAGAATACAAGAAATCGAAATGCAAAATAATAAGAAAAAAGAAAAAAAAAAAAATTAAAAAACCCTCAACAAATCAAATGAATGAAATTTAATGCCAAAAGACGACTTACAACAGCAATAAAAACAACAACAACAACCAGAGTATCATTCATGTCAATAAACTTGCAAGTACTTGCTCGCATCGCATCGCATCGCATCAAAACCACATTTTATTTTATTGTTGTTACCCTCTATTGAATTTTTGGTTTTGGTTTCTTTTCTAGACTGAATTCATTTGTAATACAACAACAACAACAACTACTACTACTACTACTTGTCAAAATGACTGGAACAAAAAACAAATAAATAAATACTAACTATGTACGTACATACGTTTGTAAAACTTGGAAAAAAATAAAAACATAAAGAGACCAATGCTCACTAATGCACTCCAAATGTATGGATGGATGGATAGATGAGTGGATTGCGAAATAAATGAAAACAATTGAAAAGGAAAGCAACAACGACGACAGCAATAACAACAACAACAATAGCATCAACAACACTTATTAACAACAATAACAGCAACGACAAAAAAATAAAACACAATAAAAATAGTGAGCAATTGCAAGGATATGTCATTAAATGACATCAATTGCTATTATTGTTGTTGTTGTTTTAATGTCAGTAAAAATGACGCTAAAAAAAAACGCATACACTATACTCTTTGGCAACAACAAATAAATCTCTTAAGAGAATATAAAGAAGATGCTGTCATTAATGAGGGTAATATTGCCGTTAAAAAAATATACAAAAAAGAAGAACATTTGTGCTTCAAGATAAAATAATACTCATACAAACACGCTACAAATAAACTACACATGACATTGTTTTTATAAAAGAGAGAAAAAAAACGACTACATCCACCCACCGTTTTTGTTGAATTTCAAATGCCAAAAATAAAACACAAAAATTTATTGACAAACACCACAGAGAAACAAGTGAAAGAATAACAACAACAATAATAAAGCAAGCACAACAGTTTGTCGTTCCATTCTCTGTTATGCAAAGTTTTGCAAATATTTTCTTTAAAAGAGCCGAGGAGCGAAACACACACACACAGAGTAAGAGTGGGGAGTTTCCTTGGTTTTTTTATTTGCTTTTTGCCATGCAAATACACCACCACATAACTAAACACATGCATACACTCTTATGTACCCAAATACAGCTATCATATGGTCTTTTAGTTCTTATAAATATCACACTGTAAAAGTATATGCTTGCTCTATGTGTGTGTGTTTGAGCGGTTCTCGTGCTTATATGAACGTAACGTAAAGCAGAAATGAAAACAATTTAAAGAGAAAATAAAAACCACAACCATACATACACACAGTGTAACGCAAGAAGAGATATTTTAATGAGAATTTTTACTGTGTCACAATGACTGCATGAATGTTGATTTGTTGTAGCCAAATTAATACTTAAGTGGGGAATAACTCTTGTACTGAGACAATGTAAATGCATTAAATGTATTTATGTTTGTTGAAAACCAATTTAATAACTCTTTTCTTTCTACCTAAGCTTTCGCTTTTAAAATGACTTAAAAAATTATTTGAAATTAAACGTCTAACTGCAATCTTCAAATCGTATTTTCATCATAAAGAAATATTGTCGCAGTTTTTCTTTTTTTAGAATCTTTTACAATGTTATGCCAATTAAGAAAACAATGCTCGTGTATTATTATTTGAAAAAATAAAAAAACAAAATTAATAAGAATTTTAAACGATCCGTTTAACAGACGTCGTAATCAGTTCACTGAGCAAATAATTAAATTTGTTGTAATCAATGGAATAACGAAACATTACATTACACTGTCATATTCATTTTAAAACTATTAACTGACGGCTATACTTATAGCTATACTTAATACAATAGAAAATATTGTTTTTGATTCTGCACTGAAATACAAAACTTCTTAATTAGGCCGATAGTGCGGAGGTATTGGTATTGGAAAAGATAGACATATTGGCGTACAGTACAGGCTGAAGAACGACAAATTTCGATGTGCAAATGGCAAGCACAATGGACAATTCAGCCTATACTTATGCGGCCCCTTCACGTTGCGATTAGTTGTAAAATAAGTTGGTCATCTTCTTTTACTCGTTTCTCTTTTTCAACTAAATTTACTTATAAATTGTTATACATATGTATAAATATATCTTTCATTGGTTGTATGAAAATCAAAATTTTTTGATCTTCAACCAACCAACGGCCAACCAGCTTTAGATGCTTTAGAAAATAGCTGCACAGATTTAGTCATGATATGTCTAAACTGTGTGGGTGAAGATGTGGAATATATTTTATTTCGCTGCCCGAGATTTAGATGGCGCGGGTCAATGGACTCCAGGCCAAGCCAGCTTATATGTGAGATATTGCATTCTGAAATTCTATGGAACGAGTATTGTCAATGTGTAGCTGATGTCATGCTGGAACTCTGAAGGTTGGAGATGCAGAGGTAGAATTTGAGGTGAAAAATAGTTTATGAAGGTGTATTGTCCCTGTTACACCATGCAGTGAAATAAAGTTAGAATTCGACGGTTCTAAGTTGATGAAATTCAAAGATCTGTACGAAATCAACAAAGAAGATGGAAATAACCTGTCGCAATAGCAAGATCTTCTAATTCTGCTTACACCTCGGTGACGTTCATATTGGTTCATGAATGCTGGGAAAATTTCGACATTCATTTCCAGAGAAAATTAAGATCATTTTAAGATAAGAGTTATCTTTATAAGAGGCTTCAGTACATAAAGAATCTTCGGAAATTGCATTGTTCAAGGGAAAGGTATTCAATTGCCTCAATTAAACTGTGACGGGAGAATGGTTGTTTTGCAGTGAAGTTCATCTTAGTCGACAAAATGGGTGTACAAGCAACATTGTTAGCCTCTGCTGAGGATAGCATTGGCTGTCTTTTCTACTTAAATCGCATGACCATTAAGCGCTCTATTCCGGCTTTCTTAAGCTATTATCCTATCGGCTTGTTATTCCCTCGAATGAAAACTTAGAAATTCCTTTAGAAAACAACAAAACTTATCAAAAGAACCACTTATTGCGGTTTTTTTTTAATGTTGACGATAAAAAACTGATTATGTATTTACGTATATACTTAATATACAGACTGTATATACATACATATATATGATACATAAACCGCTTTTTAAATACTCTTGTTTATAATCTAAATACATGCATAATTCCCAAAACTGTAAAAATAAATAAATATTTTCTAACTTGATATTGCAAACAAAGTTCAATGTCCGTAATTATTAAAATTATAACCAAGGACGCACGAGAAGCAACAAAAAAAAAAAAAAAGAATTAAAATTTAATAACGAAAATTAATTAAATTCGCCTCACCAGCCTTAATAGTGCCACAGTTAAAAACATAAATAGAATCTCACACACACACACACAGAGTACAAAAACAAAAACAAACAAAAATGATAAAATTCTTCTTCTTCATTCTGTTTAAAGCAATTGTGTTGTTTTTCTGTTTGATTTACTCTGCTGTATGTACTGTGTTACTGTGTGTGTATGTTAAAAGTGAGTGGGGCACTCGGTCATAGTGTATGTGTGTGACATCTGGTGGATTGGTGTGACAGTTACTCTCTCTGCTTAAATCAACTCTCTACACAGTGCTGTCCTGTTCTGCTGTGTTGTGTTCTGCTTCGTGTTGAATATAGTATTTAAATGCGTGCGTGTGTGTGTGTGTCTATGTGTGAAAAACCAGCATGCATGAGTTAAAAACATGTCTCACATCATATTATCGATTTACGATTTCTTGCTTTCTCTAGTATAAACCCAACGACGACAAACCTACCGACCAAATAACCGACTAAAACGATGACTGCAAAAACGCAATGTGTGTGTAAGTTTTTTTTTTTTTTTTGATAATAAATGTGTGTGTGTGTTTGCATTCTTTTTTTTTTGTTAGAATAACAGATAACAACAATAATAATATTGTGCTGCTACAGTTTGTTGTTGGACTGTGAGAAAGCGATAAGAGAAGCTTAGAACCGTATTTTGTAGTTTGGCATGGTAGGTAGCGTGGTTATAGTGGAGCTTGTGGCTGTTGTCACTGTAGTACATATACGGTTGAATGCTTATAGTTCGTATGCACGTTTGTCTGCCTTTTCATAGTGAGTGCATGAATGAATTAATGCTTGAGAGAAAGAGCGAAAGAGAGAGAGAGTAAACGACTCAAGTGCAATAATAAACAAATAACATTTATTTTCTTGAATTTAACAAATTATTTGATATCTTTGCAAAAAAAAAAAAGAAAATTGAAAAACGATAACAATAACAACACCAACAAATATGACGTTATATTCTTGTCAACCCTCTTCTTCTTGAATCTTTGCCATCGTCATGACATTTTGCTCGATTTAAGCCGAAAAGAAAATATGAATGTGAATATTTATTTTAGGGGTCCCTTCCTCTCTTTTCATCTACCCCATCTATGTACATACATACATACATATGCCTTTACGGAAGGTTACATCATTATGAAAAGCAAGAATAGATGCAGAAATCAGTGTTGCCAGATAGTACGGTTCATTATTTTCGGCGTAATATTGGATATTTCATTAAAAGCTTAAGATTTAAGTTTTTCTCCACAAATGCTGCCTTTAGTACATGTACCAAAGGTAGAGCATCATCGCTACATTAATTCTTCGGAAAGATTTTCTGAATGCTCTCATTGTTCAATGTATTACGGGATGAATATTATCGTTTGAAACATTTACATCATAATAATCGGAAGTTAATCAAATTTTACGTCTTAACTCTGTTAGGTCGTGTTATCGTGTTACTGACAAATCCTTGTCTGAGAAAAAATTCTACTATTTACCTGATTTAAATTGGATGGGAAACGTACCAAATAACTACTTAAATTAAATTGTAGGGGCATCGTTGTTACTGTATTCTAATAAGCTAACATACTCTCTACTAGACTACGCCGACTTTCTCCAACGTTCTTTATTGATTTAGCGATACCTATAGTTTACTCATATCAATACTGAAGTAGCCTCGATTTGAATAGTAGAAAAAAGTTGTGTCTCTAACGGAGAATAATATAATGCCTTAATAACTCCTATATGCTGCAATAAAAAAATGTTTGGTCCAATCTTTAAATCCATAACCACACAAATTATAAGAAATTTTATTCCATTAGTGTGGCAACACAATTTTATAATTATTGCATGAGATGACATAGGATAGGATAGGATAGTATTTATTTTTAACAGCATTTAACTTTATTAATAGTTTTCTTCTTCTTTTTGTTCTCCTTTTTCAAATTTTTTCTGGGTCATTGATGTTTTCCAAAATGACACAACTTGGAATAATCATCTCGTCATTATTTTTGTTGTTGTTGTTGTTTTGCTCTTTATTTTCTTTTTTCTTTTTTGGCAACAATTCAGAAAATATTAACCCGATATACTACATACATAAGTATTGCTTTGGTTGCCTTTTTGGAATGACCTTAACAAAGTTTAAGTGGAGGCAGGGGGTTAAACCGAAAATAAAAGGGGTCAACAAAAGATTACAAAATTTCATCACATCAAAAAAAATTTTTAATGAATTATTGATTAACTGTTGATTGATTTTTTCAAATCCATAGTCAAACTGGATAAGGTCATATACAATGACATCGGGCTATCCATTTAGGGGCTTAAATACCATTGGTTGGGCAATGTTGATAGCTGTCTTCTATCTGAAGTGTTAATTGTTCAGTGGATTGTTTAACAACCCCATCCCACTCTGCCAACATTACGGGATGATTATGGTCGTGTATGGATTTGTATTGATTATAAAAAAGTTCTAAGGAACTATACGCTTTGAAAATATGACCAAGCCTCTGCAATATCGCAATGTGCACACTACCCAAAATATTGCTTTTGTTAGACGAAGTATGGCAGATAATACGAATTTTTTCAATCCTCTTCGTTTTCAGCAATTGGGCGTTTCCAGTTTTCTAGAGATAATATCACATATCAGTGGAAAACCAGTCATTGCCACTTGTTGAGAAAGTGTAAAAATCTAATTATAAAAGTCATCAACCAGTATACTCTCTGCAACAACGAATGGCAACTCTATCGCTCTAGAACTTGCTTACCTGGTAAACACTTGATTAAATAACTCACAGACACAATAAGAAAATGGGTGAAAAAGATGCTTTCTGACAACTCTAAGTTACTTAAAACAATGAAAAGACTTTAGAAACTTTTACAAGATCATTACGTACATTTAAGTGCATAAGTCTTTCGGGAAAATTAAATATGCAAGCATTGCATTGACGAAAATAAAGAGGAAACTATACAGCTGCAAATCGGTTCTGAAAATATCACTTCAGATCACGATCGTAACTGCGTTGAAATTAATAATAAAATTGAATAATAAAGACAAACGTCAGCGTAGTTTAGTAGGTAATGTTTTGGCTTATTAGACGTAAGTCCGTGGTTTAAACCGCAGCTCAGACATCTCGAACAAAACGAAATACATATGAAAAATAATTCTTTTGGCGACTTCCTCTCAACAGATTTCTGGCAATAACTCTGAGCGTAAATAAAAGTGCCATGAAAAGTTTCTCTAAAATCTCACAACATGAATGGTGTGAGAAGCTGGGTTGTAATCCTGGCGAAAGGGTTGCGATGATCAATTAAGTAAGTAAGTTGGGGCATTTCTGTCACTGCCATAACTATTCTTACTGGTCATGATTGTAATGGGAGAGTTCTATTATAGAGGTTGTAGACCGACTATATAGGAATAATGTACTGCCTTTCATTTGGTCAACCCTTTTCATTAGTATAACAGGACCATCGTTACTTGACATCAAATTCGGTGACTAAAATTTCACGCTGATTTTCACTTCTATTCTAAGCGATTCCTGCTGTTAATGCAAAACCCGGCTGATACTGATTGTAAAGACTGGTTCAGTAGGACTTGTCGGTTTCAGTTGGTCTCTAAAGCAGAGCTTCATGTGGTATCGCTATTGACGATTATATGTGTGTCAAAGCGAACATTCTTTTGTGTTCACACACCGCTATTATTTTTTCTTTTTTTGCAATGAAATTCAATTAATTTTTAATGAAATTAATTCAATAGTTTTGAACCTTCCTGCTCTTCTTTCCTCTCACCCGTAAACTCTAACATTGTGAAATGAAACTTTCATAATGTGAAGCAAGGTTTGTCACAATCACTTGCTAACCTTACGGAAAAGAACATTTACGGTGATGACAAGAAATTACAATTGAGAATAAGAGTGTAAGTGTATGTATGTGTGTGTGTGTAAGAGAGTGTGATGTGCAGAGTAGTTTCGAAATGTAAATGTTTTTCCTGTGAGTAGAAATGAAAAAAATTCAAACATTTCTAGTGTTGGTTGTTTGTAGGACTTTAGTTGTTGGTTAATGTTATTGTTGTTGTTGTTATTATTTATTGTAACTTATTGTACCGTTAGACCGCAGTCATTAAAATCCTTTTGTTTTGCTGACTGTTAATTTCCCCACAACAATTGCCTCATTTTGTGTTATTGTTGTCGTAGTCGTTGTTGAATTGTTTGTTTTTTGTTTTTTTTTTTTTGTTATTGTTATTGTTGTTTCATATTTTTTATTGAGGAAATGCAATTGTCGTTTTGAATACCGTTTTTTTTTCTTTTCTTCGTGTTTTTACCGATATTTTTCCTACGTTCTTTAGAAGAAGAGAGAGAGAGAGATACAAAAGGTAAACGTCTGCTTGGCCCCTTAAGAGTACATATTGTATAAAAACAATAAAAAAAAAGTGAAAAGCAAATGAAAAAATATACGAGAATTTATTTATTCTGGGTCGGTAGTTCAAGATGAAGGAAGAACAAGATTTAAGGATGTAAAGAAAGGAGGTGGGAATTGCAAAAAAAAAAAAATAAATAAAACTGTAAAGGAAATATTGCAAAAGGAAATGAGAAATGAAGACCATATCTATCGTTAGAAGGAAATATAGAAAGAGATTTAAATTGAATTTGCATGTGCATAATTAATATCCTTGAGTTTAATACTTATTCTATACATACTTCTTGTTAGGAAATCTTATAAAACTTAAAACATAAAAACATGTTTTACCATTTTTGTTGTTTGAGTTGTTGAGTTTAGTAGAGAATGAGTTCTGTAATCCTAGTTATATAGGACTGTTGGCTGCTAACTGCTGTTGCTGCTCCTTCTGCTCCCTATAGTGTTTAAATAATTACAAGTTGTAGTAGTACAAGTTGTAGCAGTTGTTGTTGTTTTCAATTACACACAATATATCCTTTGGGGGAGTCCGATGATATTCACCACTGAGTTGTTGGTAATTTTCTTTGCTGCCTTTCTTTTTCTTTTGTTTTTTGTTTGTTATAGTGGCCTTTTGCTTTATTTTTTTTTTGTTTGTTGCAGTTGTTATTGTAGTAGTTGCTGTAACCTTAACAAATCTAAAATAATTTTTCACACGTAATCCCGTTGCTTATTACTGTGGGTGGTAATTTTTTTCTTTTTCAATTTTTTTTGGTGTTTTTTTTCGGTTTTTCTTCTCTGCTTTTTTTTTTTTTGGAAAATAGATACAGACGAATTTATATGTAAAAAAAAAACGTTGCCTTTTATATACACGTAGTAGTTGTTTTAGAATTTGCAATTGTAATTGTTTTATTTTTTTGTTATTGCTTTATAAAAGAAATCTCATGCAAATCGTCATTCATACAAAAAAAAATTTAATTGATTTAATTTCTTTCGTTTTTCTCTTTTATTTCTACCCTATTTTGGCTATACTATGCTCTGTATTCAAGCTTAAATATTATTCACTTATTTTTCACATTTAAAATCAACACTTTTACTTCAGCATTTTCTTATTTTCTTTTTCTATTTAAAAATTTAAATTTTCTTTTTTTAATTCAATTTTTTTTCTTTTCTTTTTTTAATTTAATTTCCCTTTTCAATTAGGGAGAATATTTTATTATATTAAAATGAAATAAAATTGGCATGACACCGTTTCGTAAGCCATGATTTTTCTTCTTCTTTTATTTGTTTTCCTCTATTTTTCGCTTAAGAATTTTCTTTTAAAAAAAAAGAAAATGTTGTCGGAAGACCAGCACTCTTCATAGATTTTCCTCCAATACCCTTAACAGACGTCGTCGTTAAGTCTGCAACGTTTTTATTTCTTATTGTAATAGAGAATAGATAGAATATCTTTTGCTTTAAAAAAGGATTTTCTTTCCTTAAACACTTGCTTGCTTTATTTCTTTGCTTTTAAAAATGAAGAACAAGAAAAAAAACTTCAAAATCCGTTTCGTTACTTAATTTTCTTCTTATTTAAACGTTGCGTGACACACTGTAACGACTCTCAGAGCAAACTGAGCCATAGAAAATATTTTAACTCTACAATACAACAAAAAAACAATAATAACAACACCAACTACAAAAAGCAAAACAAAAGCAATGAAGAAAAAAAACTGTTTTAACTAACAGCAGACCACCACAATTACTCATCAACTTGAAAAAGCAAAAAAAATAACAAAAACAACAACAATAAAATAAAAATGTTAAAACACAACAACAACAGCAACAAAAATCATTTAACCGTTACCATTTATTTAATCAAGCACAGCAATAACTAACGGTAAATAACAGAATGTAAATATAACAACTGCTCAACAGTATGGCATCTCTTCTTGCTTGTATACCATATTGTGATAACAAATTGTTAACAACACATGTGTTTGAGTGTGCGTGTATGTGTGCGTTTCTACATTTAGGGGTTGAGAAAAGAAAGCTCTTTCTTCCTAGTTGTTTAATGAGAAGAACAAAAAGAGTACTCCATAAGAGTTGTGTATCGAAGAGGAGAATAAGTTTATTAACAGTGTTGTGTTGTGTTGTGTGTTATTATTCTTAACTCACCTCTCTGTTATAACCACCTACAACTGTTAAATTTAAGTTCCTGTGTGTTGAACTAAAATGGTTGTGTTCTTAGCTAAGCCAAAACTTATTCAACACTTAAAAACACAGAAAGTGAATTTCATACAGTACTTAACGAAAGGATGTATGTATACTGTATATGCAGGAAAAAAGGAAGGGGGCTTATTAAACAATTAAAGTGTTTTGAATTGATTCTCTTTTAAATAAAGAAAGAAAGAGCCTGAAATACATAGTGCATACGCAATAAAAATTACAGTCTTGTTAACGTCAGGCAGAGATACTAGTGCACTGTTCCTATATGATCTATTGAAGTGTCCCGATTTTATTTTTCCTTTTTAGTTGGTTTCGCTTGTCCAGAATTTTCCATACTAATCTCGAGTTAACCCCATTGAAGCTGAATACGCGGATGGCGGTCTAACTGTCAGATAATGTTACTATGAAGTGCCCTCTGCCCGTTGTATCCAAACTGAATTAAGCACATCTTCCGTTGGCCTAGACTTCCGCATAAATATGCATTTCCCTATGAGTTGTAATATGTATTTGTCTTTTCGTTTTTACTCAGTTTCGTTGTGAAGCATTTCTCAAAATTATAGATTTTACTAGTTCTGCCTAGGGGACTGTTAAGAAGAGAGCTGTCAGCTCTTAGATTTGTTAAATAATGTTAGACTTTTTCATCTGAGATCTTCCATTCCATCTCAAAGGGACTTTTACTCTGTGATGGAGTATAAGAACCTTTGAGAAAGCACTGTGTATTGTTAAAGGGTGACTTCACAGGTTGTGAATAATGGGAAACCTTGTATAGGATTATCCATTTCGTGGTTTCAAAAGTAAACGTAAATAAAACACATATAAAATATTTTTTTCATGATATTTCTTTTTTATTGTAAAGTTTGAACGTTGACATTATGTGTGAAACACTACATCATATAAATGACCTTTGATAAATGAGCATTGATTCTTTTGAGGTAATTTTCAATCACTTTTTGACACATATTGGGCGGTATCTCAGCCAGTAAGGTCAAATCACACCTTCGGACCAAAGAGCGCACCAAATAGTGACTTTTTCTGGATGTAATGGCCTCTCTTCAATTACTTGAGGATTCTCAGAACCCCAAATACGACAATTTTGTTTATTAACATACCCACCGAGTGTGAAATGTGCTTCATCGCTGAAGAAAATTTTGTTCGAAAAATTGCGGTTCACCGCCAATCACCATTTTTGTAGTAGGTTTTGATAATTTTTATGCGTTGTGTGATAGTTAAGCGATCCATTTTCGTCAATGTCAGACTTTCAACTGAAAAGAAAAAAAATTGGTTTCACAACTTAGTTTGACAGATGTCGAATTCCAGTCCCATACTTTTAAAACCACGAAATGGATAGCCCTTTAGTATTCATGACCACTGCGAATTAAGTAAACAATGGCAGTGGCTGGAATGAAAGGGACTAAAAAAGGTCACGACTAGCAATGTGTCTTACTAAACTCTTAATGTCGCTTGAACCTAGCACCGACATTATAAGTAATTGGCGAACAATATGGCCAACATAAAGTCGCTTTAAGCCGGTTGAGCGTCAAACTTAGATAGATAGGCAAGTAAAAGTGACTGCCACCCAAGAGGACATTGACTTTCAAATCTCTTAATACTGGAATCATCTGAAGACCCTGATAAAACCATTTAGATTTTCAATGCCCATCCTTTAAAGATAAGATTATCTGCATACTAGAAACCTCAAATGATTTATTCCCAATGATAATAACACTGGGTATATACCCACTAGATTAAAAACAGTTTCTTCCTCATCAGTGTCTCTACAGCTCCAGCAGAATTCATTGGCCAATAACAATGCGCTTCGCATGAGTACCTAGAATACAATGTTCAGTAACAATTCAGACACCTACGCTAAGCGCTCTCTTGTAGAGTTTTTGAACAGACTCTGAAAGGAATGTTTTATAATATTCTGTAACAATAAAATAACTGAAGACGAAATAAGTTCAATTTTCATTAATACTACTACTATCATATGCTTATAATTATAAAATCTTGTTAATTTTTAATCTAATAAAACAAATAAAATCAAAGACAGCGATAAATTATTCTTTCCCAGTGCTTTAAGTATTTTACGAATTAAAGTCATACTTATGGAAATTATAATCCTTTTATGGCACAAAATTATCTTGTTACCCGCAATACGAAAAATTTTAAATCTTTCCATTCGATCATCGATTAATTAATTATGTCATGTGATACTTTTAAATTCTGTTCATCACCCTGCTCAACCGCAAATGATTTGCCATTTGCCGGGCAAAATTATGAAGAATTTGCAGCACAAATTAACTCATCTCGTCTTGTCAACAGACAGACGGAAAGAGAGAGTGAGAAAGGGGACCACAATGTGATTGTGTCATACAACAATAAATTAAAATTCGGTTCAACTAGCCGACAACACAACCACTATAAACTCCACACTCTAAAACCTCGAAAACAAACCCTTAAAACCTTAAAAAAGAAAAGCAAATGATGAGGTAGGAAGGTATTACAGAAGAGAGTCCTGTGAAAACCCTTGGAAATAGAATAGAAACCCCTCGTAAAGTTAAAATTTATACGGCAAAAACAAAAAAAAAGGCAAAAAAGGAGGAGGATAAAAAGGGAATTTTTCTAAACAGCCATCATATCGTACAAATAAAATAACGCAGCGTAAGGGGCGAAACGTAACCATCAACACGATTATTTCGCATAAAATGACAACAAAAACAATAACAATCCTACAACACCAGTAAAGCAAACAAAATAAATTTATTCTCCCTAAAAGTCACAATTTAAACAAAAACAAAAAAAAAGCGATTCAAACAACAACAAAACTGCTCTTTTCAAATAGAACAACAACCACAACCAACAACAGAAAGAAGAACAACAATATGACGTACAAAATACTTCGATTAATCGCTCGCTAGACAAACTGGCGTTTAAACAATGCAATTCAACATACACATACGCATACACATACTTTGTAAACCACCACATTTATAAAACCATAGGAAACCCACCAAGCAAATATTGAAAAAAAAATAATAGGGACACAATACATGGAACTCAAATAATATTACGACTAAACAGCACAGCATAGCACAGCACAGCACAGCACAAATGATTTCATAAAACAAAAGACTCCTTAAGGATCCTTATAAAAGTTAGAAAACAGCAACAACAATAACAAACAAAAAATACAATAGATATCAAAGTGAAGAAGAAGAAGAGCATCCGAAATGAAATCAAAATTTGTCCACAATAAATTTCACTTTTTGTTGTTGTTGTTTTTATTGCCTTTTATCACGTTCCTGTCC
This sequence comes from Sarcophaga rosellei, assembly GCA_930367235.1. Lineage (NCBI taxonomy): Eukaryota > Metazoa > Arthropoda > Insecta > Diptera > Sarcophagidae > Sarcophaga > Sarcophaga rosellei. The sequence goes on along the minus strand of OV884017.1, from coordinate 6,000,695 downwards.
GTACAAAGGAGAAGAAAGTATTGTCATCACAGAGTATGAAAATGAAGAACAGAAGGAATATTGAAAGATTCAGAACAACAACAACAACAACAATAAGATGAGTTATAAACTGTATGAATGTCATACAAAACCACGATCATTTCAAATTTTTTTTGTTGTTTTTCTTGAGTAGAAAGTTAGCACATCTGTAGACAGGGTGACAAAAAATGATTGGAACTCTTTAGTAATATTTTACATTAACAAACCCATTGAGTACTTGCTGCAATACATTAATAGCTACTATTAATACTATGTGAAAAGCACTCGGAAAGTCTACTCAAACTTCAAACCAGCACGCTTAGCGTAAATGTTGAAGATATTGCTGGGCATTGCCTTTTGGGTATTCATGCGAAACACTTTGGTCTTGGCCAACTGGCTAATGACTTCTGCAGGTTTTGCGAAGGTAAGAAAGTAAAGAAACCGTTCTTCTCTTGGGCATATGCCCAGCATTATGTTGATGGAGAAGGAAACACCAGGGCTTCTATTTATTCTATAAATAATCTCACTGATCTGTCAAGGATAGCTATTGGAAGTCTAAATGACTTCATTAAATACTCCAGATGGTTCCAGTATAAGGCAAACTGATATACGTGGTCTATCCTCTAGTGTGACAGACATTTTCAGTATAAGTAATGTGAAGTTGTATAGTCTAGTAGAAATTGTGTTGGCTCAACCCCTTGCTCAGATACTTCGAACACAATGAAATGTGAAGACAAATATTTCTTGGGTACTTCCTCTCTGCAGTCTTCTACCAACAATTCTGTCGTTTGGAGTTGACATTAAAATGTAGCACCCGCCACGCATGGATAAAATTAACACACACAACATAGGTGGTGTGCGAAGCTAGGTTGTAATCCTGACTAAAGTGCTAGGGAGTAGAATATTGCTAAAGTTTAGCAAGTGTTTGGCAAATGAAGTAATGCTTTAGTCTTCGGTTAAGACTGATATACGTTACGATCCTTTAAAATTAAAGAATTATATACACTCGACTATGTAAAGTCGAATGTAGAGGGATGAGCAGTATTATTAGGCGAGATAAGTAAAGATAGTTAAACACTCGGATGTTGATAGCAAGGATTTGGAAAGTGTGTAGGGCTTTCAATATTTCTTTGCTTGATCTTTCAAGATATACGAACAAGTAAGACTTGCAAGAAATATGAAACTTTTGAAGAAGTTTGGAATTTGCTTAACCGAATAGATGAGAGATCACTTGGGACTTTCAAGTAATAGCTTTTTAGAGAAGCCCTTTCGGCAAAGGAAATAATGATTAAATTGTGCTGCAAGTTTTAGTCGACTGGCCAGTTTTATAAGGTCGAAGATCTCCCTTTTTTAAGATCTCTTCAAATATTGTATGAATTATACCAAGTTACCCTGTACAGTTCTGATTTTATGATTTTTAAGTCACGAAAAAAAATTAAATTTTCAAAATATCCTTCATTGTGTAACACACAACTTGACACCTTTTCCAATCTCACTAGACAACAACAAGGACAGGATAAAAGGATGCTCGAGAAAATAAATTGACTGCAGAAGACAGTAGAAAGGAAAGACAAAAAAAGTCAATTGTTTGCAACAACAATGATTGCAACGAACACCATTTAGTCTTCGTCTTCAATACACTGTTACACTGTTTCTTTGCCACAAATTGCCATTGTTGCACGTTATTTATGGTTACATTGTGATATTGATCCTCTTTTAGATGCCACTGAGAATGATAAGGATAATGATGATCACGACGATGATGATGGCAATAACGATGTTTGTTTGTTTTTTTTCGAAATTCATTGGAAGCAGACTAAATGACGCTGTTCTTCAGTAGAGTAGAGTAGAGTAGAGTGGATTTAGAAATCAATTTGGAATGAAGCATAAGAAATTGATTTCATTCGGGACAACCACTAATTGAGTCACAAAAACCAATCCCAAATCAATTTAGAAAGACGTGGTGACATTTGCGAATGCGAAATGGAACGAATTCATTTTGCAGTTTTGATTTGTAAAGAAAGTGTGGAATTAAGTTGTTTATCCATTGCAAATGGAGTATAGGCCGCAAATAAAGGGATAATTAGTTTAATAAGTCCCTGGAGATTATCATTCATTAGATTAGATTTACGTCACATATGATGAATCAAAGAGATATGTGGTTTGTGTAATCTGTTTCTTTGGCCTTTGGCACATGATTTAAGTTCAGTATTTATGCTTTTGGGCTCTGCTTTGACTCTTTCCGGTTAGGAATCCGGTCTGGAGGGACGGCAGCAAGCTTAGCTCCTGGCCAGACTTCACCAATCCTGCTAATAGCCTCCTTATAGAGCTCCATAGAACAGCTTGATGTGTCCCTGATACCACCCCGCAACAGTGCAGTCGGGTGAGGGGCCAGGATTGGAGTCCATTACTCCAAGGAAAACGTCCAAGAGCGCATGTTCCACCAGTTTCCACTTAATGGGAGCAATGGAACCATTAGGGTGGCTCTGGTTAACGACCGCCCAGATCAGACCTTCCTTTAATACCTCACTTAGAGGCTTAGAAGGTTTGCTGGGGTCAGGACGTCTAGGTTGCGTCGACGAACGGGGTCTTGTAGGGGGGAGGCTGGAGTGGAGCGTTGAGCTCGATTAATCTTTGCCTCTTAGAGGCCGTCTCTGCCGTGATCGGAGAGCGGGGGGGGGGGGGGGGGCGATCATTACGATGGGCCTTACCCCAGGCAAGACAATCCTTCTAGTCCTCTGAAAGGAGAGCCGGTTTGGTCGAGCCAAATTTCGCAATGATACGCATGGCTGATCTGCGAGTTCTTCTTGACACCCGAAGATGGATTGGTGCCAGGGGCTTGCGCGCCAGACTTGTCTGCCAATGCCTTGGCGGCAGCCGAAGAGTGCAAGGGCATATTCGCAGCAGCCTTAGAGGTAGACGGAGCCTCGGTAGAAGGTGCCAGGGCAGGAGGTGTAGCGACACTAGGGACCGGCTTCGCAGCCGAAGCCTTGTGTGCCAAGCGGGGTTTTGCCGAAGTAGAAACTTGGGCCTTAGCTTTCGAGGTAGGGGCAGCTGCATTTTTGACAGGTGCCTGCCTATAGAGGGTTGTGCGTCCACCGGTTATAGTAGATGCTTTGCGCTCGCCAACTTGAGTTAGCGCTGGTTTGTGTGTTGGGTTGGGTTGGTTGGTCGAATTCATTGGAAGAGGGTCCCCACTCAAAGCCGCTATCCTTGCCCGCAAAGTGTAGTTGCCCATAAGTGGTCCCGTGGTTATTTATGCAAGCAGGGAGGCCACGCGAGGGTTGGCACCAGCCCTTATGGGGACAGGTGCTCAGAGCCCGACCGGATACTATCGGGAGTCTTCTCAACCGAACCTACACCACCAACTTAACGGCGACGGACAAGGAACGTACTTTGAGGCCTGCCAGGGTTTTAACGGGACGGGGGCAGCTGTAGCCCTAGCCTGCAGCCGTTTACACAGCGGGTTTCACCCCGGTGCTACCGTGCATACACAACTAGGTCCAGAAAGCTATAGCCACCAGCTCAGGGCAGACTTTCCGCAGAGCAGACTTTCCGCATACTCTTCATCTAGCCTTAGACTGGTTTGTTGCGGTGTTTTGCCTGTATTCGAAGCCAATCATGCGGTGTTAAAGAAATCCATAAATAAGTTATTCGAAAGTACGATTCTTATACGATATCTGGCCAATTTACTTACTCTTCAATTTTTCGGAAGGGTACTGTACCTTTGTAAACGCGTGATGTGAAAATTTTATCGTTATGCCACGTCGTTGACAGTTACGTAGACAGTCTTGGAGGTCATTATATTTGAATAGAGTGCTCAGATAGACGTCTTTTCAAGGGATATTATTATCCCTAACAATCATCTCGTAGCTCGTATGGCCGACATATCCGCCTAAAAGACGTTTCAATAATCCGGTAACCTTAACAAATGAATTTTTTCACTTACATTCCGTTGAAGTAGCGATAAAATAATGAAATACAGTACATATGTTATCATTAGTGATCTGTATCATACACATTTGTGTGCGATCAAGAAACCTGAAATAGATTTTGAAACAACGTAGGGATATCGTCGGCATTAATTGCATTGCTAATGAACTAGCCAGAGCTGGTAAAGTACTTAAAATAACCGACATGTAGAGAGCATAGTGCTCATTTAAAGTGGGACAATATTTTCAGGCTCTGTCTTCTTTCCTTTAACCGCTTGGCCATCCATCGCACTTTACGATTATCACAGGCAACTGCTGTATTAGAAGGCATGTTCATAGACTTGGCATTCCTCGAATGACTTCTGTAGGTGCTAGGGATCTGAAGACTAGGGATCTGATAGATTATGTTTCCCCTTATGCCCGAGTGCTCTGCGCTTGCTATGACGAGATGGAAGTTTATGAATTCTCATTTTCTGTCCTTTTTGATTGACTTGTTGAAAATGTAAGAATTAATGCAGGAATTGAAATGGTTTCCTTGAGGACTATTTGACTGCCAAAATGGAATTAAAATTGAGGTTTCATATTGGCTTTAATGTCTGGCGTAAGTGGTACCTTTAACCTTTAGGAAGAGTCCGTCGCCTAATCAAAATCTTGTGTGTAAGTTCAGTGTATAAAAACTTATATCACCTGATGAAAGATAGTGACTGGCATGACAAACGTGCTTGAATGGAAGACTGATGATGAAAAGATTTGAGAGGAATTTTCTTACAGAGAATCGTCGTAAAAAAACATAACCTTTAAAAAATTGAAAAGAATTAAATGCCAGTTTTATGAAGAGCTTACTATAGGCAGACATACATACATAATTGGCCATTACAACCCTTCAGTCAGGATTACGACCTAGCTTACTATAGGCATATACTGTAAATTCCTTAACTTTTAGATGTTTTCCAATTTTGAAATTTAAAGTCTTACGACTCCAAAGTCGTCAAGTCAAGGACTTGTCATTGTTGGATTTTATTTATTTAAGCCAACAATTGTTGGTTGGTTTGGCATATCAAAAAAAAAAAAAAAAAATTCCATAATCGAAAAATATTAGTGGCGGCAACATTGTTTGATCAATGTCTCCTATTATTGGCTACAAAAACAAAAACAATATTGTTTAGTAATCGCCAAGTTCTTTAAGTACAAGTACGTGCATCAATTACAAGCACTTACTTACTTCCTCTCTTTCTCTTTTCCTCTCTCTCTCTCTCTCTCTCTCTCTCTGTGTGTGTGTCTCTGTCTGTCTTGTTTTAGGTGAATGTGTTAATGTTTGCAGAGATTTTGCTATCCTTTATCCTTTCCGTCGGCATTTAAGTTCTTTGATGTTTGCTTGTGTAAAAGAAAAACGAAATAAAAGTTGAATGTGACACAGCATGGCCTGGCCTAGTCCTGTGATGACTGCCGACAATTCAATTTTGACTCGCGTACCACAGAAATATTTCTGTTTTTTATTTCGTCCTTCTGCAGCTCTTGTCAATGATGAATACCTGTTGACACCTTCGTTAAGGTGAAACAATTCCTTTTTAATTTTTATTGAATAGAGAAACTCACTTCAAGGAATAATAGTGACTGTGACTATGTAGTCTTATTACAGGGAATTTATGGCAATTTTTCTTATTTTTCGCATACAAACAGGTTACAATTACAATTCAATTCAATTCATTTCAATTCATTTCAAATCTCAAGAACAAAACACTCAAGATCCCTTATAATTTAGGGCACAATCGTTAACGTTAACAAAAAGTCAACTCAAGTTGGTGTCAAGGTGTCAAAAATCGTAAGACAAACAAATATTTTCTTTTCTTTTCAAATCATCAGTGCCCAGCGATTCCACGAAATTCTGTTCTATTCACAATAAAATTGAAAGTATCAATTGTTCACAGTTTTCCTCTGTTTTTTATTTCTAAATGACGAGTTTGCAAGGTATTTGAATAGGATGTTGAAAATAAATTGCCGGGTAATTTATTATAATTCAATTCCATTTTTACTTGAGCAACATGACATGAGAGTTTATTGTGCGTGGGAATCAAACACAATATTCGTGATAGGCAACATGTGGTTGGTAGTCCCAACAAAACAAATATTCCGAAACTCTATCGAGGAATAAACTAAGCAAAGTTCCACGTATTCGTTTTTCTCATCTTAGAATCATAATAACTGGTCAGAACGTCGTTTACTATCCTCATGTTACTATAAGCAGACGTGGATAACAGACTCAATAGAGTGATAGCAGCATTCGGGCGACTGCACTCCGTATGTAGAAGCTCATATATATCTAGGCTTACCAAGCTAAGAATACTCAACGCTTGTGTAAAGTCAACGTTACTATATTGTAGCGAAACTTGGCTTATATCTAACACTATCACGCTAAAACTTCAGGTATTCATCAATAAATGCCTGAGAATCATATGTAGATGTAGAAATCATATGTAGAATCCATCCAGCAACGCAGATCTCTGGACTCTTACAGAGGAATAACCCATACAGAAGCAGATCAGGAAGAAAAAATGGGGGTGGATCGGCCATACATTGAGAAGGAAGGCCGACAGTATTACAAGAATGGCGCTAGAGTGGAATCCTCCCCAGGGCTCAAGAAACAGTGGCTAAACACCTGGAGACGCACGGTCCTTCAAGAACTAAGGCTAAATGACCTGACATGGGAAGGCGCAAAAACATCAGCGAAGAATCGTGTCCGATAGAGATGCTTTGTGGAAGCCATATGCTCCCTAGAGGGGTAATGGAAAAAAAATTCTACTATAAGATCGTCCAATGCATGGCTTAGAATTTTGTTTATTTTTATTACTTTGCGAAAGTTTACACATTGTCTTGAGTTGATAAGAGTCCCCCTATCACTTTTCATCTTCCATTTCGGCGTGTGTTTCCTTATGAAACACTCCTCTTCCTATTCCACAGAAAGGTTTCGCCTTTGTAAGCGATATGGAAGCTTCATCCTCGTCCATGTGAGGTGAATTCCCACTACCTATGATCCCCGGCTATCCGATTTAACTTGGTGCTGCAGACCCATACTAATCTCAAGACAACCTCACTGAAGCTGAGTATTGGGATGGTGATCTGGTGATCTGACTTTCAGATAATATTGTTATGTTCCGCCATCTTCACTTCCTATTCAAGTTGATTTGACCATGGCTTTTAAACGTTCAAACTTCTTTTTAAAAAATATGTTCAAGTTTCCTCAAAGCTTTCAAATATCTTCGTCCTTCACCTATTTCTATGGCACAGAATGGTTAGTCTCTGATGAGTTACCCATATTATGGCTATGAAAGGAAGATTAGGGATACGTATAATACCTTATTTCTGATAGTTCCACTCTACGGGTGATTAGACTTAGATACTTTAGACCATATCCCTTCCTACCCCATCTAGACTCTTTCAAGAATATGTTGCTGACAAATCTAGTTCATTTTGTTTATTCTTGGGCTGCTAATTACGGTTTTGAGTTTCTGCATGACAGAAGCACAGAATTCAGATATGGACTGTTCATATTACGAGGTGGCATGTTCAGAATACTACTACCTAACCTAACTTACTTAAACGCCGAGAACGAAGAACTTCCAATTATCTTTTTGGAAGCGGCCGGAAGTTTTCAGATCCATTCCTTTTGCTTTGTGTCGGATATGGCAACATAACAATAATGTTGTGAAGAGACCAATTCGCTATCCATTATCGATCCAGTTGCTTTCAGATTCATTCTCCTTTCTAAATCACTTTTTGAATTGTTAAGGCATTGAATGCACTTTTTGATCTGTAATTGATTTATACAATTCCACTAATCTAATTCCAAATATAGATCAACGTGAAGTGCAAACCTTTAAAAAAAAATCGAACTACAGGACATCACAACATTTTGTAATGAAATTGCGACCAACAATCAGAAGCCCAGGCCAGCCATCAATCAATATTTACCTTGTCAAACTATTGCAATATTTTTTTTGCTTTGGTTTTTTTTGTTGTTTCAACATTTATACCGTCAAACCATACATCAATTATTTTGTTTTCCATGCCGCACACTTTTTAACGTTAAAAATACGGAAAAATTAACCAAAAATTGGCGAATTTTTAGGAAAACCGCACGAGCATAACCCACAAAATATTACGGACACAAAAGAAAAACGAAAAAAAACAAACGAAAAACGCATCAATCAAGGTAAGTTTGATTGACACGAGAGAGGGAATTTTTTTATGATTCATTTACAGTTGCCGGAGTTGGAGATGAAATTCGATAGACAGACACAAGACAAATACACGGCACTAAATGTCAAAACCTTTTAAAAGTCATCGATGGCAACAAATTTTATGAAAAAAATCAATTCAAATTGAATCGAATCGAATGACTGTTGTAGTGGAAGAAGAAGAACAAGGAAAATTGGAAAATTGGGGCCAGAACTAAGGCAAAAACCTATTGAATTTGAATCATCAGGTCATAGGAAATAAAAAATGAAAAATTCTCTTTCTTAAGAAGTAATCGATCGTCATCATCATCATCTTCATTATTATGAATATAAGATGATGGATGAATGGATGGATGGTTGCTTGGTTGAATTATAGGTCAAGACATGACACATGTTGTCTTATTGTCTTGGTTAAACACATGAATTAAACGCTTATTATTGTTGTTGCTTTGTTAGATGCAACATTATTATCGTTCTCGTACATTTCCTATGCATAATTACGCAGTAGGAAGTCATGTTCGTTTGTTCAAAGTACTTACGAAATGCAATTGTTCTCGGCCAGGATTTTCCAGGCCTAATCGATTGTCGTCTATGGTTTCAAAAGAAGATTTGATTTTTTTTTTGCTCTAGGCTATGCTGCTCAATCAATTCCTACATAGTAGACATCGTCATTCATGCATTCATTCATTCATTGAGTAAATAAGTGTGAAAGGGCGGTTTTGTATGAATGGAAATAGAAATGAGAGTGAACTTAACCTTTCGAAAATTTGCATTTTGACTTTCCTCGAACACACCCAAAGAGAGAGAGAGAGAGAAAGTGATGTCCGTTCATTCATTCTTTTATTCATTTTTGCATTATTTTTTTATTTCTTTGTTCCTTTTGTGGCACATTGTGTTGTTTGCTGCTGCAACACTTCAGTTGCCTTAAAAATTCATTCAAACAGTGTGTATGTTCTAACAATGCCTCTACAAATGTTTGCTATTCTAGGCTGTTGACTATCATCCTACAATTGTTAAGCAGTGCCAGGCTTGATAGCTGGCTGCTGCAACCTTCTATTGTGTTTGTTTGTATCTCGCCTTTCGGTAGTTCAGGGCGAAGTTCGTGTGCCACTGTGTGATTTTTTTTTTTTCATTTTTAAGCAGATTTAATCGTGTCCTCTTTTAAATCTGTCATAATCCTTAAAGCGTGTTATACGGCAAATTGAATAAAGTTCAGCCGATAAGCAGTTGTAGTCTGACAGTTAGACAAGCAATTGGGCCTACAAAACCGATTGGAAAACATTTAAAGGATCACTGGCCATTGAAATTAAAAAAAAAATTTTTTTAAATGAATTTAAGACTGCAAAATACAGTGGGCAGAATCAGATAGAAGGACAAAATGTTTTAGAAAAATGCTTCCATGAAAAATCTCAAGTCTGTAATTTAGGTTTGTAGGACCCATTACTTATTAATAAAAGTAACTCACACAACACAGGCGTTGTGAGAAGCCAGACCATAATCCTGACTAAAGTGTTGTTTCAAAGTCAAGATTCCAACTAATGCTGATTCTTTATGTTGCTAAAAACCTGAAGAAGTTCTATTTTGACACATCAAGAGGGCGTGGCACTAATCAAATAGCAAGAATTTTCTCTGAAGAGTTTCTTATGCACTCGAACTATCACGTTGCGATTAAGTCCCCCCTCCCCCCACGACGTCCACTCTTGTTCATAAAAGTCAGGGATTTCTTAGGGGAATTTGAGATCCCCCAAATTTAGTTTTTATGCACTGGGCTTACAAAGCTGGCAATCAAAGGCATGTAAAGGTTCAATTTCATTAGCAACATGACCATACGTGCAGTATAGCCAAGCTCTGCTAGTCTTACTGATTGCCTTTGTTTCCTTAAATTGCATGACGATCGATTGCAATATTGCTGTTATCATAAGGCAATGTGGTGTTCTCTCTAATCATTTTTGTAGGAGCTGTAAGTCTAAGGAGAAGGAAGAAAGTATTTTACGCTTAAGAATCATGTAGTGACGGAGGTTTTCCTGGTATCTCTGACTGAGCTACAGCTACTTTAGAGTTGGAATGGTTTTCTATAGGGAATATTTGATCCCCAGCTCGAATATTGTTTTGTAGTATTATAATCGCCCTAATCTATGACTTAATTGGGATCTTACCCTTGACGGAGGCTACACAGCCTTACATATTTTAACCTTCCCAGGAGAACAGTTACTAGAAGTTCGGATTGTTACATAATTCTTTTCGTTTCTTTTCCTTCTTTCTTTATTGCCTTCTTGGAATATTTATGCTCCAAATTGTTAGCTTCCTTGTAAGAAAACAAAGTACAATGGGTCAATTCGACCTCCGGGTACTGTACTTGTCTTAATTGACAAGTACACGTCCTCTAACCTAACCTTGTAAGAAAAGAAGTTCTACTCGCCCACAATCCACGATCTGTTAAGTGCCTTTGAAAACATATTTGTAGCGCGTGACCGAGATCAAATGTTTAAAGATCAAATTTTAAATTTTTATTACCACAATTTTGTAGTCGTCGTAGTCTAGTAGATAGTGTGTTCGGTTATTAGACGTAAAGCCCGGCTTCGAACCCCAGGTCAGACATCAAAACGAAATATGAAAAAACGACTTCCTCTCAGCAGATTTCTGGCAAAAACTCTGAGAGTAAATAAACCTGCCATGAAAAAGTTTCTCAAAAATCTGTCGTTCGGAGTCGACGTTAAACTGTATGTCCCGCCACTCAAGTATAAAATTAAGGCACACAACATAAGTGGTGTGAGAAGCTAGGCTGTAATCCTGACTGAAGGGTTGTATGTATGTGCAATTTTCGTTCCAGTAGCTTTATTTTCTTCAGTGATGATTTTCTAAGCGATCAATAGCCCATCATTTGGGCAGGAATAAATTTAGAACAACTAAAAATGTGTTGGCAGGTTACAATATAGCCCCATAAAGATCCTCATGCATTTCTACATGGAGTTCATCTCTTGTTTCATTTGAACCCAAATTGAACTCTGAACTGAACCATAAACCCAGGCAAAACTTCTGATTAACCTGAATCTAAATCCTCTTTTTCAGCATTTCAGTCCCGGTTGTTAAGCATTTAGACAGTAAAATTATTGTGAAAATTATATTTAAAAAATTTCCACTTTCTGGCCCACTGTACATATAATTGAAAACATTTACAAACAATTTTTAAAAACAAACAAGAAAAAAATTGAATTTTATATGGCAATAATTAAAATTCACACTTTCAAACAAAACCGAACCAGAACAACGTATTCAAAATCCACTTTTTGTGCCACATTTTAAGAACAAAAACTCTGCGTGAAAGTAGTTCAATTTGATTGACTGTCCTGTCCTATGACCAGGTACGTAAACTCAAATTCTATGTCCACAACAACAATTTGCTGCAACAAATGAATTTGAAATTGAATTGAAAATAATGAACTACTGATGATCGCCTTTGCGGATTTAGGGTTTTAAAAAGAATATTCAAAACAGAATAAAAAAAGCATGAAAGAAGAAGAAGAATCTGCATAAAAATATTAATAAACGATTACGATTACAATCGAACTGGCCTTTCACCATGAAATTCCATTGAGTGAATGGCAACAATGAAGAGGAATCTACAGAATCCTTGGGTTTGTCACAGAAATCAAGTGAATCTGGGCTAACGAGCATGAATGACAGAGTTTGACAAAGACCAGCTTAAAGATAAAAAGAATGTTAAGCGGGTTTATATTGTTAACAAAAAACAAAATAGTAACGGAAATAGGAGTTAAGGGTCCTTAAAATGAAGCCGATCGATCTATTGACTTTGCAGCAACTAAAAATTGAGTTGAAAATAAACTTGGCTTGAAAATAATCAATTTAATCGGAGAGTTGGCAGATAAATTACTCACACTTCTTTAAATGAATCATTTTTTGTTTTATAATTGACATCAGTAAAGAGTCTCTGGCATTTATCTTCAGAAGAAAAATAAGTGGCATCCACCACGATTTGAAACTAGGAAAAAAATCGTAGGTTTCTAGAAGATTTCAGAGTGCAGCCCTTGCGCTGACCAGCTTCTTCCTCTTCCCTGATTTTGGTGGATCTTGGTCAGTACAGGGACTGCGTTCGCCGGGCCGCTATGCGTGCTCAAGTGATATCAGAGCTACCACTCCGACCTAACCTAACCTAAGAATGTTTCAGAAGCTATACCCCTACGGCTTAAAGGTCAAAAGACCGCTGTGCTCTCTCTTACCTCTATCAACTACCAAAGATCCTCACCTATTCGTCAAGCTCGTAGTACCAGTACAGTTTGAAGACGAGTTCTATTCCTATCTACTAGTTTTCTGCCAAATACTCAATGTCACATGTCCACCTACAGATATGAGGGACAATTCCAGGTAACTTGATAGTATAAAACCAATTTGGCTATGTTTTTGGCAGATAATTTGATCGTTGCAGCACATTCCGGTAGTTGCCGTAGTCTGCTAGGTAGTGTGTTGGTTTATTAGACGTGAGGCCGTGGGCCAAGCTCTAGGTCAGACACCAAATGGAAATTATGAAAGAAAATATTTCTTCGTCGACTGCCTCTCAGCAGATTTCTGGCAAAAACTCTGAGAGTAAATAAAATTGCCATGAAAAGTTTCTCAAAAATCTGTCGCTCGGAGTCGACTTTAAACTGTATGTCCCGCAGCTCATGTAAAAAATTAACGCACACAACATAAGTGGTGTGAGAAGTTAGGTCGTAATCCAGACTGAAAGGTTGTAATGACCAATTATGTATGTATGTATGTATGAGCGTAGTTATTAAAATGCTAGGATTGAATACATTTTTTATCAATGTTTTTCGACTTTAGGTTGGCAGATGAAAACTATATCACGTCAGGACCTGTTGCAGTAAAAACTAAAAGACGCACAAGAATTCGCAACCGGTTAAGAAGATGCAGAGGCTCCGTGGCATTCATATGCTTCTTAAAGGAACTAAAAGAATTAAAAAAACAGTTTTTGAAACGTCCTCGATAATTCAGTGCTTTAATTTAAAAACAATTCGAAATAATTAAGAACAGAGGCTATAAATTAATTCGGTTCGTTATCGATTACAGCTTTTCGAAGAAAATTTTTATTCATCCGCTCGTATTTGGCCTTGAAGACCCTGCAAACCATTAATCGTCTTTTACCTCTCGCGCATGAGGTATAGCGTAGGTTCTACTTTTTGAAATTTGAACATTTTCAATATCGATTACATTTCACAAAATTCTCGATATGCATTACACTTACAAATTTCAATTCGAATTTAAAATAAAATTTAACTAGACGATAACGAAACAGGCGATCGATCTTTAAACTGCAGCCAATACAACCACACGACAACTGCATTAACTTTTTAGGGGCGGGGTTTAACGACATAATGACACCATTTTTAATTTCGAATTCGAATTAATGGCATGCGGTTGCCGAATACGAACACGCATACACGACCAACATCTGTTTTCGAAAACAAGCACGTACTCACACACGCACACGCTCTTGCGGGGTATCATCAGCATATACATGGACTAACTGTTCATTCTACGGCAACGTTAACCTTTTCATCCCCAATTTTGTTTCCATTTTTCAGCAGTATTCTCTTCTCATCCGCGTTGAATACCTTTCAATGATTTATGCAGACGCAAACGTTGTTGTTGTGTGTCTTGTCACCAAGAGGACATGCGATACTTATGATTGCAGATGTAACAGTTGTTTTGTCCCTTATTGAGGCAAACTCGTGACATTCCACTTACACACTCTAAGCTCTCTTTAGATTTGTGGCATTGTAAAGTGCCCAAAGGATATTTGTAGGCCATCGTTATATTCCATTTCTTTTTCGATATACAATTTGTTGTTGTTGTTTTTATGGAGATCACGTGTTTACGCGCCAAATTCAATTGATAAATCTGGTCCCCGACTGAATAACAACGCAACGCGCGTGGGTTTCTATTGTAGTTTTATCACGGTTTTGTTTTATCTCTTCTTGCCTTTTGTCTAGTCCTTAGATGATGGCCTTTAGAATCGAAACCAATACTTGACTTGGCTGTTGTACTTTAGTGCGGTGTGTCAGCATCATCATCACCATTATTGTATAGACATACGAGGGGTTGTTTTTATTTCCCTTGTTAGAGGCCATCGTGTGTGTGTGTGTTTTTAACCACATTTATTAATCAGTCAGTCAGTCATGTTCTTTTTTTGTTCTCAATTCCTTTATTAAGCCTCTCAAGCATTCAGAGGTTTTTTTTTTTGAATTCATTTTCGATTTTTATTTTCTGGTTTCTGTGTTCACTCACTTGAAAATTTGATTTACGATCATCCTTCCCAAATGGCAATAATTTTATTTCAAATTCTTTTCTTTTCTCTGTTTTTTTTTTTTGTTTTTGTTTTTCCTTTAATTTTTTGATTCGGAATTTATGCTTTTTAATGCATTTCATTATTTACCGTTTCCTGTTTTGCGTTTTGCTTAGAGGAAGACTGTTGTAACGCCTTTTGGAAAACCTTATTAAGTTTACACCAATGCGTACTTTTTTTTATTCCGTTTGTTGGGGGGGATTTTTTAATCAAATTTTTTGCTTGGCAAGCTGCCCGGGGGAAGTTAAAGAGGAATTTTAATTTATTGCGTTTCTGCTAGAAAATGCTCGTAGAAACAGTCATATTTTCAGGGAATGCTTTTAAAGTCATCATATGCTGGTAATTATTAAGCAAAGTTCTGGTTTCAATGGAAACATTAAAACATTTTATTGTAAACTTTTGAACTGAAAACACTTTAAGACTAGAAACTGCAGTCATCGAACCCAACCTCCTAGACTGCTCTGGACAAGCTGCACAATGTCAGACTCCTGGACGGAGTCAGAAGGTCCGCAGGTATTCGTATCACTGGTGCTCTACTCACCACCCCCTTGTTCACAATACTTAACTGGCTTCCTACTGAGCTCCTCGCTAAGCAGGTGGCTAAATTCACTGCGACAAGACTCAATGCCCTGTCTCGTTGGCGCGTCATCCCCTCTGTTCACTCCTCTATTCTGGAGATTGATCCAGTGACCCCACTGAATATCGATTATCTCCCTGTGGAATACTGTTTTGACAGGGGTTTCAACTTCCTGATTCCGAGCAGGAGCGATTGGACCACTGACACAGCCGTCCCTCTGGAACTCCTGGGTGTATATACCGACGACTGCGGAGTCTACTCTGCAAAATTGGACTTGAACATTTCACTCCGGCTGCCGGACTATTGCAGCGTGTTCCAGGCGGAAGTAATGGCCATCTGCCGAGCCGCACAATGGATCCTCGCATACGGTGTTCCTTTCACCCGCATTTCGATCTTTTCTGATAGCCAGGCTGCCATAAAGTCTCTGCCGAACGTTGCGAATAATTCCAGAATCGTCAATGATAATTTTAAACAAATAAAATTGTCTTTGAATTTATTCTCGTATTGTAGAGGATATCGAATAGAGATCTAAACCGCCCAACGAAAGGTGGGAATCAGCTGTGCACATTCCTGAAGAATCATTCATGAACAATTTATTGGATTCTAAAGAGCTTTTGGGGTCTGTTAACTCTTAAGGCATTTGATTGATCGATATACATAAGTATGTTTCATTTGATCATGTCTGGAACTGTGGTCGTATAATTTAGTTCATGACATTGTAAAATTATTGGGGCTTTAAATTGGGCATTAGGTTAGGATAGGTTAGTATTAGGCAAAGTTAGGTGAGCTTAGCTAGTTTTTGTAACGATGTTTGACAGAGGGTATAAAGAAACACTAATGATTCCACTGTATTATCCATACATCTGGAAAATTTGTATTAGCATCTAGAGTCTATTACCTTCAAAGACATTCGATCAACCAATAATTTAGAAATTGAGATTGTTCAAGAATGCCGGGTATCTCTGGAGCAGATAGCGAGACCCTGTATGGGTTTCTAAACAAACACCGTTGCTTATAACAAAACTTACGCATTAGCAAGGGCCATTGCAACATAAATGTCGAATGAATTCATACGTGGGATTGGCATACCTCTGCAAAGGGGGACAAACAAATGATTCCACTTAAATTTTACTTGCAAAGGAAAGATGAATGCTCTTGCAAAGGTAGAGATCAGCTATAGTTATACGCAAGACAAGATGTGCTTTAAATCTAGCCAGTGTCCATCTTAGGCATCTCATTGCAGTAATAATAATGCATAATAATCTCTGGGTAAATACGTTCGGAGACTGGAAATGTATCGCAACGACTGCTGCAGAAGCTTTGGTGGCGAGAAATAAGAGTAGACCACAGAACGAACATCTTCTCTAGCATGATCTGGCAAGCAGGATTCATGGATAAAATCCACAACTTCATAGACTATCAAGATGGTAGAGATCATGGAAACTAACTTTTGGGAGCGATATACTCAGTATGGTACTCATGGACATTAGTTTTGAAGTTTTTTTTATCTTGGGGGAGGCAAGACTTTTGCAAGAAGAAAATTGAGCATACAAACAGTGCGTCGTGGGTCCCTCCTGTAATACCAGAAAACATCACAACATCCAGGAGATCAAGACTATCTCATGCTGCTATAGAATTCTTATACTCTACAAACATCTGTAGATTTTGTGAATACATACTAAAATCGACCTACGGGTCCATTAGGCAATCGCCTATGGATTAAATTGCGCTCCAATCTTCAAACAGCTCGACTGCAAAAGAACGGTTAGAAGTAGAAGTTAAAGAAGACAGTGTAGAGAACTGTGAACTCATGTGAGAAGATGAGTTCTGCTGTATCACGAATTTCACGGTGGCTGTAATGAGGTAAAGAAGGAATTAAGGACTTTCTTAATTACTTATCAAGTTTTATATTACCATATCAAGTCTTTATTAACAAATAAGGTTACGCTTAGTTGGTTAATCCTGTTTCTGTTGTTATCCTGGATTAAACTGTTGTCAGGGACGACGATGAGTTCTATTGCTCACATAGGTCGGGCGCTGCGTATCACAATCAACTCATTCCTAAATTATTGGTTGATATAATATACAGTGGGATCATGGGTTTTGAATCCTAATACGGAGTGGATCAGTTTTTCTTTATCCCCTGTATCAAACATCATTCCTAAAACTACCTAAGCTCAGCTAACCTCGCCTAATACTAACCTATACTAACCTAATGCTCAATTTAAAGCCCCGTTCCACATTCCACAGATCCAAAATAGCATCACAATACCATGAACTAAATTATACGACAACTGTCCCATACATGATCAAATGAAATATCCTGGGTTTGTGGTAACCACAAAACACATTTTACGCATCTAACCGAAGTGCGCCTGCATTTACAATACACAATAGCAGGGTAATAAAATTCCAACGATATGCTGATAATAAAGCCTACTTGAGAACAAAAGGAAATCATAGGGATTAAGACGTTAACCGATGGTACTAATACCGCTAATGACCCGGCTAATACAAGTGACTAAAAACCTTTTTTGTTTGGGTTTTTCCTTTTTCCTTTCCCTTTTTCTTCAAAACCATCTATGTACGGCATGTGCAGCACATACAGCTCAGGATGAAGGATAGCTTAAGCAATGCTAGGCTGGCTACCTACGGTAACGAAAAAAAAAAACCTGTAATTAGAAGGTGGCATTATGGACTAGGATTAAACACGTTCAGCCGGAGATTTCATTCATAAAAATTCAACTATTTTGCTTAAACACTCGCGTTGCGTTGATTAAGTGTGAGCAATAAACGGAAATATATGGCCTGCGGTTAGTTTTACCTCCTTCGAGAGCTAATAAAACAACAACAACAATTCAAGAAAAGAAGTCTCGTCTACCAAGAAATGGAAAGGAACTATGCAGCTCAACTGATGTGTTGTTGTTATAGCATTTACATTGACAAATTACTTGGAACTTTCAGTTGTCTGTCTACATATCTGTCTGTCCCTTTGAATGTTTGCTTGCTAGCGATAAGCATTGTTGCTTCGCAGATTTATTTACACAAAAAATATTTGATCATAATGACGACGCTTTGGCCGATCGCTTGGTCATAAACGTTGGGTTTTTCTCCTCTTCTTTTATGGCTTTGTGCATGTATGTGTATGCAATTGAAAATAATAAAATTATTATACGATATCAGCATATACATACCTACCTCTACCTAAACAATGTTGCCGATTGTAAAATCATTAAAATGGGAAAATAAAATAATTAATTAAACAATATCTGCAATAACCTGAGAACAATGAGGAAATACTGGAATCCTACTTTTCTTGCGGGCACAATTTAAGGAGACTGCAGTGAATCGAATGTTCTTGTACCTGTGCAGGGGACAAGCGTAGAACCGTCATAAAAACATGTGGTGCTCTAATTATTTATGACTTTTGTTTACCGTTAGATTTTCAGTAGCACCACCATACGGGTTTCTGTTGTTTCATATCACACGATCAAAGTTACTCGGGAACAAAAGAAATTCCTTGAATCATTAATAAAAAAAAAGGTTTCATTTCCTTGAAATTCTTTGGAATTATTTTACAATTATTTAAATTTTTCTTCTGCTTTCGTTTTGAATAAATTTTCAAACTTATAAGAGAAGTTTATTTCGTTTTCAATTGAAGAAAATTGAAAACGGATTGCATTTCACAAAAAAATATTTATTTTACAGGCATATGGAGAGACATCGGGTGTTTTTTCCAAATCATTAAAAGCACATGATAACTGGAGACAATGGTTTCAATAAATGAAAAACAATAAAAAAAGGGTCCATATTTGAACACTTAATGCATTTTACCATAGAATGGTGTACTTACATAGATAAATAAATACAGACATATGTATATACATACATACGACAAAATCTTGCTTTATTTCCAAATTTATACTTTAATTACCTCGGATGTACCGTTTTCTTACCGACTGCTTTGTATAATAGATGCGTTCGGAAAACTTCTTGAGGCTGTTATCAATCTGAGGCTGCAAGAATGTACTTATATGGACATAGGTGATGGTTTTTCCAAGAATCAGGCATGGATTTAGAAAATTATGCCCACAGCAAATGCAATTTATCTCGTAGTAAAATTAATTAAAATATCAATGCGGCTAACTGGAAGAGAGCACAGTACTTGCTCTTCAGCGTCTAAATATACTACATTATTTTATTGCTATAATCCAGGATCTTCATCTCTGATACAGATGAAGATTGGTTTAAAGCAGTTTCACAGGGATCTGTTTCGATAATGCCATATACGATGCTATGTGGAAATGTCAGCTATCCAGTACAGTTAAAATTGTGAGTTTTATTAGATGATATAACCCTTGTGATAGTTGCGCATGATATAATCGAAGCTGGAACGACAACTAATTTGAGGGTATTCGCGAAAGAAACATTTTTTTTCATATTTCTAGCTTTCAAGATCTCAAAGTTTGAATTTTTTCGCTCTCATCTCATACATACATACATATATAATTGTATGTTGTGCATGATGTGTGCCTTAATTTTATACTTAAGTGGCGGGGCCTACAATTTAAAGTCGACTCCGAACGACAGATTTTTTGAGAAACTTTTTCATGGCAGGTTTATTTACTCTCAGAGGTTTTGCCAGAAATCTGCTGAGAGGGAGTCGCCGAAGAAATATTCTTTTTTTTCATATTTCGTTTTGATGTTTGGCCTGTGGCTCGAACCAGGGCTTTACGTCTAGCCCTGCGTACACACACACTTCCTACTAGACTACGGCGACGATAAAGCCATGAGCTTTTTTTGGCACACTTCCTGCGAAAATATATTGGACGTAAAACTTCATTGGCAACTGCATGCCAATGTTTGTTCTGTCAAAAAGTCATACTGATGACAGGGTCATGATGTCGCCTAGAAGCATATGGTCCTTCGTTGTCCGATGCAAGTATATGGATTCTTAATCTGGATTCCATGATACTGAGACATCGTTGGAGGTCAACGATAGATGCTGAGTACTTCTACTTGGACATTTGCTGCTGGTATCATTGTTCGGGATAGGTACCGATCAGATGGTGTTCTATTTTCTTTTTCTATGTGATAGAAGCAAAGCCCAGTCAAATTTATAACGGTATACAGGGATCATTAAACAAGCGGGTTTATCCTTTAATCATCCATTTACCATTTTCTCCACGAATATGCAGATTTAGCGTTTTCTTTTATTTCATGACAATATAACTTTTTATCGCAGTGGAGTAAGAGCTTTCATTATCCAAAAATGTAACCCAAACTGTTGAATACGCGTTTGTTTAGAGTGTGACAGTGCATCAAATCAATTAAAAATTATGTTTAAAGGCTTTTTTATTTATTAACTCCGTCTAAGGCAAACAAATTTATAAAATTTCATAAAATTCTTAACAAAACTACGAGGCACCTAAGCAGCAACATTTTTTTGATCATCAGGGCGAGTTTGCGTTGATTTACGCATCGAAACTAGCCTGTATGAGCTGCTCAGTGATATGAACGGGTATTTAATTTGAGAAGAGTAAGGAATCCCTGTTATAGACTGCTAAGACAATCTAGCGACGGCTTGCTCAAAGTAGGGACTCCTAAAACAAAGTGCTTAGGCGGACAATCGGGTTGTTAAGTCCCATCTGTAAAGAGGATGTATTTTGTTAAAAAATTAATTAAAAATAGAACAAGAATGACCCGACTCGTTTTAATTTGCATAATTAAAAGCGTTTCTTGAACTATTACTTTAAAGGTTTCCTTTAATATCCCAATCACTTTGTATGTATATTAGTGTAGGCTTTAAAGCAGCCCCCTTTCTTAAAGCCTCATATTATTAAGAGATTGAATTTAGTTTCACTCCACTGACTCAAACAAAATAAATCTCCTCCGTTCCCCAAGAAATAAAATTTCTTTTTCGAGGATTTTAATTTATGCTCTCCTTCCCCTAACGCTTTCTAATGCTCTTTCTTTTGTTTAACGAAATTGAATAAAAATTTAATCTCTACGAATTAAGCGCTTATCTTTTTAAGCGAAGGTGGTTTGGTTTGTTTGGTATCCCATCATTTGGTTCCACCACCATCATTTGTTTTAACTTTGCCGCAGATAATCACATTAAAAGCCTCCGTCATTCAACAAACACAGCCGCGCCAGCCAGTCAGCCACAGAAAACAAAAGCCCACAAGTAAACCCCCCGCAAAAAAAAAGAGAAAAATTTTGTTGAGAAACAAAAAGAAACGAAGGCAAATGAACAGCAACAATCCCCCCCTCCACCTCCTCTCATCCATGGCTCCTTGGGTTGTGGGGGAAAAAAACAAACGATAGAAAGAAAAGAAAGCAAATTTTACCTACAAAATAAGGCCTTTTTACGAGTATATCACCAGCTTACATTCTCTCTTCCCCCTCTCTATGCTCTGTGCCTCACTGTGCCATACAAAAATGATAAAGTGACTTAAAAGCAGAATAAAAAAAAAGAAGCGAGGAATAAGGGGAGAGAAAAATAAGAAAAATGAAAAGAAAATTGAAACAAACCCCAACGGTTTACGCGTACTCACACATACACATGTACACACGTATACATGAACACATAAAGCCGAAACCATTTTATAATGCCACCATCATTCGAAACCATCAAAAACCCGCAAACGCATTAAGGGCGCGTTTTTAAAAATGTACACATCTACACGGACATAGGCATACTGCAATACATACAATCATTCGTTTAAATCTCATACGCACACACGTACGGTTTGTTTGTATTTTATGTTGCAAAAACGAAGAGAGTATGTTTTAATGTGTACAATAAAGTGACAGTTCCTTAAAGGAATTCAATGTTAATTTAGCCTAGGGTGCCCTGGTAGTCTAGTGGGTAGTGTGCTAGACTATTAGCGTGAGGGTCGTGGGTTCGATTCCCACCAGAGACTCTGGTCTGTGACACTACACCGAGCACATGGTCTTGTTACTCCGCTCGTATAAAATTAGAATATAATTTGTAATTGTATTGTAATTAATAAATAAATAAATAAATAAATAATTTAGCCTATAGAACCGCCAAGGCGGGCTATGTATTGAGTTGGTCTCTTTAACTTGGTTCTATTACTTTGCTATACCTCCTCCTTGACCCTTAAAATAATCGCCCAGATGAACTGGATTTATTCCCTCAATCATACGGATGCAGATATTCGACTTGTTCCTTCAATAAGCTTTGGAAATTGACCTCAAGCAGGATCATGGAATATAAATTCGTCATTATTAGTGGATTACTCTCATGGTTCTGTACTAGATACACCGAAATATTATGTTGGACGATGTATTTGATCTGAGAATACCGAAATACTGTCATGCTAAAATGGCTATTAAACGCTAGCTGGAGCGGCCAGCTTATATTGGCTAACAATGAGACGGAAATGTTGTTGGGGTCTGAGAAAACTTGAACTCGGTCAAGAAGTTTTATAGAGCAAGCAGGAGGCAGACCATGACGGAAACTCATACCGTGAAATAGTTGCGGAAAGTGTGGTTCTGATAACAGATTTGATTTTGATAATGCCAAAATCTTACTTACCCAATAACTTTGGCGACCTATGCAAGGTTTTAATCTGCAATGCTAGGGACATATGTTAGGTTAGGTTAGAGGACGTGTACTTGTCAACTGTGACAAGTACAGTACCCGGAGGTCGAATTGACCCATTGTACAACGTCCTAGCTTCTCACACCACTCGTGTTGTGTGCGTTAATTTTATACATGAGTAGCGGGACCTACAGTTTAAAGTCGACTCCGAACGACAGATTTATGAGAAGCTTTTCACGGCAATTTTTACTCTCACAGTTTTCGCCAGAAATCTGCTGAGAGGAAGTCGCCGAAGAAATATTTTCATATTGATGTCTGACCTGGGATTTGAACTCGGGCCTTTCGTCTAATAAGCCAACACACTACCTACTAGACCACGGCGACTTCAAAAATAAATTTTGATGTTTTTTTTTGGATCGGGGGTTCAAAAAAAGAACACAGTTTATGGAAAACGTTTTTAATTCTTTAAGATCATTCAAAACCACACGAAAACACAGTTTTAAATGAAGTCTCTCTATCACTTACACTCATCATTACTCTTGCTCTCATCTCTTCCTTCCTCTCTATGTTTCATTTAAAAGTAAAAGGCGTGGTTAAAACTCTCTTGGTCTCTGTGCCAAATTTTTGGCAAATTTCGTTTGGCCATGTCAATAAAATCTTTAAACCGGCTTAAATTTATCCGTTATACGCTGGCTTAATCCAAATAGCAGTTGCCACAGCCGTATTAAAGCCAAGTAGATTAATTGATGACGCAAACTGAGTTTCCCATTTTTTTAAACTTTCTGTAAATTTGTACTAAGCGATTGCAAGTTCTAGATTTCCCGGCATATTTAATGGACAATGCCCGATTTAAAGATTAAGATTAAGAAGAATACATACATACATAGATACATAAATACATACATAATTTGCTATTACAACCCTTTGGTCAGGATTACGGCCTAGCTTCCCTTCTCTGAAGAAGAATTCTTACTTTTAATTAAGTCAACATAGGGGATGACCATAGCTGTTGTAGTGCATTGTAGAATGCGTGAGGAAGGAGAGATTTAATTTGTGTTTCCGAAATATTTGACATTTTTTTTAAATTAATTATGAGAATTATGAGAAGACCACAAGGGATTGATATCTGTTAGACACAAGTATAAGTGCACGTTGTTCAAGTGAATTCTGAAGTCCATCTAACGCAGTGTTATATGCGAACTGCCAGCTGAAAAGCACAATTTTCGAATATTACCTAATCAGTCATTCAGCTATAGCTCTTGACTGGTGCCTCACAGAAATCGTTTGGCCAACAAATTCTGGCTACCAAAGTATTCGTCCTCTCAAATTCCCAAGCGCCAGAGAATGACAGCGAAAATGTTCTTTGATTTACTCTACATTCTCGTCATTGGTCATTACAACCCTTTAGTCAGGTTTACAACCTAGCTTTTCACACCATTCGTGCTTTGTGTGTTAATTTTATTCGTGAATGGCGGAGTCGCATGAGTCGCCGGAAAAAATTTGTTTTTCATATTTCGTTTCGTTTAACATGTCTGAACTGGGATTTGAATCATGACCTTGGGTCTATTAAGCCAACACACTACATACAAGGCTACGGCAAATTTACTGTCAGTAAATCTGCATATATCTGCTCTCGATGTGCTCTCATATCGAACTCGCAGAGTGGCAATTTTTATTGCCAGTATTTCAGCTTACAGAGTACAGCACTATTCCACATTGGACTTTGCCGCATGGTCTAGACCTGCCAGTAAATACTCTGGAAGCTGTAGTGACATCTATTCGGTATTTTCGATAATAGAACCTTCCCCCGAAACGAGTTCAGTTATCGCTTAGTCAATATGGAGATGTAGATCTGCCATAATCAAGATTTTTATATGACCATATCTTACATAATTCAATGGTCTTATGTTTCGCCAACATATTTGGTGCCAGCTAGTTAAAGAACGCATCAGATGATGTAGCTCTAAAAGCACTTGTTATCATGATCGGCACCATCGACATTATGCACTCAAATCATGTTTGATGATTCTGTTTCTTAACAGCATTCCATTAAACTGTGGCCCCGTAGGATAGCATTAGTTTTATAACAATAACTCTAAGAGAGTCTGTCGTAGGGTGAATAGTACGCAGCAGGATTAACATCAATTTTTTTTTTGGATCAAATGATTTGAAGCACATCTAGTAGTTAGATTTGATTCACATTTAATGTTTCCATACCTTTAACCACCCTTAAGGTTAAAAAAAGAAAATTCAAAAAACATTATCAAAATCATCGTGCCTTTTTAGCCATCCAACCATCCAATCATCCATTCATTCATTCAT
Organism: Sarcophaga rosellei; assembly: GCA_930367235.1. Classification (NCBI taxonomy): domain Eukaryota; kingdom Metazoa; phylum Arthropoda; class Insecta; order Diptera; family Sarcophagidae; genus Sarcophaga; species Sarcophaga rosellei. The sequence goes on along the minus strand of OV884017.1, from coordinate 5,975,680 downwards.
TCATTTATTCATTCTGTGCTTAAATTTCACAATAAGTTTTCTACAGTTTTTTTTCTTTTTCGTTCATTTTATTTCTTTTTGAAATCGCAAAATATTAAAAAGGCCTCCGTTGTAGCCTTCCATAACAACTTTTTCGAATGTTTCGCATCCCATTCCATTGCCATTGTATGTATGTATTTCTATTCTTGTGTCTGTTGTTTTTGTTGTTGTTTTTCTCTTGAGGGATTTTATGAAATTTTTAGTGTCGAAAAAATGCTTTCCATTTGGGGGTTTGTTGGTAGGTAAGCGTAAAATTCACAATTTTATTCTGATACACAAAAATACACCCAACAAATATACATACATACATACAAACACACACACATATACACTTATGTAGATATAAAAATAAGGATATTCTTATACATACATACATACATACAATCAGTATATATTTCATATAATGAATATGATATATGTGTGTGTGTGTGTGTACATAGGTTTTTATTGTAATCGAGACAGAAATCAAAGCCCTAAAAATTGTTTTGAGGGCCATAATAAATAATTCCCTGCTTCGACATCATCATCTCTGTAGCCATTCTCTTATCATCATCATCGTCATCATCGTGGGGTGGTGGTTTTCCGTTAAAGTTCAGTGTTTTCATTTACTTTCCCTTAACTTTCCCGTTGTATTCCCCTTAGCCTCCCTTTGATTATTTTTCATTTAATTTGCTGTACAAATGGCATGAAGAGGCCAACATGTATCACCACAACAGCCAGTCAGTCATTTAAATGTTGACTTACGATGTTCTTTTTTTCATTTTCATTTTTTTTTATTTTCTAATAAAACTTCCTCTTCAAATCCATTTAAAGAGGCTCTATTTGTAGAATAAATATTGTTTCTGGACTCTTAAGATTTCACGCTATTTGCGGTGTACATTGCTTTAGAGTCCGCATTAAATTTTCTCAAAGAGGCATTAAAAAATATGGAATTTTAAGAGTCATGTACACATGAGATAAAAACATAGTCATTGCCCGCGCCTTTGGGGTACAGCTCTTTTAGAAATCAAAAGACTATCGACATAGTTTTCAATAGAGCAGTGGCTTGTAAGAACGATTTAAACAAAGAAGGCCTTCCAGTCCAGTCCAGTCCTCTCCTTATCCACATCAGATCATGCTAACAATAATGTTGAGCCTCCATGTAAAATGGCAAGAGAATACCCAGTTCAACTGATGCACTCGAATCCACTCTGGCCTATAAAATGGCGAAGATTATGAGTCCATAGACCTTGCTTTGGTCATCGTGTAGTGAACTCTTTAGTAAAATTATGGCTAAGTAAGGATATCCGTGAATATGTTTTGATCACTTTGCTGAGAAAAATATACCACTACGTTGGTGTTTCAATCATAATTCTGCTGCTTTAATTGGAAACCTACAACCCATATAAGATTTACATTCTAAAGACTCGAAACTCCCCTAAGAAATCCTCTAAATGCATAGGCCAGGACGAACGTCGTAGAGTACTTGATCGCAGCCTGGGTATTCGAGTAAATTAAGTTTTTAGGGAAAATCCCATCACCCGCTAGAAAACAATGCAGTGGTTAGCCTATGCATAAGTCTAATATCAGAATCCTTAATATAGTATATCCCACCTCCTACTCTGTCTAGGAATTTTTAACCCCCACGAAGCTCTGGATCATCAGGCCCACAGAGATAAGGAACCATGTACACGATCCCAATGTTTTTATTGCTTTCTCGTATTGCAATATGTCCATAGGCCAGGATGGGCCGGTTGTTAATTGATTTAACTTACTGCCACCAACTCCCCTCTCTGCATCATTAGAAAGTCAGAGGGGAGCCAGTTGTTTAAAGCAAATAATGACTTAATTGGAGTGGAACGGAGTGCTGTGCCTATGCACCTTGTCTATGGATCTGTTATAACCCCTAAACTAAACTAAAAAGTTAATGTCGTTGCGTAGTGGGTTGTGTGTCGGCTTCCAAGAAGTTTTTAAATTCAAGACTTAGTTCTGAGCTAATTTTTTTGAGGAGTAACTGGTTTCCAAGGAAAAATCCATCGTTCGAAGTCGATGTAAACTTTAGGTCTTCGTCGACTTATATTACTTCCTAGAAAAACCATCAACCGCAGACTCTACCCCTTAATTGCTGACAAAACGTTTACCAACGACACAGTTTTTAAAGTTTTAATTAGAAAGTAATCGAATTTACATATATTTATGTAAGGTTGGGTGTTATCGATTACGCTGGACACCATAGCGCTTTGTCTCTACGCTCGACTAGCAAACATTACAAACGCATTCAAGGCTAAAAGTCAGCAACTAGTATATGTATGTAGTAGTTTATTTTGCTTGCGCCATCTTGAAAATAATTATATCGCTGCCTGTACTAGGCGGAATTTATTGTTACCAGCAGTATTAGTAAGTACAGTTGAACTCTATATTTGTTAAATCAGCCTTCGTTACAAGGAAAATCTAAGTAGGGAGGTGCATTTCGTAACGGAAAAACCGTTAATTAATTTCTCATAATGTTCTTTACTAACCGTGGGGTTTTCTTTGATATGAATAGATTGGGTATCATAGGAAATCACTAGATCGCTGTGTTATAAACGTACCAATAAAATTTTTAATATTTCATATGGATTAGGTAGTTCAAGGGATTAACGATACGTATGCATTTATAGTGTAATGATATCTAGATTTCTCGAAATGATTATCAGACTGTAAGGATTATTTAATGATTTTTTTGACTCATAAGTCAATCGTCATCTGAAGTGCAGAAGGACGTAACAAGACTTTTTTTTTGCGGGAGAAGCAAAAAACGCTGTAGAATTCAAGATTATTTTGGTTTAACAGCCTTTTGAATTTCGCCTTAAAATCACTATTTTTATATTAAATCTAGTGCATCATAATCAATTAAAAACTCCATTTTTATTTTTTTTTTTTGTTGTTGTGCCCCTTTGCATTTTAGGTAACCATATGTACTTTATTTTGTTCGACCACTTGCTGGCACTTTGAAGGCAATTCCATTATGACATCTCTTTAAAGTTGTATTCTTCTAAAAGCAAGAGATTTTTTATTTTTTTATCTTTCGTTATGATTTATTCATTTTATTTTTAATTTGATATCAAATTCAGCAAATTTGTATAATAATAGAGGTGTATCTAATTTAATGGCCGTCAGTGTACATGTATTTGAGTACAGAACAAGCTATTGTCCGATCACTAATATCCCCATAACCAGTGGTGTTGTGCTAATTTTTTTTTACCGGAACGCGTATATATAATTATATAGACATATTCTTAAGTAGTAATTAGTTCGGGTTCACGTATTTGTTTCGGTTCGGGTCGAGTTCCGGTTCAGAAGAAAAAAACGTTCCGGACTCCGGTTCACGGTTCGGAAAAACAAGCCGGTTCGTTCCGGTTTTTGTTCCGGTTCGGGTTCAGTTGAAACCCTTGCTTATAAAAATACATACAAAAATTCGTCTAAAATTAGAAGAAAAAAATCAGCAATTCTTTTTAATTTTTTTTTTTTTTTCAAAACGTCAGCCAATTCTCTTTATCAGAAATCATCTTTAGTTCCGGAACGCGTTCCTGTCCAAAAAGGAAGTACCAGAACGACGATCCGGAGCGTTCCGGCTCGACAACGACAAAAAACGCCTCAATCAACATCCATTTTATACAAAAATAATATTTTGAGACAATTTTTCTAACGTTTTGACGAACGAAAAAAAAACTTAAAAAGTTTCCTGAAAAAAATTTATCCGGAAAATATAATTTGTACGCAAACAGCAGCAACAACAACAACGACAGGATGCCGTAATGTCTGCGAAAAGTGGGAAGCCATTACTGGAGAGTATTAGAAAACAACAAATACAACCGTGGCAAAGAAAAAGACACCCTTAAACAATTACAACACAGGGATAGTATTACGCAAACACATACATATACACACGTGCTCATCTAAGTTTAATGCTCTCTCTCTAATGATTAAACGATGCTCTCTCTTTGTGATGGAGAAATAAATCTTATAAATGAAACCAATACTAATAAACACGGACGCACGCACATACACACACATTCTAAACTAAGCCGCAAAGTGTTTAAGTAAATCATAGCTAAAGGAAAGTCTTTCTAAGCTAGTGTAATAGTGTGTGTGTGCTTGTGTGTGATTGCTTATTAAGGTAAGCATTGTGTTTAACAAGTAGGTAGGCAGGCAGACATAAGGACCTTAACACTGGCTCTCTAGCACCACAGACACGCTCTCTCTTTCTTTCTCTCGCTCTCTCTCTCTCTCTGTGTGTGTAGGTTTCTCTATTTCTATGCCTTCACAATTAGTATTTATATGAACGCGCATAACAGTTTGTCAATCAGTTCCTTTGCGGATTTTGACGAAAGCGTATATATTCATATACAATATATGCAAACGAAAAAAACAAAAAAAAATTATTAACGTTAAAGTAAAAAAATTCATAAAAAAAATAATAATTATTTAACAAAAAAAACACGAATATTAAGTGAAGGTGTTTATTAAACAAACAAACAAAAAATATATATTTTTATAGAAATTTTAACAAAAGTTAAGAAAAAAAAAACAAACAAAACAGAAATAACTGACCACAAATGTCAAGAGTGAGAATGAATCCGCCACAAACATACACCAGATTATTCCGTCCCTGGGATCACACACCTAGACCTAGACCCACTGTTCAAAATATGCCAGCTACTAATGCACAGGATTGCAAATCGTTTAATGCAACGATTAAAAATGAAATCGAATCAACTCCAGAACATGTTTCACCTGCACCAGCTTGTGATGATGCTGTTAATGGCAAACAACCCTTGGACAGCGGCCATGAAAGTGAAAATGAATGTGCTTCCTCGAGCAGTTCCTCATACTCTAAACCATCCAGCTCTGATAATGGCATAAATGACACAATAGAGATAGATGTGTTAACTCCTGATCCTACACCACCCTTACAGAATACCATGGCGCAAACGTTATCTTTTGCTAACACACAATTTTTCGGTTCGATGGAAAATCAAGCACCATATTTATTGGGCCAACAAACTCATACATCACCAGCTGCTATGGCTGCCCATATGATGCCTGTTTTGCCGCCGTTTCCTTCCACCTTAACGCCTGCAACCTCGCCTAGTAGTTTGTATTATGCTGCGGCTGCTGCTGCTGCAACGGGATTACCAACAGTGCCTACTACCAGCGCCGCTGCCTACGCTTTGAATCCCTATGGTTTTGGTATAATGGAACAGGAATATGCCCGCGTTATGGCTGAAGATGCCCACCTTAAGGCGGTCAATGCTCGCAAACAACGGCCAAAGAAGTTTAAATGTCCCCACTGTGAGGTGGCCTTTTCCAATAATGGCCAGCTTAAGGGTCATATACGCATACATACCGGTGAACGGCCATTTAAATGTGACGTAGAAAGCTGTGGCAAAACGTTTACACGCAACGAAGAGTTAACCCGTCACAAACGCATACACACTGGCTTAAGACCGTATCCATGTGCAACGTGCGGCAAACGGTTTGGCCGCCGTGATCACCTTAAAAAACATATGAAAACCCATATGCCACAGGAAAGGGACGTGGGTCCAACCATTTTCCTTCCAATGTATCCTTATATGTATCATTTGTAATTAACAATAACAACAACAACTACAAGGAAATGCTAAGCATGGCCTTACACAACAACAATGTTCCCACTAGGTTGCCAAAAAAAAAAAACTTTAAAAGAATTGAATTGGAATGGGAAAAAAAATAGAATGCGTTGGCACGCATTAAAAACGCTAAAAACAGCAACACTGTGAATAGCGAAATAACAAAAACAACAACTACCTCAATATTATGAAGCAAAGACAAGTCTTTTGTAACTCTACTTATAATAAATAGTTCACTTGTGTGTACCTGGACAAATATTTTTGATTTGTTTTTCGATATACAAACGCTCGTATTTTTAATAAAAAAAAAAAAAAAAAAACCACGAAGTACAATTTTTTCAAATACAAACAACATATATCTGCGATGTATATTTAAGTAGATGTATGTACACCATTAGTTTCTAAGCAAATAGTTTCTAAGCAAATATCATATGATTTCTTAAAATTTATTTCAATATCCTGTAATGTATACATATTTAATGTATGTATGTATCTATGTATGTATGTAAGTATAAGTGTGTAAATAATACAACACTTGTGCCTTTCTTTTCATTTATTTTATAGTTTATACAAAAAGACATGTACAATGTCTGTCATTGTATGTCATTTACATATGCATGTATGTATTCGTGAATTTTTTTATTTTTGTTTTTTTATTTACAACCGATACTTGAATTATCATTTTTATTTTATTTTTAATTTTTAATTTTTTATTTTAAGTTTTTTAATAAAAAAAACAATGTAAATAAATAAAAAAAACAAAATCCGAATAATTGTTCTGTTTTGATTTATTTAAGCCACATTGACTGCCAACTACGAGATATTTCGTACTAGGTCTAGGGTGCCAATTATCTCGTACTCACAAAACCTGCCATTTTTGTGTAGCTACGAATAAAACCGTATTAGTATCGATAAATGGCTTCTGGGAAAAAAACAAAAGTTCAATGTTGGCTTGCATGACCAGTTTTCTGAAAATTGCCGTGGCACTAAACGTGTTAAGCCACGTTAAACTTTCGTAAAAGCGGGGCAATAAAGTTGATAAGAAATTAATCGTATTTTTCTTATATTAGAAACGAGCTATTTTAAATCAGATGTGGGCCGTTGTGATCGATAACGTTTTTGCCGCTCTTGTTGAAGTAAAGCCATTATTCCATGAATATAAGACTTCTAGGCTTTCAGAGTGAAAAACTAATGCAGTTGCATTTAACGCTGTTGAGGGAGTTCTGCAAAGACCACTATAGGAAGTTGCAAACGGCGGAGGCATTCGAATTTCTCAGGCAAGTTTTCACAATTTCTGCCAGATCAACACACATGTGTATGGACTGACTTTGTTAAAAAAAAAAGAAAAAAAAACAGCTTCACTGGAGTCTAATTCTGTGCATTTTAATTAAATTGCTTGCTTCAGTTTCGTTAACTGCTGACTGCAGAGATAAGAAGCTCGTAACGAACAAGTGCCTTTCTAACCCACCAAACACAGACCTTTAGTTTTTTGCCTTTGCCATCTACTGGAAATCTTTACCATGCTTTTGTCCTCCATATACAATACAGTGAGCGTCAAAAGTGAGTAAACACCACTGAAATAATTCATTTTCTTAGGATAGCGAGAAAAGTAAATGAGAATAGTCGAATAAATTTCCAAAAATAAAAACGTTTATTTATTACTTATAAAATGTTAAAACAAAAACAACAATTCATGATAAAGGAACTTTTTTTATACTTAAGAACATAATAGAAAATTTAAAGTTATAGTGGATGTTGACTCACTTATGGCGCTCACTGTATATCTCATCGCCCATAATCGTTCGCTTCAGAAATGCTTCAATTTCGATTCGATGTTTTTTCGACGTAATTTGGATACAGTGGTGGTCATATAAATAACACATCGATTCACAAAAAGGGTCGTGTTGGACCTTTTTTAAGGGATAATTCCCTGCCTATTATTTGATATTTAATTCTGAGATGCATTTACATTTAACACAAATATTTGTTCTAGTGATTCCTTCTTCTGAACGAGGACTTTTTATATTTCAATTGAGTAGATCCCTATTCTCACAAGTATCTGTTATATGCGGATTAATATCCTCAGGTTACTTGTCGATAGTCTAATGCAAAAGTCAAATCCCTTATAATTACTCAACAAAAATGTTGGATTTGCTCAAACCCATTTGGCTAGAGAAGAATGTCCTTCTCTCTTTGTTTTCGCAGAGTATATGCTTCCAAATCTCACTTCCTACTCCATAATAAGGAAAAATCATAATCTCGAACAATCTAAGATTCAACAATTTCACATCCAACTTTTCGGAGTGATTTGAATCAATTAGTGAATACATGTATGACGTTATCTGGAGGTAGTAAATAAAATCCAATTATTAAATCATAACAGGATCTATCCGATGTTTTCTTTTATGAAACTAGGATCAAAGGAGGGTTCAGGTGATGAAAAATCAATAGGAATATATAGAATCCCTTGCAGAAGGTCCGCGTATAAAGCCCGCCTAACATCATTGTGAAGTCACCAATGGTGTGTTGGCTTATTAGACACAAGCCCGTGGTTCAAACCCCAGCTGTATGTCCAGCTTCTTATGGATAATTTTAACACATACAACATGGTTGGTGTGAGAAGCCAGATCATACATACGTACATACATAATTGGCCATTACATTAGTTTAGTCAGGATTACGGCCTAGCTTCTCACACCACTCATATTGTGTGCGTTCATTTTATACGTGAGCGGCGGGACCTACAGTTTAAAGTCGACTCCGAACGACAAATTTTTGAGAAACTTTTTCATGGCAGGTTTATTAACTCTCAGAGTTTTTGCCAGAAATCTGCTGAGAAGAAGTCGGCGAAGAAATATTTTTTTTTTTCATATTTCGTTTTGATGTCTGACCTGGCACACGATCTCGGGCCTTACGGCGAATTCAGAGAAGCTACTTTGTAATCCTGACAAAAGTGTTGTAATGAACGATTTAGTAGATTAGATAAGTTTGGAAATCATCCACAGTCGAAAATTTAGATCTTCGGGGTGACTGTAAAGTCTAACCTTTTTGTGTGATTGAGATACGTGGCATGTTGTCTTTGTAGAAATCTTGGCATGTTCTGATGTATGATGCATGTGTCTAATCATATGCTGTGGCCAAGAAGGCGACAAGAACTCATATCGATTGCGATAAAGGGGCGCAAATGGAGGTGATTTGATTAGATTCTTAGAAATCAATCAAATAATTTAATCTGAATTGCAAAGGAACCGAAAGAAAAATAACATATCCAAACAAATGTGAAAAAGTTGCTGAAAAGTATAAGCGAAAGATAATGACTGACTTCGTTAAGGGTCTATGGGACCAGGGGGTTACTCCGTAACTCGATTCGAAAAGTAAAAGTTTCCGAAAAGTGTTTTCGATAAGTAAATAAAAGCGTACTCTGTAAATTGTTCGAAAATTTTTATAGAAAAACCAAAAAAAAACTTGGCAGCACCTAAAAAAATAAAGAACTATGAAAAAAATATTGAAAAAAAGAAAACCGAAATAATTAAATATCTATATGTATGTATGTATATCTATATATACATATATATATGTATATATTGTATAATATGTAAGCTAATTATTTTTGTGTCCAGACTCTAATCACTCCTAATTTTCTTCAACTAAATACTGGGTTATTTCTGGTGAACTTGATTGTGGATTTGAATCAAAGTGTTTAATTTGGCTACCATTTTATAGTCTGCCCAAACCTAATAAAAGTTAAAATATTTAGTAACCCCGCAATAGATCGCACTCAAATATTTAGATCTATCTAAGCTTACTTTTTTCCAAACTTTAACATCTCGATGCGGTGGACCAAGTGAAACCAAATCTGTTCTTAGTTTCTGCCACAGATTATAAGATTTGTTTCTTGCATCCGGCACTTTTAGATGTCCCTTGGACAAATCCAGATGCGTCATCATAAAGTCCACAACAGTTTCGCATTGGTTTTGGTTGGTATATACAATTCTTTTTGACTCACTCCATTGAGATTGTTTAAAATATATTATTTTATGTTTATTTTGCAATGTATTTGTATTAATTTACTTATATTTTAAATTTATTATTAGTTGTCACCAACACAATTGCGAAGAAGAATTTTCGAATATTTACTAAGCTTTTTATGCTCGTTTTCGTAATACAGAGTAACAGAATTTTTTGTTCGTATGAAAAGAAAAAAAAACATTGGCAGCACTTTCGAAAATTTTCCGTAATTTCGTACTACAGAGTACAATTTGTTCGAATACGTACTTACATTTTAATTTTCGTATCGAGTTACAGAGTAAGCCCCCTGACTTATTACTATTTGGCAGATAAGTTTTGGGACTGAGGACCTACTTACTTAAAGGCAATTATACAAATAAAATACAATTACTTGGAAGAAACAAATTATTGCTTAATTGAAAACATAAATCGATTTTCAGATTGTGATTGTTGAACAACTAGAACTCGCAGGGTAAATCGATTATAATGCCCTGCAGAGGTGTGCTTAAAACAAAATAATGAAAAGGAAAAAAGAAAAAATTCTTACAAATAAATTTTGAAACAAACGAAAAAATAGTGTCAACTGTTTTATATTTTCTATGCCGTACACATAGTCAAGCCAAATGTTTTTGTAGGCGTTAACCGGATTGATTATTTCCCTAACTTGAGGCCTTTGGTTTCAATATTTTTGCATAGTTTTGAAATTCACAGTGAAACTCCAGCTGATTTTTTGTTATTATTTTACAAGAAAAACAAAAAAAAAATAAGGGAAAAAGATGCAATTTTTCAATTGATTTGTTTCTGCTAATTTGTGATGATGCAGGCAATTTTCATTTGCAAAGATTTTTAAACCCTTTTCGAGAGGGGAAGATAGAAACGAAATAAAATTTTCTTTTTGATTTTCGGCGACTTTCATTCATAAAAATTCCATATTAACAATGAGTTAAAGACACAGACAGACGGACATACAGACAGACAGCCCGTCATCATTAGTAGTTTTTAGTAAAATTAAATAAAATTTCAAATTCTGCAAATAATAGACGACAATGACTTGCGGAAATTTTGAATTTCAAATTCATTTTTCATGTTATCTTGTAAGCCAGAGTTTAACAAATTAATTAATCTCTGAGCGTATTATTGCTCTTTGCAATTTTCTCTTTTTCTCTTTCTTTTCACTCTCTTTTATGCTGTTTAAGCAGTTTAATGAAAATAAAAATAAAGAAATACTAAGAAGTTTTAATTCCAATTTTTCTCAGTTAAATTAAGTTCAATTCAACAATTTACTCTCCATCAGGATACTAAAAAAAATAATAAACAAAGAGGAGTTAAAGATATTCAGTAGAATTAGAAAGAGTTTCCAGGAAATTCTTAATGATTTCTTATATAATAATTTAATAATCACTGTGCTAAACTAAAGGCTGAATTAGCCGAACGTAACCGTAATCTAACTGAACGTAAGTTTATTTCCAGTGAATGGAAAGTACATAGTAAAAACGATATTCGAAACGTAATATAATTCGGTCAGCATTTGTATTCATTTCGTGAACGTTCGTCTACTACTATCTTAAGCCTGATTTATGCCTTTGATTTTGGCTCGTTAAACAATGACTTTCATGGCCACGGATTAAGCGTTTTCTAAAGAAAAAAAAAACTTGCCGTATCACGATAACTATTGTGCATACCTACTATACAATTTACGTATTTCGTTTATAACCTCATAAAAATTAAAATTTAAATTCTTGCATTCCTTTATATAACTATCCTGATTACAAATTCCGCCAAATAAAATGCCGTGCCTGCTAGGGGTTTCACAGGAAATTTTCCTAAAATTGTACATTCGTAATTAGTTTAAATATAAAATGTGGTGTGGATGTTATCGTACTATATTAGGTAACGTTATCTTGATTTCGGAAACAAATATCCCTGGTTACAATTTTCTTGGATTTAGAACGGGTAATGCTATGTTCACGGGTTTATAAACTGAATTTCACTTTAATTTTTTATTTATTTATTTTTTTACAACGTATTAATTAAAAATAAAGATTATAAATTATAATAAAAATTACAATAACAATAATAAAAGGAGTCAGGGATTGTGTGAGATAAAAGTGCGTCCCTGAGTAAACCTTTTCATTGTTTATTTTTTAAAGTCAAGCAGTGGCATCCCTGTGGCCTACCCAGGGAGGCGAGGCGGAAGCGGTTTAAAGGGTATCTCTAAGTATACCTAAGTGCACTTAAGGGGTACGCTCTTTATATTACAGGGTAGCTGGGAAATAACACTTGTAGTACGTGGAATTGTGTTTGGTACCCTGATGTTAAAGAAATATTCACAATACGATAATTAATATGAGAAGAAATACAAACCTTCAATGCTCCAAGGATGGGCCCCTATGTGTTAGAGTTGATCCTGGAGATGAAGTGATGACGAGCGAATAGTGTTCAGTATAGCGCACAGTGGTATTTTGGTGACAAAAAAATCAATTATTTTACAATTACTTACTTACTTACTTAATTGGCCATAACAACCCGTTTAACGGATTTCGACCTGCCGTAACACATCCTTTCAGGCGCCTCTGCTTCTTGCGCGCCTACGCCAGTTGGTCACACCAATCGATGACAGGGCTTCCTCGATTTGGTCCTTCCAACGGATACAAGGTCGTCCTCTTCGCCGACTTCCGCAGATTCCCGCATCAAATACCCGTCTCGCCGGAGCATCCTCCTCCATTCGAACGACATGGCCGAGCCAGCGCAGCCGCTGGATATTAATACGCTGTACAACGTCTACGTCGTTGAGGTGCTCATACAGCTCACTGTTGGATCGGATACGGAAATCATCGCCAACTCGCACTGGACCGAAGATCTTGCGTAGGACTTTTCTCTCGAACACTCTCAAGGCTGCTGCATCTGTTCTTAATAGGGTCCATGCCTCTGCGCCATAGAGAAGCACGGGGAGGATGAGCGTCTTGTAGAGTGTTAGTTTTGTCGCGCGAGAGAGGTCTCTGCTACTCAATTGCCTACTGAGACCTAACACCTGTTGGCAAGAGTGATCCTACGCTTGATCTCCAGACTGACATCATTTCTGGTGGTAACGGCGGAGCCAAGATAGATGAATTCCTTGACCGTATCAAAAGTATAGTTATCGGCCGTAATCTGAGAATCAATACGCCGCGCGTCTCTACTTGTCGATAACATATACTTTGTTTTGCCCTCATTTACTGCCAGACCCATCTTACTAGACTCTCGTTCAATAGCACTAAAAGCAGCAGTAACATCTCGCTTGGTACGCCCTATAATGACAATGTCGTCAGCGTACGCAAGCAACTGGACACTTTTTTGAAAAATAGTGCCATTGCGATGCACTCCCGCCTTTCGCAGAACACTCTCCATGACGAAGTTGAAGAGGTCGCATGATAAGGGGTCGCCTTGTCTGAAACCTCGCACAGTATCAAAAGGTTCGGAGAGGTCCTTTCATACCTTGGCGGAGCTGCAGGAATTGCTCAACGTCAGTCTGCATAGCCTTATCAGTTTCGCAGGTATACCGAGCTCAGACATTGCGGCAAAAACACGATCCCTTATGGGGCTATCGAAGGCTGCCTTATAGTCGACAAAAAGATGGTGTGTGTCGACTTGTTTCTCGTGGGTCTTTTCCAGGATTTGGCGTAGTGTGAAGATCTGGTCGATGGTGGACTTGCCAGGTCTGAAGCCGCACTGATAAGGTCAAATCAGTGTTTTTACGAGTGGCTTCAATCGTTAACACAATACGCCTGTAAGAACCTTATATGCGATAGGGAGAAGACTTATACCCCTGTAGTTGGCAATTATTTTACAATTAATTTTTAAAAACCCGAATAATGCTGATTTATTTAGAAAAATTTAATTTAAAAAAAAATTCACAAAAATGTATTCAAATTTTCATCCAACTGAGTAGTAAATGCGTGTTTGCTTCGTCTACCACCATCCTGTTACTGAAACCAAACGACGGAGGGCAGACTATTCTTTGAATTTATCTAAAAAAAACCACAGATTTTTATTAATAAATTTTTTTAAAGACTTTTACTTGGATTTTCTGCGTAAGAAATCGATTTGAACTATATAGGCGGTGGTCGATAGGCGTGGTTAATTTGGTTTAGTGCCAACTTTCAATGATCTGGTACCACTGCTTATATTTTTTGAACAAAAAACGCATGAAGACATGGGAGTTTTTAATTCGAATCTAATTGAATTTTTCAATTACGAGAGATTTCAATTACTACCTTCGCTACCAGGAATCAGAAATGCCCTTACGTCAAGACAGCGCATAAAATGGACTAATGATCTATTGCGTATTTATTATCGTATCACATACATATTGCGAACGTGACAGAAGCAGTAGCGAACAGAAACTATTTGAACAATTTCCCCAAATCTAAGCCGAACTTTAAATGAACGTACAAGCAGTTGCTAACTGGTATGGGGCTATTATTAGGAAAAACCTTGCGCAAACAGAAAGGAACGCCATTTGACATCAGATAGGCGACTGGCTAGAAGTGAATGCACATATCACAGGTGCAGAAGTGGTAAGAATAAGTACCTCTAAGAAAGCTGCAAAGCCAAATGAGGCAATGAACGAGGAAGTAATCATCCAATCATGCCGCTAAGACGTTTAAGAATGAGTAGACATTCGTCTTCCGCAGTTGTTACCGTAGTTAAAACGTTGCAACTATAATTTGACCAGTCATCTAAACCATAAAGTGCTGCTGACTCACAGTAATTTCTGATGCAACAGTTAAATAGCATTCAAATTCATTTGCTTTCTCAACTAAATTGAATTATATTCGTAAGAGAAAAACAAGCCATTTCTTCCACCCTGGTTTAAGATTCGATCAGTTCAGCCTAGTGGTCTTCTATCAAGGAGGCGACAGTCAAGGTCTAGGTTTTTCCGTAATTTCCAGCATAATGCGGCTCTTTGAACAGGTCACATATGGAGGTAACCATTCTGGCCAATGCATTCGCAATACAATTCACGAGCACGTCCAGGGGGACGCACAGGGATCAAATAACCCCGGAATCTTATAGCAATCGTCCATTTTCCGGAATTCATCAACAAGCTCGGATATTGAAAAGGGTTTTATGAGGTCTGGCTGTCCATGTAGGTTAGGTTAGGTTAGAGGACGTGTACTTGTCAACTGTGACAAGTACAGTACACGGAGGTCGAATTGACCCATTGTACAACGTCCTAGCTTCTCACGCCACTCGTGTTGTGTGCGATAATTTTATACATGAGTAGCGGGACCCACAGTTTAACGTTGACTCCGAACGACAGATTTTTGAGAAGCTTTTCATGGCAATTTTTACTCTCAGAGTTTTTGCCAGAAATCTGCTGAGAGGAAGTTGCCGAAGAAATATTTTCATATTTTCGTTTTGATGTCTGACCTGGGATTTGAACTCGGGCCTTTCGTCTAATAAGCCAACACACTACCTACTAGGCCATGGCTGTCCATGTATTTTCAGAAAAAAAATTCTGCTGCTGAACAGTAATTTAATCGCCCAGAAAATAGCCAAGAACTTTGTCATGAAGATGCTGCTATTGGTCTATAAGTGTGATAGATAAGACTGATGGTCAAATTTCGTGGGTTTAAAAAAAATGACATATTTGTTATATTCAATCAATACCAGAGCATAAGTTTAGCTCTACTAATCTAGTACGAAATGTGCTAGACTGTTAGCATTAGGTTTGAGAGTTCAATTCCCATCATATTGCATAATAAAGCCTTTTGCTTCCTAACCAGACTCTCTCTAAATCCATACATTATGACCTTTATTGCCACAAATTGAAGACAAAAAATTAGGGCGGCATTAAGGCATCTGGAATTTATTCTATTTCATATTTGTTTTAATCTAAATTTTCTCACACTTTTAGAACACTTTCGGCTATTGAACTATGCGTCTGTCTGCCAACAGTTGCACGTTCTTAAACATTTCCTTAAAACTATAGAATCTTAAAGGGGATGGACGTATTGGCCAAAACCATAATTCTTTACCATAAAAGAGCCTTTTACAGACAATTGTGACACCTTGGCACATTGCAATCGGAGAGATACTAAACAGTTAAACAGGTTAAGAATAGGCAATAAAGTACAACAAAAACAAAAAACAATTGACTTTAAAACGGGCTAGGCTGGTATATTTTAAAAACGTCTTTACTACTACTAACTATGCAATGCAACAAATAAAACATTTTACAACTTGTTGTTGCCACATTGTCTGCCACAGAACCCGAACAATTTCTTTCAATTTCTTCTTTCTTTATGTTTCTCTGGCTCTGTATGACCCTATTGTTTAAGAAAGGAATACACTTGGTTGATAGGGGCGTGTAGAAATATCATTTACCTGTTAGATATTGTTAAATTGCTTTTATTATTACTACTAATCTTTTTCTTCTTCTTTTTGTTTTTATTATTGTAGTTGTTGTTGTTCTTGTTATTTTATTGCCACAAAGTGTGAGAATATTTCTAGACTTTGTGACGTCTTTTTAGTCTTTTGTTTATCGGTCAGTTTTTTTTTGAATTAAAAAAAAGCAAAAACTTCGATTAGTTCAATCGATTTATCACCATGGGATGCCAATTGTTGCATCCAAAATGCAACAACAATAAAAAACTAACATTTTGGAAATCTAGAACAGATTGTAGTAACCTGTCTACAATCTATAATCAGGTTACAATTGTCAAACAATTAGATCAGAACGTGTATTTTTAACATTCAAACGATAGATACACAATTTCAGGCAATGAATCGATTGATTTATTGCTGACAACATTTGTCAACTGTATTACTTTCGTGGATCCTTTTACTTGCAACTGTCACCTGTCGATCTACGCGTACATATAAATGTGTGGAGCATCGCTTTCAAGTGTAACAAATCATCATCACCATGTACGTTGCTTTAATTTTTCACATTCAATTCGATATTGAAATTTATTAATTATCGATTATTTATCAATTTCATAGAGATGACAACAATAAGCTATTGATTTTTCGATTTCGATTGAGTGTATACAAACATTATTAATAATGATACTCCAAAACAAAAAAAAATACGATTTATGTTCTGTAAACTTTATATTTTACGTGACCTTTACCCACAAATATGTATTTCTGGAAAATTCTTAGAAAATCTGATCTTTAAAGGTGGACAACAGACGAACCCATTTCAAATTGGGTTTAAAAGCATTACTTGTAGTATGGTTTTGTTTGTTTAAAGCAGTCAACAAGTTCTGTTTGAAAGTAATTTATAGTGGCGGTGATATCTTACGGGATTGTCACTGTATTCAGCTGTCATACGCTACGGTTACACAGCCCTCTCTGGTTCCTTTCAGGCTTAGCAGCTTAAACTAAACATTTTTATCATTAGACACTTCTATATTGATAAGAGTGGGGCAAACAAAACACTGATATTATGAAAAATTAAGAAAGATATCGAAACAAACTAGTTCCAGAAAAGAACTTTTCAATATCGGAAATTCCCGCAGATGCTAGATAGCCTTTGCAGGCAGAAGTGTCGGCAATTCAGGCTGCGGTGAAAATTATTGTGGACAAAAAGGTTCACAGTCGAAAAAGCACCATACTTTCCGACAGCCAAGCGGCCATCAAAGCATTGGATTCTAGTGTGACAAACTCCAAGACTATGTACGACTGTCGCAGATGTCTCAATGAGATGGCGAACCGATATGATGTTTGTATCACATGGGTACCGGGACATAGAGATATTCCCGGCAACTGTAGAGCGAATGATTTGGCCAGAAGGGGCACGACCATCGAACTCTCTGATGAATTCTCTACGTTGGAGATTCATTTGGGTACCTGCAGGCTTGTAATTGACAATGCAATCGTGGACCTTGCCAACAGTAGGTGCGCAGCTTCGGATAAGGGCAGAACGGCGCAAAAAAGCTGGCCAAGGCTGGATAGGAGGCGCACGGCGACTCTGCTTAAGCTCCAAAGAAGCAGGCTCAGCGCTGTTATCGGGGTTATTACGGGACATTGTATTATAGGAACGCATGCGAGGCGTATTGGTCTTGGACACCTCGCGAATGATTTCTGCAAAAGCTGTGGAGATGAGGAAGAGGATGAAATTATTTTTCACCTACTGTGCACATGCCCGGCACTTGGTCAAAGGAGAAAGAAACACCTGGGTGCCTACTACATGGAGGACCTAGATGAACTGTCATGCATGGATATTGGCAGTTTGAGTCGCTACATCGGAAGCGCCGAGTGGTTCCTGGAATAGGGTGGAATGTAAAGCTGTGGTATCACAATGGGTCCTTTGTGCGGCCTAAGTGTATCTATCGAGGGGACAGCCATTTCTACCTACCTACCTACCTAGATCGCCTTACTAAAACCATTGAAAAAAACCCCAGCCGAGAATTTTGAGTACGCGGGGTAAACAATCACAAACCCTGCAGAAAGAGGGGGTGGTCCAGAATACTAATTCTTCTCCTTAACCCGCAATACCCCATCAAAAAACCTATTAAAGATCCATTCCGTTCCGTAAACGCCGTAGTCCAGTAGGTAGCTTAAACGAGGCGAGCAAGTGGTTCAAACCCCATGAAAACTTTCTCATAACATCTGTCGTTCGAAGTGTACTTTAAACTGTAGATTCCTGCATTTATGAATAAAAATTAAGACATACAACATGAGTGGTTTTAGAAGCTAGGTTGTAATTGTGACTCTAGGGGTTTCAACTAAAGTTTTTGCTGTTTGTTAGCCTACTGAATACATACATACATAATTGGCCATTACAATCCTTCAGTCAGGATTACGGCCTAGCTTATCACACCACTTATATTGAGTGCGTTAATTTTATACATACACACATAAGTGGCGGGGCCTACAGTTTAAAGTCGACTCCGAACGACAGGTTTTTGCGAAAACTTTCATGGCAATTTTTTATTTACTCTCAGAGTTTTTGCTAGAAAACTGCTGAGGGGAAGTCGCCGAAGAAATATTTTTTTCATATTACGTTTCGATGTCTGATCTTTGGCTCGAACCCGGGCTTTACGTCTAATAAGCGAATACACTATCTACTAGACTACTGCGACTACTAACCTACTGAATATGAAATCAATATATAATAGGGGAACGTGTGTCCAAAATGCTGCATTTAACTGTAATACTCGTCCTGGTCATAGAGCGATTTCAATTGCAGAGTATTGATCAAGAGAGTATAAACTTCATACGCTCTTTTGCCTCAATGTTCGACAATAGAATTTTCTACCGACTAAGCACTTTTTCTTTCCTTCTAGCTAAACAGATTCAAGTCTAAAGTCCATAGACATGTTGTAATGGCTACCTAAGTAAGTATTCTGTTACAAAACGATCCAACCTAAGTAATCTTCCGTTTTTCACCATCAAGATTCCACTCTCTATCTCACCACTTAATCAATCAGCACTGAGTAGTGTCTTAGAAGAGATCTAACAGTCCGTTCCATCAGTTTCGAATCTCAGTTCGTCTGTAACGCAACACGGTATTACCCTAATAGTTAAGTAAGTACCGATACCATAGCATTGCTCCCTGTCTGGAAAAACCTCCGACAACAGTCTTATGAAGTCAAATATTCTAAACACATTTATAATCCGTAAACTCTCCTACCCTAGTCTATTATAAGAATTTCTAAAATAATAATTATTAGGTGAATATGTCAAGGGAGGAGACCATCATTTAATGAAGTCTTTTTATACATAAAATATTTCATCATAAATGTCCAAAACTAATCGCACTAAAACTGATAGATTTCTAAGCTAAGCTGCTAAGTACATGTGTTCTTGATGGGAAATCCTATCTTCAAAGTAGCAACTCACAGCAACACTATTACGCGGTAAAAATCATAGCTTGGGAATGTGCACAGTCACTATCTCTCTCTCTTCCTCTCTCAATCATTGGAAGAGCATTCTAACCTCCATATTATGCGATTTATTTAGAAAATTTCAAATCAAAAGTTTTTCCAAATGAAAATTTTATTCTTCAGCAGTGGCTTAAATTTCTTGCCAAAAGAAAAACAGGAAAGAAATCCACACGGATTAATTTTTTGTGAACAAATGATGAGCTTCGCAACCACAGCGATTTAGCGTGGGTTTTTCCAAATCATGCGTATTTACCCACATTTAGTGAAGGTAAAAATTGGTTTTCAATTCCTGTGTTCGTCCTTTTTTTCTTTCTTTGTTGCGGTTTAAATTGTGTGGTTGGCTGCACAGCCCATGTCTATAGTGAATAGTGGGTATGTCCAGGGAAACGCTAAACGATGTCATTATCTGTTTAAATACAGGCATTTAAAGCAAACACTTCCTCTTCTTCTTCAATGTGTCTGTCTGGCTATAATCTCTCAAAGAGATAAAATTTTCCCAGATTTTCATTGTTTTGTTTTTCCTTCTTTTTCTTTTGAATGTTTTTTCCCAAAAATGAGTGAAAGTGTTACCTTCTGCTAATGAGAGGTCCTTTATCTGCTTTATAATCGCCTGTTTAGTGTGTGTTTTTGGTGACGAGCAATAATCCTGACGCCAGTCTTATGAAACCGCATATTCCAGCACATACATACATATGTACATACATTAGCCGATGGACAAACACTCTAAACGACTGACTAACACATTATCTGCACGTACATGCATATGTAAGTATGTACGCAACAATATGCAATGGAATGCAAGATTTCCATTCCATTTACAGCAACACATGGCACAGGCTACAACTACATATTTATTCTTTCTCTCGAAGGTAGTTAAAGAAAAGGTAAGGTAAGGTGAGGCAAGGAGGTAAATATTGCATAAAAATTATGATTTTTTTCTTTATGTTTCTATTTTCATGTCCTTTTATTTTTAGTATGTGTGGTTCTTGTGGTATTTTTTTGGGTGTATTTCTAGAGCTAAATTATCTGCGATAATCCTTTACATGTGTTTCTAGTGTCTTCGTACACCGCCGCCATGCCATAAAACGCTACACAGTTAATCTGTGTAAAACCTTTTAAAATTTCAATTTTATCCTGCTGCTGCTATTATTATCCTTATTTATAACACTTTTTCAAATAAATCGTTTTCCTTTGTCGATTCTTATCAAACGAATTCAGCCAAAAAATCTCTGTCGTTTTCAGTTTTCATATTAATTATCAATGCACGGAACCCGGAAAACACACAACAATTCAGGGAAAGAATTATTTTGTCATGTGATAAAGACCTTAAACGTTCTTATTTTGCGTAATCTTATCCTTTCTTAAAGGATTTACAATACTATGCATATTTTTGTAATATACAAGGGGTGGTCAGTTTTGGAATTAAAGACAACATGCATCTGCCTGTCCAAATTTTAATAAGTTGAGCCATTTAGCTTTTGTTCGACAGCCATTGTTAGCAGATTAGCGCATGATTTCATTGGAAAATTGCGAAAATCCATGAATTAGGCAGCGAATTTCTGATCAATTCTATGGATTTCTTGTTTCTTTTGTAAACGCATTAGAGAAGGTGAACAATTTGAATTCACAGAATTTTTTTGTTAACTAAAGTTGTATACACGTGGGCTACATACATACATTTTAAAACTTCACAGGGTAACAGTATACAGGCATATATTCTCTATTCAATATAGGTTTGGCAACTTCTAGAATCTCAATTTTGATTTGTTATTGTCATTTTTATATTTTCTATCCATCGCGGTTGTTCTGCATAGTTTTGTAATTGTAATGTCATCTTTGTTTTCCCTGTGCTATCCCAGTATTATATCTATTCTCATAATTACTTTGAAGTTTTACAACAAAATGGTGGCTTGATGTTTAAGTTACTTGACTACAAATCTAAGTAATCGAAGTTAGAATATCTTTACCTATACCTAAAGAAATTTCATCAAGAAAGTCCATAGAATTTAAGAAAAAGTAGTGGCCTTCAATCCGCTTCATATAAGAGGCTTCGGTCAGTAGACTTCTGCCAAAAATGTCAGAAATTTATGAATTGTTGGCAACGAATTTATCTCTCACTTCCCCTACTTAAGTTATCGGAAGGAGTACTAACACAATATCTTTATGGTGGAATAGAATTCAGGCGCTGTAGTTTTTTTTAGAGTTTTTCATGTTATAAAATCCGTCAAGCTTTTGGATTCATTTCATATTACAGGTTTCCTGTCTCGTAAGTAGTGGAACTATTTGTGAGTTAGATGCATTACAACCCTTCAGTGAGGATTACGGCCTAGCTTCTCACACCACCCATGTTGTGTGCCTTAATTTTATACGTGAGCGGCGGGACCTACAGTTTAAAGTCGACTCCGAACGACAAATTTTTGAGAAACTTTTTCATGGCAGGTTTATTTACCCTCAGAGTTTTTGACAGAAATCTGCTGAGAGGAAGTCGCCGAAGAATTTTTTTTTCATATTTCGTTTTGCTGTCACACTACCTACTAGACTACGGCGAGTTAAATATCGTGATCAAATTATCCGCAATAAAATTTCTTTGGGTCATTACTACCCTTTAGTGCGGCTTAGCTGCTACCTTCTCACAGCACCCATTTTGTGAATGTTAATTTTATCCATGAGTTGTGGGATCCCACTGAGAAAATTTTCATATCAATTTTATTTACTCTCAGAATTTTTGCCAGAAGACTACTTCTGAGAGGAAGTCGTTGAAGACCGTCAAATTTACTCCTGAGAGGAACTCGTCGAAGACCATCAAATTTTGAAAATCAATTTTCTTAGTTCCTAACAAAAAATTGTTCCTTCTAATAAAATCTTTCTTGCAACAGGATAATCCAACAACACATGCGGATTAAATATTATTGGCCTTGATAACTTATTTGCATTGTAATCTTAAATCTCTGGCAGCGTTTGTTTATAAAATTTCTTTGAAAACTTTTCTTCAATGAACAATATGGAACGCATGACAACTGTTGCCTTTGTTTACATACTTCGTTGAAATTCGAACAACAAACATGCCACACAAGTGGCCAGCCTTCGTACTCTCCTTTTTATCAATCCCCCCCAACAAAACTTTCTTTTGTTAAAGACTAAAATTAAAACACGAGCAGAGATGTTTTCATTCTTAAAATTGAAAAATTCAATAAAAAAAAAACTAATCGTTGTTTATCGGGAATAACACTGGTAAACAACTAAAGAACAAATTTAAAGTGAATCCAATTCATTTGTTAACAATTAAAAATTTAATTCTTGTCTATTCTTTCTTAGTTTGTTTTTTTTAGTTAAAACAAGAGGATATTTCCAGTAACTACACACAGGTTATAAGTTATGTTTTTAATAACAACAACAACAACAATACAATACATTCACATCGATTTACACTATAAATTGGTCCTATTTTTAAACCACCACGATGCCATAATGTCTGGCACAAATACGAGTCTTTAATGAAACGCACACACACACACACACAAGCAAGAGACTTGAAAAAAATATGTAGTTGTGTTTTATGTATCTCTTTACTTTTGTATTGTTTTGATTGTGTTGTTGTTGTTTTGTAATCTCTTTGTTTTCTGGCCAATAAATTTCCCAATTAAAAAGGACTTGACATTTTGTATGAAATTTTCTATTGCCCTGACTACTACTACCAACACCCATCCATCCATACGCACACATAACTGCTCACTAGGATGCCATAATAACAAGCCCCTCTCAGTTAATAATAACAGTAGTAGTAGCAGTAGAGAAAAACAGAGAGAGAGAGAGCGAAAATAAAAGAGCAAGAAATAATTTTATTTTTTAGGGATGTTTTTTTCTCCCTTAATTACAAATAAGTGTGAGTATATTTGTTGCTGGCATGTAAGTTTTTTTTTTTTGTATTTTTTTTGCATATTTTTAGGGAAGTTGTTGCTGAAATCACATCAATGTGCAGTTTACACGATACAACTTTGCATACGTAAGTAAAGTCAGACAGAAAATATTGTAGAAATTCATCCATACAGTAGTTTTTCGATTTAACAAACATAATTGTTGTGAAATGTTCGTTATATTCAGCACTAAGTTAAAAAGGAAAAGCGTCCTACTTTTTATCTAATACTCAAAGAGTATGTATGAAGTATTTTTAATACATTGCTATTCTTCCTTTTAAGTTAATATAATTGAAGTTTGGAAAAGTATAAAAAGAAATCGATTAAAAATCTCAATAATACGAAAAGTTTGGTGAATAAGAAATAAAACCTTAAAATTTTGCAATAAAATAAATAAATGTGAAAAATAAATAAATAATATCACTCATAAATCGGTCAAAATAGGATAAAAAAAATAGAATGGTGTAGGAATCGGATCTAGTGGGTTGAAAGAAATGATATCAAGGATTCCAAACAGTTTTCGTTGCCATCGGGTAACTTTTAGTACCGGACATATAGCCGACAAGGCCAAGATGCGAAATAGCTATTGAACTAAGGATTCCAAAACAGTTTTCGTTACGTTCGGGTAACTTTTAGTACCGGACATATAGCCGACAAGGCCAAGATGCAAAATAGCTATTGAACTAAGGATTCCAAAACAGTTTTCGTTACGTTCGGGTAACTTTTAGTACCGGAGATATAGCCGACAAGGCCAAGATGCGAAATAGCTATTGAACTAAGGATTTCAAAACAGTTTTCGTTACGATCGGGTAACTTTTAGTACCGGAAATATAGCCGACAAGGTGAAGATGCGAAATAGCTATTGAACTAAGGATTCCAAAACAGTTTTCGTACGGTCGGACAATACTTGGGATCATAGATGTATACATACGACGAAGTTAACTTTTTTTTCAAATTAGCAAAAGGGTGCTCTATGTAAATCAAGCAAACTTTGATAAATCGTGATTTAAAATTGTGCGGTATTCGGATCTAGTGGACTATATAGCTATTAGACCAAGGATTCCAAAACAGTTTTTGCTATGGTCGAGTAAACTTTGGGACCGACGAAGTTAACTTTTTTTTTAAATTAGCAAAAAATAAGGTGCTCTATATAAAGCGTTCAAAAGAGGATGGTGGGTAGGCCTGGTATCAAGGATTTTAAAACAATTTCTGTTACGGTCGAGCATTACATAGGATCGAAGATATCGGTTACGAAACTAATATCTTTATCATCAACCAAAAAAATGCAAGTCATCGACAAAAAAAAGGCAAGTCATCGACCAACAAAATGCAAGCCAAAAAAGCTAGGTTGTAATCCTGGCTAAAGAGTTGTAATAATCAATTAAGTAAGCAAAATAATGTTTTTAAGAAACATAAAAAAATGTCAAAAACAAATGTATGAAGTCACTACCCTTATAAATAATGCCCTTATACTTGTAATACAAACCACCATTTTTTAATAAAAAAAACATGTTTTCCACCCTCTTTTCGATTTAAATCGAATTCGAAAAACAATTCGCAACAAATAAGCGAAATATTGACATTGTATTGTAGCTGAAAACAGATCTAAAATCTATTCATTGTTCATACATATATTTCTTGCACTCTATTAAGAAGTCAATGTCAAGCAACGATTATTTATTTGATGCTGATCTCTTTTTTTATAATAAAACTATAATTCTTTCGACCGAAGATAATTTTAAGAAAATTTCTTTAACAGCAGGATTCTAATTTTAGTCTCCCTTGTTTGTTTTTTTTTTTTTTTGGCAAGTGTAGAGCAATTGTTTTACTAGATGAATGGCCTAAAGCAACGGACAGACAGAGACACAGTTTGTGTGTGGCAATTCCATAATTATGATGTTGTTGGGATTGTTTGCAAAAAAAAAAAAGGAATAGAAATTGTATAAGAAATTACATTACATTCAAAGATGATACATTTTTTGCTTCTAGTACTATATCTTCCTTCATTCTTGTCGAATTTATTTATACGTTAAGAAAGAACTGGACCACCAACAGTTGTTTGTTTACCTATTGTGGTATTGCTATTATGATCATCAGTACTGCTATCATGGTCGATAAATGAAAACGAATGAATGAAATGCCTTCTAGGGTTTCGTATGTCACAGCCTAAAAAGGCACCATTGTTGGTAGACTGCTTGACGGGCTGGCAATTGTTACCATTTCTTTAACTTCTGTTGCATCAATTCATTTTGATTCCAGAAATTAATACATCAAATGTATCCTTTTGTTATCATTTCATTATTATATAAAATGTTGCTGCATTGTTTCCTTGGCCAAAATATTTATTCGACTACTAGCGCATATCCCCCACAGTGTGGGAATCTCAACTTTGGAAGTCTTCTTTACGGTTGTATTTTGGTTGCATAACTCGTATGATATCATTTAAAATGAGTCGCCGTTTTATAAAACTTTGTGGTTTAGTTGAGAAATGTGATGAGAACAAATTAACATTCATTTGTTGGCCAAGTTTTCTTCGCAGAAAATTGGAAATCCGACGTTGGATAGAACACAGTCTAAGATAACCAGCAACTATAATAACAAGATTGTAACGCTCCCTAGATTGTAGTCCTCAAGTACAAAGACGTATAAAGGACCAATGTACACATGGGAAAAGATAGCTGGAACGGGAGATTAGAGCGACTGAATGTAATTGGGTTGGCATCAAACAAATTTTATAGGAATAGCATACGGAAATTTTAGGAAGAAATAAATTTCTTTTCACGGATTGATGTGTAATACTCACCTCTAAGAAAACCGAATGATTCAGCAACAATGCGGATATCTGAGACTGGAATTTAGTGAAGCTCTCAACAACTCACTAGCTTCATAATGACAGATATTTTCGACTGGAGAAGTGCTTATTCCCCGCTGCGTTTATTAACACGTTGACTGCCCACGCCAACATTGACTTTTTGTTCATTTTCCAGAAGCCGGTTTTATTCGTAGCTACACAAAAATGGCAGGTTTAGTGAGTACGAGATAACTCGTAGGGAGCGCAATCTACGAGTTATCTCGTAGTTGGTAGTCAACGTGTTAAACTATTCAGGTTAACATTATAGTCTCCCGTTAATATAAATGTATCTTGTGTAAGAAACTCTGTCGAATGTAGGCCATGGTATTGGAACATAAATCAGCTGAAAGTAGATTTTATTTTCATTTCCATTCTAGATTAAAGCAACTATGACTTGTTGTGACAGATTACTTGTCAAAACAAAAAAAAGAAATTCTTAAGAAAACTATTTTTGCCGTAAAACCTATTAAACGTCTTTAGGAAAGCAATTCTTGTAATTGCACCAGTTTTTTTTAGCACATGCTATGGGAGATAAACCTTCTTTTGTACACTGATTACGTTTCCTTTTTTAGGTAATTCATCAAAATTTCTGAAATAAAAAACTGTCACAACAATTAAAAATGAATTGTGTTAAGGAATCCCTAGAAACTCTATTATTTTTTGTAATTATAACGTCACCAGGAACTCACAAGTTGATGTCACATTAAAAAGAGATGGAGAGAGAGATTCTTCAAATTTATCTCAAGTCATCACAAACAAGAGAGTAGTTTCAAAGACTTAATGCATAAGAGTCTGTAAATATTTTGCAAACAAATCAATTATCCTGATAAAAAAAAAGAAACAAAATAATTTGAAATAAAGAAAAACTGACAAAAAAAGAAAGGAAGAGGATGCTAAGGATATGACAAAACCTACTCATTACATTTAGGCACATAAACAAATACATACTAAAACAGGAGAGGAAACTAGATTGTAGTTGAAGAATATACAACTAGACTAAGCAGTGAGGGAAAGAGAGAGAGAGCGACAACATTTAATTCATCATCCATCACATTGATGACTTTCCTTTTCTTCTTGTCTTTAATTTCTTTCTTTCTTTTTTTTTGATGGCAGCTACTTCCTTAAAATTGTTGGTGTTCGTTTTTTTTCTTTTCTTTTTTGCGTACTCTCTTGTGTGTTATCTTAAAGGTTTTCAATGTGTTTGGTCTACTCTGTGTAATTGTAGTTGTTGCTGTTGTAAAGGAATTATTACAATTCAATTAGATTGTGTACAAATTATATCATCATTAGCTAATGCTTGTTCTACGTCTTGTGTGTTTTCTATTTTTTGTTATTTTTGTTTTTGTTGTAATTGTTTGGTAACATTTGATGGGAAATCATTTGAAATTATTTTTGTTTTCTGTTACCAGCACCCCAAGGATTTTATGCATAAATTTACCCACACACATACACACATACACATTTTGCGTTCATGTATTTAACATTTTGTATAAAGTAAGGTTATGTTTACAGTTGCTTTTGTTAACCACACAGTAATAAATCGATCACTTCCGTTTTCTGTATTTAATAGGCCTTCATCTCCCACTGTTACGTTGATTTGTTTGTATTGAAATAATAATCATTTGGGAAATTAATTAATTTAAATAGTTTTTCTAATTCCAATTTGTTGTTGCAAATTTTATTTTCATTGCTTCCAAAACTACCCGCTGTTCGTTTGACACTCTGTGTTGATGTGTTAAGAAAATTTAAATTTTGTTTAGAATGGAAAGAAGGATCGTTACATAAATTGCATCAATTTGCAGAATGTCTCATAAAATTTAAGGTAATCACAGACAGTGGTAGTTTAGTGGTAGTTAGTATAATTCCATTCATGTCAAATATGCTCAGATTTTTTGATAACTTGTTGTCAATCGCCTATAAAAATCAATTCAATTCTATTGTCAAAAACTAAGATAATAATTTTCCTCATGAAGCAGGGACCATCTATTAGCCAAAGCTGGTGTTTCCAATCAAGGAAAAAGAAACTAGTACAATGACTTACAAACGTGCTACGCGGATGAATGCAAAATGTAGTAGAAATAGTAGGGTCCAGAACATGTCAGTAATGTTAAGCATGTCCATCACATTCTTTGAGGCCAAACTCTACGCAATGATCGAAATGGAGGGAATCGATTGGTAGGAAATATATGCATTAAGTAAAATTATCTTCGAGCAGACAAACAGTGCTCAAGGCTTTTAGCAATTGGACAGTACACTGCCATAACTCGATCACTATCGTAAACATTAAAAGCCAAATTACTCGGATACGCATTCACGACAATAGGGACTCGAAGGGAATAAGTTGATCAACACCATCATAAATTGCAATATTAGTCTCGATCAAAAAGTTTCTCAACTTAGACACTAAATTCAGAAATTTTTTCTGAAAGTTGGCAAAAAGTCACTTACAAGTCACAATACCTGCAATAAGTTGCGCAAAGAATGCAATATTCGAAACCATTATCTTTTCATTAAGGCTTTGCATCACTTCAGCACCTTTAAGGCGAAAGTATCAGCCATTCAAGCTGTGCTGAATATTATTAAGAATGAAAATATCTCTTGGAACAAATTCCAAGTGGCTGTTAAAGTTATCTGGAATAGACTTCTGCGGTGACAGAGCCGTATAATTTTCAATTCCTGTGGGTACCGGATTATAGTAAACTACAGATATGGTATAACCAGCGATCTTTCGAGTAAGTTTCTGCATTGAGAACATTCAAGTTAAGAATAATTCTGTAATAGATGCACAAAATTACACCGTGGTGTAGTAGGTAGTGTGTTGCCTTATTAGACGTAAGGCCACGATGCAAACAACAAGACAGACATCTACAACAAAACGAAATATGCAAAAATATTTCTTCGATGACTTCCTCTGAGCAGATTGCTGGCAAAAACCTGAGAGTATAAAAATGTTATGAAAAGTTTCTCAAAAATATCTGTCATTCAGAGTCGACGTTGAACAGTAGGTCCCGCCACTCACGTAGAAAATTAACGCACACAAAATAAGTGATGTGAGAAATTATGTCGAATTCCTGACTGAAGGGTTGTAATGACCAATTATGCATGTATGTATGTAGATGGGCAAGATAGTGCAGTAAATCTGATCAAGGCTGTGCATTTTGTAAGCTATTGGAGCTATAGTTCTATACTACACCTATTTGTTTTTTAGACCTTCAGTTTCGTGAGGCGCGATTAAACTTTAATGTTTATCAGCTATTGGCTACCTTTAATAGCTGTCAGCTTTCGTCCTTCACGTATCTCACAGCGGCACCTTTGCATTAATCCAAGTAAAGAAGCTAGCAATTATACATTCTTCTTATCTAAGGTAATACACTTAACCTAGAAAGTAGAGTTATAAGCTGAGACTTATTTTGCTCTGTTTTCTGAAATAACAAACTTTACTGCTCTAGATTACATCTTCTACAATCCATAGATCCGAGAAAGTAACGGCAATATCCACTTAACGAATGTTAAATCCGAAAAAAATAACGAAAACTTGTAAAACATTACATCGCAATTAATTACTACCGATTCGAATTTTATTTTTATCGAATATTTAATCAAAAATAATCAATTAATTTAAACAAAAAAATAGAAATTAAGCTTAAAAAATAATGTGCAACTGGAGCTGGTACTGCAACTGCAACTGAACAAAAATCAATAGAATTCGAGTCTTGCATCTGTATCGTCAATTGTAATGCTACTGGGAACCTGATGTGGTTGCTTGCCAATACTGTAGTTGCGCACAAACAACAGAACGAGATTAATGATGTGCAGGCACATGATGACAATCACCAGATAATATGAATAGCCTAAGCTGGCATATCCTTCAGATGTAAACTTCAATTGTTGACGCAACGTATCGGTAATGGCGATATTGTAACACAATTGACTGCCAAATAATGCGCTCCAAAATGCCAGCGACCAAAAACAGCCAACAATTGCTATTGAATTCCAAACAAAAAGACCAAAAATATTGAAAATCCTTTCAACAGGATGCCATTTTAAATTGATCGCTGAGCATACGAGTGACATGACAGAAAAAGCAAATGCCAGACACAAGAACATTACACTGCAAACGTATAGGGAGGCGTATATGTATGATGAATTGTTGTTGTTGTTGCTGTCGTTTGTATCATTGATTTTCATTGTATTATTAAAGTGCAGTAAATGTGGTTGCGTATATTGTTTGCTGGTATAGAGACGCCTTTGCTCGCAAGGATCCAAATCGAGACCATGTAGAACACGTTTTAATTCATCTTGTCTGTGTTCTGCATCTCTTTGGCAGCTAAACATGCAGGCATTACGATCGATATCGCAAACAACTAAAAAAACAGAAATAGAATTGAAAAATTATTGTTCCGCAATTAGTTCTCAGAACTTGTTTTTCACTTGACTTACCCGTTAATTCAAATTTGAGAGTCGATGCCAACTGTTTACGTTCAACGGTACCACTGAAGAGCCCATAACTCACATTGCTTTGTAAGCGATCTGTTAAAACTGCTGTTGCTTCCAGCTTTAAAACAAAGAAAGAAAAGTAAAAAAGTTTTTTTTTCTCAGAAATATTGCAGCGACTTAATATACCCAATGTTCCGTACTCAGCGTAATGACATATAAAATACAAGCCATCAGTGATACAATTGTAGTGGATGTGATATATTTTTGTTGGTTCATATTGACTGGCTGACCTGTTTTGTTGTTCCGAATTTTCGAAAATTCAGTTGCTTTCAAGGCAAATAAACTTTTTGTAATGAAATCATTGAAAGTCTTGGAAATTCTATTGATGATACGCAATGACACTGTCTTCTATTGATTTAATATCTTATCTCGCTTCGACAATTTTATTGTTTAAAGATAAAATAATTCAGAAGCATCCATTTCTCTTTCTCTCTCTCTCTCTTGAACATTATTGTTATCGTTGAAAGAGCAAAACATTAGATAACGATGCTCTAGCATTCGAAAAGAATGCGCAGCATAACCTGTCATGGGTTTAGTTTGAGACAAAGAAATTGTAGCACAAAAAATGAGAAAAAATTCCGAGGTTCTAATGGGTGTCTAATTTAAAAATGCAGAATTCATAACACCGAGTGATGTATAAGGAATTGAGTTGACTCCATACAGTTTGTTATCGAACTTAAGCAGCGCATATAGTCATCGATAATGGCAAATAAAAAAAATCAATGTTTTTATCAAAAAAATGGAAAGAAAACGTGATATAAGGACAGTGAAATAGAGTGAAGTCGTCGTAGTCTAGTAGGTAGTGTAGCGACTTATTAGACGTAGGGTCACGATTCAAACCCCAAGTCAGACATCTTCGACGACTTCCTCTCAGCAGATCTCTGGCAAAAACTCTGATAGTAAAAACAAGATTTCCATGAAAAGATTCTCAAAAGTCTGTCGTTCGGAGGTCCTGCCGCTCATGTATAAAATTAACGCACATAACATAAGTGGTTTGAGAATCTGGGTCGTAATCCTAACTGAAGGATTGTAATGACCAATTATGCATGTATGTATGAAAGAAAAGTGCAGAAAACAAGCAGAGGGACTATTCAAGATGAATATAGACACCTTAGCTAGGTCAATGGGACTGAATATTCATGGTGAACTACCGTTCCTTTAATGAAAATCGGAATTTAAAGCTCCTTGGTGAAGTAAGATATAAAGGTACGTACAAAAGTCCTCTTAGTTAGGCTTGACGATCTTCAATCTAAATTATTTGATTGATAACATGTTGCAACGGAAATTAAAGCCCTGGCTGCCACTTTACTCTCTGCATGCCTTTTTCTAAGCATCTTCACACTCCGTACTAAACCCACGCGTAATACTAATTTTACACTAGAATTCCAAACAGTGAAGACTATTTCACTCACATGGTCTGGTTTGAATCTAAACTCAGTTGTGATATTAGATTTTACACTAGGATTTCAAGCAGTGAAGACTATTTCACTCACATGGTCTAGTCTGAGGATTTATGGAACTCTGCAGTACTAAGCTCAAGAATAAGGAAGGCAGAGTAACAGAAATGTTTGTTCAATTATGTTTCGACATAGACTTTAGTAATTTTTCTCAACTTTCTTGGGCATTCCAATAAAACTATTGTTAGTAGTTATCGAAACGATCACTAAATTTATTAAACTTTCTTGCTGATTTTCAGATGTATTCTAAAGAAGTCATCCATGCTTTAAATGGAAAGGCCTAATACTGATTGTCAAGACGGATTAATCAGAACTTGTCTGTTAGTAGTCTCCGCCGGTATCACGACGCGCCGCAGAATTTGCTTAAGTAAGCTTTGAAGTGAAATGAGCTAGTTCGTATGCCACTGTTAAATAGAGATGAAATTAAAAATATTGCCACGGTATTGATACCAATTCATTGTTATTTAAATTGTAAACATTAAATAGATTTCAATTTCAATAAGAATTTGTTTAAAGTTTGTACTTAAACTACATTTTATTCAAAAAAACTTAACATTTTAAAATGACTTAAAAAACCATTTCGTAAATAAAATTAAAAAAAATAACTGAAGAATGAGTTTCAATGAATAGCACTAAATAAAAATAAAATAAGATAAAATTACAAGTACATAAGTATGTAAGTAGGTAGGTAGGTAAGAGATGTAAAATAAATGCGTAAGTACATATTTCAAGGAAAATAAATAAATAAATAAAAATAAAAAGAAATTCTTTTACATGCAAAAGACAAAGTAAAAGAATGTAGTATGCATGTATATAAGTATACAATCAGTTGTTGCTTAATACATAAGTTGTAATGAGTAAATTAAGTAATACTTTAATGTGGTGATAAAAGAAAATTTAATTGAAAGCATTAAATTATGAGTAATTCAATTAACGAGATTCATTACTTTCAGAACAAAGAGAGACAGACACTACATATGCACATCTGCACACATATGTAGCATAAGACAAGATAAATTTAAATAATTTAAAAAATAAAGGCAATATTATGATTTAATTGTACAAAAGAATTAATCAATCCGACTTCCGTTTTCACATTTTGTTTACAAAACAAAATATTTCCTTTTTTGTTTTTGTTTTAAAATACAACACAACTTAATAGCGTAATGCAAACGGTTGCTTTTGTTTTGTTTGTTTTTGCCTTTTGTTAATACAACATTATAGCACCTTGATTCTTCTCCTCACTTGGCGGCTCTAAGCGCTGGCGATGTCGCCGTTCACAATGTCTGGCATACAAGAGTATTGTTAGGTTGATTAAAACGACTAGAGTTGATGCTATGACCAAATAGAAACTGTAACCCAGCGAAGCCAAGCCATGGCTATACCAATTGTGCTTATGATCCTCAAACGCCAGAACATTATGCTGTAGATATTGATAGAACTGCACAAGCCAGCAAAGAAACGCTACAACTTGACTAGCCGCTGACGATATATTGGAAGCTATTAGCACAATCATAGTGCCGGGCTTTTTAGAAGCCGATGCTGCTTTGAGTACAGCAGCAATGGCTGATATGGCACAGCTTAATAAACCAAATCCCGTACCCAAAGCGGTTATCAGCCAAAGCCAAAAATTCATAGTATCTGGTTGAGTTTGTATGAATGTATAAACTGTAGAAAGGAAAACAATTTTCGTTTCACTGTTATTGTGTATGTTTCTCAACTATAAGACGTGCTACGCTTACCATCAACAGGATAACTGCGTACACCAAAACCAGAATTCAGGTCTTTATTGCCATAGAACAGACCGTAGCTAACATCTCCACTTGATTCCTAAAAAAAAACGAATAAAAAAATTGGATTAAAAACAAATTTAAATATCGTATGTGGTTTACTTTACAAAAAGAAAACTGAAAGCATCTTACGTATAACTCTACATCTCATCAATTGTTTCTTAACATATTGAACTACAAAATCCTTAAGAAAATACGAATCTTAGATGGAAAGCCCGAATTTTTAAGTTTCTGTCAGAAGACGGCTGAGAGAAAGTCGCCGAAGAAATATTGTAAGACTGAAATAGAATTTCAATAAATACTTTCTCATAAATGTCATTCGGAGTCGACTTTAAACTGTAGGTCCCACCACTTCTGGATAAAATTAGCACAGACAAACTTGAGCGGTGTGAGGAACTAAGTTGTAATCCTGACTAAATGGTTGTAATGGTCAAGTAAGTAAGGAACCAGTAAATTTGTTACAGTAACAACCAAACCATATTTTTCTCGACTATAAGGCATCATTAGATACTCCTATAAGGGATTGCGTTTTTGCCATCGAACGGGATTATCAGTCTCTGACAGTATTAAACATTGTCAAGCAATGTTTTTCTTTTAGCTCCGCCGTTACCAGTGAAAATGAAAGGTGCTATAATAAGCTCAATAGATCATTGAATAGCAAAGTTCTGTCTCATGCGGCGAAACTAATTCTGTACAACTTGTTCATCTTCCTCCTGCTTCTCCTAGACGTGAAGTCATGGACTCTGTTACGCACCGATGTAACTGCCTTGCCCGTTAGTACTTTCTTCTGTTCATAATTTCTGTCATAATTTTCCACTTTAAAATAAAGGAAAAGCAGTATTAAGTATATGGGGTTTTAGTTCCGAAACGCCTTATAAGTTGGCAAAGAAAGACAAAAAACAGATAAGTTTGAATAATGCCTGGTAAGAGATCTGGCTAACTCATTATATCCGCCAAACAGTCTGATAGGGCTGACAACATACCACCTCAAATGCTTTTGAACAGCACCCAAATGTCGTTCACTCCCCACCACCGTTAAGGTGCTTAAAAGTCGTTTAAAGTTTCTGCTTAAAAAATCTTTTTTAGGTTTTTTTATTATTATTTTTTATTAATAAACACTTTTTATATGTGTTAATACATATTTTTAGTCATCTTAAGTAATTAAAACAACAAAATTATAATTGCAAACTACCGCCGCAACTTGTTTTGTTTATTATTACTTTTCTTTCTTTCTACGTTTCTTTTTATAATTTTCTTCTACAATAAACAACAATAATAATAGCAACAACAAATAAACTTACCGTTGAATTACGTTTCTTTGGTGTTGCCCTAACCCAACTGTTGGTGGTCAAACTGACCAACAGCAGGCCAATCGCTATGCAGCTGCCAAAAAATGTGGAAAAGACCAAAGCCCGAATTCTTAGAGACATTTCGTAATGCTTAGCAATAAAATTTTTAACACAATTTTTTAAAAAATTATTTCTTTTTTATTATTAAATTAAACCGGCTTTTATAGAGTTTATGGTGGTGTTGTTGCTCTATCAGAGGGTCTGTCACACATACTCACAACACCCCAAGAGAAATATAAACAAAAATATGCAACAACAATTTCTATTTAATATTATTTGTTGCTGTCGCATATAAAAGAGTTTAACAACAAACTTGTTTTGTTTTAAGAAAACATGCCAAAGCAAGCAATAAAACTCAACAACAACAAAAAGAAAACAAAAATATTTTATTAAATTAATTTCTTTGTATTTCCTGAGTAATAATTCGCTTATTGTTGTTGCTGTTATTGTTAATTATTATAATACTACAAGTAAATTGCTTTTCTCCTTTTTCGGCAGATGCTCATGAACAAAAAAAACTTCACTGACAATACGAAGCCATAGAAAAGTTTGGAATTTTCCTTTAAAATCTCTTTTTCAATAACATTTTCACTTAATTTTATTGGTTTTCTTTTTTTGTTGTAAAGAATTTTAAAATTTTTGTCACTCGTTAAGCCAATTAATTAATTTTTAAATTCACTTTAACTTTAAATCAAATTTTGTTTGATGTTCTTCTGCTGTTTTATAATTAAAAGAAATTTTTAAACAAAATTATCTCCACTTTGCGTTGTGCGATCTTCGCTTCAATTGAGTCTACGTCTGCTGCTTCTTCTTCTTTTTTTTACTTGCACTTGCTATTGTTCTCTTTGTTTATGTTATTTTGAGAAATTAATTAATTTCGTTGCTGTTTCTTTGTTTACAAACACTTTATGAATACATTAAACTCTTAAAACAAAAACGTTTATGTTTTAAATATACTTTGGACTTGCATTTTTGAATAATTTTAAATTTTGTTTATAAAAAAAGCCATTGTTCAATTGCTCATTTGTACGCTCTGTTAAAAGACTGCCTTATCGCCCCCACATGATAACATTGTTTTCTGTAGTTATTGTGAATTGTTACTTTTGTATGAAAAGTATTGCCATAGTGTTTGAAGTATTGTGGTTCAAACATACTTTTAAGAATTTTAATATGGTTTTGATTCTCATGGAAAGTGGTCATAAATAAATAAAGTCTTCAAAATACTTTCTATAAACTAACTGTCTGACTTCACTTACTTAATTCATTATCGTGTTAACACAAATCTATATCCAATCAGGGGTTCATACAGTATACATAAGAAACCATTCCGACTACAAAATAAATTAGACTACTGCAGTAATTGTTTCATTGGAGAGTTCATTCAAAGATGACAGAAAATAAGAAGTCGAGAACTTGCGCATCTTCGTAAAAAAGCCAAGCAATTATACTTGAGTTGTAAGCTTGGTTTCTCCCTCAGATTCACTTATTTAACAGAAATTGTTCTAGAAACTGCTAAGTCTTGCGGTATTCCTTCGTAAAGGGCAGTGGTGTGGAAACATCGTTGTAGAATAGTGGTTCACCATGCGATTTTATTTATTCGTGTGCCATTCACGTTATATTTTTTATTAATTCAACCATAACGACGAATTATTCATAAGTATGGCAACTCCTACGATAAGTCTTACCATTTTTTAAACATTTCTTTTTCTATGACATTTCATATCGATAAAACAGTTCAAGAGACAGCTATTTTGCAAGAAACACAAACACAAAACGTAAAAGAGCAAGAAAAAAATTTGGTTAAAGAAAAATATCAGTGTAAAAAAATTTTCGTTTTGTAAAATTACATGAACAAATTTATTAAATTCAATCATTAAAAATAGAAAACCAAATACAACAAATTTAAATCATATAATAAAACCATGAATAATTAAAGGCAAATCAAACAAAAAGGGTAAATACAACAAAATAAGAAAAAAGAAAAGAAATTGCTTAACAAGCACACGAAAAAATACCAAAAAAAAATTGTGGCCCAATGTAAATAAAAAAGTGCACCAGGAATATATAAGAAATAAAATAAAAAAACTAAACGAAACGAAAGAAAATGATTATGATGATAATCATAAACCAAGGAAGAGCTAACCACACAACGACAACAACAAAGTGAAAGTTGTAAAAATTTTTTCGGGGGCTTTTCTTTTTTAAAACGAAAATGTTTAATAAGTGTTTTCTTTTAAAAAAGCAAAAAATATGCAATAACTACATATGAACAGGGGCGAGGATGAGATGAGTGTGATAAGTACGGTGTATGTAAATGTGTGTTTTGATGGTTGAATGAATGGATCGACAGGCAGACGGACCGATTTCTGATTGGCAAATAAAAGTAATAAATTATTATTGTACATTTGTTCCATGGATGTATGTGTGTGTGTGTGTTTGATGTATGTTTAAAGTACACAAGTGCTCTTTAATAAGTTTTAATTTGTCTCTTTTTTTTATTACTTTTGCCCCAATCAATCTAAACCAACAAAAACATCAACCATAACAGTAGGGCTGATATTCATTTTGTTATTGTATTTGGTGTTATTGTTATGAAAATAATATTTTGGTTTCTCAAATCTTACATACAATATTTCATCATAAAGTGTTAGTGGCTGCTTTTTTTCGTATTTATTTTATAAATTTATAGGCAAAATGCAAAAGAAAAAATTAATTAAAATGAATCTACTAAACAATAGACAGTAAATAATAAAAAAAATAAATAAATATTTACGTAAACCCAGTTATAAACAAAAGAAATAAGAGAGACACACAATAGCAATAACAACAACAATGTTATTTGAGAACGAAAGAGAAGTGCTATAATTTGGAGAGTCACATTTTTTTTAATTTTATTTTATTTCGTAAAATTGATGAAATTAAAAGAAATTTTGTTTTGAAATTAACAATCAACCTTAATTTGAAAAATATTTTAGAATGGATAATATAAGTAAATGCCCGTGATTTGAACGTTAATTTGAGGAAAACTAATATCCATATGGTGCTGATAGGTGTGACGAGAAGTGGTTGAACAATATTTGGCGGGATTTACTTAGAACAATTCTGTTAACGGCAATGAAACCGGAATAAAATACTGTGCTGTGCTATGTACGCCTCGTGGCAGGTTAGGTTAAATACAACGTTTAATAATTAATATTAATGGCGCCGAAATTACTGAGACTGCCAAAATCAGTTTTTTTTCTCCATCAATATGCAATTGTGCTGATTGCACAATACAAAGCGATCCAATTAGATGGGCCAAGAAACACTGAAAAGTTCTATTAACAGATCGGCTTTTTTATGATAAAAAGTTCTACTCAGGATCTCCACTCTAGTTCTGTAAATAAAAAAGCCAAAATGTGAGTGGGATAAGCTAAAATTTTTACGGAAACCATTATTTCGAATGACTAGTCATAACTATACCTGCAACGCGGAGAAGTCTTATGTGAGTACGAATCGCTGCAGAAGAACTTTTATTGTGACCAGCTTTTAAAGGCCACCTAGACTGTGCATCATTTTAATGGCAATTTAAGCAGACCAAGTCCGCAGTCATGCTTTCCTACACCTATTTCTGCTGGCTTACTAGCAACTAGTTTAGATCCAATGTTTGAATGTTGATGTATCCAGTCTCAAAATCTCATTTATCAGCAGTACGTTAGGCAGTGTACGTAAACAAGTAGATACTACCACGATAATTGGATCTAAAGATTGTCAACTAAACGGAAAACATTTTTTTTCAAAGGCTGGAACGAACCAGGCAGAAAGATCAGATGTTATAGTTTGAGGAACATGGCCTTTAATGCAAAAAAAAAAGAGAAAGCGGGATATGAAGAAAGATTCACATTTCAAAATGTTTAGTACCTAAGTAAGCATATACATTTCTGGGTACAGCATATCGCCGTGCTAGTATAGAACTATTTTCAAATGATATACTGGTCGATATATGAAGTCGAAATTTTAATTACGCTTTCATAAATCAGGTTCCTAGTAAACTAAATTATAATCATTTGGGCATCACTTTCTCCCAGATTTTATGGCCCCTCATAAAGAGGTTAATAAACAAAGGACCAAAGTATGGACCAAACAACCAACTGGTCACAAAATCTATCTAAGGTTGAGACCTTGAGACCTGTTTAAATACCTCAGCGTAACGATCAGCTGCCCCTATTTTTTCTTATTCAGGAAGTTTTATCAGTCAAATATCTTCGAATTGGTCTGCATCTAGACCCTGTTTTCTATTACCACTACACTTAATCTGTATGTTTTTGTTTTATACGATCCGTTTACAGTATTAAGACAAAAGGCACCAGTACCTTTGATTCCCTCTTACTTTCAATTTTTAAATAATATCCAGATATTATAAGATAGATAATAAGCAGTATAGTTAACTCGTATGACTTTAAGAATCTCTACCACATCCCTTCATTTGCAGACACCCGACATTCACCAATTTTGTTCCTACTACCTAGTCTTAACGTATGGTACTATTTTTTCATCATTCATTCCTTCAGCTCTTCTGAGAAGTAAAACCAAGAGAAAAAATCAGAAATAAATTTCAATTCTATTGAATTTTACAAAGATATTCTAAAGCATGACTTATGAAATATAACATTTTGAATATTTGAATTTAAATTTTATTGTAACACTTGCGATAGCACAACGTTAAAAACAATTTTAACAAAAATGCTAATGGATTACTAATGGCCCAATAAATAGTGTGAAATATTTCACGTTAGATCAGCGTCTATACTTGCTTCGCATTGTCTATAAAGCTGTAAACATACGGGAACTTTTTTTTTATTAAAAATTCAAAAATTTGTCTTCGTTTTCGTCTTTGTTACTATTTTACTGTATTATTGTGGTGAGGTGTGGTGTGGTAGGGTGGGGTGTATGGCGAAATGTTGTTGTGGTCTTTGTTGATTATTTAATGATTTACTGTTTCAACACAGATGACCAGGAAGTCAATGTCATTTAATTATAAATTTTTTACATTTCTTAAGTAAATTGTGCAGAAACTATGAACCGAAGAAACAATGAACAGATAGATTGGCAATATAGCAGCAATAATAATCATACATTACATACATATGTATATCGATGGCTTAATATAGAAAGGTCGTATCTTACATTTTCAGTACTTTTCAGGAGAAGGAAAAAACTTAATAAAATCTAATACAAAAGTGTTATGTTATGTTTCTTTTAATTACTGTAAATCAACTATTCGTCAACATAGGAACCTGAATTTTTCAGAGGATGTGTATGGCGGTTTTGCCTACCAGAATATGTAAAAATCCCGATTTTGAAAAAAACGAGATACGACCTTTCTATATTAAGCCATCGATATATAAGTATATTGTCTGTAGATTGCCAAAGACTGACGACTGAGACTACCTATGCCAGTGTAAGTGATAATATAGCAGTTGAGTTCACGATGAAGGCCATCAGTGACGTTTTTTTTTATAGAAATTCTTTCAAACAAATGAACTTTAATATCAGCTAAAGACATAATGAATGAATGTGTCGTACATATGTACATACATATGTATGTATGTATGTATGAATGATTTAAATTAGTTTAGTATTGTTTCTATAAATTATATGAAAGTAAAAGTAATTAATCTAAATGATAATAAATAGATAGAAGCACACACTCACGTATATATACATATTTTAATAGAACACAATTGTTAGCTCCACTGTTAACACTGCCAAACAATTCAAATTCAATTAAAAACAATAGTTTAATTGCATAAAAACAATTCATAAATTACAGGTAGTTTCTTATATAACGCTGTTGTCAACAGTTCATAAAATTTCAAAAGCAAATAATAAATGGTTTTGGTTGAATTGCCGCCAAACAGTTTCATTAGTTGTAATGTTATGGCCAATCGTATTAAAATCTTTTCGAATCCAATGTGCACTAATTTGACTCTAAAAATGTTTTTTATTTTTAGTTCAACTTTAATGTTTCGAAATGCTTTGTTTGGCGTTATTACCTTCTCTTATTTTCTGCCTTTCGTTGTTTATAAATTTCGTTATTTGATGACCATTAGGCTAGATTGGGAAGATAGATATTGTCCGTATGTCCAAGTCGACAATTATCAATATCTCCACTCACCTTTCCTTGTAAGACCACCTTCAAATAACGTGTTCCATTGAAAACAGTGCTAGAATTAACTCCAACGAGACTAAAATCAATACCAACTTAATATAGAGTCTATTCAGTTCAAGGCAGCTTGATTATCCACATAGATAACCAGCTCCGCCAACTTGCATTGTAGCAAATACCTCAGCCTGGAATATATTGCATATCGATGGCTTAATATAGAAAGGTCGTA
Organism: Sarcophaga rosellei; assembly: GCA_930367235.1. Lineage (NCBI taxonomy): Eukaryota > Metazoa > Arthropoda > Insecta > Diptera > Sarcophagidae > Sarcophaga > Sarcophaga rosellei. The sequence goes on along the minus strand of OV884017.1, from coordinate 5,933,890 downwards.
TCTCGTTTTTTTCAAAATCGGGATTTTTACATATTATGGTAGACAAAACCCCCATACACATCCTCTGAAAAATTCAGGTTCCTATGTTGACGAATAGTTGATTTACAGTAATTAAAAGAAACATAACATAACACTTTTGTATTAGATTTTATTAAGTTTTTTCCTTCTCCTGTAAAGTACTGAAAATGTAAGATACGACCTTTCTATATTAAGCCATCGATATATTAGGACGGAGACAATAATACAGCTTAAATAAACACCCGCTCCAGTACCAGTCACCATCCTTGAATCATCTTCAAAAATAGCATGACCATCAGATAACATACAGTGAGTGCCAAAAGTGAGTAAACACCACTGAAATAATTCATTTCCTTAGGATAGCGAGAAGAGTAAATGAGAATAGTCGAATAAATTTCAACAATCAAAAACAACAATTCGTGATAAAGCAACTTTTTTTATACTTAAGAACATAATAGAAAATTTAAAATTATAGTGGGTGTTGACTCACTTATGGCGCTTACTGTATCCAAACCACGTTATTATTCCCTGAAAAAGCCGGTGAGAGTTGCCTAACGGCATCACATACTCTGGTAATATAGTCCGTAAAACTAGGACTTTGAGCCCTTATGCCCAAGTCGATAAATTCCATAAAATCGTTCTTTTACCACAACCTTCACTGAAAGTAGTTTCAGAATCACCTCCAACGAAGTGTAAGGTGTGCTCTAAGAACACTCTATATTTCACGTTGTCTAAAAACTTCCTTCAACTTGCCGTATCTAGCGCGTTCCACCATACAATGCAGCCAAACGTTAGGCTCGGCGCAACGACAGTTAGAGTTTAATTTTTAAATTATTTTTTTATTTTATTCGCTGTAAACTTTTAAACATAAGATACTAATTTATTGAGACTAAAATTAAATAAAATTAATTGATTTGTCTTTTTGCTTTTCATTTTCAGTATAGTAGTTCATACAGTTCGAATCGAAATCATTATTAGCCAGTTTGAATTGGAAAGCGTTGCCAACATTTTACAGAATAAGAAAAAATCGAAAAAAACTGAATTAAAACAAACAACAAAAAAACCATTACCTTCCGCCGTGGAAATCGTCTATTAACATTACGAAACAATAAAGCTTTCTTTACTCATTAGAAATTAGAAATACGAAATAAACGTTGCAACAAGAAGAAAAAGAAAAAGAAAAGAAAGGAAAATTAAAAAAAAACGTTTATTTCTTTCCTGTTTTTAAATCTTAATTCGATTTAAATTTGGCCAGATAATCAAAGACACAGTTTCGGCTTTAGCACAAAGCAGTTGCTGTTGTCGTTATTGAGATTGTTTTTTCCTTTCAAGAGGATAAAACAATTGAATATGTGCGATCCCAGTTCAAATCAACAAAAATGGACATGCGATTATTGCACCTACGAAAATTTTCCCTCCGCTATAAAATGTACAATGTGTAAAGGCGTTAAGCCCATGGTCAACGAGGACATATTTAGGTTTGTATTCGCATTATGTGGCATCCTTTAAACCTTGTGATAATTTAATTTCATTCCAATAATTTTAGATTAAGTCCTCCTCAGATATCATATGAGAATGATGGTGAGGCAGCTCGTGGCGCTGTGGCCGATGTCATAGACGTTGAGCCATCCAGCTTTAATGCCCTTTCGAGTTCTCAACGAGATACACAAAATGTTGTGGAAGCTGCTACCGAAGAGAACGATACCAGTAATAAATGGTCTTGTAAAATGTGTACTTATTTAAATTGGCCACGTAGTTTACGCTGTGTACAGTGTTATACGAAAAGAGGTGTTGCTTTAGATACCAGTCCCTCGCAAGATATTGGTGCTATATCAGTGGCCTCCTTTAAACAACAACAACAGCAGCAGCAACAACATTTAGAAAAATCTCACAATGATTTAGAACAAAATGCCACATCTACTAAACGTTTAAGTGATAATTTAGACTCGAAAACTATAATAGATTATGATGGTACGGCGACCGAGGCAATTAATAACAGTTCATCTAACCTGCAACAGCAAAAACAACAACAACAGCAGCAGCAACAGCAACAAAACCTACAAGAGAGGCTAAGTAAACTGCATATATCATCGACAAATATCGATGCAGAAATGAATGCTAGTAACAATGCAGCCAGTGCCAATGCTGCTGCTGCTGCTACAGGAGCTGCCGCCCAACGTTTAAGTCCTCTAGAAGGTTCAATTACCCATCTAAACAATCTCGCCAACAGTTCACAAACTCAACAACTAACCAACACCACCCAACAATCCTCCTCCTGCACATCCGCCCCCACATCCTCTAATACCACCCAGCAACCAGTCTATGTTAAAAAGTGGGCGTGTAATGTAAGTATAATTTCCTCTTATTTTGAATTTATTAAAAATTTCTGTTTTAAATATTTATTTTTCATTTAATTTCTATATCTTTAGACTTGTACTTATGAAAACTTTCCAAAAAGTCTTAAATGTTCCATGTGCGGTAATCCCCGTGATAGCAATAGTTCAGCAGCCGCCCATTGCATTGAGAATAATGCCAGCGGTATTAGTAATAATCAAACAAACATAACCTGCAGTGATAAATTGAATGATACCGTCTCATCGAATAATTCCTTTAATAAACAGCAAAATATTTATCAATTGGGTGGGTAGTACAGCATAGACAGCATGTTTCCGAATTTATTTCTTTTTAAAACAAAACCCTTCCTCTCAGGTTCAGATACTATAAACAACTGTGATACAATACAAGAGCGACAGGAGCGACGAATACGTCAAATAAGACGTCAAGTGGATTGGCAATGGTTAAATGCCTGTTTAGGTATGATATGTATATCTGTAGTCCTTTAATAATTTAAATTTAACTTATTCGAGGTCGAATTTAGAGAAATCACGAGGAATTAATTCAAATTAATTTTCTTTTTTCTTTATTCAACTGTAGGAGTGGTAGAAAATAACGTTAGTGCAGTAGAGGCCTATTTATCATGCGGTGGCAATCCGGCACGCTCTTTAACCAGTACTGAAATAGCTGCTCTAAATCGCAATTCAGCCTTTGATGTTGGTCATACGCTAATACACTTAGCAATACGATTTCATCGCGAAGAGATGTTACCCATGCTGTTGGCACAAATTTCTGGTTCGGGTCCTGGTATAAAGCGGGTACCCTCATATGTAGCGCCCGATTTAGCAGCCGATATACGACGTCATTTTGCCAACATGTTACGTATGCGTAAATCCATGTTCCCTTGCACGTATGTGCATGAACATGCTACATTCTCGCTACCAGCCGAAATCGAAGAATTACCTTTGCCTATACAAGAGCAATTGTATGATGAGTTGCTGGATCGAGATGCCCAAAAGCAGTTGGAGAATCCACCGCCAGCTCTTAATTGGTCTTTAGAAATAACAGCCCGTTTAGGTTCCCGTCTAATGGTCCTATGGAATCGCAGTGCTGGTGATTGTCTACTAGATTCTGCAATGCAAGCTACTTGGGGAGTGTTTGATCGTGATAATATATTAAGAGGAGCCTTGGCGGACAGTTTGCACCAATGTGCACCCATGTGAGTAAAGACAATTTGTTTTAATTTTCATAAGTTTCAAATAAAAATAAAATCATTGTAATATATTTTGTATAAAGATTTTACTCACGCTGGAAGGAATACGAAATGGTACAGGCCTCTATGCTACACTTTACATTGGAGGAAGCTCAGTGGCAAGAAGATTGGACCACCCTATTATCTTTGGCCAGTCAACCGGGTGCATCTCTAGAACAATTACATATTTTTGCATTGGCCCATATTCTACGCCGACCCATTGTCGTGTACGGTGTAAAGTATGTGAAAAGTTTTCGTGGTGAAGATATTGGTTATGCTCGATTTGAAGGTATTTAGACTTATTGAATGGTCTTATTATTGTAATATTATACATATGTATTATTAATTATTGAATTGTTGTTGTTGTTTTAGGCCTTTATTTACCCTTATTTTGGGATCAAAACTTTTGCATTAAATCGCCTATAGCCTTAGGCTATACACGAGGACATTTTAGTGCTCTAGTACCTATGGAACCATATGCACGCATTGATATGCGTCGCGATGAACCCGATGATGTAACATACTTGCCGTTAATGGATTGTGAATCTAAACTATTGCCAATACACTTTCTAACACAAACTGAGGTGAGTTGGAATTTCGGTGACTAATGTAGGTGTGAACAGAATGTTGCTGTTTCAATTTCAATTGAATTTCAAGTACAAAGAATATATTCTTGAATGTCGATGAACTCTTGTAAATTTGCAAGGATATCAATACTTTTTCCAAACTTTTTGTTACTGGTAGAGTGTAGTATGAGGCGTTCTTAGTCATTGCAATATACGGGTTGTTATAGAAGATATTTAATCAGAGTAGTTCATGGTAAATTCCGGAGTTCTTTATGTTTCATTCTGTCTTTAAATACCTTTCTGGATAACAGCAATTGTCATTTAAGAATTTGAAGTTAGGCACAGTTAAATGAAAACTTGAACAGGTCAGCTGATTTCTTCAGACGGGTGTTAAATATATTTACCTTGTTTCGCCTCGATAATATGCATATTGTGAGTTCTAAATTTTATTTAGTTAGACATATAGGCTTGTCGTCCTCGAATGATAAAAGCATTAATTTTATGTCAAAATTGGAATTAGGATTTTCATTCTTGCTTTCCTTTTATTTTCCAGATGGGTCGTGAAGAGGCTATTATGCGACAGTGGCTTGATGTCTGTGTGACAGAGGGTGGCCTATTGGTAGCCCAACAGAAATTACGTAAACGTCCACTTTTGGTAGCGCAAATGCTAGAAGAATGGTTAAACCACTATCGTAGAATAGCGTAAGTAATTACTAATTTTTTATTTTTTTTGTATTTTATTAACGAAATAACGGCGTTTACTTTTTAACCTTATTGATTTGCCAAAAACAGACAAGTGATAACGGCGCCATTTGCACGAAGGGCCCATCAGCAAATTGGCTACTCTAGCGATGGTGATTCTGATGAAGAGTAAGTCTGCAAAACACAATCTTAATTTTAGATTTTCTTTTTTTGTTTTGTTTCCTTCTAAGAATTATACAAATATAAAAGAAATAATTTAATTTTGCTTAAAAAATAACAATAATAATAACAAAAAATTAAATTTAATATATTTGATATACAACAACAACAGCAACAACAAAAAAAGTTTAAATTTTACAATTTTTAGTAGAGAATTAAAAAAAAAAAAGAAAAAACATTTTTGTTTTGGAATAGTTAAACGATTTTATAACAAAAAAAAACAAACAAAAAATATTTAAATTTAATACAAAAAAGTAAAGAAAACATCATGTATGCAAAAATCCTGTTATTTATAAATGTTTAAAAGATAAAGAAAACAAAAAATCCTTCTTAAAACTTTTTAAAGAAAAAAAAAAATAAAAGAAAAATCGAAACAAATTCTTTTTTAGCTAAAATTTTAATTAAAATTAAAAGAAAAATTAAAAAAAAAGTAAAGAGAAAAATTTAAAGTAAATTGGAATCAAAATTTAAAACAAAGAACTCTTAGTTGTAATGCATAAGTAATGATGGAATGGATATAATGAGAGTGGAAGACGTTAAACAATTATTTTTAAATGTAAATGTAATTAAAAAAAAACTGAAAAGCATAACAAAAGAAACATAATAAATTACATAAAAATTATATATTATATTAATTAAATTTATAAATAATACTACAAGGGATTAAAAAAAAATAGCAAGAAATAAAAATCTATTGGAAACCATAAATGTTTAATAAGAAAATGAAAGAAAAAAATTAAATTGAAAAGCGATAATACCGCCATAAGGGCACCAGCACTTACTTACTACTTAATGTTTAATGAATGTAGTTAATAATAAATAATACATAATATTTTTTAAATCATTAAAAATAAAAATTCTTGAAAAACAAAAAGAATTTAGTTTTTAACTATCCTCTCCCCCCACCCTACAAACTCAGTTGCTGGTGCTTAAACTTAAGATTGATTTAATAAAAAAAACAAAATGGCGGTAATCGTAAATAATATTGTACACTCTATAATATACAATTATTTTCTTTTTATTTCTTTTTTTAAATGAAATTCAAATTTAACTAAAACATAATGATTAATATAGTTATTATTAATGATATTTAAGATTGAAAAAAAACAAAAACAAAAAAAAAACAATGGTAAATAGTTGTTTTATTATTAAAATTTATATTTTATTATTTAAATTAGTTTTCATTTTGTCTCTTTTTTTCATTTCCTTTTCCTTTTTGTGAATTTTTAATAAATAATTATATTATATATTAATTAATTAATAATTATATATTATATAATAAATATTAATATTATGAATACATAAATATTATTATTATAAATACATTAAATATGTTTAAAAAGATAAAAAGAAGAAGAAAAAAAATACAAAAATGAAAAAGAAAAAATTTCAATTATTTTGTTGGTAATGTTATTAATTAAATCATAATAAAAATTTCAATTGAAAACAAGAAAATTATAGTTATTAATTATTATTATTATTACATTATTATGCAAAGAAAGAGTATAAAAGAAAATTTTAATTATTATTAAAACAAGGAAAAAAACAAAAAAAAAAAAAATAATAAAAAATTATTCAAAAAATGTTTTAAAACGAATTAGTGTTAAACTTAATTGGTGCGAACTCTCAGGCTCACTAAAAAATACGAGATTTTTCTACTAGCGCACATTCCTTTGAAGAAGCGAAAAAAGAAATTAAAAATAAGCAACATTGAGCAACATACCTAATGGACATCAAACAGGTTATATCGGTTCCAAAAAGTAATGTTTCGGCAACCTGCTTAGAGCCTTCCTTAAACAGGAAAGATATTTCATTCAGTAAGGGTTCGAATATACGTAATACACAATAAATAATACCTTTGTAAATGTTTCAGTTTAAAGGTACAGCATTTGCCCACCAGTAATTGACATCTGTTCCACTCTCATATTATATACATATTTTGTCAACATTTCTTATATAGATTTGATATCATAGTCCTTATCTCTTTGATATCTAGAGTCAGGCCTTAGTGCTTGACCTTACCGACCAGAAAGCGGGATTTGAAAAATAAAAGACTCCTATATCTTCTAGTGAAAAATAATAGGTCAGTTTAAGCTGTCCTCAAACCAAGTCTGCCATTTCAACCAATAACATTCCCCAATCAATCTTCAGGGCAGACTTCAGACATCACATCCCAATGTTTGTCGAGTATGACGAGGAACAAAGTCAGATTATTTAGATTATAATTTATTTAATTAATTTAAAATAAAATTTAAATAACTTTTTAAATACAAATCGATTAATGTTTAACGATAACATATTAATTTCCACCTGGCAGTACCATATAAATAAAGGCAAAAAACGAACGAAATATGGCAACTTAATTTTTCTTATTTGACATTTTTTATGAACATTCTTTTGTGCAAAATTTTTCTTTCCTGGCAACACTGATGGTGGGTTTTTGATCGCCAGCCGGCTGCTGGGTGGGATGTGTCGGGGGTTGGTAATTGCTTTCTGATTCTGATAGGGTGAGAGAGAACGGGTATAGTTGTTTGTTGTCGTGAAAGGGTCGGATTGACGAACAGACTTTTAGGGGTGAATTTTTGGTAATGTGGTGATATTATTTGGAGTGGTGAGTTTTTGCAAAGTGTGGTGAATTTATGCTCTGTGGTGAATAAAATTTTAATTCACCAAAGCGTCGTTCAGTGAAATAGGTACTGTACTACTACAGATCACTGTGCTATCAGAGGTGAATTAATCGGTGTATGTCTATAATAAGTAATTTCCCCTATATTAGCGGAGCAATTGGGTTAAAACAAACCCACCATCCATTTTATGTATGGTGGATGGGGTCACAAACACTGAATGAAAGAAGTACACCCAACGAACGTAGTGTTGCCATTGTGTCAGTAAATTGTATGCGTTACAACGCGTCTAAAAAAATTAAAATTAAAAAATATACAAAAAAATGCGACAACAGATATCTTTTGTCCTTCTTCCACAGTTGCGTCTAACTACGTTCATTTTAGCCTAAAAAATGCTTGTAAACTCTTTGTCCAAATATTTATTATTTTTTTGTACATCAAGAAAAAATAGTAAAAAAATTAAACTATAAAATTAAATAAATTTGGTTATTTTTATCCCATCTTTGGTGATTTCTTTTTAGAAAGGTTGGTTATAAATTTTTTTTATTTCCTGGCAACATTGCTCTTATTACGATTATTTTTGGGGAGTTTAAAACCTGTGAAAGAGAGCCAGCCAGCAGAGAGAGTTAACGTTGTTTTTCTAAACGTCAGTCTAAAAAAAGTGGTCGTATTGGTTGGTTGTCTGTCGTGCGAGATAAGTGTGCGGTTTAAGAATTGAAATTGTGGTGACATTCACTTAAAGAAAGAAATACTTTAATTTTTTTGTTTTAATTGCCATTGTGATTTCCTGGTACTACTATTTCTTCTTTTTATAACAATTTATTTTTGGCTGAGATCAAATAATACAACAACAGCAAACAAAGGATTACAAAAAATGCATTTATTTTGAAACAAAAAAAAAAAAAGAATTTAATTCAACACAAAAGTTTGCATTAATAAAAGTGTTTCAAATAAAAATTAATGGCATAAATAATTACAAGAGGAAGCTAAAGCAAAAAAAGTCCAATATTGCAATATAAAAATAGGAAATAATTAAATAAAAAGAATACAAAATAGAAAGAATAGTTGAAATAATAAAAAAAAGCCTAAGAAATCCAAATCATTGAAGAAAAAAAATTTAATAAAAAGGGAAAAAGTTCAAGAAGAAGCAGAGTGTAATGGGTGAGTTTGCAATTAAAAACATGAAAAGCAAAAACAAAAAAACATGAAAATTTAAAAATGAAAAAAAAAAAACAAGAGAAGAGAAGGTGAAACAACAGTTTTTGGGGTGGTTAATTTTTGGCCAACAACAACAAATTCTATAAAAAAAATCCAATTAGATTAAGAACTTTTTCACAATGAAACAAAATGACAAAGAAAAGAAAGATTAGTTTTAGCAATAAAGGTGTTAATAAATATTTGTTAAACTTATTTATTTTGTTACCATTTTTTAATTAAGTTTACATGTTTTTTGTTCTCGTCTCTTTTTGTTCTTTACTTTTTTTTTTTTGATTAAATAAACATGTGAAAGACAGCGGTCGATTCTGTACACTCCCTGTTTTGTTAAGCTAAAAAACAAATGCACACACACACACTTGCACTCGCAAACACATATTCTCCAATTAGCAAAGAGCAACAGAGATTCTTATTAAACTGCAAAGAGAATATAAAAATCTCTCTTGGTATGCTCTTGTTTTTGGTTTGGCTCTCACTCTCTTGTAGTATTTTGCATATGTGTTTTTGTTTTGTGTTTTGTAGTTTTTTTTTTCCAATTCGAATTAGAATTTTTCTGCAATATATTCGGTCGAATTCGAAAACATTTTGGACGACGACGACAACGTCAATGATGATATCACCGCTGTTGTGTGTGACCCATACGCAAATAAATGTTAAACAGTTTTAATATTAAGAAAAAAAAACAACAAGCAAATAAACAACACCTAAGAAAATAAAACACAAAACAATAACAGAACGTAAAACTTTGTAAATTGTTAAAAATCAGGTTTTATTCCCATATTTAATCAATTGTTTATTTACACTTACACAACAAAAATAAAACCTTGTTCAATTCTTCACAAGCATACGTCATCGTCAACGTGTGTGTGTGTCTCTCTCTCTCTCTCTCTCTACCACCATATATTTTATTATCAAAATATTATCTGTCGAAAATTGTATTCTTCTTCTTGGTATTTTGTTACTTAATAAAATACCCCTATATTGTTGTTGCTGTTGCTCAGTTTGTTATTATAGAACGAACCACATTTGAAACAGTGTAGCTAACTATGAAATGTTTTCGAAGTATAACAGCTTTTTTGTTTGTTTCTCTTTTTTTTATTCCATGGCTAATTGGTGAATGGAGCTTAATTTATTCATGAATTTTATAATGTTTTCTTTTTATTTAACAAATACACGCAATTTATGCATAAATTTGCGTTATAGTTACGAGTTTTTGTAGGTCAAACCATTTTGAGTGGATTATTTTATCAATCTTCTGGTGGTATTTTAAAGTTACAACTTTAATTTAATCCAGTCAGTAAAGTGCTGCGTTACTAGACGACGTATCAAGTCACAAGTCTCAGTCGCATTCTGGGATCCCCTCTCGCAGTCTTTTGCCATAGCTGTGAGTGCAAAATAATTGCCTTGAATATTCTGGCATCTGAAGTTAATTTGTAGGCCCGCACTCACACTAAACATGGATGGTGTGATATACATACATACATAATTGGTCATTACAACCCTTCAGTCAGCATTACGGCCTTATGTTGTGTGCGTTAATTTCATACGTGAGTAGCGGGACCTACAGTTTAACGTCGATTCGGAACGACAGATTTTTGAGAAGCTTTTCATGGCAATTTTTACTCTCAGAGTTTTTGCCAGAAATCTGCTGAGAGGAAGTCGCCGAAGAAATACTTTTTGTATTTTGTTTTTGATGTCTGACCTGGGATTTGAACTCGGGCCTTACGTCTAATAAGCCAACACACTACCTAGTAGATTACGGCGACTGTGATATACCAGTTCGTAATTCAACGTTAATAATGTATGTACGTGTGTTGCTATGTTTACGAAACAATATCGCTGCTCTGACAGCAGCACGTTTTCAGTATCAGTGATACAACAATGGGTCGTAGCCACAGGTCAATGGAGTGAAGGTCAGAAATCAATTTGGTACGTTGGAAGAGATGTCTAGCATCATGAGAACTCTGGCGCTGGAAATTTGGTCAGGTATAGATTGAAAAAGAGACCATATAGCGCAACCCCTATCCCTCTGAAGTAGCCCCACATTCTGATTTCAGTATGTCATCATACTTTCGTTGTCGATAATGGAAGACACCAGAATTTGTAATATTTTTTGAGCTAAACGGTTTAATTTGATTTCTTTTTCCACCTTCCGTTAAAATTGTGTCTAGAAATAAAACTTGCCTGAAATAAATTGGGTGAATTGATATTAAATTTCCATATTTTAAAGTCTCAAAAAGCTAATAATTATTGCTCTTGTTTTACTCACCGTAAAACGTATGCCAAAAAACAATGAAACCTAATATTATATTTTAAATTCATGGATAATCGAATGGAAAGTGCTAATTATTTATCAATTGACACCTATAATGAGCAGTAAATAAATTGTTTAAATACAAAATATAATACATACATCGAAGGTTGAATTCTAATTATAGCATTTTCAGTTTAAATTAAACCTTTTTCAAAATAAATGAAACCTTTTTCAAAATGAACGAAACCTTTTTCAGATTAAACGAAACCTTTTTCAAAATAAATGAAACTCTTTTCAGAATAAATAAAACTTTATTCAAATTCAATTAAACATTTTTCAAATTAAATTAAACCAGTTATAGAATTTGTAGGTTTAGCATATTTTGTTGTATTTTTTTTTTTTTTGAGAAATATTCGCAAAGAGTTATTTGAACAATTTAATGTAACGCTTGCATTGTCTACAATTTTCAACGTATTAAAAGAACTTAAAATAACGCTGTAAATGGCTTCCATCCATCAATGGACCGTATGAATAGCGCATCGACTATTGAAAATAAATAATGCTGGTGTTGTTTACCATAAAGTTTTTTCCCTTTCCACTGTAAATTCAGCCCGTTTCCAAATAATTCTGAGGGAGCTCCTGGATAAAATTGAAAGCAGCCCAGAGTTACAAATTTCATTTTTAATTACGGATAATGTCTGAACCCATAAAACCCAGGAAATTCGAAATATGGTGGATAAAAGTGACTGTACACTTAAATTTTTACCACTTTATTCTCCTAAGTAGAACCCGATAGAGAAAACATTTTCTAAGATAAAATTCCACGCCGGATCATTATTAAGTGACGTTACCACAGAACATAACATAGTAAGTGTAATTGAGGAGAGTGTCGCACAAATTAATCAAAACTATGTTATGGATATTATCATGACAATTCCTAAAGCGGTCAGTGGACAAATTCTTCAAATTCTTCTTCTTTTCTATTAAATTCTATAACTGGTTTAATTTGATTTGAAAAATGTTTAATTGAATTTGAATAAAGTTTTATTTATTCTGAAAAGAGTTTCATTTATTTTGAAAAAGGTTTCGTTTAATTTAAAAAGAGTTTCGTTTAATCTGAAAAAGGTTTCGTTCATTTTGAAAAAAGTTTCATTTATTTTGAAAAAGGTTTAATTTAAACTGAAAATGCTATAGATTGAGAAAAAAAGAAGAATGCAATGTGGCATGAGGTTCAAAATACAAAGAAAAATAAAAATGAAAAATATAACTTTTGAATAATACTCGCAGATGAGCATTTTTGTTTCCTTTAGAAGAATTTAAGGGAAAGAAAATGAATTCAAAGGAAAATTTTATTTACAATAGAGGCAATCAAATCAAGAATAATGAAAACGAGTTTCTTTTTTTATAAATACACTTACAACATTAAGATTTTTTAAGGTATGGTTTAATATTATTAACAATGCTCTGCCAAATAACGATCAACAGCTTTAAAATCAACCCCAGATAATGTATTTGAGAAAACAAACTACAATTACGTTTCTACGTTTGTAGCCGAATAAGTAAGAAAATATGCCAATAATTGTAAATTTGGCAAAGAAATGTTTTTTTTTTATAATTCTTTTTTCAAGGGTTGGTTATTTGAACCCCTTGTATGTTGGTTTAGTACCTTTTCTGTGCACGCTTAATATGTTATAAAAGGAACTACATTATTTTTAATTTTAATTGTTCGGCTTCTCTTATCGAAAGCTTAGTCCTCATCGGTAAAAGACAATATCCAATAAACTTAGTACTAGGCAAGAACTATATGGTGGATACAAAAGGACTTCAAAATTAAACTCTCCGAGTGCTAGAAGACATATTCACAGTCTAGCAGAGTCTGACACTTTTAACCGTATGCTCATGCAGACAATAAAGTTGTCCATTTTAACTGATCGGAGATTGGTTGCGCTGTACCAAGTATAGTTTGACCTCGGATTTACTTATTTTTTAATCGATTCGCTTATTATGATGAACTATAGAATGATTACTAAACATAGATATATATTGGTGAAATGAAAGGATTTCTTCTTACTACGCCTTATAATTGCCATTAAAAGAATACTTAACCTACTGAGAACCTTCTTAAGGCAATTGGATTTTGTTTTAAATATTTAATGCAATTCCCTTTAATTTTTAAGATTATTAATGTTTCGACTATGAATAGCAAATTTAATTCCAAAAATTACCAATTGCCAAGTCAGTTGCCATCTATAACATCTTTTTTTGTTTTTCTTTTTTGGCAACCGCCAACGCTATTAAAGTTCCGTTAGCATCTCCATAATTGACCTATAAAAATAAATTATGCTTCTTCTTCTTCTTATTTGTGTTTTATTACAATAATTTCCGTATACAAATGAAATTCTTAAAAATGTCATTAACCCCGTTCACAAAATCAAAAAAAGCGACAAATGCATGTGTCTGCTTTGCTACATGTTACAGCATTTTTTTGTTTCTTTTTTTTTGTGCTTTTTTACGCTTTCGCATGTTGTCATCATTGCTGAATTGTTTGTGTTTCATTGTGTTATTGTGTTGTGTTGGTCGCTGTTAGTTTATTTAATAATAACTGCACACAGCAACACAACAATGTTCTTATCCTCTCTTTAGTAGAATGTACATATGTATGTGTTGTTTTATTTTGATTATTATTTCCTTCCTTCCCCTTTGTACTTTTTTTAAGCTTTTTCTATTTCTTCTTTGTTTTTATGTAAGCCGTTGTAACATCAAATGATGGCTTAATAAACAGTCCGTCTGCGGCCTTTCTTTTCAATTGGTTTTCATTGTTTTTTTTTTTTTTTGTTTTTTCTCATGTCAGCATAAAAATCTACAATTCGTTGATTTGTATGTATGTATGTGTCGTCTCTTTTTGATCCCCATATGGTGATGGTCACTTGTATGGACTTATGGACTGTGAACATAGTATTGTTTAATGCCTGTTTGATTATTTGGTCGGCCAGTCGGCCGGTCATTCGTTTGATAGTTTAGCTGGGTTGATTTGTTTTTGTTGGCTTGAGTTCGCATCGCATAAATTGCTGAATTGCTGCTTGCAAAACTTGCAACATGTGCTGCTAGGCTTATGAAAATTATTTGACAAAACCTCTACTTAGTACGAGTGTCTGTTTGTTCATTTTTCTTTATGCTCATTTTTTTCCTTTTTGTTTCTTTTAAGTCTATCCTTTCAGTGGTGTTGTTGTCATCATCGTCACTTGTTGTTATTATTATTAATAATAATGCATATTACTTGTATTTTTTTATTGTTTGTTGCATAGTTTTCTTCGTCTTATTGTTGCTATTGTTGTTTGCATGTAACGTGCCTTATTTGACTAGACTTATAAATAAAACCTTACTTGCTTTACGATCTGATACCCTACATCATGCAAAAATTTCCGTTAATTTGTAAATGCTCTCTCCTTTAAGAATTCTCTTCTAAACAGATGGCATCAGATTAAGGTGTATAAGGGTGAAACGGAAAAAAGAATGACTTTAAGCTAAAGGATAACTTTAGCGTTCTTAAAGCTAAAGTATAGTAATAGGACTGTATCATACAGAGTCATAAGGCGCTAATATCGAAACGAAAATCCGAGCAAAGGAATGTGTGTTAAAATCTGTCCCGTATTGACACTTCAGTTATTCAGTGAACTACAGTTACAGGAGCAATAGACATAAGGGGCCATTCAAAGTTACGCTTAGAGTATACACATACATGCTGCATTAAGTGATCTTACAATCCTAATGTTCATCCTGTATGTGTCTGTATCAAGAGTAATAGAATTAAGGATTACAATATCACACAGACAATTTAAGTTTTCTGTGCTTCTTGACAGTCAACATGAAAAACTGACCCACCTAACCCACCTAATCGCAATGTTCACAATAAACGTTCTAATTCTGCAATCACTGCACAACCATTTTTTTTTTCGGAGAGAAGACCAGAAAGTCCTTGACCCAAGTACTCTTTCGGAAACGAATAAGATGAGTGTTGAACTCGTTTTCTTTACATACATACATATGTATGTAGAGATGGTGTAGGGGCATGATGATATTGTTGATAATTCTTAGTTTTCCCATCCAAGTTTAAGTGTTTGTCCGTCCACATCCACCCTTTCTTTCATTCATTCATTCGTACATCATTTTTTAAATTTATTTCTTTGGCATTCGCATAGAAAAGCAAGTGCAACCAATACAACATAACATGTACTTACGTATGTACGTTCGTTTGTTCATTCGTTTATACGTACATCTACATATGTATGTATGTATATGGGCATGTAAACGTGTCATGAATGAAAAGTTTTTCAATTTTATTCCTCGTTATTGTTATTGTAAGAAAATACAAAAAAATATTGTACTTATTATTATTATTATTATTGTTGCTGATGTTGTTGTCGTCTATTGTGCGATGATGATTTTGATGGGGTTTTTCTACTCATCTTGTCAAATCGGTTTTTCTTATGTACTGTTATTTTATTCAATAAATTGTTGTTTTTTTTGTTGTAAGTTTGTCGATATAAAAACGAAAACAACAAATTAACACAACAATCAGAATAATAAAGTATGACAGACGAAAGAAAAAAGGAAAAAAAAACTTTTTTAATTATGTATTCATACAGAGTCAGAGCCATCATCCATCCATCGATAGTAGCAGGCAGCAGCTTTAGGCATTATTACACGCAAATGAAAGCGAAAGGATTCTCATTTTTTGTTTTTGTTAGTGTTTTTGTTTTTTACTTGAATTTATTGCCCTCAATTGTCTTGACATTCTTTTTCTTTCTCTATTTAGCATATTTTTTGTTGTTGTTTTTGTTTTTCTTAATTCATAAAACAAATACAAAGTGCATGTCACATTAAACAGACAATTTTTAATTGTTTCTCATCATTTGGCATTCGTTTGAGTTGGCAATTATTACAGTGGGTATCTAATATCACTAACAGTTGGGAAATATTGATTCATTTTGTGTTTTTTCATTTAATAGAGCTTAAAAAATGCTCATTCACTAGCCTTGGTTCCATATTCAATGATTTCCCACAACCGAGAATTGTATTCGAGAATTACATTTCGAAACTTCTCAGCTTTGTGTCGGTCCCATAATTCAAACATAATGTCAGTTGTTCAACGAGTTGAACGGTGACCATTTGCAGAATATTAAGAATCCTCGGGTTTTTTGGCAATGGAGAGAACAGAAAATTCTCTCGATTTTTTGGAAGAGTCGATTTTCCGATTTAAACTTTCTCGCGAAAGGAAGTACATTCAAGACTTTCTGGCTTACTCTGGCTAGGGAAAAATCATCCAATCTCTCTCAACTTATGGCATGAGTTCTATCAGACTCCTTAGGGTTGCAATTTCTAAACAGGATACGATTGAACGAATGAGTTACGCATATTACGGTTATTGTAGGAGCTGTTTACTGAATATACTCATATAGACACATGGGCCATGGAAAACAATACTAAGGCATCTTAGTTTAGGGGGTTTTCAGAAACGTAACTGCTACGGAAATGTGTTACAGACGAAATTTATAGAATAAGAACTGATTGGTTTTGAAGTAGACCACATGGAATATACAGTGAGCGCCAAAAGTGAGTAAACGCCACTGAAATAATTCATTTTCTTAGGATAGCGCGAAAAGTAAATGAGAATAGTCGAATAAATTTCCAAAAATAAAAATGTTTATTTATTACTTATAAAATGTTAAAACAAAAACAACAATTCATGATAAAGGAACTTTTTTATACTTATGAACATAATAGAAAATTTAAAATTATAGTGGGTGTTGACTCACTTATGGCGCTCACTCCTATACTTCCGTAATTTACCTCGCCCTTTAGAGTTTAAAAAAATTTCATTCATTCTTTCAAAACACATTTTTCCCCTTTCTCTAAGGGTGGGGGCGTCCAATTTTTTTATTTTTCATTTTGATTTCAATCAAAATATTTTTACAATTAATCATCCAAAGATATCAAATTCAATTGTGCGAATATAATGTTTGTACTTATATACATACATATATTCATTTGATATGATTAATTAAAAATAGTTTTTTTTTATTTTTTTTTATTGAATGATTGAAATCAATCATAAAATTGATTAAAAGGCCATGCACTCCAATACAAATGACATCATTAATGATGGACAAAAGCGATTTGAAATTGAAAAATTCTTTTGATTTGCCTGTCGGCTGACGGATAAAAAAATTAATTGCGTTAATATTAGCGTTTCAAATTGCTCTGTTTAAAAACGGGGTTAAGATGGATTAAGAAAAAATTATTAATTATTATTCAATTTCAATGTAGGCTTCTTTTGTCGACTTATTTATTGGAAAATTGTTGCTGGGAAACACCGACTACTACTTTGCTTTGGAGTGCAGTTTTTTAAGATTTTAAGAGATTTTCAAATTTCTGTAGAACATATTGTACCGTCCGTCTTCGCTGTACTATCATTATTTATCATCACACTTGCTTTTTATTGTACATAATTATTGTGTGTGTGTGTTTTTCTTTTACAAGCCATACAATAATAATTGAATATCTGTTTCATTTCTTATTTCAAGTTACAGATTTAATGGATTTTCTTTTACAAAAACACAAACAAACATCTGTGCGTACATAGTGAACCTATAAAGCTCTTATAAAGTGTTGCTTGCCAGCCAGCCAGCCACATTGATGTAAACGTGTCTAAGTGGTTTATGCCCATTTATTTCAAACTGCAATTAACTCTTTAGACAATTCGATTTAATTTTTCTTCTGTTAAGTACATATAATGCAGACCATCCTTTACTCTTCCCTATCTTTCACTCTCGCTCTCTCTCTCTGTCTCCCTCATTTTTTAATGGTATTTCATTTAAAAGTTTTTCAAATTTAGGGAGAAAAATGGAGTGTGTGAGTAGATTGTGCCGGCCTTAATATGGGTCATACACGCCACTCACTAACTCACTCACTCACTGTAATACACTTGATGCGCTCTTTCTACGTATCTTTGCTTTGCCTACCTACCTAGCACTACCATCACTTAATTGATTATCGATCTATTTTTGGTTACAAATCTTTAATCATTATGCTATGAATCCGCCACGAATCGCTTCGATTCGAATCGATTCTATTTGTTTGACTGTTTTGTTTTAGGATTTTTTTCTTCCTTTTTTTCTTCATTGAAAATTGAAAATTTACTTTCAGTTTTTCTCGCTTTTCTATTTCTACATATATTTGTTGTTTGTGCCGCTTCATCAGAGGGAAACAAAAATTTTATTTTCGAATTTAATTTTACTTTTTCGTTTGGTTTGGTTTTTCCAATGTGTTTTTCTGTGGCTGTTGCCGTTTAGATGAGCATAAAATTCTAGACATTCCTGCTGCTTGCTAACTGTTCTGTTCTGCTCTGCTCTGCTCTTGTTGTTTATAGAAGATATGCTCCGTAAACTTTATTCCTCTTCTCCCAATTTGTCTGGCTAAGATTTTCATTTTCGAAAATTTTCACTTTTTTTTTGCCTCAATTTTTAGTCTATTTTGTTACTTTAGAAACAGCGGTTTTGCGTCAAAAGAAATTCTCACCTTTTCAACGAAATTAACGTTACGGTTCGGTTTTCATTGGAAATTAAAAAAAAAAAAAACAAAAGAAAAAAGATTTCACATCATTATCCCAAATAATATTAAAAAAAAATTAAGAAAATTTCTTTTAAAAAATAAAACAAAAATTGTAATTTTCTTGTACATATTGTTAGAAAAAAATATTAAAAATTTTGTGTGAATTTTAAAAAAGTCGTTAATTTTTTTTATTTCCAAAATTTGTGTTCAAAATCCAAGTAAAATTTGAAAAATTTAAAGATTATGAAAAAAACTACAACATCTTCACGTTTTTTAAACTTGTTTGGCAATATACGTAAGATTTTAAGTTTCTATTCTCCTTTTTAATTTTTTCAAATTAAATTTTCCTTTTGTTTTCCTATTTCCAAGTTATTATACAACGTTATGATCACAATGATGATGATTATTTTTATTCTTAATCAGCGTTTATTTGTGTATTTATTTTGAAAATGCCCACGCCTTTATTTTCAAATAAAACATCATTTATTTCTATTTTGCTTTATTTTTGTTTTTGTTGTTGTTTTTTTTTATTAAAAACAAGAAAAAAATTTCGCGAAAAATATAAACACAAGGTGTCTCAAAAGAAAGTCTCTTTTCAGTGTTACGTTCAATAATAAACGCCCAAACGAAAACTTGCCCTTGACAGCACTCGTTTAATGGCACTTTGGATAGACTCCATGATGTCTGACATGTCGTTTGAAAAGGCCAAAAAAGTATATAAACTTATAGGGTTTGAAACGGGACTGAACACTGGCCAATTTAAACTGCCTCTTCCGCAGATCAATACTCTACGGAATAATTCGAGAACTCGAATGCTTCAACCATTTGCTTTCTGCCTATATGTGGATCAATTGTGATGATAATAATGCGTTAAACAATAAGAGGCACCAAACGCTGTATTCTAGATAGAAATACTTGGATGCATATTAGGTGCTAGGCAGGCTATTGACCTTGTCAATACCGAGCAGCATGCCAAAGTATGTCAGGGCAAAAGATAAGTTGGATAAGACATTGTAGGATAGTAGATCATACGATCCCAGTACTGTGGCAGCATGCTAAAGTTTGTCAGGGCAAAAGACATTGGAGTTGGAATAGTAGTTCATATGATCGCAGTACTGTGGTATCTTTTCGCAATAATAATAATAATTTTTGTATTCTTAAGAGCCTCAATAATGCTTCTCAAATTCGACGTGTTTTTTTGGCAGAAATCTAAACAGTTATAAACTTTCTTTTGAGACACCCTGTATATATGGTGAACCTGTATATTACTTTCTAGATACGTGATTTAATTAAAATTTTCACAAAAATCCAAAACGTTTTCCAATAATATTTTCCTTTGAGTATTTCTATCGTAGTTATGTAATCTTGGTTCTCATCAAAAGAATTCCCTGTAAATCATTTTATTCATTTAAAAAAAGTATTCAAATTGAATTGAAATTGATTTAGATAGACACACTTAGACCACATAAGACCCATTCTGATATCACAGTTTAACATTCTTCCACTCCCTGAAACATTCGGAGCTTTATGAAGGGGCTTAGACTACCAACGTCTATCATTGATAGTTTGTTTAAAGTGTCCACGTGGTAGCACCACTGACATATTGCTGGACATGTGCCCAGTAGGTGGAGAACAATCTCTTCAGAAGCCATTTGTCATGTGCCCAAAATCAATGAATCCATAAATGTATTGTCAATTATGAGTCTGCAGGTCTTTAAAGGGACTTCCTATGCCCCAGTACCCAAATGTTGAGAACGTCTTAATAATACGCTATCTCGTTGAGATGTTCACGACAGTTATATAGTGCCCTGGAATTCATTACCTCGGAACCTAGAGTCTGGACAGCCGTCTGGCATGATGACAGACTTGCATATTAATTCCACTTGTTCTCAACAGCAGAGGCTGGTAATTTGTGATTATACTTCACTCGTTCAGTAGAATTTTAAAACTTTTTCCCATAATTTACAACAAAAAGTCTACGGAAGTCTGATTAAATCAAAATCATTTAATAAATATTGCGAAACAGCAAATTTAATTCATTTTTAAATGTAAAACCGATCAAATTGTAATTTTGAAATTTTATAAACAATTTATGATGGTGGTGGTGATGGTGCTGGCTAAAGAGAAAAACCACAGAAAATTAAATTTTTTTTAATATTTTTTATTTTTATTTTCAACCATAATGAAAACATCACATCACTCACTAACATTTTGAGGAAGTTTATGAAGTAATCATATTATTTATTGCTAACGTCTATGAGTATGTGTGTGTGTGTGTTTGTTTGTTCAGTATGTTTGTGTGAGTCAGTATGTTTATTTAATAAATAATAGAATTTTTATTGTGCAAAATTTTTCTGAGCATAAAAAAAAATTTATAAATTTATAAATTAATTTTTTTCTTTCAAACTAATTCTTGTGTTTACATTCAAACATATTTTGAATACCAACCAACTAAAAGAATATTTTTCTTCAATACAGTAAACTCTCGATAATGTGAACTAAAGAAAACCAAAGTAGTTTACATATGTATGTAGATACATACATACATATAATATATTTCGATTGTAGATAATAACATATTTCTTTAATACTGGCAAACTCTAAATTAAAACGAGACTTTAGTTCTTTGTAACTTTAGGTTTTGTAAGATTTATAATATGAATTTAAGCTCATTTTCTCGATAGGTTTTTAAGAAAGTTACCAATTTGTCTCGATTGGTCTTTGTCAATAGATTCAATGTAAAACGTCAAAACAATTTAATTTAGGTTTAGGTTAGCGGACGTGTACTTGCCAATTGAGACAAATACATACAGTACCCGGAGGTCCAGTTGACCCATTGTGCATCGTCTTAAAGGGGGAGAGGATAATAGGGGAGATAAGGAAAAAGGAGAGGAAATAGGAAAGGGAAAAGGAGAACGCAGAGGACTTACACAGACTAACAAAATGCAAAAGAGAGCATATAACTTAATTTACTCTGTAAGCTGTAACAGATGGACTTCATAGATTGAAGGAGCGTAGCTTACTTAAGACCTATCAGGCCGCATTATAATACCAATATTACCTATGCCATCTCTTTGAACTGGCATCTCTTAGCCATCCTGACAGTTTTTTGAAGGTGTGTACTCTACACCTTTGCCAAGACTTTCTGGGTGACCAAAACTTATTTTTTCTCGTAGATTCGCAATTGCCGATCAGTAACAGAGAAGATGCTTTGTTGACTCCGCTTCATCTTCGTCCTTACAGCTTTTGAAGAAGTGGTGGACTGTATTCCATTATAATATCTATGAGGACCTCAACAAGGAATTCGATCAGATTTAATGCAAATTTTGTTCTGAAATAGGTGTTCACATTCACCGGATAGTTAGTTCCCTACATTGGAACTTCGCATTACTGTGACTTTACTGTACTGATGCTTTTATTTAAAATATTAAAATAAAAACGAAACATGTTTGTTGGCATACATTTGTGTGTGTGTGTGTGTTTTTTTTCAATTTTTTAAAACATTTTTCTCTTTTATTTTTAATAGTTTAATTTAGAAACTGTTAAACACTCACTCACTCACTCACTTTGCAAAAAAAAAAAAGAGAACAACAAAAAATCATCGTGAAATGCAAAAAACAAAAACAATAAAAGAAAAGCAAAGAAAACAAAAGAAAAGGCAATGAGCTAGAGTTCGCTGTCGATGACAACATGCTGCTCTCATTACTTTTCTTTTTTTATTGTCAATACAATCACAATAGCAAACAAACAAACAAAATAGAACAAAAAAGAGAAACTGTGTCTGCCTATACATATATGTACGTATGTAGATTTGCAAAAAAAAAAACATTAAAAAACAAAAAAATATAATAATAATACAGTATTAAAAAAAAAAAACAATAAATTTTATTTGTTGTTATAAATAACATCCATCCTACATGCCAAGAATTTTACCTAATGACTGTCAGACAGTGTTGCCATTTTAATTATTTTTAAAAGGAAGTTTCCTTAATTTTGGGGTCTTATAACAAAAATAAAAGTAAAAACAAATTAATTTCAATTAAATAATTACACTCAATTATATTAATTTTGTTTTGTAAAAAATTGTTAAGCAACATTTAGAGCGCAGGGTATTCTGTTAAAGAGAGCTGAAATGTGCTTTAACACTAGGTGTATTGGCTGGTGCATTTGTACTGACAAAATTCATTATTACAAACAGAATTGACGCTTTACCTTATTAAATTTACAGCGTTAAAGGAACTTAACTTTTAACTTTTTTTACTTTATTGTAAAAAAAGTAGAGTTTAGAAACCTATTTGTTTCCGTTACGAACCACTAGATATCGCAGGACCATATCAAAATGTCGCCAGTTATGTCTGCCTCTCTCTCTCTCTCTCTCTCTGCCTTCTCTAATTATTGTTTGACATTCCAAATCTTCAACTCGGTGAATTCTACTCTATAATAGCTCACCTAATGTCGTCGTGCTCAATACATCTCCGCTTACGACGCTCAATTTCCGTTTTAATTGGAGCTTGGTTGATTCTTAGCATAAGAATTTCGAGTTTAACTAGCAAAGACAAAAACTAAAAATTTTGACAAAGCCAATGTTAAAGTTAACAGATCAATGTTGAATGTTTAAAAGAAAATACAAAACCTGATCATGGAAGAAATAACCCATATATACCATATTGGAGAATGGAATCTCTAATCCTATTCCTTAAAAAGTATACTCCTCGCGTTGGGACTAAATCGAAAAAAATAGACTTGTGCGGGAAATGTATTTAGTGGGCTGAATAACCATAGTCGGGAGTTATTTGGGACCAGAGATAAAGGCATTTTTTAATGAAAAATCAAACTGTGGCGGCTTCTTCTTCTGTCCTTACACTTACTTACTTGTGTTTTATTTGATTTTTTAATTTTGTTGATTCTAATCTAACATTTCAATTTTTCTTTAAAGCCAAATCAATCCATAATATCAATTATTATTAAAAAAAATTATTTCAATATTTGATTTCCATTATTAT
Organism: Sarcophaga rosellei; assembly: GCA_930367235.1. NCBI lineage: Eukaryota > Metazoa > Arthropoda > Insecta > Diptera > Sarcophagidae > Sarcophaga > Sarcophaga rosellei. The sequence continues at coordinate 5,910,092 of OV884017.1, read as the reverse complement.
TTGCACAAATAACTCAATTAATATTAATTTATGCCGGAGCAAAACTAGTAATGTGCGTTCAAAACGTACGCTTTTTAAAATCGTACAGAATTTCGCGTGATTTTACAAATACAACCGAAGTAAACAAATACAACAACTTAATGGTTAATGTGAAGCCTTATCACCAAGTCATTATATATTTTTCTTTTAGTTTTTCAATATTTATTTCGGCAAAAATTCAATACAATAAATTAAATCAATATTAATTTAACAGATTTTTTATTTCTGCTCCTTCTTATTCTTCTTTTATTTTGTTTTTCATGACTATTATTTTCATTTAACGGTTTTTGTTTATTTTATTCTCCCACTTCCTCTCTCTCGCTCTCTCTCAGACTTTTTATTTAAGGCGTGAAAATATTTTTATTATTTCGCGTAGTTGTTGTGTAGCTTAAGGAGAGCACCATGATGATGACGTACTCGTTAAAAATATTTATATTTTTGTTTATTAAACAATTATTTTTAATTTAAATTTAATTAAAATCAACCCACTGCAATATGGGTTTAATTTGATAAAATTTAATTTAATTAAGAAAAAGCTTTTATTATTAAATAATATTTTTGAAAAACAAATGCACACTTTTAAGTACGTATGTATGTGTATGTATGTATACATGCATGTGTGTATGTGTATGCTGGGACATTTTTTTATGGGAAGGAGAGTATTTGTTATGACGTCCATTCCATGTCCATCTTGTCGATAGCTGGTCTTAACTGTTTAATAAAAATGTTGCCACGTCACTAAAATAAAACGTCAAAAAATTATAATATTTAGCTCCCATTGGACGTAGTCGGAGATTAAATGAAATCACCTTAGAAAGGTGGTGACTCTCATACTACATATCGTTTTTAACTAACCCAACTTGATAAAAATTTAAATATCATGAGCCGCCTTTTCGATGCTTTTCACGGAATTTACAATTTCTTTTCCTTATAACTGTGTTCCATCATTTCGAATTGCCTTTAGAAGCATCAATTGTATCTGCTTTCTTTTAAATAAATTCGATTTTTTAGGTAATTCTATAAAAGACATTACAAAATGCATTTAATCTTGCGATCTTAGTAGACAATTATAATTTTATTAAACGGCAGTTGATTTAAAAACTTTATCTCTTTAAACATACAAATTCACGACATACTCATATAAGAATTTTGTTTAGGGCCAAGTGCATCAGAGAATTTCTAGCCTTCTTTATTGTTTTTCCCTGAAAGAGCCCCATATTTGCACATTTTATATCAGTTTGATAATGTTAACAAAACAAAGAAAAAATGAAAAAAAACACTACGATACTGATTAGATAAAATAAGTCAAAAGAAACTCTGACAGCAAGTAACTAAAATAAATAAAAGAAAAAAAATCGATTTAAAATTGATACTCAGATACAAAATTGCACTTGATTAAGTTATAATAAATTGAATTGATTTTAAATCGATTTACAGTGGTAATATGATATATTCGTAATATGTTTATATACTTACATATATGTATATATATATATAACGTTTTTTAATCATTACGATTGGAAAAAATCTTAATAAGTTTTAATTTATCTGTTGCTGCTGCTGCTGCTGTTTATGTAAAACCTCGCATTAAGGTGACCGATTTGTTTAACATACTTAAAGTGTTGCCGCAATTAAATGTTTCATGTCTAATTTCTAGCTGATGAGTTTGTATTGAATTTCATTTGAATTAAAAAAAAAAAATTAGTTATTTGCTACAACTTTTAAATCGTTTGTTTGTTGGCCTTTAAGTAAAATTTTAATATATGTACCTATAATAATAGAGTTAAGTATTTACAAGAAATTTGAAAGGGTTACCTGGTGTTTGATTAATGGTTCCTTTTTTTAATTTTCAAAAAGTAATGTTCAAACTATTTATTACTTTCTTTATTGCTTGTAAAAATCCAATAAAATTTTTTATTAATTTATTAAAAAAAAACGAAAAAAAATTCCTCTTTAATTGTTAACAAACAACTTCCTCAAAACAAGCTCGTAAAAAAGCAATCTAAATAAAATTAAGCTTCAAATGAACAAATATACATATACACAATATTATAATTGTTACAACCAAATAAGTTTTGTTTTTTTATTTCGAATTAAAGACTGCACTTTGATTTTTCTGTATCCAAATGTTTTTCCTTCAAAGGCAGCTTTAATTTAATAGTAGTAATTATTTCCTGTTACTATGACAACACTTAAAATATGCCTCGCTCTGAAACTCTCTCTCTCATACACTCTCATTTGACCTCATAAACACGTGTAAGTGACCTCCATAATTGTGTTTTCTGGTTATTTTTTGTTTGTTCCTTCTTTGTGAGTTGGATACTGTATTGTTTGTGTGTGAAGAGTCAGAAAAAAAACGAGGAAAAAGAAGTTTAATAATAACAGCAGCAACAAATGAAATTTACTTAAACTTTGTGTACTAAAAACGATATTTTTATATACGTGATTATATTTTTTGTATTTATTTATTTATATATATGTCAGTAATATACTTGTAGTTGTTGTTTTGTTATTTTTGTTCTCTCTCTCTTAAACAAGTGACATCATCAGTGTATAGTAGTAGTATGTTAGTTTTTTTTTGTTGTTGTTGTCGACACGGTGTCGCAATTAAAATAAAAATACACATACCGCTACACAAGTAACCAACCAGCCAACAAACAAACATTCATGTAAGAACCACTTTACCCGTAAAGTTTATTTGCTGTTAGAGAGACAGTAAATCTATTTTGAGACAGAGAATACATAATATTAAATAAAAACAAAAAAACTAAAACAAAAAACAAAACAATAAATGACTTGACTGGTTGACATGATGACTGAATACGAGTATGTCTGGTCTAATATATGTATGCAAGTGTTCATGTACATGTATTTGTGTACTGTGTGCGAGTGCCAAGTAATGTGCGTGTTCAATTGAAAAAAAAAACAAGAACAACAGAATAAACGCAAAGAAATATTGTAATAAAAACAACAAGAACAAAACAATAGATAGCCCAGAAATATTTTAAGAGTTACCATTACAGTTCATTTGCTTGTTTTTTTAGCTCTTTTGTTGTTAGTAGTTTCTCTTTAACAATAAAGTTTTTAACTGCCAATACTTTTTTTTTATTTATAACGCTTTTAATTTAATGAAAAAACAAAAATTAAGCAATATAAATCAGTGATTGCATAACTATTAACAATCAATTTTACTTCTTTTATTTTTTTGTTTTGTTTTATACACACATACACACGAGCACACTACGTTATGATTTGCAGTACATATTGTGTAAAATCAAGCAATAAAACGCTCCATTAAAAATTCAAACATCACGCAAATGTAACTGGACTAAATCTTTCATTTTTATGGGTTTTTATTTTCCAATAAAATTCTTGGCGATTTAAAAAAATCATTTTTGAATTAAATGTGAAGAAACGCCTTCGAAATTACTGATTTTGGCCACAACACTTTGTCAGCCAAGGTCAGGGTTTCCCCCTTATTATCAAAATACAACTTTTACTTTCACCTTTGTACGTATCTATGTACATATGTATTCTTTTTATTACATCTGTTCTGCTCTATAGTGTACTTAGAATAGAAAGAGTAAAGTAAACAAAACTCTCTTTCAAATCTCCAAAATTACACTCCCTTTTATTTAATTCACTTCTGCTCACCTAACTCTTGCGTGGTGAAAAATAAAAGAAATAAAAAACAATGTTTTTTTTTTATGGGTGTATGAGTAACTCTGACCGACTTTTATGTTATCAATGCTTAATAAAAAAAATTTAAAAAGAAGAATAAATCTAATATAAATATTTATTGTATTATTTTATAATTATATACATATGTGTGTACATATGTATGTATGTACACAAGAAAAAGTAACCAAAGAAAGACAAAAAAGAATGTGACTGTTGTGCCTAGCTGTCATTCATCAATTTATGTTATCGTGGGGTGTTTTAAACTTTTTTCTTCCTTTCTCTCTCTGCTCTTATTACTTTTTGCTGTAATAATCATAATAACCGTTATATTTGCTTATGTATATATGTATCTATGTGTTTGGCATAATAAATTCCAATAGTTACTTTACATTTGTGTGCATAATTAAGCAAGCATAATACAACGATCATATGTATGTACATACATACAAACATACATATATGCATACATAAAGTTCGTAAATCAATACCTCGACATTCATTCGTTTCAAGTTGGAAAAAAATAGACCATTACCAGCATACAACATATGCATGTTGGGTATGCATATTGATGTACATATGTATGTGCATGTGCACTCAGTAGCATTATTAGTATTAATTTTGATTACAAATGTTTGTTAAGTTGTTGTAATTTGTTTTTTCTTCCTTGCTTTCATACAATTTGTTTCCAATTAAATTTCATATGGTGATGGTGAGAATTACAATATTTGTTGATGTCATTGTCACTTCACTTACGCATAGCATAACACATAAGAATTGAATGTATTGATTGCTTATTACAACAAAAACTAATATTATATAGGCAGAGGGTCAGAGAGAGAGAGTGATGGAAATAGTATTATAACACATATTAAACAAGTGTTAATGTGTAAAATGTTTAAAACAAATATAACGACAGTGTAAATGAAAACATACAAGGAAATCTTTCGTTTCGTTTAAGCTGACCATACCCAATAAGAAATTTTTATTGCATAACGTAACTAAAAAAAACTTAATTGACTCAAAAATGTGTTGTGTTGTGGTTCTTTTTTTAAATGAAATTTATTAATTTGAACTTTAGAAAACCTGTTATAATTGAAATAATTATTTAATAATACCTTAGCACTTTAATTAATTACAATATTTAATTATTTTTCCTAAATACGTATACATACATACATACCTATAATAGGAAGGAAAGTGCCAAAAAATAATTCATATTTTATTTATGAGCCTATTTAAATTTTATTTATTTTTTTAAATAATTTCTTTATTATTTATTTAAAGGTTTAAACAATTTTTAATTACTTCTTGTATTATTTTGTTGTTTGTTTATATTGTTTTTTATTTGTGTTTATTTTGTTGTAAACCACCACTTGCATAAAAACAACAACCAAAGAAAATAAAAACCGACGTTTAAATAGTCTTTAAATTAACACATAAAAATGCATTTAGTAGAAGAGCACGCGTCTATTAAATCAAAAATAATAAAAACTAAATTCTATTTTGGAAAATAATAGAAAATAGAAAATATAAAAAAATAAACTTCCAATTTAATTGCCATAAATCATTCAAGCCTAAAATAGCATTTGAAATCTCACAGCTATTTTTAAATCGGCCTGTGAACACAAACAAGATACACTGGAGCAGAAGAGCAGGAAAACATTTGTTACTCTAATCACTTTATTTAAAGCCCTTGAAGTTTGTTGCTTTTTTTTTTGAACAGCCATAAAAAAAGAAAAATGAATACAAAATACAAGAAAAAATTTAAAATATTTCAAAGATCATAATTCTCCAAAAACAAAAAAAAAATAAATGAAAAGAACATTTGTTATTTCATAATCTTCTCCTCTATGAAAGAAGTGTATCGTATGGCTTTTCCTTTTCTTTTTTTTTTGTTATTTGAAATAAAAATAGAATACTTATGTTAATTGTTATTGAAGAGTCGATCAAGTATTTCCCCATTTCAAACATTTTTTTGTTGTTTTTTAATTTTAGAAAAAAAAAAAATCACTACATGTTGTTGCAAACATTACAAGTGGTCATTTGTCTGTTATGCTAATAAAAAAATATATTAAAATATTATGAATCTGTAAATAATTTCAAACATTTTAGTGGCTATGGACTGGTGGTAATAATATATGTAATTCATATACAATTTAAAACAAATAACCGGTCAAAGCAATTAATTTGGCAGCACTCGTAAAAATTATAACAACAGACAGTAATAAATAAAACAAAGAGACAGAGTGAGAAACACTAACGGTGTTGCCGTGTAATTGTTTTGTGTAATTATTCAAAAAAATGGGAAATAGACAGAATTTCCGCCCAATAATTGGGTTTTTTGTTACTCCTTTTCGTTTTCATATACAGTATTGGTCATAACAAAGGTTAAAATACGATTTTTCATTTAATTTTGAAACACGCATATTTTCTAGGCATACAGATTATTAAATTATTAACAACATCGTACGATATTCCTTCCCAGGCTATTTTTACAGTTCGAAATAAATCGCCATCATTTCAGAAATCTCCCCGATTTATTTTTATGTTTTATTAATAGAATTTTTGTAAAGAAATTCGGTGGGCCACTCGAGAACTTCGTTCCTATTTTTCATTGGCTGTCTTTTACAAAGATTGGAGGTATGTTTAGAATCGTTATCCTGTTGGAAATTTGATTGTAGTATAATATACCAGTGGTCTTCTACAAATCCTTCTTAACCGAGAAAACTTCACGTCGCTATGTGTTACTAGGATGCCGTCCAGGTATACCGGTAATAAGCACCTCCTGACAAGAAAAACTTAGAAATAAGCCTGGAAATTACTAATCGTTTGGTGGAATATTGTTTAATTAATTTATGTCGGGAAAATTTAGATTATAAATTGTCAATAATTTTTACTACTTGCTGTGTAGCAATTCAATTACATTGTCTCCTATTGATATAAAAAATCTTACCGTGGTAGTTATGCCCGATACTGCATAATTAAAATTTAATCAGAAACTGTTTTTAAATTCTTATTTTTTTTACTGTGCAGTGTAACCTGTGTTTAATAACATGGGACTAGTAAAGCTGAAATTTGATTTTGACAACTCTAAAGAGAATGTGTGATAATAATATGAGAGAGAGAAAGACTAAGGGCCATTATTACAATTATTACGGGCAGATAAATTGTTTTTCATTATTTGAGTACCCAATAAGGTAGAAGTACTCGTTAAGCTAAAGGGAGGATCATAATACCTTTAACATTTAAAGGTCACTTTATGTTAAAAAAAAACTTGTATAATTGAGCAGTTTTATCGACTTTGCTCCGGCACTGCCATATTTTTGAAAAATTTTATCTGTAAGTTGTAATAACGAAAATAAGTTAAGGTAACTTTCCAGTTCTCCCCCAAGTTTAACGACAAATTGTAATAATGGCCCTAAAAGAGATTTGGTCTTTTATTAAAAAAAAAAGATTAACTCTGAAGAACATATAAGGCCTTTTTAATTATATGCATTATGATAAATACTATTAATGATGAAAAATAAAGCAAAAAGCTTATATATATACGTATGTATGTATATATGTATACACATAATAATAAAAATGCAAATGTATTCATATATATGTATTGTGTATTAAAAAAATACAACAACAATGATAACAAAAAAAAAATGGCCACAACTAATTAGTTGAACTTTACTAATTGAATAAACACAACAAACAAACATCAGCTGCAAAGCAACATCGTTGTTGTCGTAAATATCGCAGTCACCGTTATCACTGCTATGCCATCATCATTATCATCATAATTATCAATGTTGTCAATTGAGCATAGTTTTTTTCTCTTAATTTTCTCTCTCACTCGCTTCATTATCGTATTACATGCTGTGTTACGTAGTTTGTAATTTGAAATTGTAATTCTTTTCGGCGATTAACTTTCTAATTGGTTGTGTTTGTGTTTTCAAATTGTTGTTATGAAATACCAATAACAATATGAACTTTCAATTTTCAAATTATTATTATTGAATTTTCACAATAAATCTGTAAAAATTGAAAAATTTTTTGAATGCCAATGCATAAAGTCTTAAAATTGTAAAATCAAACATTTCAAATGCATTGAAATTATAAGCACTTTTCACTGGCTGTTTATCGATTATGTATTTATACGGTAAATAGAAAAGTTACTTTAAATTTACTGGAATGTTTCATAAGCATTCTTTCGAATTGTGACTTTCATTTTTGAAAGCTGAAAACCCGTGATAAAATACCAATTAAAGGTTAGGTAAGGTCGATAAAAGCTGCACATATGTACATACTTATGCCCATATGTTATCTTATTTAATCAAAAAAAAAAGCAAACAAACAAGAATATAAAGCTGCTTAATAGTCGATATTTTGTTCGCTCTTTAACTATTAAAGACTTGCGAGTTTATATTCCAACTCCCTGTTATGGATTCCATTAATGTCGAATGAAAGGCTTCATATACGGGCCGCTTAAAACACCAAATTTGGATAATATTGGTAGAGTAGAATGTATGCTTAAATTTTAAAGGAGTATGCGCACTATGATTTTTCAAAACGCATTTCTCTTAAACACATGTCAAATTACAGCTGCAGAGGAAGACGCTGTTTTTTACTCATTAGAAGCTTCGAATAGTTCTGAAGTAACTATGGTATCACAATGTGCCTTATATGGTCTAAGTGTGCCTATTCCGGCCACCTCTACTTATCTGACATAAATTTTCTCCTTTCTATGCTTTGTCAAATTTAAAAATAACAACTTTGAAAAATATAGTTCTTAGTAGACGAAGAAATAAACTTTCTTACGGTTCATTAACATTCTGTTTTTTTTTTGTCCTAATTTCATTGCTTACTTTTTGTCGTTTTACAATTAAAAATACCTACTACAGGCGAAAGGTCTTATGAAGCTGAACGCCGCGGTTGTGGTTTGTTTAACCTTCAACCGCAGATATTAAAGCATCACGCAGATATTAAAATATAGTACATATGTATGTGTCTAGTGAATAAGCTATAAAGCATTGACTCTTTTTCACACTTAATTTGTTTGTTATTAAAATATGCGATCAATTCACCTAACTTGGCATCACTAATACTTGTTATTTCTCTGCTACTTGCACACACTCTCTCTTGCGCTATTTCTCTTTCTAAAAGTACAAATTATTTTATTTTTGACAAACTGACTAGCAAACTAACAAATAAAGTAATAAAAAAAATTGTAAATGTTTATTTATTCTTATTTTATTGTTGTTTTTATATAAATAAACCTATAAATTTGTATATTTTTATCGTTGTTTTTTTTTGTTCGTTATGCTATGGAAAGGATGATCGTGTTGTGTGCAGTAGCAGCAATGATAATCATAATCATGTTGTTGTGCCTGGTGATAATGATCATAAGCATTGATAATTGTGACTCTGATGATGATGATGATTACAAATTTAAATCAATTGAGTATGTGACTATGTATATGTACACATGTGTGCGAATGTTTTGATGAGATAATCATCATCACAAAGTGTACATAGCCAGTGTATGTACATATGTATAATGAGTTGGTATTTTCAAAAACAATTGCAAGTGTTGTGTCGTCGCCAGGCCTTTTTAAAGTTATAAAATCGTCGTATTTTTTCCCAATTTCTTTTCGTGGGGTTTTTATTCATTTTATTATTATTTTCGCGTATATGTATTTAAATTTTTGACATGTACATGGAATAAATGCCAGATGCATCACAACTAATTTAAAATAAAAATAAACGATTTACAATAATTATTTCTTTTTATTTCATTGTAATTTTGTTTGTTATTTAATTTTAAATTTTTTTCCTGTTTTTTGTTTTTTTAGGTAAACAAAAAATCTATTGCGCCAAATGCGACAAAAAATGTTCCGGTGAAGTGTTGCGTGTCGCAGATAAACATTTTCATAAGGCCTGCTTTCAATGCTGCCAGTGTAAGAAATCATTAGCGACAGGTGGTTTCTTTACCAAAGATGGTGTCTACTATTGTATACCCGATTATCAGCGTTTATATGGTACAAAATGTGCTGCCTGTTCGAATTATGTGGAGGGTGAGGTGGTCTCAACAATGGGTAAAACTTATCACCAAAAGTGTTTCACATGTTCCAAATGCAAACAGCCATTTAAATCTGGTAGTAAGGTAAGTTGCAATAACTAAACAAACAAACAAAAAAATTGCATTTTAAAATAATTTTAAATGCTTTTTAATTCATTTCAACTATATTCGTATAACAAGTAAGAGTCGTCTATTTTTTTTTCTTATTTTCTTTCTTTATTGTGCAAATATTTACTGGTACATGTTTGAATTTTCCATGTTTTTTCTTTTCTTTTCTTGTATGTTTGTTTCGTTTAAAGACAATTGAACAAAAATGGTTATGGGATGTTTGTTGTATGATGGTATGTGTGAGAAGTTGTAGGCAGTCCATCTAAAAAGGCAGTGTTATTTCGTATATGAAATATTTTTCTATGCTGAAATGAAATATGAATGCTTTGTTTTATTTAAAATATGCAGTGGGAACTAAATAAGCAAAATTTGTAAAAGAAATGCCATGGGAATATGCTCTATAAAGTGTAGTACATAGTAGTACATTAACTAGAGTTTCTTAATTTTATCATAATCATTATAAAAGAGGGGGACACAAGAAGCACATTATAATTCATCTTCGTTTCTATGTGAAAAGTGTTCATTAACATAGACAATAGCCCCCTATCTATACTTTAAATCATTATGTTGAAGTAAAACTTTATGCAAATTCTTTTCCAAACCTTTTAACACTAAAAAAATATGTTTAATAATAAAGCTTTCATGTGATACTTACAACATATGAATGTATCTTTTTGAAAATACATATGTAGGCTTTTATGCATTTACTTAATAATCGAATGTTAACTTTTAAATATTGAAATTTGAAAAACAGTTCTTTCTTGTGCTTGAAAACGATCTTAAGTGATATTTTGCAAGACTGAATAATATCCTGGCATCGGTGGACGTTAGAATTGTTTTAAAATAACCTCAAAATAGTTTGTTTATAAATGAAGTCATTGATGGAGGAGGTTCGTTCTTTGGTTATGTGGGTAGAACACAGGGATTTGAGTTAAAATACAAGTCACTTTTGGTTCGAAACATCAAATGTTGTCTTTAAAAGAAACAAGTTTTTAGAAATCCTATCTTTGGATTTGGAAGTCTTAAATATCGTATTTCAATATATTCTTGCTAGATGCATATGTGGACCCAAAAAAGTACAAATAATATCACCTGCCACGAAACTGTCAAAACGGGACAGGGTTTAGAACAACAAGGATTCAGAAAATATCTTAAGAAATACGATTTACAGTAATGAATACAGGTAATTATGGATGCTTTATACATCGCCTATGATAATGATGGCATTTGTCTATTAATAATTAAAATAAGAAGTATCCTACATATGCCTAATGAATAGCTGCCTGGTGTAGACTTTTGATCAAACGGTTTAATAATTGATTTTCTGAATGTCTGATTGAAATTGCAGTGGCTAAGCACAGTTTGACCGTAGAAAAATGAGAACATGAGAGAAAACAACGGTTCATTCGGCTATACCAGGGATGGCGAACCTATGGCACGAGTGCCCAAAGTGGCACGCAGATAAATTTTCGCTGGCACGTATAATATTTTTTATTTTCATACATATGTACTGACTAATCCAAATGCATTTTTGACATTGAAAAAATTGTGAACTCAATTCAAATTTAATGCAAAAAATTTTGATATTTAAAAACAAACTTCCAGATTTCTGTCGCCATTATTCATAACGTTAAAATATAATTATATTATTTGCATATGTAGGTATAGGTATGTACAAATATGAACATGAAATTTTAAATATAAAAAAAAATATTAAAATGAACATAGTATGCGTTGGATTTTCAAATATATACATACATATATATATATGAATATTTGCATTCTCGCCAGAATTCAAATTCACTAATTCTAATTCAGTTCAGTTAGAAACTTTGTAAGTGCGATTGAAAGTTGTGTTTTCTTATTTTAGTATTATTTTTTGCTAATAAACAAAAATCAATTTATATTTTTAGAAGACAATTATAATTGATTTCAAAAGGTAATTCATTAAAAATTTTAATGATAAATAAATAATATGTTTCAACTTTAGAATGTAAGAAAATAAGAAAGGGAAAACAGAGGCCAGCTATAACAGAGCATTTCAAGATTGGTGGACTGATAAATATGGAATGATGAAAAGCAAAAACTATTAATTGTCATTGTATAATTCATCAAGAAGTTCTATGTGCAAAGTCTGGATAGGCAGCATTTGATAAAATTTTAAGTATTGTTTCCAAAATAATAAATTTTATAACAGCACGAGCTTTGAATAAGCGGCAATTTCAGTTGCTTTTACAAGAGGTAGGTTCAAATTATCATGGATTGTTGATGTATAATCACGTACGCTGGCTTAGTAGAGGATTTGTGTTACAACGTTTTGTAGAATGTTTTGATGAAATTATAATGTTTCTTAATGATAAAAAAACCGAATTTCCTGAACTTTTTGATAATGACTGGATCACCAAATTAATGTTTTTAACGAATATTTCCAACAATTTAAATGAATTAATTATAAATTGCAAGGTCCCGGATAATCAATTGATGTAATGTTCTATATTATTGAAGGTTGAGTCCAAATTAGTAATATTTAAACGCGATATTGACAACAATAATTTTAAGTATTTTCCTTTGTTGAAAGATCACCTTCAAAAATGTTCTATTCATGGAATCTATGAAATTAATATAAATTTGTATAGCCAAGTTGTAAGTGACATACAAGACAATTTTGTCAAGAGATTTCAAGATTTCAAAAAATTTCAACCATTAATTAACTTTATTAAATATCCAGACAAGTTTGATTTGGAAACTGCTGAAGTGGATCAATTAGAATGGTAAAAGTTGGTAAATTTAGAAATGCAGTTGGCAGAGTTTCAATCAAGTTCTATTTGGAAGCAGAAATTTATAGAGTTGAGGCAAGAAATAGAAATTAATGAAAAAAAAAAGATTAAATGAAGAAGAATACGAAAACATGAATAATATGTATGTTGGTGTTCGCTCCCAGAAACATTTAATGCGATGAAGAAATTGTCTTTAGCTATTCTAATAATATTTTCATTAACGTATAGCTGTGAATGTCTATTTTCGATTATGAATAATATAAAATCTGATGTACGAAACAGACTTACCGATGAATGTGGGGAGACTTGTATTTCATTAAAATTGTCAAACTATGATCCGGATATTGATGCATTATCGAGAAATATTCAGCAACAAAAATCCCATTAAAAATATGTCAACATATTATAGAAATGAATCTATATATAATTTTTAAAATGCATGTATTTTCATTTTATAAAAATAATATTTATTGGCACGCAGTCAAAGAAAGGTTCGCCATCCCTGGGCTATACCATACAAGAAAACAAAACAATTTTCATATCCGTGTGCTCGATTGGCTTCTTTTTATTGAAGCAGTAAGTTGCGCTGTTAGCAGTAAAGCTTTACTGACCTCTTATGAACATAATTCCGTTACATTTCAAAAATTTAAAGCGTCTCTCTTCTTTAATTAATTGCAAGTTTAGATTTGGTTGTGATGTTACATCATGGTGTATCTATTTTATTGAACAGCACAGTATATGCTATAACACTGGGATGCCGTAGACATATTCGGATCGATTCCATATGATGTCTTATATTTCTTTTCGATAGAAGTTTCACTTTAGGATTTCAACTAAATTGTTGTGGTTCAGCCGGAGATACACGGCAATACCAAGTAGGTTTATACCGAAGAATTCGGTTCCATACATATTTATTTAGGGTTCTGGCATTAAATATTCGTGCGGCTTGCTCTGAGGGTTTTCCAGACGGCTATCCTGGCCATATTGAAAGCTCCGCAATTGTTAGGATAAATATAGATATATCCTTTAGCTTATGTATCAATGTCCGGCTCTTACTTCGAAATGGCGAATATGCTGCTGGACTTCTCAGCTTTTTTTGTCTTTGACTGAAGATTTAAAAATTCGGATTAATGCGAATTTATTTTGGAGTCGGGTGGCTTCCAATAGGTACTGTTTGATCTTCGGGTTTGAAATTGATTTGTTGTATTGTAATACCTTACTTTTTATGCAAGGAAACGCCACCTAACTCAATCTAAACTTTAAACCATATCATCTTGCAAGATTTGTGGCCTGTCTTTAACATATTCTAGGCTCGTTCAATTTGCCTTATAGTTTATTCTCTACTTCATCGGAACATAATTATATTGCAAGAAAACTGAAACGCCTTTTCCATTCTGAAACGATAGTTCATAAAACATGCTTTCTTTCACCGCTTATACGACATTAGGCCACTGCCTTAAATACATTTTTAAATCTCTTACAAAGAGATAATATAAAGGGTGCTGGCAAGGCTGCAATATACATACTTCTTCATATTACCCAAAATCGTTTACATTGTTTCGAGCGACATTAGCATTTGAATATTATGTAAAAAAGATATGGTTTTCAAAAAAAAAAAAACCTTCCAATTCTTGTTTTAGAATGAATATTTTATTGTTTTGTTCGAAACGAGTCTCTAAATTTAAAATTTTTAAAGAATGTGTCATTAGTTTCAGTTCTTTCAAACACACAAAATTATTTTTTAAACATTGAAATAAATATGAATATTTATACATATTCTTCATACATACATAAATACATAAGTATGCATGCACGCATGTATAAATAGTATGACTTCATTCGTCTCACATTCTGTGGAAATTAAAAATAATTTTATATTTTTTATTTTTTTTTTATTGTTTTGGATTCTCTCTCTCTCTATACAAACAATTATATGCGGAATACAAGTGAACAAGTGCCACTTTTAAATACATTATACCCGATCCGTGTTTGTCTGTAAAGTTAGACATTTTGACACTCGCCATTAGTGTTAACACACTACTTTAAATAATTTTCAAACCAAATTTGTTTGAATGTGTTTCGGTTTTTTTTATTATAAATTGTCTTCTGGTTTTGGGCAAGTCAAATTGCCCATTTTTATTCTCTACCATTTGCTGTGACTCATATTGACGTCATTATTTTTTTTATTTTTTTTTTATTTTTGGTGTGTTAACGATTGGTTTTGGTTTTTAAGTTTCTTTAATTTGCTCGTATATTTCTAATAAAAATAAAAAAAAATATCAACGATATCACTCATATCACATTCTTATTTTATTAGATTATCTATTTTTATTTTTTATTTGTTCGAAAAAAAAATAGGAAAGCTATCGAAACTAATACGATAGCTTTGTAGGAAATTAATAAATATTGAACATTCGACAGGGCTAAATACATATGTCGGTCGATGACTCTGGCCACTGCGTCTTTAATGGGTAACTAGAATGCAATCTCCAGTAATGATTCTAACGATTACATTAAGCATAGTTTGGGCAGCTTCGTTGCGCCTTACTTTTAGCTTTGACCAGGTCACGCACGAGGATTTTACAGAATCTATTACATACATACATAATTGACCATTACAACCCTTCAGTCAGGATTATGGCCTAGCTTCTCACACCACAACGTGTTGTGTGCGTTAATTTTATAAGTGAGTAGTGGGACCTACAGTTTAAAATCGACTCCGAACGACAGATTTTTTAGAAACTATTCATGGCAATATTTTTTACTCTCAGAGTTTTTGCCAGAAATCTGCTGAGAGGAATTCGCCGAAGAAATATTTTTTTCATATTTCGTTTTGATGTCTGACCTGTGGTTTGAACTCGGGCCTTACGTCTAATAAGCCAACACACTACCTACTAGACTACAACGACTTCAATCTACAGAATCTATAACTACATTATCAATCCTGAGCTTGTCGATTCTCAATGGGGTTCTCTAAGTAGAGAACTCTCCCGAAAGTTCGATAATTGTACCACATCTGACTCATTCATCCGCTCTGGAGTTTTCCGGAATATCAGAATATCTATGTATGTAACGAGAATTTGACATTTCGCACCGTCCTAAAACGTTTTTAAGGGTTTTAAAATTATTATTCAAACTGAAAACAAGGAGGCACTTCATATTAATTCACTTGCATAACAATTAAGCTCGTTAAACGAATATTTTTTTAATTCGTTGTTGCTTTTTATTAAAAAATAAATTCTATTTCGTTTTCCTCTTTTCAGGTAACTAACACAGGTAAAGAGGTGCTTTGTGAGAATTGTGTCGCTGGTCCTGGTGCTGCATCGCCAACACGTCAGCAGCAACAACAACTACAGCAGCAGCAGCAAAATCAACAACCAACCAAAGATGGCACAGTATCACCAACGCCCGTTGCGGAGTCACCAACTCGAGCAACGGCTCACCAACAAATGACCAGTGGTGTGTTATCAGATAAGGCGCATTTCAAAGAGGATTACGATCCTAACGATTGTGCTGGTTGCGGCGAAATGCTAAAGGAGGGGCAAGCTTTAGTAGCACTAGACCGTCAATGGCATGTCTGGTGTTTCCGTTGCAAATCCTGTACAGCAGTACTCAACGGCGAATATATGGGTAAAGATGGTGTGCCCTATTGTGAAAAGTGCTATCAAAAGTCTTTTGGCGTCAAGTGCGCCTACTGTAATCGTTTCATTAGCGGCAAAGTATTGCAGGCCGGTGAAAATCATCATTTCCATCCAACTTGTGCTCGCTGCACCAAATGCGGTGATCCCTTTGGTGATGGCGAGGAAATGTATTTACAGGGCAGCGCCATTTGGCATCCACGTTGTGGTCCGGGTCCCAATGAAAGTGGTCTCATATTAAATGGCAGCTCAGGTGTAGGTGTATCAAATGGCAATTTTACCGATACCGAATGTGACCGCATGAGTTCGAGTGCTTTAAGCGATATGGTAAGTTAAACAGTTAAGGATTAAACCCCCGTTTTTGTGTTTTTTTTCTTTCCTTTTGGTCTCTTTTTTCTTGTTTATAAATTACAGGTACATACTTATAATGATAAACACTACTTATGGGTTGGTTAAGTTGTAAATGAAATGAAACGCTAACGTTAACAAAATTTTTCGTCTTTAAGAACATACATAAGTCAACAATTTGGACTCTTCTAGTGTTATTTCATTACAGCTTTGAAAAACCTTTTTAATACATACATACATACACCCCCCAAAAAAAAAATAACCTCACCTGCACCCCTTTCCTGCTCCTAAGCTGGCTGTAAAAAGTATATACACACACACACACGTTACATTACATTACATTTGTTAAATATAAGAATTAAAAACATACTAATTGGTACGAACAAGACGCTGAAACAACAACACTAATACGACTGGAAAAAATACAAACTTTTTAACTATTTGCCACCATCATAAATCACACGCCACATCCACATCTATTTCATTATTTATTAATAACATTATGCCACAGAAAACAGAACAGAAATTACAATTACATACATACATCATTCGAAAGTAAACTTTCGATCGATTACGGTTCCCTAATTCTAATATTATTACAACGCGAGAAGGAGACATAATTCCAAAAAGGTACAGCTAAGTTATATAAA
Source organism: Sarcophaga rosellei (assembly GCA_930367235.1). Lineage (NCBI taxonomy): Eukaryota > Metazoa > Arthropoda > Insecta > Diptera > Sarcophagidae > Sarcophaga > Sarcophaga rosellei. The sequence continues at coordinate 5,892,781 of OV884017.1, read as the reverse complement.
TTTACTTTTCCAAGCTTATACGTAATAAAGTCCATCGTTTTCAATGTACGAGAGGGGGCTTGTGAGATTCAGAAGAGATTATAATAACGCGGAAGGCAGAGACCATCATTTAGCTCAGCTTTCGAAGCTAATGAACTGAAGGCATTACTCCTCCAAGAAAAAACGCTTTTAAAAGGCATTAATATTCGCAGGTAATGAACGCTCAGTATTTGGTGGAAACAAAAGAAAGTAACCGTTAAATTGGGTTAAATGATCACAGGGCGATTCATTGCAATGTTGCAGACAACATTTGCCACTCTCGATGCATAACAATTTCACTGGTATAGATTTAATTTCTGAAAAAGATATCACAAATTGGATTGATCCTATACTGGCTTTCAAAAAACGAGAAATTCTCTTGTCCTCTATTACTGACTAACATTTCTACTATCCACAACCTATGGAAACGTCTAATCTACACATGCATAACTCAGCCATTCTTTCCGAGAAAATTATCTCACTGTGTTATGTATTTAACATATTGAAAAGTACATCAGTAGTTTGTATTTCACGTTGGATTACGCAATTAAGTCACGTCAGGTGACTCAGTACTATTTGACGAATGTCCAAAATAGATACCAGCGAAGATCTGCCAATTAATTTCAATTCCAGAAATTCCTTTACGGATTCTTCAGCGAATCCACACTCTGAATGAGCAATTGTTTAAATGTGAATAAAATAATAAAACACTACGAGTTACAATGGCATGCAGGCACTGCATCGCTCGTTTAGAAGCAGAAAGCAGTTTAATCTATGGATTCCATATGAATTACAAGAAAAAAACACAACAAAATCGAGCAACTGTTAAAGGGAGTAGTGACTGGTGATAAAATGTTGGTTGTTTACGACATATAGCGGCGAAGTCAGGTACTCTTCCATGGACACGGAAACCATAGCATTATTCAGTAATATTTATTGGTTCGGCTTTTACGCCTTCTGTAATACATGTTCATCAATAAGTCAATAAATCTTCGATTATAATTGATGTAATTTTTCTGTGGCATAAACATTATGTATATTTTTTTGTTTTGTTTTGTTTTTTTTCGATTAATTAATTTTTATTTTAAATTCACACCATTTTTCTGAGCTTGCAAGATTTTCTTTTTTGTTTTTATTGTTTACAGTACATACGATCCCGAACGCCGAGTTTTAATGGTTCCATATATTCCTCTAGCCGCAAGGTTTGTTTTTATTATTTATTATTTAAAAAGAAAACATATACAAAATAAATCATTTTTATTTTTATTTTATTTTTTTAGTTTAATTTGATTTTATACTTACATACGTATACGTATTCATTTAATGGTTTTTTGCTTTGTAATGCATTTGTCTTTCTTCTATTTCTCTCTCTATCTATCTCGCTATCAATCTCTCACTTTTACTAACTTCAATGAAATGTCTACCAAGACCACCTTAACAATTCTTAAATATTGAAACAGTTAAAGAAGAGATTCTTGAGTTTTCTTGAATTATCATTTCGTAGTTCGTTTGTTCCTCCAATAAGAATTTGATTTAATTTGTTGTCTTTTCGTTTGTGATACGATTTTTTCAGCATTTCCGTACGGTCAGTCCTGGCTTGATATTACGTGAATATGGCCGTCATGGTGGCGAAGATATTTCACGCATTTACACGTATAGCTATTTGACAGATGCTCCGAATTATTTGCGTAAACCCATTGATCCATATGATAAGAATCCACTATCACCACACTTCCATAGGCCATCGTCGTATGCCACCAGTAATGCCGGTTCAGTGGCTGGCAGTCGACCACCTTCGCGTCCAAGTTCGCGTACACGCAGCGCCATGAAAGTGTTGGTGGATGCTATACGTTCCGAGACACCACGACCTAAAAGTCCTGCCATGAACAACGAAGAACCCATTGAATTGTCACATTATCCGGGTGCCAAAAAGCCACAACCGGGTGAAAAGCCTAAAATCGAACGTGATGATTTTCCTGCACCACCCTATCCCTATACGGATCCCGAGCGAAGACGGCGTTATAGCGATTCATACAAAGGTGTACCCGTATCAGATGATGAAGAAGAGAATGTCGAAGCGAAAAATGGTGAAGTCGATGCGTAAGTCTTGTTAAGAAGTTTTGTTATGAAAATGAAAAAGAAAACAATTTAAATAATTTTTCAATAGACGTCTACAACGTGAAGCTGAAGAATTAGAGAAATTAAATTCGGGTATAGGTTCAGCCATTGCTAAGGATTTGAAAGAAACTGCAAAATATCGCAAATGGAAACAACAAAATTTAGATCCCAGAAATGCATCACGTACACCATCAGCATCCAAAGAACCAGTTTATAAATTAAGGTAATAAAGTTTTTAATGTAACATGCTTACAGTTGTAACGATTTAATAGAATTTGGACTCAGCATTGAATTTAAAATTTTAATATAGAAATATAGAAAAGATTCAATATATCTTAAGTTTTAAACTTTTATTAAACGCAACTTAAATGCTAAACGATGCCATAAATATGAATAGTGTGTATGGTTCCGAAACTACAACAGCTAAAAACACGCAATTTTGATTTTCATTCGAGCATAGTTTCAATTACCCAGAAGCTGAACACTTGCTTCCCAACAAAATTTTTCGATTGTGACTGGCTCTACAACGTTTGGTACGATTAGCAGGGCATCCCATGTTAGATCTATTTCTGCAATCAAACCACAACCCGATTAAAGACATCGTCGACAAATTGGCAACTTATAACTCTAGAAACTTAAATATGAAAGCCCCCTACAAATTCTATGTAAATTAGTCTTTCATTTTACTATCTTTTAAATGAAACTCAATATAATATGGATTACTTTTGTAAAAACTAACAATCGAAGTGATAGTTTGTAAAGAGTTTGCTTAAATCTGTGTTCCTAATAGGTGGGAAATTTATTTTAAATTTGATTGTATTGTATAATTTAATACTTATACTTTATTTACAAAAAAAAATTAATAATAATTTCTTTTTCCAGATACGAGTCTCCAATTGGTGCCTCACCATCACGTAATTTAGATCATCAAAAGCCATTCTACGATGAAGAGATGTTCGATCGTTCAACGAGTTATAGAGGATCACTTGGTAAATCGTTGGGCAATGCACCCAGTTATAACGGTAAGTTAGAAAAAACTATTCACATACATACATACATAAATTATATTATATAAAGTCTTATACCAAAAGAAAACAAAACTCTTTAAATTTCCACTTTTATTGCAATGAAAACAAAAAAAAATTCTTAAAAAAGTTTCCAAAAAGAAAACTTCAACTAAAACGGCGTTCCTTTGTTATGGTTATGGGGTTTTTTTTTGTATGCCTAAGTTTTATATACTATGTATACATACAATGTTCGATACTATACAATGCTATTACTTTTGTTTTTATAAATATACATATATATATATATATATACATACGTACATATATTATTTTATTATTATATAAACTTCTTATTAATTTTCTTTTATCATTTATTTTGGATTATTATTTTGGGTGTTTTGTTCTCTGAAATCAAACGAAAAAAAACTCTTGTTTTCACAAAAAAAAAAAATTCTGAATATATTGTATGTAAAAAAACAAAAATATATCCAACCAACTGTAAACTATCAACCAACAAAATCAAATAAAATCTAAAAAAAATTCAAAAAATAAATAAGACACAGCTATACATTCCTACCGATCACCACCAAAACCTGGATATGGATTTAAAAATTCAACTTTGCCGCCGTATATACGTAATGGCTATAGTTCAGTAAGTGTGCAATCAAACAAAAACAAATTTAAAAAGAAAAAAAAAACAAAACTACTCTCTCTCTACTCTACCATAAAACTTCTATTAATTTATGTGCCGTATTATATATAAAGTCTTGCCTATAAATGTGTTGGGAGGCTAAAACATAGAAACCTATTGTTGCTTTCAATAATTATTACTACTCGTACTTGTACTCGTATTCGTACTATTACTATGTAAATGCTGTGTTTTGTTAATTTTAAATGAAACTTCATTAAGTATAACATTTGGTTGCTGGTAAATAATAATAATAAAAAAACAGAAAAAAAAATTAAACAAAACCGCTAATAAACAAAAAAACAAAAACAATAATATAATAAAAAAAAAAAATTATCTGTAAACTCCTCTTGTGGTTAAGAACATATTAATAACAATTCATGTAATATTTATAATATACATACATACCTACCTACATACTATAGTAATGGTTTTTTGTTACGTCATCGATCTTAAAAAAAAAACAAATCAAATCCATTAAGTTCAATATACTTACAAATACATACATACACACTAACACTAACACTCACACACGCACACCTATACCACATAATTATTCATTTAACCATTATTTAATGTTTTTAAACCGAACCACACACAATTATTATTACTCTGGGTAACGAGACATGATTGCGTCAATATATTGTTTTTAAGATAAACTTCTTCAAAAAAAACGAAAGAAAGAGTTCACACAAAATTTGGAAATCGATAATAAGATTTTTAAGTCTTTCAGTATTTCAGTTTGTTTAATTGATAGTTTTTAAAAAAGGTATACTACAGTCGGTATCTAAATTTCTGAAGTTCTAGCTCTGGTTAAACACATGTCTGTGTGACAAATTTATTAAGTCTGTCTTCTGATGTTCTTCTTAACAACATAAGTCAGGACACTAGGACTCTACATAGTGCTCTTTAATTGAAACTCTCGAACGATCACACTTTGGAATACAGTATTATATTAGGTGAAAATAGTCTACCATTAGCTAAATCGCTTGGCGCTCAGTTAGTTTATTGTGATATCTCTGGAAAAAATTACCATGAGCAAACCTCTAGGCACTGCGAGATTAAGTCCCTGACGGGAATCTGGAACAGATCCCAGCCGGGTATGTTGCGATAAGGAGGAGTTAGAAACTGTCGAACATCTCGTCTGTAACTGCCCAGCCCTTGGTAGGCTGAGGTTGAGGACCCTTGGCAGGGGCTTCTTTGAGGGTTTGAACTCTGTGTCGAGAGGCGACATCAGGGCTTTCCACAGATTCATTAGTAACTTGAGCTGGTTGAGAAGTGCTAGGGCTTTATCAGTGTAGCAGCGTTCTCCCCTTTTTGTTTCGTTTGGTCTATGCGAGTCCTTCGCTTCCCATTCTCCCTTCCTACTTCCTCTCCTTTTTCCAATCCCCTCTTATATCCTTTCTTCTTAAGGACGTTATGTACAATGGGTCAAATCGACCTCCGGGTACACGTCCTCTAACCTAACCTAAACCTCTAGTACTCTAGTACAACTACCATGACGTAGAATATAAAATGTTTTAAGTACAAGGTGGTAGTACAGTCAATGCATTGCTTTTTAATGACATTGCGGATCCCCTCACCCATTCTTGTTATTATCTTTTTGTTTAAAAATCAATTGAGTTCCTGATACTGATTATGAGTATGATAAGTATTACAGTTCATGTTTCGTGAAAAGCGGGCAGTCCACTTCGTTAATACAGTTGCTGCAAGTGTTAAACATTAAATTCTACCATTAGCCAACAATATAGGACAGAAAGAAATTTTCAAACAGACAAATTTAGACTAAAAGTCACAGCTGACTTATAAAATTGTTTCACTGTGTTGTTATTAAAAGGATATTTTTCTCTTTATACTTCTTTCTTTTTTTTTTGGTCTTAGAGTTTAATCGATAGTTCAAGTTTTGTGTGAATCCTTTTGTTTTATTGTTGTAATATAAAGATTCTATAATTAAAGCAATTGTTTGTTACTACTCATTTACATCCACATCATTGTTTTTTATATCTTTTTTCTCTCTATTCTCATTTGTTTTTTCCTCTTGTCTTTGTATTCAATGCTGCCTGAAAATGAAATTGTAAAACCAAACCAAAAAAAAAAAAACTAAAAACACTAAAAATAAATATTTATGGATCAAACAACATTTCCTTGTTAAACAAAAATTAAATGATGTTTTCAAATGTATACGATCACATCAACACCTGACGTCAACTATTAAAAACAACCAACCATCATCATTAAACATCATATAAAATGTACAACCGCCAACCGCTACTGAAACTTAATGTTTACAACAATTACTTACACTATCTCGCTTTCTCTAAATCTTATAATAATGAAATGGTGCTTTGGTGAATAAAATATAAATTATTTATATAATGAATGCACTTAACTATTTGTAATTATACAATAATCATGAAAAAAAAACAAAACAAAACAATTTTAAAATTTATTTTTTTGTTTTTAAATGCCCATCAAACACAAACAAACAAACAACTATTGTTACATACGAAACAAATCACAAACTATATATGCTCCTCTCGACAATTTAAAAAACAATGCTCGTACCACACAACACCAACAATAACATTATCATCACCGTCATCAATAACATAATGATGAGCATTATTTTTCATTAACAAATTTATTAAAACATACATAAATCATCCTCATCGTTATTATGATCAACAACAAAAAAAAAATCAAAAACTATACGGTGTAAATCATCTAAAAATTTATGGATAAACTTTCATCACCAACATCCAACATTTCTAATTCACATCCGCAACAACAACAACAACAATAACCACTACAAAAAACACATGAAATAAATAAACATACATCATCGTCATTATCATCATCTTCATGTACATCACAAATATAATAAATTGCATGTCACACTCACTGTATTAATGTTGTGCTACAAAAAAAAAACGAAAAACAAAACGAATGATAAAAAAATTTCTTATAATCTCTTTCGCTCTCTCTGTACTCGCTCTATATTTATTTGGTGTAAAATTGCATATTTCTCTGTTTATAAATGTTTCTTGCGTGATATTTATTAAAAAACAAATAATTCTACATACAATTACTACTACTACCGCTACTTACAATTACCAAACGCCTCAACCAACCAACGTCACTAATACTATACCAACACCAACCGTACTGCTATACACGTACTATATGCTCAAACATCTATCCATCCACCACCCACTGATACATATATAGTGGTGAGCTCTTTACGTCATGTACCTAAACCTGGATACGGCTTAGCTCCACGTTCCCACACTTTTAGTTCAACCACATCGGCCGGCGCCATTATGCACGGCGTCACCGTAAGCGCTTTTATAATTCATTCAGTGTTAAATATACAATCATTCTATCATTTATTCATTCATACATTCATTCATTCATTCATTCATTCGTTCCTTCGTTCATTTGTTAATTTATTATTTCACTTGACTTGTATTTCTAACTATGTAGCCCTTCCGTCCGCTCTCCTATCCCTCCTTTACATGCCATTTAGGTTTGTGGCTTTATTTTTAATCGGTTTTTTTTTTTTTTTTTTTATTATTTAATTAAAAATTTATTTTCTGTTTTATTTTTATTTTCCACTATTATTGTACCTTTTAAGTTTGCATAATTTTACTACACTGTGTGTATCACCATCATCATCCTCATCGTTATCAACATTAGCAGCGTCATCATCAGCCAAGCTTAGTGGCTTATTTAGTTTAGCAATTAGAAGTTATTCCACTTGGCTAATTTTATGGTTGTGATTTTGTAATATTAATTTATTTATTTTTATTTAATATGCAACTTTTTGGTTTTATTTTAAAGTTTATTTTATGTAAATAAACATTTAATAATTATAATAAAGCTATTTATTAAACAATTATTTATTAAACATTGGTTTAAATGGTTTAGATGGACTTCAATTAATTCCTGATAAAAACATTGGCTCTCTACAATGATTTAAGCAACCCTGGCCCAATATTCTGAATCTATACAGCTGAACAGCAGCACAAGATGTGTAGGCTTATGCCAGGTTCCCCCAAATAACCACAGTATGAGCGAAAAAGGAGGGTAGTCTGGTCCACCTCTTCCGCACGCAATGCCATGAGAAATTTCATAAGTCCATAAGAGATTCCTTCCTACCTAATAACCTGAAAATTCTAAACACTTCCCCTATAACACTTAACGTGGCATCTAATGCCATTGTTAATCTGCTCCAAAAAGGATCTCATTTGAGAGTCTTATTGATCAATGCATTGGGCCACGCCCTCCCTTGCCAAAGTTGCAGATTTGTTTACAAAAACCCCAATAGAGATGCCAATAGAATCCTCGTTTGGAACTTAATTTTCAAAGAAAACAGGGTCCAGACCTAAAAGCACTCTACATAGAAATACAACAGAAATGTGCTGATTATTCAACATATTGGAATGGGATTTCCAGTCTTATTTGTTAACGTACTTACAGAGGCGGCATTTGCAGTTGAATGGCCACCGAAATCTAACAAGCATTGATATTTATATGTCTTCTAACGATTAACCACCTATCTTATTTTCATAATGGACAATAATTCCCACAGTTTTTGGATATATTCATCAATTTTGTATTGGATTTTAACCATTACAGCTCAGCTCTAGAATAAAATTATAAGCATTTTAGTAAATACTTAACCCATAATACATATATAATAAATACCTTTAACTGTCCAAAAGGAATCAGACATTAATTAAAAAATAACTCGAAATAAATACCTTCGTTTTTAGAAATTACAAACAAATTGTGGCGCTTCTAAACCAATGTTTAATATCACTACTGCTGTCAAAGATCAGCTAAATTTGTACTCGCTGTCTATAAAACTGCTTTTTTCATTCCACATTTTTTTTTTTTTTTTTTTTGTTTGTTTATATTTTGGAGATATAGGCCGTATCTTGACAAATTCAGTTCACCAACTATTTTTCATTATAATTTTTATTTTATTTGTCTTTCCTTTTATTACCATCATATCACGCTCTAGAAGCATGCACTTTTATTTTTATTTAAGCATGATTTCCAACACCTTTATTATGTTTTAGGTAACTCTTACTGCTTTAATTTTTTTTTTATTTAATAAACATTTTTTTTGTAAATATAAATAATAAAAATTAATAATTAAATTATTTATTTATTATCCCAAAAACAAAACAAAAAATTTACACTCAACAAAAATAGGATTTTTCATATGGAGGTCTCGGTGACAAAACGCACAGTACAGATTTAAGTTGTGGCAAATCAGAAGGTATGTTAACTCCTTTTCCGAAAGATAAAATAAAAATTCATTATACTTTTGATTTAATTGATTTTTTTTTGTAGCCTCAGTTGAGTCTATAACCGAAGGTGATAGACGTGCTCTGATGGGTGGTGATTTACCAGCTTCAAGCACATATTCGGGAGCATTATCTTATCATTATCCTCAAGCTGGTTTAATACGCCGCAGCTTGCCTAACATGGCCCATTCAATGTTGGTACATGAACCGGCTAAAATTTATCCTTATCATTTGCTTGTTATCACAAATTATCGTTTGCCATCGGATGTCGATCGTTGTAATTTAGAGGTAAGCATCTTTAACTTATTTTTTAGTTACAAAATAAAATTAAGAATGTATGTCTTATTTAATCATTTTTTTTTGTTTCCTTCCTATACAGCGCCACTTATCCGATGTTGAATTTGAACATATTTTGCAATGTACAAGAGCCGATTTTTATAGATTCCCACAATGGCGACGAAATGAATTGAAACGACGTGTTAAACTATTCTAAATCAAATTTAACCACAAAAATAAAATTACAAAAAAATACAACAAATTAGAGGAAGCTTAGAAGAAGAAAAATAAAAATAATGAAAAGGTTTTTAGTTTTTTGTAAGCCTAACAAAAAAAAAAAAAATAACAGTTTTGCAGCCAAAACTGTGTAAATTGATACCAAAACAATTATATATTTTTTCTAAAATCTATATATATATAAATACATATATATTTTGCAAAACTCCTTTAAACAAAAAAAGAAATAATACGTTAAATGTTAAACAGCTTTAGTAAAAAAAAAACAAAAAAGAAAAACTACAACCAAAAAAATAATTACAAAAGAAATATTGAAATTAATTGATGCATGTAAGAAATAAAGAAAAAAAAGAAACTAAAAATTTAAACACTACAATACACCACAAAATAATATAAAAACAAAAAAAGAGCGATAATTTTAATTATAATAAAAAAAAAGAAATAGAGATGCCACTTTAAAAGCGAAAAACAGAAAAACAAAAAGTACGCCACTATGCATCGATCATCACATACAAATGCAGCTAGATTTTATTTTCCTATGAAATATTATATTTAAAACTGATTTATTTTTTTTTTTTTTTGCTATATAACCTCCTGTAACAAAAAATTGTATTTACTATTGTAAGTTACGCTACGTTGAGTTTCGTAGCAACGCATGGCATTATTAAAAAAAACAACAAGCTTTTTATATTTTCTAATATTTTAGAAATTTTTTATTTTAATTTTCATTAATTTTCTTCTGTTTCTGTCACATGCGTATTTAAATTATGTTGCAACCAAACTATTAATGTCTAATTTATACTTACGTTATGGTTTTATTATTATCTACCGTACGTACATAGTACATAGTATGGTACATATATTTTCCAGTTGATAAAGTTAATAAGTTTTAAAATACATATATTTTTTTTTTTTGTTTGTTTTTCGTTTTCCTATTTTAAGCTATTTAAGTTATTGTAAAACTATACATATATACATATGTTCTTTATTTTCGAAAAACAACAAAAAAACCCTTTTTTTAGTAGATTTTATTTAATATTTAACTTTGTCCTTATTAAGCAGCTACCACCATACAATAATTATACATACAAACTTTACTATTTAGTTTTTTGCAAAGCCAAGTAAAAATTTAAATTTTTTTTTTTAATTTAATTCAATAATTCAAAAGAAAATACAAAAAACTTAATATATAAATAAAATGTCAAAAAGGAAAGAATGAAAACTATATAATATATATATTTTATTTATTTATAAATAATAGAATCAAAAAAGAAATAAAACCAATAAAACTCAAACAAAGATTTAAATTATTTAAAAAGAAAATAAGAAATTAATTTTAAATAATAAGCTTATTATGATTAATTATAATAGAAATTATATGGAAAAAAATAATAATAAATTTCAAATTCAAATGCTGGAAAAAACAAAAACAATTTTATTAAAATTAATTGGAAAAGTAAGTATCATTTTACCAAAAATAATTATACAAGCAAATGTTATCGTCTCTGAAAAATATAAGTGTTTATAACAATAAAAAAAACAGACCCAAACATGACGCTTACTCTCGGGTTTCTCATTGGAGCATCTTCACTCTGACAGTTCATAATTCATTTGCAAAGAATCAATTTTCTGCACTATTTAACAATACGAAGAGTATTAAACTTTTTTCTAAGTTCGAAATATGATTTATTCATCTCCAAACTGATTATATTTACAGAATTAAATTGCACGTATGTAGATCCGATAACTGCGAGCTTGGAAACGTTGGGTTAATGGTTCTTTTTTTTATTCACCTTGTACTCCAGACCTAAATATTTTTTGGCTAAAATTTCTCCTTAAAATTTGTATGAACCTGTTGTTCCATTTAGTGAATGTAATAACATAATAAAGATTCTCTAAAAGCATTCAATTCGCAATGGAACTACTTACTAGTGGGTAAGCAGATAATTGACTCGAGAAGTTTCGAAGACACCACATTCAAAATTAGTAACTAGTGTGCTTCTATGTATCTAGATGTCCCGATAATCTAGTGGGTAGTATGTTAATCTGAAAGTATAGGTGTTTTGGGTTCGGCTTCCTTCAGACACTCCAGCCTGTTAGGTTATGTTAGCTTCGGATTATAGATAAGACATCGGCATTTGGATACCAGAAACCGTTTGTTGTGGTTCAATCCAAACAGAGTTACTATGAAAAAATTAAATACGATGGGAAAAAGACAGAAACAAAGAATAATTATTCGAAAGGAAAGGCGAAAGAAAAATTCTATCCAGCTAATATCATGGATGATGAGTTAGAAGAGGCTTCGGCTACCCCAAGTTACTACAAACCAAGCAATAAGAAGGGGTGTTCCTGCCCCTCATAGTGGTCCTTACCCTTAAGGCTTCTGTATGACACAGGTCATCAATAAGAAAAAAACACTATGCACTGCATGTATCTAGTCAGTGTTAGAAAAAATCTATACATCCTTTAACTCACTTAATTACCTACCCCTACCTATAAGAAATATAAAATCATTTTTCTGACTTTCTTTTCGACCATAGTAATTTTTATTACATGGCTTCTGTTTTGGATTACAGATCGATTTCTGTTCAAGGTCACAAATTTCGGAAGGACTTATATGCATTAGATCTCTTAAACAAAATCTACAATATATTTAAACTGTATAAACAAAAAATACAATTTTATTTACTTAAAAATAATATTCTATAATATTAATAAAATAAATAATAATTATAATAAATTTATTGGTTATCAACTCAGCATCATTAGCAACAGTCTAGACTCTAGAGCATAACTGTTTTTATAGTTAATTTAGATTTTTGTTTTTTTTCAAAAATAAAAGGCTGTAATAATCTAAATTACTTTAAAGAAAACAAATATTTGCTGCATTTTAATTTTATAGATACCAAAATACTATTCATTCGAGAGGAAGATCTGTTTTGTGATTTACTTTCTTTCAGTTTTTCAATCGGTGTTGCTTTGTGAGTGGGTTTGTTTAGCATAGTATTGTTCAAAATACTGCAGTAAATTAGTGTACGAGTATTAATTGGTTGTAAGTGTAAAATTTTTATAAAAAGTTGGAATGTGTAGAAGTGAGATTCTATAAATTCGTGCTCTGTACCTTTTGTTTAAGTTTTCTTTTTTTTTTTGATACAAAAATAGTCTCTGTAAGGAAGTTTATTTAGCAAACTAACATTTAATTTTGTTTTTGCAAAGTATCATCGGTTTTCAAGTCGTAAGTTAATTGAGTTTTCATTACGGTTAAACTGCTTCCAATAATTTGCTTATGATAGATTTGACGTGTTAAAAATCTAAAAAAAAACAATTTTTGTTCTTGTTAATTTCATTAAAAATTGAAATTTTTTAATAGTTACCCTAAACCATCATAAAAGTCACGTTCTTCTTCCTGCCATTCCGACATGGTACATTCCAATGTACTGTAGCCTTGTTGCACACAATTCTTTGAAACTATGCTAATCATAGGTTCGGCTATCTTTTGTAAAGGATAACCAGGTGCAACAGCGAATCTATAAATCCAGGCAGCATTATAAACATCTTTATGGTTCTTAACACTAACACAGGCAATTATCTGTAAAATAAATCGTAGGAATTAACACAGTGTGTGTAATTTATTGGTCTTGTTTACATACTTTTTTGCGGAACTTATTTTTGAAGGCTTGCTCATACGGTGCATCATCTAAAAATATTTGATATGTACACTCAGTAGGCTTCAAACGAAATATAAACGGCTCATAACATTCAGCCACCAGTGATTGATTGGGTTTTGTCTGAAAAAAAAGAAAATACCTTGTTTCAATCAATAAAAAATACGTTTTTTTTTAATAAATTTACCCTCATGCTCTCCACTGCTTTGGCGTAGAATGAAAAGTATGTTCCGGAAAATAAGAAGAATATGCAACCGGGTATAGTTAGTGAGCAAAACGTTAAAGGGACTCCAAAAAATATGAACAGTATAGCCCAGGTTATAACAATGAACTGCAATGTTATCTGCAATGGAAAAGAGGTCAATGACTTATTATTAGTTAATTTTGCCGCAGCTCGTTGTTGCCTTCAATAAATGTGCATGGAGACACATATACTCAGACCATATCTAAGAGCTTACCTCACGAAAACAAAAACAAAAGAACGACTTTGTAGCAAAGGACATAATGTAGTCACGGACCAACTCCTGGCATTTGAGTTCATCATCTTCCCGATAGTTGCGTATTACAATAAATGGTTGCATTGAACAAAAATAATTAATTTATACTAAAGAAAACCGTAACAATTTTTTGGTTTTATTTAACTTAGGATTTATTAAGGAAATGTTTTTTATGAAGACTGAGCGAGTAACTTGGAATTTATGGCTGAGTTAAGAATTTGTAGGCAGCTAATAATATTACACTTAAAAGTACATACAATACAATACAAATTGAATTTTTTAATTAATTTATAAGTTAATAAAATACAAAAACAACAAAAAAGTATATTTGTTTAGGGAAACCCAACACTTTGCAACGTTTGTTTACGAATGGCAGAGTATTAAAATGTGTAAAAATTACCCAACGTGGATAAATAGTTGGCAACGCAATTTATTGTTTTGTTTGCTTATTCTCCTTATCTTGTCTTATTTCTTTAATTAAACAAAATAATAAGAAATTGAAAAATTATTAATTTTCGATAATATTACTTAATACTTAAATTACTTTTGGTGTAGACACAACCAGGAGAAAATCTATACTATTTCCCGAGGTCAGGGAACTAGTTAATACCGTCCCGATGTAGTTAATGTATCCAAAGACAATATAATATATAAATTAAATTCTTTCTTTAAGTAAATATCAATTTTTATTGGAAATCTTTATTTCATAAGTATATTTCCTGTACACCCTAAATATTATGGTTATCACTACCGTACGAAACTCCTATTAACACCAAACAACATTCCCTCTCTGTACATTTTAGTGTGTTAACTTTGTTATGTTAACTTTACACTGTTCAGTACTAGTTTTGTTTTGCCGAAAAAATTTTGCACACATTAATTTTCTTAGTGGGAAATATAAAATAATTGTAGAAATAAACGAAACTATTTATTAAGTAAATACGCCGATATTAAGTAAATTAAGGTGTGCTTCGAAAGAATTTGTAAATTTCTGAAAACTCTAGTGAGGCAAGAGTCGATAAAAGCATTGAATATGGAAGAGTGTGATGAAACTAAAACAACAACAACAACTGCAACGGCAAATGCAGAAGAAAGAGGCAACAGCAGCTGCAGCGGCAATAACAATCGAACCAAGGAACAGACCCAAAATGAAGACAGAAAACCGGCATTTATATGCGGTGTCATTGAGGGTTTCTACGGAAGGCCCTGGACAACGGAACAAAGAAAAGATCTCTTTAGGAAGTAAGTGATCATTTTTAAAGACTAATAAAATAAATATAGAATGCTTTCATTCCTACCGTTTAGGCTAAAGAAATGGGGTATGGATTCATATGTATATGCACCCAAGGATGATTATAAACATCGAGCATACTGGCGTGAATTGTACACTGTAGAGGAGGCGGATCATTTATCGGGTTAGTAAGAGGGAATTTAACAGAGAAAAATCACAGCAACTGCTTAAAATCTTAAATTGTATGTTACAGGACTTATAGCCGCCGCAAAGGAACAGGGCATTACGTTTTATTATGCCTTATCGCCGGGTCTAGATATGACCTATAGCAATCAAAAGGAACTACAAACCTTAAAACGTAAATTGGATCAAGTTAGCCAATTTGGCTGTGAAGCTTTTGCTTTGCTATTTGACGATATAGAATCGGAACTGTCGAAATCGGACAAGGAAGTATTTCAAACGTTTGCTAACGCCCAAGTATCGGTTACCAATGAAATATTTATTCACTTGGGTAATCCAAGATTCCTCTTCTGCCCCACCCAATATTGCAGTACACGTGCTGTGCCTTCTGTTCATGATTCCGAGTATTTAAATACGTTGGGTTCAAAGCTCAATCATGATATCGATATCATGTGGACTGGCAATAAAGTTATATCAAAAATTATCACCTTGGAATCGATACAAGAGATTACAGAGATTCTAAGAAGACCACCGGTAATTTGGGATAACTTGCATGCCAATGACTACGATCAGAAACGGGTATTTTTGGGTCCCTATTCAGGTCGTTCACCTGAATTAATACCACATTTACGTGGTGTAATGACTAATCCGAATTGTGAGTTTCACGCCAATACCATAGCCATACATACATTGGCCTACTGGTCGAGATGCAGTTTGGACTCTAAAATTAATAGTAAGTAAAGCAAATTAGTTTGCCAAGAGTTCGAATAAGTTTTTATTTAACTTTCTTTCATTACTCTTATACAGGCTCTATATCGGCAGACATTAAATTGGAAACTGAAAACGATGACGATATCGGCAATGACGATCTACCTGTAGAGTGCTGTTTATCCAAGAATATCTATCATCCTCGCATGGCCCTCAAGTGAGTTTCTAGCCATCAAGGCATTATTATTGTCCTCTAACAATAAATATCATTGTAGAAATGCTATCTCAGAATGGCTGCCTGAATTCTTTATTGAAAAAGAAGCCTGGGGACCCATTACAAAGCCACAGCCTGCTGTTACAAGTAATACGCTAAATTAAATTCTCTTTTTTCATTTGATTATATTTATAAGTTTTGGTTTCTCTAGTGGTTATGCCCATCATACCAATTATACCATCTATAAATACTTGCATGAGCTTGACTACGACTACAACAACCTCCACAAATTCAAAGACTGTTACTGTACCCGAGGTAAATACTACACAATTGCAGGCGTTAGCTGATGTATGTAGTACTGTGAATTCAACATCGGTCAATACCATATCAAACGCTGTTATGAACTCTTTAGTCTTACCCACTAAAGTGGTGACTAATGAGGATATTTTGAATCCAATTTCAACAAATATTGCCTCAAATATTGAGTTACCCAAAAAGATACCCATATCTTTAGTATCCGTACCCATTATGGCTGCTAAAGAAACATCCGATACTGAAAGTGAAGATATGCGTGATCCCGAGAATGAAGTTTCGCCTATAAAACAAGCCGATGTAATGGATAAAACGGAGGCTCATCAATTGGAAAACAATAATAAGGAGATATTGGATGATGAAGAAACTATTAAAGGAGACGAAAAACTAGAAGAGGATGTTGCAATAGAAGAAAAACCTACAGATGCAGATAATGCCGGCTTATCAATAGATACAATGGTGGATGATAATAATCTTAGTCCTCTTAGTGCGGGTAATGAGCCGATGGAATGCAGCAGCAGTGTAACTTCACAAACTTCACCTAAGGAAGAGGCCGGCAAAGTTTTAGCAACAGTTACCAATGAAGATGTTGTAATGGCTGAAACAGGTTCGAATAGTGAGATAAATGTAAGTGATAAGGCTTTTGCCTTTTGTTTTCTGTAATAAAAACAATCACTTGAGATAAATTTCAAATTATAGAACACCATGCAAGTAGAAAGTGTCGAATCTTCACCCATATCAAATGCCGAAATGACTGAAGTGGAAAAGTAAGTAGTAAATTTCATAGATTCACTGTCAAATGATCGTAATTAATTGTTGTTCGCTGTATTAGGTTAAACACAGAAGTGTGTAAAATGAGTCCCGATGATTTATATTTGCTATGTGATCTATTTTATTTACCCTTTGAACATGGTAGCCGTGGTTTTAAATTGCTTAATGAATTTAATTGGCTTAAAGCCAATGCGCATGTGCTGCTAGACGAAGGTAAGTGCAAAAAATCATCTGCGGAAGTTGAAACACCCACAAAACCGGAGGTGGCAGAATGGCTCCAAAGATCGGATTACTTCACCAAGTTATGCAGTTGTGTACAGGAGCTATTGCGCAAAATAGCTCTGTGTGAGAATAAAGAAATATGTCATGATTTATTTTCCTATGTGTGGGATATTGCGGGCGCCTTATCTCTATTAAATGCTTTTGTAAAATGGTTACGTCTAGGTCACTTTCCACCCAATGTCTACAGCTATACACAAGGCACATATACCTGTAAGTAAAGTAAAATATTTACTTTCCCTAAATAAATACGCTGTGTGTTGTTATTTTTTTCGTTTTAGGGTTTAGCAAGGGATGGAAAGAGGCCTTTATGTCGGGAGATCAAGAACCTTGGGTGTTCCGTGGTGGTCTTATAGCCGATCTGCAGCGCCTTATGCC
Source organism: Sarcophaga rosellei (assembly GCA_930367235.1). Taxonomy (NCBI): domain Eukaryota; kingdom Metazoa; phylum Arthropoda; class Insecta; order Diptera; family Sarcophagidae; genus Sarcophaga; species Sarcophaga rosellei. The sequence goes on along the minus strand of OV884017.1, from coordinate 5,874,887 downwards.
CGTCGATCAAGGTAATGATTTGTTTTTATATAAACTGCCAGAGTTACCAACCACGGATTATCATGCCATGCGTCCTTTTGCTCAAATGGATGAGTCATCAGTCTATGAAGTGTGCACAAAAGGATTTTTAACATTAACTTCACCAATCGTTGACGGCGAAGGCTATCACTTGGAATTGTCTGATAAGACACGAGATCTTATACCGGATTATTTAGTTGGATCCTTCCTTACATTACATCCAGAATTTTGTACCGTAGCTGTTAACAATGCTGGAAAAATTATAGGCTACGCTGCTGCTGCTTTGGATTACAATATATATTCGCGCAATGTTGAAATGTGTTGGTTGCCCGAAATGAAAGAAAAATATCCGCAAACGTTACTGGAAGAATCGGCACAATTTACTAAATGTGAAAGACTTAATGAAGTATTGTGTTCTATGATTAAGGAATTTCATATGGAGGAACAACAATGCCCGGCCGATGTAATAAGCTCTTATCCGGCTGCAATGAGTTCCGCAGTAGAGGCCGATTTGCTTATCCCCGATTATGGTGTTGGAAAACGTTTAATAACAGTCTTGCTTGCTACTCTGCGCGCAAATGGTTGTTTTGGAGTCCATGTGCGCTTATCCACTAAGGACTATTGCATACCAGTGGTGCAATATTATTTGAAACTGGGCTTTGTCGAAATTTATCGTAATGAACCCGATAATGTTACCTATTTTGGCAGACGTTTTTAGCAAAGACCATGCATCAGTTTGCCTACGCAAAAAATATAAAAAATAGTATTTAAAACAAACACGAAATTGATTATAAAGCTGATCTTTCAATACAAGAACTCAAGTAAAGTAAAATAGAAACGGAGAATCTCCTAAAAAGAAAACACATTTGCACTTACACACAGTTAATTAGCTTTCTTTAAAGCTTTGATGCTGAGCTTAATTTTAACTTTATCGTGTGCTCATTTTTACATTCTTCCCTTCATTTTGTATTACCCAAATTATTTTGTATCGTTTGTCCTAAGTAGTAGTCTTGTGTATTATTTCCAATTTTGAAAAGCAACATACATACATACATACATATTTAATAAGTTATTCTGAATGCAGATAGCTAATATCTGCATATAGTTCAGTTCATTTTCTTTTTTTTACTGTTCATATAGTATTTATACAAATCTTTTTAGATATTAGTGTCCTTATTAGGATACCCTTTTTATATTTTATATATTAAAAATGCTTAAAAAATCAAATGATTTTTGCAATGTGTTTTTGCCAGCCGTCAAGAAATGCATTTACAATAACTTTTTTTATTTTTCAAAAAAAAAAGGAAAGAAATAAAAACAAAAATAATAACAAACAAAGCAAAAGTAAATGTGGTTTGCATTTGATTTTAATATCACCGCGAATGACTGGGGGCTGTTAAACTATCCTGTGTTGTTACTTTACTGAGGTCATAGAACCATACTGTGTTGACACCTTCGTCAATGGTTTTTAAAGGTGCTAAATTGGGCAGAGGAAATCGACAGGCGATTACCTTCGAGTTGGGTGCTTCAGCAATAAGTTTCGTTTCCAAATCCTTCATCTGGAATACAAGAAACATTTTATTATTATTATTTGTATTTTTTTACTTTTTTGAGAATAATTTAAACTAATTAAAAGAGCCTTATTGTTATTCTCTATTTCTTATTCAATATGAAATGCGATATATTTATATCGGGTTGTGATATATTTATATCGACTTCAGCTATAGTTAGTAAAATTTATTCTAAATTTCATAAAATTTATGAACTCCCCTTTTTCCTTTCAAAAAAAAAATTAATTCTTTATTAATTATACTACCATTTCGTTACTCAATTCCATTGATTTTACTCACCATCTGCTCCACACCAAATATAACCACATAGTCGTATGGTTTCAAATCAAATTTCCATAAATCTTTGCGGTAAAACCTTGTTTTTGCGCCCACACCTTCTTTAAGAGCCGCCAGGCGAGACCACCATACAAGCCAAGGATTTAATTCCACACCATCTGACTGAAAACCATGTTTAGCGGTTGCTACGTTAATAATAAAAAAAAAAACACCCTTTATTACATAAACACTACAATCCATAACAAAATTTATTACAACAAACCCAGAACTATTCTTCCGTCTCCCGAACCAATATCCAACAAACGGTTTGAAGTATTACGGGGCAGGAATTGTAGAACATTATTGACCTGTTCTGTAGTGGCGGGCACATAAGGCAGACAAATACGGCGAAAAGCTGGGGCCACAAATGAATAACAAATAACGGACAGCCCGACACCCACACCGCCTGTGGCAAAAATTAAAAATTTTGCCGATTTGGAAATGGTTTTTGGTGGTGTAGCTTGCGAATCCGTTATAGCAAAATCCATTTTTATAGAAAACTTAATGCAAAATATTTATTTTAATTCAAAAAAGGAATATTATAGTTTGCAAATCCGAACCATACCAGCACTTGTTATTAATTTAAATAGAGATGGTAGAATAATAATAAAGAACAGCATAAAACAGGGCTGTTTAGCCAATACCGAATTGTTAATAAAATGCTGAGCTGGTAACAATGGCGGTGAGTTTACTGAATCTTAACGAAATACCGTTGCATAGAATATCAGAAAATAGAAAAAATAAACAAATTTAATAGTTTTTAATTAATTTTTTCTTACCATAAAGAAATTATTAAACCTCACAAATAGTAATGCAGTTAAAATGACAATACAGATAGGTCGGTTAGAGGACGTTTACTTGAAAAATGAGACAAGTACAGTACCCGGAGGTTTAGTTGACCTATTGTACAAAGACAGGTCAGTAATTTCGTTTATTTTTCGAATAACGGTATAGTGGTGAATTTAATCGGAGAAACTCACCTTTCCGAATAAACCCACCACACCTAGAAACTACCGCAGCAAAAGAAAAACTATTTGTAGGTTAAGGTCGCACAGTCGTCCCGCCGTCCGTCAGTAGTACCATTAATTGAATGTGTAGTTAATAAGTAACAGCACGCCCACAACCAGCTAGGCCCCCTTCCCACCTAACGAACGCACCGAAACAAACAAACAGGATCAATCGGAAAAATCCCACCTCGTCTTCCCACCACCAACAAACAACAAATACTTCTTATACAAGAATAGGCTTAATTTTCATTTATACAAACTGGACACGAAAAAAGAATGTGCGAATTAATTAATTACAAAGGGTGCCCTGGTAGTCTAGTGGGTAGTGTGCTAGACTATTAGCGTGAGGGTCGTGGGTTCGATTCCCACCAGAGACTCTGGTCTGTGACACTACACCGAGCGTATGGTCAAGTTACTCCGCTCGTATATAATTAGAATATAATTTGTAACGTTTATTTGTTTGTTTTTTTTTTTGCACAAACGAACGAAGAATTAAATAAACTAACTAACAAACTTCTCAAAAACATTCAATTACTGCAATTGGAATTGGATATATATTAATTAAATAAAAATTACTTTTTTTTAAATAAAACGACATTTAAAAGACATAGATATAACAATTAAAAAATCCTTTGCCAACTACTTACAATAGAATGAAAAATTTTATTTTAAATTAAAAAAAATTTTTTGAAAACACTGTATCGTATTGCAAATAAAATGGAAAGAAAAATTAAGATAAAAGTAATAACAAAAGAAAATTGAAAACATACCTCTTCTGTCTATTTGACTTGACTGTAACTTCATTTAGTACCATTTTATACAACCGTGTTTAGTGTGTGTGTTGAATTCAATAGTGTCGTATTCTTATCTTTGCCAAAAAAAAAAAATAAAATAAAAAAACGTCATGCAAAGAGAGACGACGAACAAAAAGTAGAAGAAAAAAATAATAAAACATAATTTTTCTACAAATAATTACAAATATAAAGTTAATATAAGTGACGTTAGACGCCATTTTTTACATAAATCCTATTAATTAAGTCGCTGTGAAAAGAATAATAGCAAAAAAGAGGAAGAAAAAATGACGACGCGAGACAGCGACACATCACTGTGGCTGCATAATAAACTCGGAACTTCAAATGATTCGTGGATAAGTGGTTCAATATGCTCCCAATTAAACAAGGAAGTGTTGCGCAACATAAAGGAATGCTTTCCCGATCTTCAGACTCAAGTGAAATTAAAATTATTATTAAGTTTTTTCCATATTCCTCGTCGCCTTGTGGAAGAGGTAACACAAAAAAAATTTTTCTCTTATTGGTGAAATAGTGAAAAAAATCAAGTTTCCATTTCAACAACGCACTCACACACATACACTTGGGCATTAACTAAATTTGTTCCAACACCATACACAATGCAATTACAACAACAAATCATAAAAATGTTGGTGAAATAAAATGAAAAAGAAACAAAAAAGCACACAAAAGTGTGGTGTAAAAAAATATAAATAAAAAATGTTTAGTACTTCAACAAAAAAGAAAAGAAAAAAATCTATTGTTTGTTTTTCTTTTTTAGAAGAAACAAAATAAATACTATTAAAGTGGCACAAAAAATTTATAGTTTAATAAGAAAATAAAGTGAAAAAACCTGATTTGTATGTTAAATAAACAAAAGTAAGAGAGCGGCAATTGGAAGGAGAAAAAGAGAGAGAAAATAAAGTTGTAAAATGTTTTTTTTTCTAATAGTGAAGTGATTTCATTTTGTAGTTGTTATTGTTGGATCTTTTTGCTGACGAGTATTTTCAGTGTTGTATTTTTCCCGCCACTTGTATTTTAGGGAGATCTGTTGCCATAACCCACCTACATTTTCCAACTTGTTATTGTTATTACTACTACTTTTTTATATATTTAAATTTTATTGTCACTCAGTATGAGTATGTGTGAGAAAGTTGGTGCCCTGTTGTGTTTTGTTTTTATTTTCCATATTAAAGTGTTTTGAAAGTGTTTTAATGTCGATATTGTTTACATTTTATAGTGGAAAACCGAATTAGAAGAAGTCATCGAAGTAGCAGGTCTCGATTCCGAGTTATGGGTTTCCATGTTGGCCGAAAGTATGAAAACATTTCCAGCGACCAGTTCGCTCAATACAGAGATCTCGGATTATGAGGATAATCGTCCCATATTCACCGATATGGTCAACGATCTGCGAAAACTTGTATCAAAACACAGTGATCTGGGCATGTTGCCTTTGGAATGCCAATATCTCAATAAGAATGCTCTAGTATCTGTGGTGAGTTGAGTACTGTATAAACAATATTCTTTAATATTTTTTCTTTGGACTCTATTTGGATAATAGTAGTGTGTTGTGGCAGGAACAAAATCAAACTGGCGATAAACTTATAATTCGTAGAACTAAATAAAAAGCAAGGCTCCAGCTGGTTTTATAATTTGAAGAAAATAGCAAAAGTCTGATAAAAAGTTCTACAACTTTGGAAGCAGAACTATGCCTCGTTTCTTATCAGCAGAAGCTTTCTTCTTTCTGTACATTAACATTACATCTTCCAATTAATTTTGTTTCCCACATTTCCTTTGGGCAGTTCACAAATAGTTTGTTTTTGCCAATATTCCACACTAATATCCAATGTATTATTTCTTAAAAGGTATCATCTTTGTAATTGTTATTTGCCTTTGCAGGTTGGCCAACAACCCAATACAGTAAAGCATTTTACCATAAAACGTAAACCGAAAAGTGCAACATTGCGTACAGAACTTCTACATAAGTCAGCTGATGCGCAATCTTCGCTGAAAAAGGCTTCAGCGCCAACTATACCCTTAAGATCGCGTGGCATGCCACGTAAAATGACAGATACAACTCCTCTTAAGGGTATACCATCGAGAGTGCCTACATCAGGTTTTCGTAGTCCCAGTATTAATGCGAATAATGCACAACGACCAAATTTGAGTCGTACACCAGCCGGGCGAAAAGATGGTGGCATCAAGTTGATCGAATTGTCTGAACAACCTTTAGGTTATGCGGCTGCTAAGAAACGTAAACGTGAAGAGCAATTAGCGGAACAGGCCAGAAAGCAAGAGCAAAAGGCAGCGGCAGCAGCAGCTGCGGCAGCCAATGCTGCGGGTAATACTTCACCCACTACAGCGAATAATACTGCACAAAGTGGCAAAGAGGCAAATACGTCAACTACACCCACCTCGACTTATAATAGTTTTGAAATCAAAACTGAGACGAATCTTAATCAAAGTCAAAATAGCAGTGTTGATGAGGGTCAAACTTCCGACATTAAGGAGGATATTAAACCCGAAATTGATCAGTCCACAAATGCAGTTAAAGTGGAAGAAAAAGTCACCCCAACACCTGAATATGCTCCACCTTCGTTGAGTTATACCCAAAATACACCTGCCGGCATACTTGAAAGTGTGAATAACTCACAAGCGGAAGATACTAAACCCAATACGCAGACACTGATTAAGACCATAATGACAACACAGCCTACAGAGAAAGCTACCATTACTTTGCAAACCCCTAACCAACCACAACAGCACCAGCAACAACAACAACAACAACCCAAGCATCAGAACTCTAATACCATCAATAATAGCAACAATAATTTGAATCACACCCATAAACGTATTAAACAAGAAATCAAAATTGAACGTGAAGAGATACTGGTACCCGCGAATATAAAAGTTGAAAGAATAGAGCAGCCAACTTTAACACAGCATACACAAACTCAAACATTGGGTCAGCGTATACAACAACAGCAACAGCAACAACAACAACAGCAGTTACAACAACAAACTCAATTGCCGCAAAAAACTCAGCAGAGGGTTATAATTCAACAGCAAGCTTTGCCTACTTTGCATCAGATTCAGACGTCAACATCTCAACAACAGCAGCAGCAACAGCAAACTACCCAACATGTTATCATACGTACATCGCCTCAACAACAAAAGCAGACCTTAACTGTACGGCAGCAGAATGCGTCTACCACGCCTATAAAAATGGAAAAATTAGAAATAAAGCCTTTGGGACGTACTACTACTCAACCCGGTACTATTATAACCCAACAACAGCCCATACGCCCTGCCACTACATCAACAAATCCTTTGGCCAATTTGCCCAATAACATCTCAGTTAAGATAACCTCGACGAAAACGGGTAAAGTAACTCAACCACCAACACAGCAGCCGCAACAACAGCAACCAATTTTGATAAATAGTTCAACACCAGTGATATTGGCTTCAACACCTTCACAGACGGCTGCACTAAGGCAAAAACAATTGGCGTCTGCTACAGCCTCAACACAAAATGCCACGCCACAAACGGCTCAGGCCATAAAATCAATGCCTTTAAGTCAGCTCAAGAATGCTACTAACAGTGGGCCCGTCATTATATCGCAGACTATAATACAGCCTGCTAAGAGAGCTCAACAACAACAACAGCAGCAGCAACAACAACAACAGGCTGTCAATCAACAGAAAATTCAGCAGCAATCACAAATAATACAGCAGCAGCAGCAACAGCCAAGTACCACTACTACACAATATATATTAACCCAACAGCAGCAACAACAAACGCTACCAACCTTAACCACATTCACACCAAATCGTCAACAACAAACCTCATATCAAACATCTTCGACGTCCCAATCACCAACATCTACAAAAATCTTATTGAAAACTTCGCCCAGCTCCTCGGTGGTAATACGCCAACAGCCTCAACAGCAGGCTATCAGTGTCAGCGGTGGTAATCCACCGCCTCTAATAGCCTCATCTGCATCAACGACCACCACTCAACCAACTCTCCTAAATATACAAAATGTTCAGCTGCCTAACAGACCTGTTACCATACAACCTGCTTCACAAGCTGCCCAGCAACAGCATATACAAGCACAATTGCAACAACAACAACAGCAGCAGCAGCAACAACAACATACATTAGTCTCCAATAATACCGCCACCCAACAGCCGAAACTAACACAAGTTCTAATGCAATCCGGTTCAAGCAACGCCAACACAGTATCGGCAGCGGCGGCCGGTAATGCCAACGTTAAGAACAAAACAATTATATTGACACAGAAAGGTGTTATATTGCGTAATATTGGAGGTGATATGTACCAACAGATACCAATTAGTAACGTTAGTAGTCTGCAATCGCTTGGCGCAGGTACTACAACACTCATGACAACTTCGGCTGGCCCGCCTGGGCTTGTGAAGACAACAAGTGCAACCACCATGCAACACCATCCACAAACTCAAACTATTACTTTGCAACAGCAGCCGGGAACACAAACAACAAAACAATTGACAACCATTTTACCACCACAGCAGCATTTGATAGTACAGCAACAACCGCAGGCAACAACAAGTCTTATAACAAGTGTAAGTGGGAGTATAACTTTTATTACACGTTTCGTTTTTTGTTTAATCGCTTAATATTATTTAAATTTTCTTTTTAATGCACAACAGCCTTCTCAGCAAACCATAATACGACCGGTGATGACAAATGTTCAAAGCGGTCTGACAGCGTTGCCAGGTGGACTGACTTTAATACAAAGACCTGGTCAACAACCACAACTGGTACAAGTACAGACTTCGCCGGTCCAACAACAACAACAAAATCAACAAACTCAAATACAACGTACCATTATAACGCAACCAGCCATGCAACAACAGACACAGTTGCGTCCCCAACAAATAGTGTTGCAGCAAAAACCGGCAACTACGCAACAACGTTTAATAACTACAAGTGGTGGTTTGACAACAACGGGTACCCAACAAATTCAACTCCAACAAACTAGTACAGGCGGTCTACAACGTACGCATATTATACAAGTGCCCCAACAGCAGCAACAACAACAGCAGCAACAGCAACAAAATCAAGCTACACCTCAACGCAAAGGTTTATCATTATCGGTAAGAGATTCTAGTACATATTCTAATACTTTAACGTTGCAGTTTCATCTGAATGTGCATTTATTTCTATTTTTCATTTACAGAATGAACACTTTCATGAAGCCCATGAAATGTTTCGTAAAGCTAATAAAGTATCGCGCCCTGATAAGGCTTTAATTTTGGGCTTCATGGCCGGCTTGCGTGAAAATCCTCGGCCAAACTCGGAAAATGTGATTGTAATTAAGTTGTATGAATCGGAGGTAAGTGATTTTGTTTTGTTACGTTAATTTCTAACATAGCGTTGAATACACAAAATAATTATATTGTCAGGGAATGTCATGATATGCCAATTTTATATTATTTACTAGCAATAGATTTACTTCAATTTTATTTTTTTTTTGTATTGATTTATCTGAGCTCTAAAAGAACTTTAACCATATTATTTGCTATATGCAAGGATAGAACGAGTCTATTCAGTTTTGAGTTTCGATTCCTCCTTGTTCTCATGTACGAAGTTCTCGCTTTCTTTTAATAGTAAATATAACAATTGACCAGCCAGTGTTCAATAACCTTTAGTAGATCGTTTTTAAGATATGTACTGTCAAAAAATATGGTCAACTTAGACATTTAATTCTAATCTAATTACATAAGCGGAGATTTCTTCGTAACATCTGTGCGACGAGCACTAAATAAACCTCGATTGAGTCAAGCAACGCCACTTCGCTTTTCAAATCAGATGCAACAAGATTGAGAAATACAATTCAATATTCTCAAATGTACAATGATTTCCAGATAGTCTGTCGTTTTCAAAAACTATTTTACTTTATAGCTTGGAGAGAATTGATGAAATATGTATCATATAGGGTGACTTAAAGTTTTTCAAACATCTCTATAAGGATTTTAGTTTCACTTGGCTTTTTAATTGAAAAAGTTTAAAAGTTTTAATTCTGATTTTTTTATATTTTGTTTTAACCTGTACAGGAAAAAGTTCAACAGGAAGATGGTCAAACAGCATTGTGTTTAATAGAGTCTCATATACGTTTGGATTATAATACTGGCGAGTGGAAAACATTCCAAAATTATAGACGTCTGGATCAAAGTAATCAAAATTCTGGTGAAAGTGGCGGCGGTGGAAGTGGCGGTAGCGGCAATAGTACCGGCAATGTTATGCAGACACAAAATTCGGTGGTCATATAATGAATAAGGCCCGCTTCATCAACGGGCCCATCGACATCAAAAAAACTTATTAAAAAATGAACACAACAAACAACAGCTGAAAGATCTGATGGAGAAATACAATATATATATATATATATATATACAAATATACACATATACATATATAGTATATAAATATAAATTTTTGTAATATAAAATACACTGATCATAGGGAAAGCTTAGTAAAAGCGCTTAACACTTCATTCATAAAATCATTAAACGCATCGTTATAAGAAGAAAAGAATTAGAAGAGGAAGACAAAGAGGAATAAAAATGAAAATTATTTTTTACAATACCACACACACGGGCTGCTATTGAAGAAACAGCAGCAGTTGTCGTAGATGTAGATACAATAGTCGTCATCATCATAAACAATTCTTAAGAGAATACTTCATTAAAAAAAACATAAAAAAGGTTCTCTTATACAGTTTTACAAAGACAATGCATCTTCATTTTGCTGTATTAAATGCGGTTTAGCTGCTTAGAAATCATAACAACATATGTAAGAACACGGAATAATAATAACAACAACTTTTATTAAAATTTCTTCTTCGAAAAAATTGAAAAAAAAATCCACAACAAAAAACATTTGGTAATAACGACAACCATGTTTTATTTATTGAAACTATAATGCCCTCTCTAATGTTATTTTTTGAATTTCTTCCTCTAATCCATTCATTATTTTATTTACATACCTAAGTAATCATTTATTGTAGCTTCGTTCATATGCATACATATATAGAGAGATCGCCCCCCCCCCACAAAGCACTACATCGTTTACAATATACAGTTATTTTGCCTTTTTAACAATTAATAGAATGCAGACGAAGAAGAAAATTTATTTAGATTTCTAAAGAATTTAGTAAATATATAATACAAACGTAAAGAAAAGAAAACAGAAAAACAAAAAGAAAAATAATATATTTTTTTGAATTAAAAAACTAAAACTAGGTACATATGAAATACAATAAATTTTTTCTTTCAATTTTCAATTAAAATAGTATAACTTTTTAAGAACTTCTTTTGAAACTTTTAGATTTTTACTCTATAATCCATTAATTAAACTTCTCTTTATAATTAAAAACAATATAAAAAAAAAGAATCATATGAAAATAAAATGCAAAAAAAAAAAGAAAGAAAAAAATCAATAATAATAATAAATATAATGTAAAACGTTTATTAATAATAATTTAGTTGTACAAAAGAAAAACAAAAACAAAAGAAAAAAAGAAGGAAAAAATATGAGAAATAATAAATATAAAACCCCTGGTAGTTTATTCGTAGTGCTTAGATTTATATAAATATAAAATTAAATAAAACAACAAGAAAAACAAATGAAAAATCTATATATAATATATATATAATATATACATACATACTAAGACAGACAACCAGTCTTCAGTTTATTAACAATAATAACAATAACAGCAAAAGAAAAACTTCAATTATTATCCCTACTTTAAAAATAGAACCACATTTTAGTTTTTAGCCCAAATCGTATTAGTCTTTATTCTTTTTATCCTAAATTTTCTATAATGATGAACTCTCAACGTTTCTTTTTTTTTATTGTTTTGTATTGTATTGTATTGTATGTACTTTTATATTGTTTTATTCGTTTCTAGTTATCATCTAATTGCTAAAATTATGTTTGCTATTATTATGATACATACAACAACAGACAATTTTACAAAATTTATAAAAATCAAGAATCAAATCAGCTAAAACATACATAAGGAGAGCATTTTTATTTTGTAATGAAATTATTTTTATTCAATTTACCAACAAATGCTAAAAAATTATAATAAAACAAAAAAGAATAATAAACAGTGAGAGTTTGAAAGAATACAACAAACAATAATTATATAATAATTAAAATTAATATTAAAAAGAAAAACAAAAATAATAATAATAATAATAATTATTTGGCTTACATGTTAAACAAATATTTAAAAAAAAAACATTTTCGTTAATTTTATTCTTTTTTTCAGTTCTAGTCATTAAAGGTAATCCATTTTTGTTCTCAATAAAATTAATTGATGGATCTATTATGAACAGAGTTTCGATCTTGTCGAAAAAATACTATTTTTGATAATAGGTGCGAGGAAATAGATTGCTATTATTAAATAAATGATATCCTAGGATTCGATGACTTTGCTGATTTTTGGCCTTCGTCCACGCTAAATTCTTATATTCTTATATTAAAATTTCTTTGCTTGACATTCGAGATTTAGAAACTCCGATAACTTCCTTTTTTTATATGGGATGCATATATATTGTAGATATGAAAAGAACATTAATTAAAGGCATTACTTTGGAAGATATGGACCCTAGTTACTCCGTTCATTGTGTTGCTAATTAAGAGAGGACAGAGGAGTAGTATTTATTAACATTAGATTGGATTCTTCATTTCCATCTGACATTCTAATAAACAGGAAAGTCTTCCAAACGAGTGTTTTGCATAAGCTGCTATAAGTTATCTTATTTTTTAGAGCACATTCCGTTATACCATCGTTACCATACATCAGAGAAGTATGAGGGAATCAAATTTCGCCGCTTTAACAAACCAAGACTTTAATGCTTCCTTTTATAACGAAAAAATACGAGTGTTTCAATTAAGTTACAACAAGTTATCTTATATTTTAGAGTACATTCCGTGATAAGTATGAGATAGTAGGTGTGAATAGTAAGAAGATCAAATTACATCGTTTTAGAAAACCAAGACTCTACAATGCTTCTTTCGATAACAGAAAAGCGAAGATTGTATTCTTATGTCGAAAACACTAGAATCTTTCGAATCTACAACATTTACATTAACATAGTTATAGATTACACAGGTTATCACCACAATCGATCGCGCTATCGTTGGTAGATATTGAATTAGTTAATAAATTTATTTTAATTTTAGGTTAGTTTTCTGCTTGATTCGAAGGAAATTATGTTTCTTATACGAAGTACTGATGCTGATTGCTAAGATCGGTTAATTAGGAATTGCTAGCTTGCCTCTGACATCGTTTTATGTTGTATCACAATATGTGGTATAACAGCCCGTAATGCGCAAGAGAGCATTGATTTAAGCAGACTTATAGCTAAGCATGCTGCTGCTATTGAGTGATAGTATTCCGAGTTAGTATACTGGCGCTATATATAAAACGCTGTACAGATTAAAGAAGGCTTCTGTAGGTTGAGAATATGTCTGGCATAGTTATGAATTTCTTGTAAGTAACTCAGCTAAAATGAACTAGGAGATATTAAAAAAAAATTGATTTTATTAACTGTTCTTACCGTATAGCATTGTTACCGTGCAATAAACTTGTCGGCAGTTTGAAATATTTAATTGATTTACTTCTATATTTATTTATTTAAAATTTAATTGCAAATATTTATTTATTTATTTATATTGTATATTAAATTAAAATTATAATTAAAAAACTAAGAAACGACAAAAGGGCATTATCATATTACACTTATAAACTAAACAACATCAAATTTAATGCCAATGATGATGACATTAAATAAAACATAAAATTAACAAGAAAAAAATTAAAAATTTTTGAATTAATAAAAGTAAAAGAAGAGTATGTGTAGAGTTATGAATAATGAATGAATTGAAATAAATGATGAGAACAATTTTAAGCCAACAGTTTACACACAGGTACACTTATTACAATATAAGTTAAAATACTAAAAATCTGTATTACTCGATAGAGTACATACATATGTCTAACATTCATATTGAGATTCCAAAGATAGATAAAGTTTTACACTTTTGTTTTTAAAGAAATTCTTTCATAAATTTCTAATTAAATACTGAACAAATATTATTAAATACATAATAATTTAAAATTTAAAATATTCTTTTATAATGTTTTAATAACTTATAATAATAATTAAAAATGAAGTTTTTAAGGTGTAACTTCTTTCCAATGGACAATGGCTCGTTGTGAGTCGGGAGCCTTGGCAAAGGGGCGGGTGCCATCGGTATAAACATACTCGTTGACTTGATAGTCTAAAAGGGTTTTGTAGTTGTAAACATCATTGCCCAATTGCTACAAAGATTTAAAAAAGTATATACGTTTTAAAACTCTCTTCTACAGAAATTATTTAAAGCTTAACTTACTTGTGTCAAAGGACTGGTATTGGTGGTTAAAATACCAGCAAATTGTTTGGCTTTGGCCAATCTTAAGACCTCATGCTCCATGAAATGCATGCATGCAATATTTTCTTGAGGATTCAAATCAGCATGTGTGCCCATCATAAACGAGTGCAAGATTTTATTTAAGCCCTTTGGCAAATAATTATCTCTAAAATAATTATTTAAATGAATAATTAATAATTAAAACAGTGTATTGTTGTGGTTTCAAAATTATTTTACCTAATGGGTCCCTCCACAAATTCCAAGAATTCAAAAACTATGATCAATTTGGATTTGACCTCGACTTCGGGTTCATTACGGGCATCAAAATTTAATGCAGTGCCTATAACTCTATTTGTGTTCTTGTCATAGACTACGAAACTTAAATCCTTTTCCACCAATTCATTCCAAATATCCTGTAAAAGAAAAATTTTAAACATAAAAAGGCGAAGATTACATCGTATTAGGTTTAGTTAAAAGAAATCCATTATTTTTCCATCAGTAGTGTAAAAGTGAACTTAAAAAATGGAATACAGTACAGAGAGAATGTTTCTAAGAAAATTATCAAACAAATTCAAGTCAACCAATAAAGCTTTCAATATTATGCAAAAATATTGGATTTCTTTTTACTACTCCTTATGCAATTTATTCAACATACCGTAATAATATCACTATAATCTGTGCGCAATATATCAGGTTTTAGCCACTGTTCCAAATCGGCTTTACCATAAAAACTGTCCACAATTATACTAGAAATACGAACTCATTCAATGAAAATGAACGAAAATGAAAATGAAATCTATAGTACTTACTCTATGACATCTTGTTTGTGTGAGTATTGTAAGGGTATGGCTTCCAAATCCAAATGGGGACAAGCACTCATCCATAGTTCGGTATCTTCCACCATATTTATTTCACGATCTTTGGTAATGCTGTGTAATATTTCGCCCAAGTTTCTGGCAGCTATGAATTGCGATATGCCAATACTGTAACCCTTTTCCCTTAATAAAGTCACAGTGTAGATAGAGTTCAGGGAATTGCCGCCCAATTCATAGAAATTGCTATGCAAAGCCAAAGTGGCTCTGGTTGAACGACCTATAACGCTGCCAACTGTTTCGAAAAGATCGACAGCCACTGCTCTTAGTTCATCAGGTACTTGCGAGTAGTCAAAGTCCAATACAATACTGGAATCTCCCTCATTATTGTTGGCTGTCTCGTATAGTTTCAACAGAGACTGACGATCAACTTTGCCATTGACAAGTAACGGCACCTGATCAATTAACACCACCTGTGGTATCATATAATCGGCCAGCTTATCTTTCAGTTTCGCTTCCAATTGTAATTCTGTTATTAATGGCGCATCATCACGCAGTTTAACAAAAGCCAATAAGGCTTGGTCCACTAAACCGGCATGATAACACAACACTACAGCCTTTTCAACTTGAGACAATTCGTTGACATTCTTTTCTACCTCTGACAGATCAACACGATGACCACGTATCTTGATTTGGGAGTCGGTACGACCCTCATACATAATAAAACCTTCATACAGAGAACCATAATCTCCGGTGCGATAAATACGCGAGTATCCTGAATAAAAAAAAAAAATCAAGAAAATTACAAAAAAAAAAATTGTATTTTCATTCCAATTTCAAACTTACTTAGTTCCACAGCTAAAGGATTCTCCAAGAATTTCTCGGGATCACGGCCATTAACATAGCCGTTGGCCAAGTTACAGCCCGATACAAAGATTTCACCAATTTCGCCATTCTTAACGGGTCTATAATCCGAATCCAAAAGATATAAAACCGTATTGCTTACCGGTACACCGATAGGCACACGATCAAAATCTTGCAATTGCTTTTTGCTTTCACATGTGAAGAAGGTTACATCACCCATTACCTCTGTGGAACCATAGAAATTGTATAGGGTATGTGTACCCTCCTCAAAGTAATCATAGAAATGCATAGCCAAGGCCACAGGCAAAGGTTCGCCCGAGCACACCCATATATGCAGATTGTGCAAGAGTTTAGTGTCGGCATTATTGCCGGCTTCTAATTTGAGGTACATCAAGAGGGAACGCAATAAAGTGGGCACCAAAACCAAACGACGTATTTTATATTTCTCAAGGACTTCAACTAAACGCTCAGGATCTTTGGTAATGACTTTGGGGACTACCAGAATAGCAAGACCTAGAAAACAGAAGGAAATTATTTTTTTTTTAATTTTTTTAAAGACATCCAAGGCCATTAACTTTGGAATTTAATTTGGAAAAATGTTACAATAAAGTCCCGTTTAACGCTTTACGCAGCGAGTTAGACCAGTCGTATTCGTCATGAATTTAAAAAATTGACGGGTTAGACTCGTCGTGAGTTCTAAACATTTTTTTTGGTGAAAGACGTTATGAAAATAAATACTGTGTTCGTCATGGCGATGAAAAGTTTCTGTTCGTTATTTTTATGACGAATACAACTCATCAATTAGTAAATATGTATGAAAAATTCATGACGATTAGTCCAATCCGTCGTTGTGGCGCAGCGGATTAAATTTGAAATACTCACCACACAATAGGGGTCCCCATAATTCAGCCACTGAGTCGACAAACGTTAGAGCGGTTTTAAACACACCAACCGTTTCATTAACGGCATAGGGAAAGGTGCTCCACTGCCATTGCAAACGATTCAAAATGACATGATGAGGCAAACGAACACCTTTTGGAATACCAGTACTGCCGGAAGTATATAAAACAATGGCCAAATCATTATCGCCATTGCCCAACATTTCTTCAGCCCTTAAATTCTTATCACTCATGTGCGCAGAGTTCAAACTTAACTCAGACATAGCCAAGCAGGGTACAGCACCGAAACGTGACTTGTCAACATCATCGTCATGTACCACCATAATGGGACATGATTCTTTCAAAATATGTTGAATACGATTACATGGGAATGTAGGATCGATGGGCAGATACGAAGCACCCGCTTTCCAAATGGCCATGAGTGTAGTGACCAAAGCATCTGATGGCTGCATGCAAACAGCCACAATATAATCACCGTCAGTGTTGGGTTGTACAAAATGTTGGGTAGCCTCGCGTACCAGAAGACGGGCACACTGATTGGCTCGTTGATTCATGTGCAAATAGGTCGTTTGTCTGGGTGGCACATCCTGATTACCATGATCAGTATTGTAAATTAAAGCAGTTTTATGCGAATGATGTGGAAGATTTTCTTCATAGATTCTGTACAACGGCCGGGGCACAAGTTCCAATTGTTGACCCTTGACAATGGATAATTTCGCAATGGTACCCATATCGGTCGTAGAGGTGCGTTAATTTAAGGCTGAAATTAAAATAAAAAAGAAAAAAAATCAAATCAGTTGGATTTGTTACAAGAACAAAAAACTGCTGAAAATAATTAATTTATGCGATTGCCATGTAATGAAATCAAAACGTGAGCATAAATCTTTGAAAATTAATTTATTTTTTAAGCGATTAATTAACATTTTTTTTGTTGGTCACGAATGCACAAGTAGCGCCGCGTTTATTTTAAAAAGGAGGACTTAAAACATACGATAGATTACTTCTGTTCACTAATCTTATGAATTCTAAAAACACCGGCATGTCATCAATACATAATTGGCCATTACAACCCTTCAGTCAGGATTACGGCCTAGCTTCTCACACCACTTTTGTTGTGAGTACTAATTTTATACATGAGTGGTGTGACCTACAGTTTAAAGTCGCCTCCGAACGACAGATTTTTGGGAAACTTTTCATGTCAATTTAGATTTTTTGCCAGAAATCTGCTGAGAGGAAGTCGCCAAAGCGATATTGTTGTTCATATTTCGTTTTGTTGCAGATGTCTGACCTGAGGTTTGAACCGCGACCTTATGTCTAATAAGCCAACACACTACCTACTAGACTACTAGAAAGGAATTAATAGCTCTTAATAAGACAGACATTTCATATCATTCTAGTGTTAAATTTTTGGTTTTTAAAGTTCTTACCGATATCTGTCTGTAAGATATATTCTATTTCGTTTTTCAGCATTATAATCTGATTATGGCCCATGTATATACTGTTTTCTCTATAAAGCCGACTTTTTAACATATCTCATTCCATAATTTCGGCAGTTCGATAAGTTGTCATGGTCCTAGGCCCACAAGTCAGCAAGAAGACTAGTTTATAGTTGATCTACACGTGACTTGGATTTACTCAATTGGATTTAGTTCAAAATCTACCCGACAGGACTATTATGCCATGTTCGCACGGCAGCAATTTTTCGTAATTCGCTCACTCATTCGCAATTCAACACCCAATTATGTGCTAAATTACGTCATTCGCCATACAAAATTTTGTGAGCGAATTACCCAAATTGTGTGTAATCCAATTTCTATTACCCTGTGGATTACTTAGAAATCAATGTAATCTCTAAATTTTATCGCTTTTTTGCCATCACCAGCTGTCAAAGCACAAAAAATATAAACAAAAATATTGTAAACAATAAACAATAATGGAATCCAAAAATAATATTTTAAAAAAGTATTATTTATAAGAAAGTTATTCGCGAAATTAGCGGAAAAGCCACTATGTGTGTAGAAAACCTTTTGAAAAGTATTTGCAGCGTTTGAAGAAGCTGTATGAAAAATATTAATAATAATTAAGTAATAAAAAGAAGAAGAACTGTAAAAAAGAATTACAAAACTACCGTGTGAACATGATAATTCAAATAAGTAATTCAAACAGAGAGCGAAGTAATTCGAAGGCTCGTGCGAACATAGCATTAGATATGTTTTCATGACTTTTTTTAACATTTCTTATTCTCTGAAAGAAGGAGATTGAAAATATGCTTGTCGTGTTATCGATATGCAATCGGTTTTATGCCAGAACTTCGACAATCATTTTAACATTGCCTAGTATTTTGAATTTCTATCGTTTTACTATAATTGCATAAGACTATAAATGTGGAAAACCAAAGTTAATTTTATTGTGATTGTTATTCTACGCCCCTGAAATTGTTTTTTCTAATCGAAATCAAAGAATCTCAAATTAATTGCATTTCGTTTCTGTTAAATATTATGCAATAAGTGGTAAGAAGAAAAAAAAAACTAAAAAATAAATAATTATGAGCGTAAATATAGTAAATATAACTCAATTACGAAATGTAGTCGAAATATAAATGAAATGAAATAAATCGAAATGAAATATCTCTCAGTGGTGGTGGTGGTGTAATTATAATGTCAGTGCGATTTAAATTTATTTGCCGGTGTTCCTGATTTATGGCAATTTTAATGAAATTTATTTCCATTTGCAAACAAACCCACTTTCAAATTGATAGAATCGCCAGGGGTTCGCTTTTATTTCTATTTCGTTTTTTTTTTAATTTTATTAAAACCAGTAACCAGTAACTGACATTTGTAACTATTTTAAACGGGTGTTAATGACTTGTGTACCCTGCTTTAGAACAGCAAATCCATTGAATGTTCTTAATAGAGTGTAACACATTTGAAATTCATAACAATTTTAAACATATGCTGGTACCTACTGCTGATGATGATGATGGAGGTGATGGTGATGGTTGCGGTTGTGTGATGGTGGCTTATAAGAATTATTTTGTCGATTCCAATTAAATTGATTTTCTCTTTTTCTTAATGTCAATATTAACGGACGACATTGACCTCGTATTTCTTTTAGTGTGTGGTTAATAACTATGCTTATACACAATTTACATGTTGTCCAATCATATGGATAACGTATATCGCATTTGTATTTATTTTTGTACATATTTTCTGTAATATTTCTGATACTTCTTACCTTTAAAACACTATGATTATGTGATTCAGTCAACCAACTAATTTGTTTATCGTAAATGTAGGGTAATAATCACACAGTTTTTGTTTTTGTTTTTTTTCTATTTTAATAATATTGGATTTAACAGCCGTTCATATTTATAAAATATTTTTGATAATGATCAATAAGAAATGGTTTTGCTTAATGATGCATTCAATAGTATTGCTGTTTTTCATGTTTGAAAGAATAATAACAAAATTGAGAAATCCTTGATAAATCCAATTCAAAATACATGTCATCTTCTAAAATTCTTTGTCATATATACATACATATGTACGTAATTGGTCATTACAACTCTTCGGTTAGGATGGATTACGGCCTAGCTTCTCACACCACTCATG
Organism: Sarcophaga rosellei; assembly: GCA_930367235.1. Lineage (NCBI taxonomy): Eukaryota > Metazoa > Arthropoda > Insecta > Diptera > Sarcophagidae > Sarcophaga > Sarcophaga rosellei. Next base: position 5,854,531 of record OV884017.1, on the reverse strand, counting down.
TTGTGAGTGCTAATTTTATACATGAGTAGCGGGAAATACAGTTTAAAGTCGACGCTAAACGACAGATTTTTGAGAAACTTTTCATTGCAATTTTATTTGCTTACAGAGTTTTTGCCAGAAATCTGCTGAGAGGAAATCGCCGGGTTCGAACCGTGGCCTCACATTTAATAAGCCAACATACTAATTACTAGACCACGGCGATTTCAGGCATGATCACTCTTATACAATTACAAGTGCGATCCCAAACTCATGTAATGCACAGGTAATGCCCAATTGTCCACAATCGTCTAATACTATGTTCAGACATGCACTTTTATTGAGTCCATATTCGGGATATTTGATTTTAAGTGTTCAGACATAATATAAGCAATATTTATTTGACAGCTGGTATATAAAACAGCTGGTTGTTTCAACAACATTGTTTTTGTTTTTTTCTTATTTGTCGTTGTTGACATTTGAGTTGTCAAATATCAACAGAAAGTGTTCGGAAAATCGTAATATGTTCACTGAACGTACTTAAGACAGTGCTGTATTTTAAATTTGACTCAATATTATAACAATTTGCGTATTTATTGCACAATAATTAATCGAAAATTTATATGAAATATTGAGCTCAATAATGGCGTTTATTGCGAATTACGCAATTAAGGTACACGTCTGAACTTAGTATAACGGTGTGATCATAAAAATTGCAGAAAATCTCTTCAATTTTATGAATATAAACATGGAATTTGATCAAATTAGTCCTGTATAAAAGTTACAGTCTAGTTAGTAGTAGGGATTTACGAAACGATCGATCTATGATATCTTTCAAAAATCAAAGTATTATTTCGGTTGCCAACCGCAACAGTCTTCTAGCAAAAGTTTTGAGAGCAAACAAATTGCCACAAAAAACTTCTGAAATTTGTCGTTTGGACTTGTTGTACATGTTCATTTTATCGACTCCGAACGACATATTTTTAAGAAACTTTCCATTTGTAATTTCTATTCCATATTTCGTTTTGTTCGAGATGCCTAAGCCAAGGGTTGAACCACGGACTCTGGTTTAATAAGCCAACACACTAATCTCTAGTAGGTAGTTAGGCAGTTTAACGTAAATGAAAACCTAGGTTGTAATACTGACCAAAGGGTAGTAATGACCGAATGCCTAGAGAAGACGAATAACTGCCGGGACTAAAGCTGTATTAAAAGAACTGTCAACAGGAGGCTTATAATGGTATGAAGAACCACAATAAATAGAGTTCGTGAGGGAATTTAAGTTGAGTCTTTTTATCCTTAGTGCCGCTCTAATTATTTGTGAAGTATGAATAAGTCGTACATGTTTGTATGTCTTTAATGTATGAGGGTTTAAAAGGTCGAATTCAATTCATTGTATAAAATACGGATGGAGTGAAGTTAAGTGTTCTGCAAGAATGTTTAAATTAAACTCACATTTGTTTGATACGGCAATATCAGCAAACAAAGGAAAATAGCTATGCATTTCCATTTTAAATTTTTGCTGAAGGGGGTGTTTAGATAATTAATAATATCTACAATAATATATACATACATATGTATGTACCTACAGAGATATAGATATAATTATATAATAAATAATAAATATTATAATATATGCACATACATACATGGATATTGTATAATCGTTTTAATATAACACTATCTCTACACTTTATCAAGAAATATCTGTTAGAGTTGATTAATCTTAAATAGGGGGGTCTTTTAAAGAGAGAAAAAAATATTATTTATTTTCTTTTGATTAAATTTAAATCTGATCAATATTTTAGTTACATATTTAATAAATATTTCCACTTGACGTGTTTAGCAAACAAACAACCACCACCACCACCACTATTTATGTAAAGGGGCTTTTAATTAAAACATTTAAGATATGAATTAAAATACAACACACTAACTGTCTATAGTTTTCAATTAATTATAATATTTTTTATTAATTATAAATATTAAAAGAAAAATAAACAAAAACAAAAAAATCAAACTAAAATGATACATATAAATACAACAAATAACAGACATTAATTAAGTAAGTATCTTAATTAAATATTTTAATAATCTTTTTATAAATGTTAACATATTGAGTTCAATTTATTTAAAAACTAAACGGCAGAAAATTAAAAAAAAGAAAATTAATTTATTAGTAACATGTTATGCATATCATATCATACCACACAATACATACATATATACATTATATGCTACAACAACATAAATATATTGTATGTTAACAATTTTAAATGAAAAATAATTTCAACAGCAAACATACATACATAATATGTATATAACATACATACATAATAAATTTAATTTATAACAAACATTTTGAAATTTGAAAGAAACAATAAAACTGGGTTATTTATTGTTAACAATAAACGTATTTAAAACAATAGATAAACAATGACTGGCATAATTGTTATTATTTAGTCAACCGATTTATGTATGTAAAGCATTATTGCCTTGCCTGCTTCAGAGAATAAATGACAATAATTGTTGCTTTCAAAAATTTTAATTCTCATGCACAAAATTTGAAGAAATTGAAACACCTGATCCACGATTACAATTGATTCTGATCAGTGGTGCATAAAATCCAATATAATCAATTTATTATTCATGTATTGCTTAGCCCTTTAGCTGGAAACCAATCACAAGAGATCCGCATTCTGCCTTTTGGTGGTTACACGTTTTCAATTACATTTCGGCAACACCAAGAAACTTAAAATAACCATAAAGCAACTGGCAAATGGCCATATACATACGTACATTGTTCAACTTGTTAATGTTTCTTTAAAACAACTAAACTGCTTTCTTAGGTTAAAAATTCTTCAACAAAATCTTTCGGCAGCTGGTATTTACAACTTGACAACAAAATTACAAATATAAACTTCCTAAATACAAGGCTGGCTCCATGTTTAGGTTAGGTAAAGTAGCGACCCGTTATCACACCACCATCATTTCGCTAGAGGAAATCCACCCGAGTTCAAAATAAATTATTGCAGCAATCTTTATATTAGAGAGCACGTTTAAAAACGTCAGAAAATGAGTGGTCAAAGACCACCGTCTTCTTACGACAAGCGCAGGGCGCTGCTATGAGGTGAAAAACAGATTCTTCCACCTTTTTAGACCCACAAGCTCCTGCAGAAGTTATTTTACGGAATGCCAAGTCTTTTGGCATAACTACCAAAAGGACAGTGGCCTATAATAATCGCTATTTTTCGATGGATTTAAAAGCAGGAGTGAGTCGGTCCACTTCTTTTCAATATGTGCCCAGCATAGTTGAGCAATAGTGCACGTATCGAGCTTTCCTGTAAAACGTGTGTAAACAATGAAACAAAATCGTGTCAATCAGAATGCCTATGCCCTGTTACATGTCGGAGATCTCGATCTCGGTGTCGGTTCTGGCCAGCTCATCAGTAATGCAATTTCCAACGATATTCCTATATTCCGGAGGCCATATAAGAGTTATCTTTGAATGATCCGAAATTTCTCTGAGAAATCCTCGGCATTTATTAATAAGGACGGACGTTGTAACTATGAGATGCCATGTTTACATCTATCAGAAATGATTATCATTATTATTATCGAGTAGAGATACTAGAGCAGTACTAAGAGTAATTGATCTGTTTTACTGCTTCAACCTGCACTACTGCACTGTTGCCCCTTCGAAACCCAGGATACATTTGGAAATATATTAATGCCACTTTGATTCAAAGTATGTGCTCTGCAGATTAGTGAGTCTCACCACAGAATCCACAAATTGGATTTGAAGCACTTTCAATTGAAAAAAAATGTTTTCCAAGGCCCCAATGCTTGCTCGTTATACATACATGCATACATACATACATAATTGGCTTCTCACACCACTCATGTTATGTGCCTTAGTTTTATACATAAGTGGCGGGACCTACAGTTTCACGTCGACTACGAACGATAGATTTTTGAGAAACTTTTCATGGCATGTTTATTTACTCTCAGAGTTTTTGCCAGAAAACTGCTGAGAGGAAGTCGCCGAAGATATATATTTTTTTATATTTCGTTTTGATATCTGACCAGGGGTTCGAACCCTGGCTTTACGTCTAATAAGCGAACTCACTATCTACTAGGCTACGGCCCGCTTGTTATGCCAGTACTTATTCTCAGATTATTTTTGCAGAGTATGACGCAAGCATGTCTTCAAATCTCCTCATACTATAATTACACAAGCCGACAGAAACTAGATTACAGTTTTCTAAAGTCGTTTGAAGCGCTGAATCTGAATCCGTGCTCAGAATTGCTCTTGTGTTCTTTCTTTTTAAAAATTTTTAAACATTAGTGCCCCCTTAACTTTTTATGCAGGGATTTAGGAAAAAATGTGCGAAATTTTATGTGAGTTTCTGTGGCGCATCTGATGAATCGCGAACAGTGAGTGCTGATCACCTGAGATTAGATATCTCTGTTGGCTTGCATGGTATTTTGTATAAAATTCTAGACGAGTTCAAAAAGGATTTCAATTGAAATCGATTATAAAATTCTGAATTTTTTTAGGCGATCAAACACATTCTCCTGAGCCAAAATCTTTCAAAGTAATTACAAATTCTGTTACAGTCGCCAACATTGTATAATCAGTTTTTATAGTTTTTAAACATTCTTATAATTAACAATAGAGTTCTTTTATATAGAGCCCCTTACTTCAAATAGAAATTGAAAAACGCTGTTAAAATCATAAAAACTTCATAAAAATCGATTACTTTAAGGCGTTAAGTAGCAGACAGTAGCAGTGGCGCTGTACTGGTTTAAACAATTAAAGAAAAAAAAAAAAAACAAGAGGAAAAAAAAAACGTAGAAAAAGTTAAATATAGATATAAGAAATATACAATAAAAGTGGGGAGGGGTATATAAAAAGGAAAATAAAAATTATAAATTCACTCAGAAATGAAGTGGACATAAATTATCGTTAAATACCTGAACTGCTGAAAGCAATTTATGTGAAATTCTAATGCTTCTAATCATATGGAAAATAAAAACAGCAAAAAAGAAAAAAACAACAAAAACAATAAAAAAAATCTAATAAAAAATTAAATAAGAAAACATTTGATACATGATACGATATGTATATATGTATGTATAGAGGCGATAAATGTTAAGATTGTTTTAACAGATGCTGGTAAATTAATGTTTTGTTTCCATTCTTAAACAATTTCTTTCTTGACGTTATTACAGTCAATATGCCAAGTGATTTAATTATGAAAACAAATGGAGTGATTAATATCAATTAAATGTTTAATTTAATTATGAATTCATTATAGACAGATAGTGTAGATAGAACACCACTACCAGAGTATAATTAAAGGTGTTTAGATTGCAGCTTAAGAGAGATTTGCTTGCTGTGTAGCTGCATGCACTTGACATTGTATGGTCGGTTGGAAGTGTAAACTCAACATGAATCAATATTTTCCTACACTATTATTAACATAAATTTATTGTTAACAATCTAGGATTATAGAATTTAAACAGTAGTGTGAATAATTATAGCAGTTAATGTTAAATGTTAGTCGCCGTAGTCTAGTAGGTAGTGTGTTAGCTTATTAGACGTAAAGCCCTCTCAGCAGATTTCTGGCAAAAACTCTGAGAGTAAATAAACCTGCCATGAAAAAATATCTCAAAATCTGTCGTTCGGAGTCGACGTTAAACTGAAGGTCCCGCCACTCATGTATAAAATTAAGGATCACAGCATGAGTAGTGTGGGAAGCTAGGCCGTAATCCTGACTGAAGGGTTGTAATGGCCAATTATGTATGTCATGTATGTAACGTCAAAGAAAAATTAATAGAAAAACTCTTCGCTGTCGAAAGATGTATTCAATACAAATTGGAGAGGAAGTATAAAGGACGGTAACACGATTTGGCAGATTAGTATATGACTACCCGGGCAAGCTGAAGCACCTGCTGGATCACAGATCATATGGGAATTGGGATCACAGATCATATGGGATAAGTAGGAAGACAAGGAGAAGAGAATTGACACGGTTGATAATTTCAGAGCCATATGATCAGACGTCGGCACAAAGAGAATATGATAAAAATGTGAGTGTATTTGTGAGAGGCATGTGTTAACCCAGAGGAAAATTGTTAGTAATATTTTCAAGTCCACTTATTAACCCAATAATACGTATATGTGAGCGAAAAATATAGAAAAATTGTACTGCGCTAAAAACCTAAAAACACCGTATTTAACTTGGCAAGTATTCTTCCAGAAATCGAAATCATTTATCATTGATATTAGTGAATCATACCGCAATATTTCTTTGGGTGTAAAATTGAAGTCTGAAAAAAGCGACATGAACTTTCTTCTTTAAAAGCTGACAAGCAACTGAATGCATTTTTACGCTCTTTTTAACGAACATTGTTGACATTCGTGTCCTATGTGTGTAAAAATGCCGAAGATGTTCTTCCCCTAGGGGACATTGGTGGCGACGTCTGCATATGTTTCAAAAGCTACACTTGTTGGCTAATTGCAATGTGGAGAAATTTGAGTCAGGTATTGGTCTATCCAGGTTTTTTTACCGGCCATTGAAACACGAACATTGAACCACATTGAAACATGCATACCACAAGGAAGCACCTGGATGCGTATCAAGTACTAGGCATGGCATTATTCTTACTGACATATGTACATACATGCTGAAGTTGATCAAGCAACATAATTAGGAAAGTCATTAAAGGGATAAATAGATAGAGTAGTAGTACAATAGACCGTTGGTCGTAGAACACAATAACAATAGTCTCCTATCTTAGGTTTTGGGCTTGTATGCCTATGAGGTTTCTAAGATTTAAAGCAAATCGGGATGACCATCTTCTCCTTGTGAATGAGTGAAGTCTGCAAGAGTTCAATCAAGTGCTTTCATAGTAAGAGTGATCAAATTTCCAAATGGGCAAAAAAGTTTTCTAGAATCATTGATAATCTAGTTTAGCTCCTCCCCATTAAAATTGTTTTTTTTTAATATAACACTGCTATTTTTTTATTCGCTGCTGTTAAAGCTGTCAGGTTGTGTACGGATATTGCATTATTTAATAATATGTGGCATTCAATTGGCAGCAAATGTGACAATTAATAAAAATTAATCAATTCTTTAATAAAAATGTCTTCTGGGAATTGCTATTCTTATTCATAGAAAAACAAAAGAAATGTTTCTTAATGTCAATAAATTACGAAAAAAAAACAATGTTTCGTTATATCTTTCATGACATACGATAAAATATTGTTTAATTTTTTTTTTATTGAATGCTTAATATGGTCACAAAATTGCATCATAATTTTGATTTAATACCCGGTATTAGAAAATAGGTTTTTAATTACTTCATTCATTGTCTTTTAATGTTTAAGTTCCCACATTGTTTCTTTTTGCAGTCGTCTTGTCAACATCTAGAGAAGCTTTTAGGTTATAAATACCCAAATACTCGTCAGTATATTTATTAGGCACATCGATCAGTAAAAGTCTGTTCCCTTGCAAGGTAAGCAGGTCATAAAGATCATCAACATATCTTTCTTGTCTTACGAATTACTCTTCACTTAACGAAATGTTTGTTTTACTCCCCCGGGTACAAAGAAAAATCTAACGAAAGCTAAGAGTGACTCAGTAATAGGGGTTCGCTATTAAGTTGTATTCGAGGCTTCCTTAAGTGCATATAGTGGACCATTGTGATGCCACAGTGGGCGATTCTGCAGAGCTAAAGGACATTTGAACCAGTCAGAAAATCAGTACGAAATTTTAAATAACCTAGTCGATCTGATAGCAAATAACACCAGTGCCGTTTAGTTGTCGAGAAGAGGTGATCCTGCGTCGACCTATTGACAAACATTCGTTAGTACTTTCTTCATTCTATACAATCTCTATAACCATCTGAATAAGTTGTCATAAGGGGTTTTTGCAGTCCGGTATTAGTGTACCTGTTCTAGGAAGTTCGTCAGCTGCTTATGTGCTGTTACGGATGTCGAGAAGTAGGCTCGCAGCATTCTCGCAAACGCTTGTACGAGTACTGCACAGTGTCCCATGAGAACAGAGACCTCATAATGAATAAATGCCAAGTCGGGGGAGAAAAATGATCTCCCTGGATTAAGACTCAATTAGTTTAACGTAATGGTCAAACAAGTTTATTCTTTAACCCACGAAACGTTAGCCAATGAAGGAAATATTTCCCTAATTCTTAGCCCATTAGTGGCGAATGTATCAGGATATATTCAGCTACTGAGCAGCTATTTAATCGCCATGAGAATAGCCATGTCTTCTGCTGTAACATGGGAGTCTGCATACACACCGCACAGCACCATTTTTCTCCATTTAACTTCAAACTGTCGATATAAATTTCCAGATAATTCTGAGGAGAACATGGCTTCAGGATAATAGCATTACGTTACAGACAGTTACTGAAGAAAACAGTGCATATTTGACTCGAATGAGATCATTTTAATTAATTTTCTACACATTCTTTTTATAAAACCCTGCATTTTTCGATAAATAATTATCGAAAGTGTTTAAAGTAACACCGGATATATGTAAATAATTTCGTAATGCATTTACTTTCATATAATAAAACTGCTTCATTGTTGTTAATTTAACGCTTAAAACTATTTAATCGATTAAAGACATCAGTTACACATGTTAAAAAAAAACAATATTTAAATAGCGTGTATATGTATAGATAGATAGAAATGTATTTATGTTTATTTATTTATCACATAGTGCATAGAAAATATTTATATCACACACACACCACACAACAACATTGTTGGCTAATAATTCAATTTTAGAAAATTTATTGAATAAAAACGACATGGATGACAGGTGACAATTGGCTTTCATTAAATACGCGCTCTCATGTAAATGTAAAAACATTGTGTAAATAATCGTTATTTATCGATATCAATCGAAATCATAAATAATTAACTATTATGCGAGTGAGTACTTGTGTGTGTAAGTTTTGTGTGTATGAATAATGCATTTGAGATGCGATCTCGCGCTCTCTTACACTCTGTGTATGTTTCGTTTCTCTACGTTCTGTAACGGTTTATTTAAAACCTTTCAAAAAATGATAAACAAAACAAAGGATGAGAATATGAATGCAGTCAGTCAGTTAGTCAGTTAGTGATTGTTAAAATAAATTCATTTCCTTATAAAAAAATTAAAATAAAAATAAATAAATAAAAAACTAAAAACAACAACAATGGCTTTCAAAACAAAAATATGCATCTTAATAAAAGAAAAAACAAAAAAAAAAAAAGAATATTAAATTGAAATTAATTTTTTTTAATTATATTTTTAAGCATCTCATTGGGTAGGTAGTATTTTTTTGTTGGTTTAATTATCTTAATAAAATGATAATAAAAAATAAAAAACTACAAAAAAGGGAACACAAAAAAAAATACAGAAATAATTTGTAATTAACGTGTTTGCCAATCACATGCAACAATATTCATGGCTTTTAAGTTAATTGTTAAGAAACATAAATAAAAATTCTTAATTTTTTTCACATAATTTTGTGTCTGTTTAACAATTAAATGAAAACCTTTTTTAGTTTTGCTTCCCTTGTACTTTAAATAAGTCAAAAAATTAAAATAATTAAATTTTATCATGGCTACTGATGGTTAGTTACAATTCATGTTTAAAAACAATTTTAAATATTTTGTCCATTTTTTTTTTGCTTCTTTTTTTTAATTGAAGTTCAGGGTTAAAATCTTAAATAATCATCGTAATTTTGTAGTGACTACTGTATAATCGTGACATCACATAAAGTCTGTTTTGATTTCCTTAAAAGAGTTTTTATTTTTTTAATTTGATCTGTGCGGCGATTGTTAGCTAACAATAATTATGTGATTAAATTTAAATCTTTTTAGACAGCCAGATAGACAGACAGACACATTTAATGCCATCACAAGTTGTCTGGGCTGGGTATTTAGAAATGATTGTGATTTCAAACTACTAGAAAAATACTCTTTAAAATTGTTTATTTTGGTTTTTTTTGTTTCTTTTAGTGGAACAAATCTCTATACAATCTTGGAGTACCCAAGGATATTTTCTATTGGATTACCACATTATCTGTAATTTGTGTTCCTTAAAATAGTTCAAGGTATACTTGAGCCGTAGTCTAGTAAGTAGTGTGTTGGCTTATTAGACGAAAGGCCTCGATTCAAATCCCAGGTCAGATATCAAAACGAAGATATGAAACAAATATTACTTCGGTGACTTCCACTCAGCAGATTTCTGGCAAAACTGAGAGTAAATAAAATTGCCATGCAAAGTTTCTCAAACATCTGTCTGTCGGAGTCGACTTTAAATTGTAAGTCCCACGCCACTCATGTATAAAATTTACGCACACAACATAAGTGGCGTAAGAAACTAGGTCTTAATCCTGACTGAAGGGCTGTAATTACCAGTTATTCTGTATTAAAAGTACACTGTAAGTAAGGGGTGCTTTTTTAAGAGCTATAGGAAAATTTAAAAAAAACACGTAATATTCAGAAAAATTCATGAAATCTTTATTTGAATCGATAGTACGGTCCATATAATGTAATGTTTGAAGATTATTTCATGCAAATGTTGACCGCGACTGCGCCTCAAATGATCCATCCGCTTCGTCCAATTTCGGCATACTCTTTCCAACATTTCGGCCGGTATCTCACGAATAAATGCTTCAATGTTGTTTTCCAATGCGTCAATTGAAGCGAGCTTGTCTGTATAGACATGACCTTTAACATAGCCCCACAAAAAATAGTCTAAAGGCGTTAAATCGCACGATCTAGGCGGCCAATTGACCGGTTTCGAACGTGAAATAAAGTGTTCACCGAACTCGCCTCTCAATAAGTCCATTGTTACGCGTGCTGTGTGGCAGTGGCACCGTCTTGTTGAAACCACATGTCATGCAAGTCAAGCTCTTGCTTTTTGGGCAAAAAAAATTGGATATCATCTCACGGTAGCGCTCACCATTCACAGTTACTTTACGATTCGCAGCATCTTTGAAGAAGTACGGTCCAATGATGCCACCAGCCCATAAACCGCACCAAACTGCGACTTTTCCTGGATGCAATGGGTAGCTTTTGCAATGCTTCTGGCTGATCTTCACTCTAAAATCGACAATTCTGCTTATTTACGTATCCCGAATAGCCGCTTCCGTGGGTCGATTAAACTGACCATAAAATGGAAGAATAATAATAATTTGATAATAAAATTCAATGATTTGCAAGCGTTGTTCGTTTGTAAGACGGTTCATGGTTAAATTATAGACCAAACTGAAGATGTTTGACAATGAAACAAAACATGAAACGTGCGTGAGCTGTTTAAACCAGTGTTGCCAAAAATATAATAGCTAAAAAATCACCCTTTATAACTGTAACCAAACGATCTATTATACTGCCCTAAACCATATATAGAATCCTTATAAAGTCGCCCTCAACTCTGTAGCTCTATTAAAAATCCTCGGTATATCACTGTACACTTCCAACACCATGATATGTATAAATAGGGCACATTGCTGAGTGTTTATCGTACATTTAACAAGTCTTTCCTGATCGCACTTCGTATATTAGATTGCAATGCCGTTAAATTGTTTTGGCCAAGTTCACAGGAGCAACAAAAAATCATCATTTATAATTGCATTTAATTTTATGGGATTTTAATTTTCACTTCAAACACAAAGTGTTTATTTACAATACTATTGTACAATATCATCGTTATTCTAATCATCGTCATCATTATTATCATCATTATAATGTCTAAGAAGGTCAATTAAATTGATGGTATAGTACGTACCATAAGAAATAGCAGACATACCTAAGTACATACGTTTCAAATATTATTTTTAATTTTTTTTTATGGTAAAAACACGATATACATACAGTATATGTACATATTATACAATATACCCCCGTATACTTATGTATATAAATAATTTATTTTATTTATAAAGTTAAACGAAACGAAAAATGTTGGAAAATATTTTCAAATCGAATCGCTTTGCAACAAAGTAAATCATGAAATACTTAAGATTGCTTTATTATTTATGGTCACTGCAATTATAAAATTGTTTTTAAATATTAATTTAGTATATTATTTATACATATACTATATTTCTGTTTCTGTTTTCTTTTAGTCTTATATATAAAAATGAATGTGTGTTTGATTGTATGTTTGTATGTTTGAAGTTTATAGACGATTAAACGGCTGAACCGATTTTCTTGAAATTTTCACAGTATCTTCCTGTATGTCTGGAAGGAGTTATAGGCTACTTTTTATGTTGATATTCCAAATGAGCGAGGGGCCATGCCCACGTATGCTACATACTACATACTTAATATTTAATTGCATTTGAAATATATTACTCATACGCATAGTAGTTACCCCTACAAGTATGCTATCTGTGATTCTTGATGTATAAAACCAAAGAAAATAAAGTGTAAAGAACGACGCGGGGGGAAAGATAGAAGGGAAAGAAAAAAATTTTGTAACCAACATTTGTGAAAAAAATCACCAAAATAAGAAAAAATATAACCAAAATTAAATTCGTAGACTTTTGTTTTATTTTTTTTTTTCAAGTTTAAACTATCTATATATATAAAAATGAATGTACTTTATGGAATCGTAAACTATGCATTTAATCTTTAGCAAAGTTGTTGCGCATGAGCCGACGAAGGTTTCTAAGTTGGTATAACCAATTTCCGACAGGTGGCGCCACTGAAAATTCTTCGAAATTAATTAAATCGTAAACTGTGCATTTGATCCTGTGTTGAAAAGAAAAGAAAAGAGCATTACTAGCCTCAGAATCAGCATTGAGACTGAAAAATCTTCGAGTACATGCCGCACAGATCCGTTCGCATGAATCACTTGAACAATGAATCACTTGATCGAATGCGTACTACTCAGGCCCGTTCGTCTGAATCATCTGGATAACGGGAAACAAAATCAATAAAATGATTCAAACTTAATTGGATATTTGTCCAATGTCTTTCCTTCAAATTTATTTTAGTTTGTAGTGCAGCAAAGCGCGCAGGGTGCAGCTAGTATAAGAATTTCTATGACAGATTTAGAATTTTTCGTAATTAATTGAAACCACAGTAGAATATGACTTACATACCTATGAGGCCATTTATCGTTTGCCAAAATCAACTTTTTATAGATATTTTTACGCCATTAAAATAAAATGATTTTCGTTTAACAAATGCGTTTAATAAACAAGTGGATTTACAAAAGACAACTTTAATCATTTCCATATTTAAGAAAAAATTATTTTTTTCTGCTAATATTTAGAAAAAAAATTCAATTTTTAAAAATTTTTTTTAATTTCAAATTACGCCTAAGAAATCTTTTATGGTCACATGTAAATGTCTAATGCATTTATTAAATAAAAAATAAAAACAAAAAAAAAAAAATTAAGAATTGAAAATTAAACATACATTGTATGCATCCAAAGATTTTTATCACCATTGTTTAGTGTATTTTTATTAAAAAAAAACAGCAAAAAATAAACTGAAGTTTCCATTCTGTTTTAGAAACAAGTTTCTTTTTTCAGCACATTTTTATTGGCTGTGCTGTAAAGGTATAAAACAAAAAAAATTTGTTTTTGAAAATAATCACCGATAACGGAAGCAATTTTATGGCTGCATTTAAGACCATAACAGTCATAAAACAAGATTTTTTTATTTGTTCGTTTGTACAATAACTTTATTCCAACCGCCACACTGTAGGTCGTTGTCGTCTGTTCGGTTGTCAGACAAACGAATCAAAGGTTGTACATGTCAGCTAAAGATTTCGTAAATTAAACCTTGTCCAACAATAAAGCTGTATGTTTGTTTTATCGATAACTCGCGGAAAACTGAAATAAGCCAGTAGCAACAAGTAGTGAAGTTACATAGCATATATGCGGTTAAAAGCGATAATAAAACACTGTACTATACAATGCATTTCTTTAGAGATCAAGAATTATTATCTGAAATAATTTTTTTTGCAGAAAGTTTTCTTTAAATATTAAGATAATAAATATATGCTTTAAAGAAAGATATGCTTTATAATTAAAAATAAAATAAATTTTAAAATATATATAATAAAAGCTTTTAAATTAAAAATATGATTTGAAAATATGTATGCTTTAAAATTATGCTTTTAAGATACATACATATGTATTCTAGAAATATGTTTTAAAAATATGATCTAGAAATATGCTTTAAAAATATGCTCTCGAAATAAGCTTTAAAAATATGATCTAGAGATATGCTTTAAAAATATGCTACCGAAATAAGCCTTAAAAATATGATTTGAAAATATACTTTAAAGATATATTCTAGAAATATGCTTTAAAAATATGATCTAGAAATATGATTTAAAAATATGATATAGAAATATGCTTTAAAAATATGTTCTAGGAATACGCTTCAAAAATATGATCTAAAAATATGGAAGTCGCCGTGGTCTAGTAGGTAGTGTGTCGGCTTATTAGACGAAAGGCCCGAGTTCAAATCCCAGGTCAGACATCAAAACGAAAATATGAAAATATTTCTTCGGCGACTTCCTCTCAGCAGATTTCTGGCAAAAACTCTGAGAGTAAGTAAATTTGCCATGAAAAAGCTTCTCAAAAATCTGTCGTTCGGCGTCGACTTTAAAACTGTAGGTCCCGCAACTCATGTATAAAATTAACGCACACAACACGAGTGGTGTGAGAAGCTAGGACGTTGTACTGTACAGTGGGTCAATTCGACCTCCGGGTACGGTACTTGTCACAGTTGACAAGTACACGTCCTTTAACCTAACCTAACCTAACCTAATATGCTTTCAAGATATGCTCTAGAATATTGCTTTAAAATTATGATTTGAAAATATGCTTCAAAATTATGCTTTAATAATATATGCTTTAAAGTAAATGTATATTCTTTTAATTAGGAAAATTATTTTTCTTTTGCTTTGGTATTTATAATCATCTTTAAAAGCTTGAAAGATGCAAATAATGATTTAAAATACAAAATATGCAATAATATGCTTTTAACATAATAATGGAAATAATTGAAACATGAAAAATGCACATGAAAATTAAACAACGATAACGAAGACAACATATGCCTTTTATAGCATAGGACATATGACCCCAAGTTGTCGATGGTTGCCATTCAGTTGAATTATTTTTATTTAATGTGTTGATCTATTTTCTGTTTTTGTTTAGTTTTCGATTAAATTTTGATCACTAATTTGTTGTGATTGCAATTAATCGATATAAAGTCAACATGTTTAATTGGCTAGGCTTTTTAATTTCTTGTTAAATGGAAATTTTTACCAATAAAAATAATAAAAAATGTTATTTTTAATGTCAAATTAGGCAATAAAAAGTGAAATATGCAAATATATGCTGTAAAAACTTGATGAGATCATTAGCAGCAATTAAAGAATTTTTAAGTGCAACTTTGAGAATATTTTATAAGTATTTTTGGTTACCCTGCCGTTACCATGCCGAATAAGTAGGCATATTTACAATTACAATAACAATCGCCATGACCGCAATTAGATTGCTGTTGAAAAGAACATCGAAGCTTATGTTCAATTAATAATTTATCATTACCCCCTGCTGTGAGTAGGGTGTAAACCAGTAAAAGAAACATTAATTGCTTCATGTTCTTTTTTTTTTTGAAAGAGAGATAAAAACTGAAATCAAACTGCACTTGAGTAACCCAGACAAAAATGAAAAAATAAAATTAAGAAAATAAATTACAAGTTGTTGGTCAAGTATTTTGACTATTTTGACTACCGCAATCTTAACTGCAACAACTTTTCTACAAAATAAAAAAAGAAGAAAAAAAGGAGTTTAACACACATTCAAAAATACTAAAAAAAAATCGAAATAGTGACAGCGAATTAAATAATTTCGATTACAATTTTTGAATTTAAAACGCTTTAATCTGGATGATTGATACAAGCAATATGGCAGGCATGATAAGGCATATATTTCAATAGAATGACATTCGAAAAGACATATTTCTTGGTTGAATTTAAACGTTTGCCGCATTCATTCTTTACGTTTAATTTTATAAATTTATAAACAATTTGTAAGTAATTAATTATAATTTCGATAATTACTTAAACAATAAATTCATAGACAGTATAATTTAATAAAAACAAAGTAAATACAATAATTGCCTATTTAATGGCTTCGAAACACGGTTCAAATGTTGTTAATAATTTTGCTTAACCGGAGAAATACCCATAGGCAATTACTGTCCGTAAGGTGGTTCATCTGCTTGTTATTTTGTTATTGACCTAGAAGAAGGTCCAGTATCGGCCCATAAATAAATAGATGAAAACAACTGAACTACATACATTACAACCCTTTAGTTAGGATCACAACCTAGCTTCTCACACTACAGATGTTGTATGTGTTAATTTTATACATGAGTGGCGGGATCTACAGTTTAAAGCCGATACCGAACGACCCTACTGAGGGGTAGTCGTCAAATAAATATTTTTTCATGTTTTCGTTTTGATGTCTGACCTGGGGTTTGAACCGAGGCTTCACATCTAATAAGCCCACACACTGTCTACTAGACTACGGCGACTACGTAACAGCTGAACTATTCGTAAGCAATTCGAATAAATCTTATAAAGTTTTCAAATAAAAACAACCTGTTCCAGTGTATGTCGCTCGTATTCCTGAACAGAAATTCTATTTTTTTAAAGAATTAAATTGAATTTTATAATCAAATCACATTGACTACGTGAGTGGGGGGTTGTGGTATGACGAATAGTAGTTGGCGGTTGGTTGGTGGCATTATAATTACTTTAATCGCCATTAAATGAAATTTTTAATTTTAATTTTAGTTTTACTTTTTGTTGATTATTTCCATTCACCTTAAAGCAAACTGACTGGTAGTCAGTCAAGTCAGACTGTCAGTCACTTCAACTGATGTTGGATAATTTAATTTTTTTAATACACTCTGGTTGATTATTGCAGACTTGCTTCTGATGACCGATCGCCCGACCCGACGTTCAACCAATTAAATTGAAAACGTAACAGCGTACGTTTTAGAACAACAGCAACAGCAACAATTACCAGCGTTTTGCTTTTGCAATCCACTCATACAGAAAGAACGTTTAATTCTTTGTACAGAAATAAGTTCGTTTCGCTAAACCTTCTCCCTTCCAAACGTTTTTAATTACAAATGATTTTTTAGTTTAAATTTGTTCAAATTAAACACGTCAAACAAACTAAAAATAAAACATAAATCAAAAAAAATTAAATGAAAAATAGTTTGTTTTTTTAATTTAATTAGAAATGATGATAAATTAACTGCCTCTTGCACTGGCTATAAAAAAAATAAATAAAAACAATTGTCGGTAACTGGCCATAGCGATAGTATAAATTATGGGTCGCTCGTATTGCTAGTCATTATAGTTTTTTTTTTGTATTCCTTTTAAATCATTTCGGTCAGGCAACTCTGTCATTATAAAGCTAAGGCGTATCTATAATCAGAATAGATTTAATTTTTATTAAGTTTTTTTTTTTTTTGAGTTTCTTTTTTAACGAATGCCATTGAGAAGTTAAATCGTAACTAAACTGATTACGAAACTGATTAATTGCATTAAAACGCAACCAGGGACATGAATTATTTGGAATGAAAGGAGATGGATGATGTAATATAGTAGTTGATATCCATTACAAGAATTAAACGTAACTTAACTAGTGCTTCAATGGTAAATTTTCGATAACAAAAAAATTATGTAGAAAAAGTTTTTAGTAACAAAATACTTTATGAGGAAATATATCGATATTTGACAAAATTTCGTGTGAAAATTTTTCGATAACAAATTTTTTTATAACATCGATAATTTTATCAGATATTTCAAAAAGAAAATATTCGAAAACAAAAAATACTCATATTTGCCAACAATATAGTTTGTTTTGTTTTTCCAGAAATATTTCGATAACCAAAAAATTTATAGAGAAATCTTTCGATAACATAATATCTTGTATGGAAATTTACTTTATAAACTACATATTTTGTGTAAATTATTCTCGATATCAACAAATGTATATAGAAAATTTTCAATAACGAAAATTTCGTACAGAAATTTGTAGATAACTTAAGGGTTCTTATAAAAAATATTCGATAGTGAAAAATTTCATATACGAAATTTTCGATAATCACAAATTTTGCATAGAAAGTTTTCGATAACAAAATATTATAAAAAATTTCCGATAACCAAAAGCATATATAAAACATGTTCGATAACATTAGTTATTATTTTTCAAATATCATAAATTTTTATTTACACAAGTATAACTGAAAAAAAGTAATCTTAGGGGGTAACAACCCTTAGTTCTATTGTATAAAAAGAAATCCATTATTCCTCTGATACAAGACTTCAGTAATCTGTATCTCTCGTTATATAATATCAAAGTTAAGATTTTGTATTATTTTGTATGAAATATGAATAATGGAATATTCTTAGGCTGTTTAAAGTACAGTCGAACTTCTCTATAGTGAACTTCTATACAATGAAGCTCTCCCTATTATGAATTGATTTCAAACACACAACTTTTTCCGTTCCAATTTCATTGTTTTTGATCTCCTTATAATGAATTTCCATACAATGAAGTTTTCTATACAATGAAGCAATTTTGCTGGTGTAATATTTGACTCGCTTGCGTTTTTGTCTCCATATAATGAATTTTTCAAACAATTTTCTGTTACGCATTCTAACAACTCTGTGTACCGAGAAAGATGCCACATATAATGAGGGGATTCCCAAAAGAGGAAAATAAGAACAAAAAAAAGAAGAAAGCTACATCAATAACAATTTTGACATCAGTTGCCGGTGTTCAGTGATCGTAAATGACGCAGTGAAGTAGCATTTCCCTTGAAAAATACAATTACAATTACAAATTATATTCTAATTATATACGAGCGGAGTAACTTGACCATATGCTCGGTGTAGTGTCACAGACCAGAGTCTCTGGTGGGAATCGAACCCACGACCCTCACGCTAATAGTCTAGCACACTACCCACTAGACTACCAGGGCACCCGACCCTTGAAAAAAAAATATTAATTATTAATAAAGTTGAAGAAGGATTAAAAAAAAGATGTGGCTAGGCAGTTTGGAATTCTAGAAGACGAGCAATTGAGCACTATACGCAAAAGGCTTCGAACCTGCCTTTTTGAGGATATTGATTTATTTTAAATAAAAAGTGGGGGGAAAATATAATTTCTGTATAATGAAGTTTCTATATAATGAAGTGATTTTCTGGTCCCGTCAAGATTCATTATAGGGAAGTTCGACTGTATTAATTTTATAACATGTCTAGACACATAGAACGATAGTTTCCTATGGTAACATTGTTTTCTATTTGTCATAGTAGGGTTGTGCCTAATATACATAGTTAAACGTTTGTATTAACGTAATGCTGCAATTTTTCGCACATGACTCTCATGGTTGTGAAAACATTTAAACTTAAACTGTAGAGCGATCATTTTAACAGCAAAAACAACAAAAACAAAAAAACACAAATGTTTTTACTCATCACTCTAAGAAAAGTTTTTCTTTTTTGTCTTTTACTAGAAAATATTAATACAAAACCATGTTCTCCGTCTGTAAATAATGAAATTGAAACTAAAAAAAGAACAGCAATAGCATACATACGTATGCATGTATATGTGCTCAATCTTTCTTCATTCATTTATTTAGACCTCCCGTTATTCATTCATAAAAATTTGTAAATATCATAAGTGTATGCGTATGTGAGAGAGCATATTTGTAAAAGAAAAAAAAAGAGAGAAATACCGTTGACTCAATTAAATAAATCAAAACAAATTGCATTTCAGCACTTAATAAAGTAATAAATTGGACTGACTACGTACTGACTAACAAATAAAACAAAAATAACAATAACAACAAAATAACAAAACAACACAACAATAATAAAAGTGACAACGGGAGCTAATAATAACAACAATAATGAAAAATTCACAAATCAATGTGAGTACATTTTAAAAGTGAAAGGGAAAAGGGAGGGTAATGAAAGACAATGGCAGAGATTGAAATTTTCATATTTTGTCATTCGGAAGTAAATATTTTTCTGTGTTTTTTTGACGTATTTTTTTCTCTATAAATACGAACATCAACAATAATACAATGGCGACTAAAAGAAAAAAAGAATTGTTTTTGTAAAAATTTACGAATATTACCAACCAGTAGATGGAATAACGAATATTTTTATGAAGGGGAGACACGATGATCTTTGGTTGACTGACTGATGATTATTTAAGCAGTAGAATTAAAAATTTCATAATTTGTTGTTGTTGTAGTTGCTGTAGTCGTTTGTTGTTAAGAAATTTAGAAAGGAAATTATTGTTGAGCGGACAACGGCGCCATAGTGTTTCGTTTTTACAGTTTATTCGGTAGCGGAACAATTGATTTTGAATGATTACCGCCAGTGGTTGTCTTATTGCTTTGAATTTTAAAATAATAAATACTCATTCGTATAGGTGGCTTAGTATAGATGAGTATTTCATATATTTTTTTAATCAAAATGGCAAATATTACTGTCATCGGAAAAAGGATAAAAAAGATTTAAAATATCGCATTTAATTCTTATATATGAAAAGAAATTTAATTTTTCTCTTGTCTAATATTTGTTTAATAAAAATATTTTGTACATCATCATCATCATCTTTATCCACGTCAAAGTAGTGGTGAATTTAGCGGCAACAGTTGTTGCGCCAAAAAAAAACAAAAAAGGAATACAACAAGAACAGCAATAACAATAATAAAACAATACTATTTGCTGAACAACAATAACAACATCGATGATTGGACTATAACGGACGACAATTTAGTGGAAATAATTCTAAAAAAAGAAACACAAACAAAAACGTCAAACATTATGCAAGTTTAGCTTATTGAATAAAACAATAAACAGAGACAGAAATAACAGCAATAACAACGACAAGAATCAATAGAAAAATAGTTGAAAACAATAATAGCAACAAATAAAAAACCTAAAAATTTATTCAATAATTATAACAACAACGTTGCCATCAAGAATTTTTCAAACGTTAAAAAAATTGAAATTGAATTGAAAAATTTGAATTGAATTCGAAATTGGAATTGTTTGGGCTTCTTCAAGAGCAAATGAATAGAAACAAATAGTAAACCATTGACCTTGATTAAATACACTGTTTTGCGTTTATTATTGTTGTTGCTGTTGTTGTTGTAACAGTAACCAATTTAAAGATTTCACCTCATCATCCAAACTAGCGAAGGTGAACATTTAATAATAAAAAAAAGAAAAAAAAATTAAAAATAAAATTTAGATTTTCTAAACGTTTTTATTTGTTGCGGTACATTAAATCAACTCCATAATTTTCATATGAATATTTTTTCAATAATTTTGGCTTTGTTTTTATTCTAAAAATAATACATTTTAATAACGATGATTTTTCTAAGAATAATTAAAAAAATTGTATATGAATATGCATATTCATATGCATTAATTTTGTTTTCTTTTTTAGAACAGTAATAATTATACAGCTGGTAATTAATTTATAAATAAAAAATAGAAATAAATAAATAAAATAAAAATGAAAAATATAAGAAAAGAAAAAAAATTAAAAAAATAAAAAAAAAAACTTTTTGAAAATTAATTTTAATTTTTAGTTTTATTTTGATTCCTTTATTTTAATAAATTTAAAAAATATTAATTTTTTTAATACTTATTAGATTGGCTCTATTATGGATGGCAAATTAACCTCAGTTACGTTACCAGTTGCCAAAAATGGTATTACAAATGGCAACTGACAACCAATATTTAAAAAATAACACGCACTAAAAAATATTTTCAGCGACTACAAATTTTTGGTTGCCAGTTAGCAATGCAACTGAAATTCAGTTGCCGTCCATAATCGACTCATCTATTCTTATCTATTTAATCATCAGGTTAAACAAAGCTTTATTCGCGTACAAATTTAAAATTTGCAGCTTAAGAAAAGCGATTCAAGTAGATTCTAATATTATCCTTTGCACTAGCCGCTTACTACATTGCTATATAATGGCTATAAGGACTGTTGATATATGTACATACTAATCCAGTATCTAAGTATATGGGAAAGACAGGCAGGGAAATTAGAAGATTCCTAGAGAATGTATACATACATACATACATATATACATAATTGATCATTACAATCCTTCAGTCAGGATATGGATTATTTCTCACACCACTTACATATATTGTGTGCGTTAATTTTTTATATATGAGTGACAGAAGCTACAGTTTACAGCCGACTCCGAACTACAGATTTTTGAGAAACTTTTCATTGCAATTTTATTTTACGCTCAGAGTTATTGCCAGAAATCTGCTGAGAGAAAGTCGCCGAAGAAATATTTTTCTTATATTTTCGTTTTGAGGTCTGACCTGGGGTTTCATTCGAGGCTTTATGCCTAATAAGCCAACACAGTATCTACTAGACTACGGCGACTTTAATGTGAATGTGTAAACCACATATACAATTTTTCAAGAATGCTGAGTGTCTCTGGAAAAGATATCGAGACCTTCAACGGGTACCCTCAACAAACAAAGCTGACACACTTGCAACAGGCTGGTACAACAGCAAAATTCGAATGAATTCTGATATTAATTCTGAGATTAAACTTTCTCTGCAGACATACAAACAAATGTTGACACTTCACTTACTTGCAAAGGAATAAGAAAGTGTAATGATGAGAAATGAAGAGTAGGCATTGAAAGACATTTTCTATCATTGTCCAGCTCCTGGAACATTGGGAGGGAGACAAGATTTACGACTAATCAAAATTCGATGTTTTTAGTCGTACTAATTACAGAGGTTGCCGTAGTCTGGTAGTTAGTGGGTTGGCTTATTAGATGTGAGGATGTGGTTGAACTCCTGGATCGAACAATATGAAACAATGCTCAGAGCCATGAAAAGCTACCTAAATCTGTCGGTCGGAAACGACTTTAAGCTGTAGTTCCTGCCAACCTTGGATAAAATTAGCACTCACAAGGATCTCACAAACGATTACCCGGAACCGACTTTAAGCTGTAGTTCCTGCCACCTTTGGATAAAATTAGCACTCACAAGGATCCAAATGTGTCGAATTGTCATTCCTTCCTAACTTAAGCCAATGGTCCTGAAATATTTTATTTGCTACACATTCTTATGAAATTTCACAAGCATACATATGTACGTGCTCCAAAAAGCCTAAAGTCTTCTAATCGATATTGTTATTAAAAACAAAAGAAAAAAAACAATCGATTAAACGAATCGAATAGAAGTAAATAAACTATCGAATTATTGATTATTACCGTTTGAAATGTTAGTTTGAATATTTGTTATATTAAAAAATATGGTAAAAACTAATAGCCATAATCATTATAACATGACTAAAATAACATACTAAGTATATAAGTGAGTGAGCAAGTGAGTAAGCAAGTGAGTGAGTAAAAACATAAACATGCTGCAGCGAGATGTTAATGAACTTTAAGATTCTTTTTTTTTTTTGTTCAGTCAGTTTCATTTTGTTGTTGCTTAAACTATACTTAGAGACGGTGATTGTCTGACTGCCTGCCTGCCTAACTGCCTGGCTGCATTATTGGCTTATTGCGCAAGTGCAACATTCGGTATTTGTGCTACAAAAAAGCGGTGAAACGTTAATAAAAAATAAAATTAAAAAAAAAAAAACAAGAAACAACGAAAAAACAAATACAAAATGTTGCTAAATTTGTTTAATTTACTTGGAAGTTTAATTCTTTTGACAAAACAATGGCTTTTTGTTCAATGAGCAATGAGCAATGAGTATGAATATGCGGATGATAATGATGATGATGATTATTTAAAAGATAATGATCATAATCATGCTTATGATCATAATCTCATAATCAAATGATAATTTATGCACAATTTAATTCTTTTCTTTAATTTGTTCCTATAAAACTGACAGATTTTCCTCCTTTTTTTTCTTGTTTTAAAATTATTCATTCATGATTCATTTTTAATTGAAAAACGTTTGTTTTGTTTATTTAAACGTTTTAAATAAAAACAAAAACAAATACAAATAATTTGCTTACACACCTCCTGCCTTATTTGTAGTTTTCTCTAAGGGGAGAGTCGGGGGTTCAATTATCTTGTCAAAGGCGATTTATAAGTAAATTTTTGCTCAATTATCGGTTTATTTATGCTCAAACATGACTGCTGGTTTTTGTTTTTTTGTTTTACAAACGAAAATTTTAATTTAATGTCCGTGTAATTACAAGTGTAACAACAAAGTGAAATTATTTGTCTTTTTTTTATTGTTTTTAATAAATATTGTTGCATTGCTATTTACTGTTATAAGTTTAAGCATAAATTTAATAAGCATTTGCTTGGTGTTGTTGTGATTGACTGTCTCGACAAATGATTACTGCTGTTAGCTGTTGATCATTATCAATCACACATCAATTATAGCCAATAATTATTGGAGTTTAATTAAAATTTATTTATTGCAAGCAACCAACATTCTAATTCCTTTCAATTCGTTTCCATTCGTTTATTTTTTAATTCTTTAACAAACAAACAAATTTTTTTCTTTAAAAACACAGACAAATAAAGGAATTTGAAGTCTAAAGATTTTGTTTTTATTTACTCTCTTTCTTTATGTTATTTCCTCTATTTCTCCACAGGTTTTTTATATTTCTCTCTTTTCTTATGTTATTTCCTTTATTCCTCCACAACGTAGCAATTAGTTGTCCACGTGAAAAAGTACTGAAGATACATTAAAGGAAAGCTGAAAGAGTCTAGAACTGGGAACATTCATTATAAAACAAAACGAAATATGAAATCAAATATATCTTAGGTTAGTTAGTTTAGCTTAGGTGGCCTTGAAAGAAAAAGTCACACTTAGGCCAGCATTTAAGCTCATAGTGATACCACAGTTAATTCTACCCGTGAGTCAAGCATTCCTAACTATTCCCTAGAGAAAACCTAAATAAATCTTGCTATTGCAGCATTAATCTTTATATTAGAGATCTCTGTCAAAGACGTCCGAAACCTTCGTCGCTTTATTACAAGAGCCTTGACAAGCAAGGGTACGGACGCATAAGGTGAAAGACAGTTTCTTCCATCTCCTCAGAATTCTTGCTTAACGTAAGAATCGCTATTGTGCAATGGATGGCTATATGATTTAAGGATAGAAGTGAGCTAGTCATCTCCTTACCCATACGTGTCCAGAAGAGCCTAATAACATTAAAACGACATTGAGCTTCACTATAAAACGAATGGACGAAATGGATGGACCTATGCCCTGCAACATTACGGAGATTTGTAGCTCTGTACCAGTCCTAGACAACCCATCAGCAATGCAATTTTCAACGATATAGATGTGTCTCGGAAACCATATAAGAGTTAAACCGAAGTACTTTTTCGATTGCAAGTCCAAACTGTACCAAAAAAGTACATATTTGGATTAATGTACCCCCCGTTTATGTAAGGCTAACGATTTCAGATACGCAAGTAAACAAAAATATTTTTCTGTTATTTTCATACAAATTTCTCTGTAATTGTTCGTCTTACAGGACTAGGGAGTTGGCCAAACTCGGTTTGATGAAATTGAAAGTTTTGCAATATGTGTAATAAGGTACTCTTCTATGGCCTTAAATGTTGATTTAAACTCTCATCACTTGCACCGGTTCAAGGAAATAATCTCTAATAAGTAGCCAGCTTTAGCCAATCGGGAAAAAAAGATTTGCCTGAAGCTGCGAATGCTTGGTTGAGAAGGTTATTATGCAGGACAATTTAACATACATAAAGGACATAATTAAATTATAGATTTTCATTTTCATTTTCTCTTCAATTTTTCTATTTTACATAATTTTTTTTTAAATTAATTCGCCTATCTACATCACAGCTTTTCCCGACTATACTTTACAACGAAATACCAATTTTTTTTGATTGCTTTAAACATAAACTAATTATTTAAATCCAATTGTATAAAGAAGATGAACAAATTAAAACAAATAATGTGAAAAAAATTAAATACTAAAGAAAATTGGATTAAAAATAAAAGAAGAACTTCACTTAAATTTAATGAAATTTTAATAATTTCCAAATTTTTTTAAAGATTTATTAAAAACTACATCTATTATGTATTAAATTATTTTTTTATTTTTATTAATTGAAAATTTTTAATATTATCTTTTTATATATACTTTTGAATTATTTTTAACAGTAATTTTATAAAACAGTTTCAATTATTTAGAAATAGAAAACTATGTCCACTTCAACAAGTGTATAATAATTATTATAATTTCCTTTTTTTTTAATTCATTTAAATTTTTTCTTTTTGGGTTCAGAATCTGCTTAAAATAATTAATATACTGCCTTCAATTGAAGCAATAATTTACGAGAAATAGAATAATTTTAAAAAACAAAATTCCTCTAAGGTAAATGGCACTGATTTATAAATATTCAAGTTTTTTTTTAATAATTTTATACGTACGTTATAAATTATGAAAATTATGAAAATTATTCCCTTCTAAAGCAATTGAAAGTATTTTTATAATGTTTTAATTTGATTTCAATTAAATTTTCTCACTGTAAGTATTTGAAATTATTTAGTTATTCCACAATTATTTTAATATTTTTTATTGTAATTCTTTAAAAACACTTAAAATTCACTTTCAATTATTCAAATGAATTGTTTTTTTCTTTAAATTTGTTATTTTTGTTTTGTATTTCCGTATCCTTTGATTTTCTCTTTTATATACTTTCATACACGTAAACACAATGAAAACGTTTTAAACTAAACGGCACTTTTGAAATA
Source organism: Sarcophaga rosellei (assembly GCA_930367235.1). NCBI lineage: Eukaryota > Metazoa > Arthropoda > Insecta > Diptera > Sarcophagidae > Sarcophaga > Sarcophaga rosellei. Next base: position 5,827,701 of record OV884017.1, on the reverse strand, counting down.
CTAATCAGAACTTCAGCTGAAGACTTACTTTTATACGCGAAAATTCCAAAATAAAAATGAATTGAATTGAAAAAAAAAAAACAACAACAACACACATACACGTTTACAAACACAAACACATACACACACAAAAGGTACACACAAATTTTTATTGAACCAGCAGTGATCATTTATTTACGCGACTGCTACATGTGGATGATTATTGTGATACAATGTGTGTTCGTTTTTGTGGATTGTATTTTTACAGAATGCAAGCAAACCAACTATAACACAAGATGGTATACGAAAGTAAGGGAAAAAAACAACACACACACACACAAAAATCAAAACAAAAAAGAACTTGTGGAACACAGCATTTAAGCTGCTGTAGAAAAGCAAAAGCAAAACGAATTGAAACACATACAGCACGAGACTAAAAACAAAATAAAAACACAAATTGAAAAACAAGCAAACACAAATCAAATGTAAAGAAAAACAACTACGACTACAACTACTAACAAACACCTGATAATGTTTGTTGGGGTCGTAACGACAATACATATGTTTAAAATAGATGCTCCACTTGTAAGTTTATGTCTGTTTGAGGTTTTACAACAATATATACAGCTACTGGTAATAATTGAGAGTAATGGGGTTTTTGTTTTTAAAGAGAGAGTTTATGAGAAATATACTACCCGTTATTGTTGTTGTTGCGAAACATAATAATTATGATTTGATTCCCATCATTCATTAATAAAGTGGGCTTAGTTAATAAGTAAAAAAAAACACACAAAAATTAAAAAATAAAAAAAAACTGGTTTGTTTATTGTTATTATTATGTGTGTATGTATTTATGTAATACACCTTCATTATTATTTCTTTTATATGCGTTATTGTTTGTATTTTTAACTCAGAAAAATTTCTTTGAGTATAGTTTATGTATTTTTTTTGCCGAAGGGCTTTCAGGAAAGTCCCCTTCGTTATTAATTTATGTATATGTATGTGTGTATCATTACTTGTAATACTACATTCTCTTCGATGACACATTTTATTTTCTTACCACTTGTTTTTTGTTTTTGTTACTGTTTTTAAGCTTTCTCAGCAACGTTTTCCTCAATTCCTATGAAATGAAGGTATGTAAATGATAATGTAATTTTTTTGTTTTTGTACGTATACATACAAATACTCATTTGTATGCCCAATGAACCAATTCAGACGAGCACATTTTTTAGTCGCACAATTTTTGTTCTTTTCAATTTACACGGGATGAATATTCGTTTGGCAACAAATGTATACGTATACAGAGCTTTGTATGTATTAGTGTTTTTGCATTCGTTTGATGTTTGGCTGATTTTTAAAAATGTGCATGTATTAGTTTTGCGCTGGTGATGCGGGGTTGTAGCTGGTGGAAACTTTACGCCATCGAAAAACCATTCTCTTCACCCCTCTTGCCTATAAACTATCATTTTACGCCAGCACAATTGTGCTTGTGTGAATTGGCTCAATAGAAGTAAAATTGTGATTTTTTTTTCGTTTAATTATAAAACCAATAAAGAGAATAAGTATGCAGTACCCAAGAATGATAAACTAAAGATTACGCCATCACGCACACAAAATTAAAACTTTCTGCGCATGTTGAATCAATGACGTCACGCAATTTGTGTTCCTATTGGCTAATGATTTTCAACTGTCAAACAATTATAATTATATGTTAATATAACAGTGGGACAATTTAACTTTTGTCTCTACAAAATTATTTAGTAGCAAAAACTTTTTTTTTTCAAAAATGTATTTATTGAAAATTCATTAAATAAAAATTATCCAACAATATTTTATTAATTGAAATATTATATGAAAATAAAATGAAGTGAAAAAAGTTTTGTTTACGTTGGTATTTTATTCATTTTCCTTTTGTTGATATTTTGAGAAATTTCGGTATTTAGTAATATCATTCTGAAGTACATTCTAAAGTTTTTTCACTTCATCCTTTCCTTCAATGTGCTTTGCTTCCAACAAATATTTTTGGATATTCCCGATCGTAAGCATCAATTGTTCTCCATTTAATTTAAAAGAATGGCATCACACGATTTTAACGTTTTCATTAGTAAATTTGATGGCTTACTTAGCCCACCTTCACTTAGGTGGTTGACCCAGATATACGTCGAGTCCTCTAAAAGCTTGATCGAAAGATTGGGGTTTTTGTTTTTTAATTTGTGACAAATATATCCGGCCAAATTCTCTAAACCGACATACTGTAGGTGTTCTATTTCATTATTTTCGGTCCGTAATATGTCCTCTTGGATCTCAGTATCAATATTCTTAAATATAGTACCTGTAGAAACCAAAAGGAAAATTAAACACCTTTATTTGAAATTGTATGTCGACATTTTCCAGTTAAACAATTATGTACTTCTAAATCAGGAGTATTGTGGACCACCACATTTGCATTGGCACCTAAAATGCCTTCGTTATAGTCCAGAATATATGACCGAATTAAAAATACAGGATATTTTATTTTTTGAAATTTCTCACTTGTTTTTTTACCACTATTTTGCTTGCATTTGCCCACTGCACACTCCTTGTTTACATTTTCCTGCAATATTTCTTTTTAGTTTTTCTTTGTGTTGCAGCTTTTTTAACAAACTTCACTAATTTTTTTTATAATGTTAATTTTTTTAACGTTCTTTTTCAATAAATTTTTCACAAAATTCGTTGTATATTTCATGAATAAATAAATATATTTTTGACAACTGTCAATGTAATTTATATTGTAGGGCTGCCAACTTTCACGTAATGCACACATTTTTCAGAAGAAAGGTTAATTTTCATATTTGAAAATGACTTGGAAACCTTTCAAATAGCCCAACTACGTCATATAACGGGAAATCATGCGCAAGGCGTAATCTTTAGTTTATCATTCTTGTGCAGTACCAAAGGGCTACCCAGTAATTACACTCTTCACCGCTATAGTTAGTGTTGGAAAATGTACTTTAAAGTGATAATACACCACACAAGAACTCAGTTTGATTGTGAAGGTCAGTATATTATTTTTTCTATCATGGAATTAGTTTGTGATGGAAAGAAATTTATTTTGTATTTTGGTTGTATATTAATTACAAAAACTAAAACAAGTGATCAAATGGTATGTGTTATAGAAATAAAACAATAAAAAAAAATGAATAGTTTTTGCTTTTTAATAAATTTTTTAGATTAAGATCTCATTTTTTTTTTAATTTAATCCATGCATTATCTAATGTTAAGTACTAGTATTTGTTTATCAAATAAATAATTCCATTATTACAACGCACAAATTTTCCCAGCCTACTATTAAAACTAATAATTATTTGCCCTGTTTTAATTACACATTACATTACACACGAATTTCATAACCTTCCAGTTGTTTTTGTAAATTTCTCTTTAAATGAGGCATGATTCAAGACAATTTCTCTTAGAATCTAACAAGACTAGACAGAGCCAGACTCAGAGTCATAACAATAATAATTCAATTAAAAAAAAAAAAAAACAATAACAATAATAATAACAATAATTATTACTATTTGGAGACATGCATGCAATCGTTGTAATTTTTAATTGGAAAAATCTAAACAAAAAATATTGTATCAGCGACAGAAATTTTGATTAAAAAATTCCCACAATGCAATGCAATGAGAACAAAAACTTTTTTTTAAATCTCTTGTATAGCAGAGATAATTTCCCACAAACAATTTGAAAAAAGAGCACGAGTATTTATGAAATCAAAAGCCGATTGTGGTTGTCGTTTGTTACCTTCTTTGTTTGTATAACAGACCGTTAGACTAATAGATGCCATTAAAAGCAAAACACAAACAAATTCTCATACAAATAATAACGGTAAGGCAGTAATAACGGCAATACAGTAATAAATTTCTTCAATTTCACAAATTAATTCGAAAATTGTTTATTTTGAAAACAGTGACTTCAATTAAAGTGTGGATTTAAAGGCATGTCGTTTATTTCCAAGCTCATATTGCCCTACTTGAAAAGCAACCACTGTGGTATAATTAATTTAAATTCCGAAATTACTGTAAAGGTCGGATATTATAACAACCTCAGGATCGGAAACAATATATGGAATTAAAACAAAGAAAACAATCTTATTTGCTTTGAAGTTTCTCAACAGTCATCTTGATTTGTATTTTCAAATCAAATGCCAAAGAAAAAGATTTCTGCCCCAAGTTTACATAAGATATTCTTCTGTGGTTTCCAAAATTCTATAGCAACTGCGATTTGAGCGCTAATATTTACTGGAAATTTCTTCAGTCTTTCAAAAACTAGCGGACTTTATTCCCCTCTTTAAACATTTCTAATATTCTTTATTAATGAATAGAAAGGAGGCCCTTTTTCAATTTTTGTTTTAATAATTCATTTTTTGTTTTATTTTTTTAATTTAAAATTTTAATTTGAATGCATTAATTATAGTTGAAATTAATTTAAAATATTTGCAATGATTTGAAAAAATTTCATCATAAAACGGAAACTTTTATTGGCCTTTGACCGACTGACTGACAGGTAGATGATGTATAGTAGATGCATTGTTTTAAATTTTTTTATATTTTTCATTAATTTTTTCCAAATAACCTTTCATTTCCATTGCGCTTCCTCGGAAAAAGTTATTGTACAACGCCCCCCATATACATACATATATTATAGAATATTTAATTAAATAATTAAGATATTTAAATACGTTAAGACATTACAATTAATTATGCTAACTAACTACTAACTACACTAGCTAACTACACTCACTAACTATTAATCAATATGATAAGAATTTGAATTTTATTTTTGAATTAATTTCTCATTCAGAAAACAATTTGTTTTTAGAAATGTAAGCATTTTTGCTAATTACAACAGACAGATTCAGATTAAAATTCATTTTCATTTTATTTTTCTTCTTTTTTTCTAAAGAAAACTACAATTAATGCAAATCGTTTTTTTTTTAAATCAGAATTTAAAGAGAAAAGTTAGAAAGCTAATAGGCAGTATTAGACGACTATATTATATAGAGTGTCCGGGATCTATTAACGATAGCTTTGTTAGTCTACTGAGAAAGTGAGAAGTCTGTGTGGAGCTAGAGAAGGACATTGTCAAATAGAGTGAATGTTGCTCTTCGCTACCTAAGGAGTGCCTAAAGATGGAGCTATAGAAGCCACCAGCTAATGGTGGAGATTGAAGATCAGTTATGGAAGCAGTGAGTATTACATACATACATACGTAATTGGTCAGGATTACGGCCTAGCTTCTCAACACCACTCATGTTGTGTGTGTTAATTTTGCTTGAGTGGCGGGACCTACAGTTTAACGTCGACTCCGAACGACAGATTTTTCAGAAATTTTTTCATGGAAATTTTAATTACTCTCAGAGTTTTTGCCAGAAATCTGCTGAGAGGAAGTCACCGAAGAAATATTTTTGTTCATATTTCGTTTTGATGTCTGGCCTGGGACTCGAACCCGGGCTTTACGTCTAATAAGCGAACATACCTACTAGACTACGGCGACTAATTTTTAGAAGTGAGTATTGCCCACATTTATTCTTGAGACGAAGATTGAGACCCAAAGCCTCTTTACAAATCCACTGTTAAGAAGAATGGTTTGAGGGATATTTATCACAGAATCTTGGAAAAACTTCAGAGATCATATGATCTACAGTGTCATTTAGAAAGACTTATTTCAAAAGCACTTCAGATGGCTAAGAATGTGAATCTCCACATACATTGTACAGTAGTTTTGATTTAGCTGCCTTTTATTTACGTGCGCATTGCCTTTACCTGCACAAAAATTTTGAGATCTATTGAAATTTGTAATCTATAATTAAAGTAAAAAATTTAATTTAGCTGCATTTTTGACTTATCTGCACAAAAGATCTTGCAAAAGTTAGTTGTGCAGGTAAGTCAAAACTACTGTATTTCTGCTTCATTTCTTGCCAATAGATTGACAGTCCCGATCAATAATAAAGAAGATGCTGGAGGCATATCACTCTAAGTCAGAGTCAGATTATAAAGATTTTTATTTGACTTATTTGAAAGAGTCTTTTTTTTTTGTCAGAGGAATGTCGCCAATGCCGCCGTAGTCTAGTGGGTAGTGTGTTGGCTTATTAACCGAGATTTCGTCGTTTAACTCCCGGCTAAGATATGAAAACAAGTGAAATATGAAAACAAATATTTCTTCTGGCAAAAAACTCTGCCAGTGATGTGAGAAGCTGGGTTGTAATCCTGATTAGAGGCTAGTATATACCAATTAAGTAAGTGCGATTAAACAAAGAGTTTAAATCTGCGTCACAATAATGAGTGAGTAAACTTTTATTGATAGAAAAGAGCTTAAGACTACTGATACCACGCTACCAATCCTGCTTTATTATGGATAAATCTGATCAGATTTTTTTTTTTTTTTTGTTGGAAAGTTGGCATTTCAAAGAAGCATATTTGGAATTTAAAACTGTCTGTTCAGTCATTATGGGTCTTTGTATTTGTACGGGATATTTTGCTTAATCTGGTTAATTACCTCTATAGGGTTATCTAGTGCAGCAATTACATTTCAATTGAATCTTTTCGCCGATATTTTTAACATTGGACGTGTGCCTACTGTTTGTTTTAATTTTCAGTTACAGCCGCTAATTTAATGAACTTTTTTTTTTTTTTAAATACAAATTTTAATTCATTCATTCATTATTTAATTTGATTTCATTTCATTCATTTATTCATACACATAGTGATTGAATAGATACTTAATATCGTGGGATCGTTAATGGGAGTAAATGTGTTAATGAAACCCCGAGTGTGTAATTAAAAATTTTCAATTGAAAATTACAACAAAAAAACAAATTTATTTGATATCAGCCTTCTTTATGGCAAACAAACCTTTTCTTTAATTATCGTATGAATTAATTAAGGCTTTCAATGCATTGCAACACATAGTACAGAGAGAGAGAAAGAGAGAGAGAGAGAAAAATTCTAACCTCACTCACTGCCCGTTAATTACCCTGTCAAGGAACTATTTTGGGAACGATTTTTAACACCTTTTCAGAACGTGCTTTGCTTCTCCTCTATTATCTATTTCTGATTGTTTTTTATTTTCTATTATTTTGTGTTGCTTTTTCAAATGCAAAATAGTATTGTAGAAATTATTAGAAAAAAAAAAGAAAGAAAGATGACAGTTCTGGGAAAATTTAAATGATTTCAATTACTCAATAACAACCATTTTTTTTTTGAAAAATAACTGCATTAAGTAGGCGTTTTGACAGCCACAGATAAATTATGAACAAATTTTTTGAGTGTCACAGAAATGATGTCATTATAAGCTGCTATATTGGAAAACTGCTCTGATAGCTGTATGGCTCAATGCAATTAAAATCTGGCTAAATCTGGGTAATGGAGTTGCTGATAACATACATGACATACATGACTCATCATTACAATCCTTCAGTCAGGGTTATGGATCTAGTTTCTCACATCACTTATGTTGTGTGTGTTAATTTTATACATGAATGGCGGGATCTACAGTTTAAAGTCGACTTCGAATGACAGATTTTTGAGAAAGTTTTCATGGCAATTATAATTTACGCTCAGAGCTTTTGACAGAAATCTGCTTAGAGGACGTCACCGAAGAAATATTTTTTTTCATATTTTCGTTTTGATATCTGACCTGAGGTTTGAACCGTGGCCTTACATCTAGTAAGCCTACTAGACTATGGCGACTTCAAAATGAAATGATAGATAAATCCAGTCTCGATAGGAGATTTGATTTTAAAATTCCAGCAACAGTCTTTTGGTCCGATCAGGAGGTTCCTGATGGTGCCCTTTTGGGCTCCGAAATGATGGACAGAACAGACTTTGGGACACCGAGCTGCTCGGTGATTAAGGCTACTGTTTTCAGGGTTTTTCAAACGTCATAATTGTTAACACTGGTTACCCGGTGTTTTGGGATATATATTAAGGGTTCACTGCAGTGTTTTGTAGGCAGAGATCATTTATGTTTGCTGCGAACTTCAAATCATTCATGGGTAACTCTGACAATTTCCAATATGTTACTGGGCACAGGGGTTTCGATTGAGTCACTTCCATTAGGTACCCTTCGGTACCTTCTCTGTAGGTTAGCTTCGTTGTCAGCATGCGGTTACTTGTAATTATGATCGGCGCATGTGAGCTGATGTGGATAAGAAGATGACTGTTGTGTGTTTAATGCGCATAATTGTAGTTCTCACAGCCCACTGCCCTATTGAAAGACATGCCAATATTCTTGACATTTCCTGCAGGAGTTATGGATGTGAGAAAGAGAAAGATACTGTCTTTCTTCTCGTGTGCCAATACCCGTTTCTTACCATGGAAAAGATGAGGAGTTGTGCATCTGAGAAGGAGGAAGATACTGTCTTTCATCTTGTATACCAATACCCAGATCTTATCATGGAAAAGAGGAGGTTCTTGACTATTTTGGAGTCGTAAAATTTCATTGAAATCATAGCTTTTTGTGCCTGTTTTATTTGACTTTACCTTTGAAATCGAATAATGGAGAACCCTTTAACTTGCTAACTCTATTTTGTTTTTCATTATAAGCATTTATTAAATGAAAATAAATTTGATTTTGGCTCCAGCAAGGATGAATTACTGTGCTAATACTTTTAAAGAACCATGTTATCATTAAAATTAACCTTGAACTTGACTTGATTACTCCTCTAGCCAAAGAAGACAACGGCCAAGCTGAACTTTGTTTTGCCAATTACTTCAGTTCATGTTCCTTAGTTAGCCAAGCATATAAACTAATAAATTATTAAAAGTTTAATTAATTTTTTGTTTGTTTGTTTGTTTAAAAGAAAAGAAGATTAAAAGGAATTAGTGTCTGTTACAGGCACTAAGTAAGAGAGAAGCGCTTAGAATAGAATGGAGTGGAATAAAATACTAATGAGAGGTACTTTTTCTTTTCCACAAATGAAAAACTTTCTGTTTTTGTGGTTTTTATTGTAGTTTTTTTTTTGTTTTTCTTTAATTCTATTTTTCATTTTTCCAATCACTGTGTAAAAAAAAAAATTTTTTTTAATTCATTCGCTTGTAGAGTGTATGACTGTCTGTATATGGATTATTCATGCCTTACTATGAAAGTTATTTATTTAAACTATAAAATAACAATAGCAATAACAACAATAGCAATAGCAATAACAATAACAATAATACTAATATTTATTAACTAAATACGTAATTTAATTGCATTGAACTTGAATACAAAATGAATCCAAATGCCTGCCATTCACTTTCGCCAGCGTAATTTATTTTTAGAATAAAAAAAAAAACTGAAACTGAAATTGAAATAGAATTGGTGAACTGGCGATTGGGTGGCAGTTAATGTGGATGAACATTTTTCCCTTTTCCATAAAACAGTTGCTAATTATTTAATTAGTTTGCAAACAAGAATTATAAAAATAGTTTTAAACCAATACGAAATAAACAATTCCATTTCATACCCCTAACATTTGTAAGTCACCGCGCACTGCTGTAATCGATTTGATCACTTTTTTTTGTTCACACAGTCACACAATTAATTAAGAAATTTCATCAAATGTACGTAGGTACGTACGTACGTACATACGTGATATAGTCATTAGACAAGGCTTTTTAAAAATACAAAAACAAAATCGAATAAATTTATTCAACAACAATTGAAATTCTTTAAAAATTTTCTCAAAACCAATTTCAGCTGCAGTATTTTTATGTTTGTTCTTGGTACTGTAAAGGGTTATCCATTTATCGATTTTAAATAAATAAGACCCACAAAAAGCCAAAATTTCGCTGAATCTTTCAACTCCTTATAACGGTTGGACCACCTTGTCTTGACCATTATGTACGAAATACCGGGTGTTTTTTATAGAGGTATAGAACTTTAAGTTGGCATTACTTTTCAAGATGGCGACCGATTTAACAGCTGTCAAGTGATTTATTCTCAGTTTGGTTTGGCAATTCATCATGAATAGACTCACGCCTGAACAACGCTTGCAAATAGTTCAATTTTATTTCGATTTATTGAAAGACACGTTTGGTGACCGCCTAAATTCACGTTTTGGACCTGTGAATTGGCCTCCAAGATCTTGTGATTTAACACCGCTAGACTACTTTCTGTGGGGCAATGCAAAGTCATTGGTCTATGCGGTAAAGCCACAAACGCTTGACCATTTGGAAGACAACATTCGCCGTGTTATTGCCGATATACGGCCACAAATGTTGGAAAAACTCATCGAAAATTGGACGTCCAGATTGGATGACATCCGCGCTAGCCGTGGCGGTCATATGCCAGAAATCATATTTAAAATGTAATGCCACAAGATTATCTTTCGGATAAATAAAATTCATGTCAATCGAATAATCCATCGTTGTTTTATTGCAACTTAAAGTTCTATACCTCTATAAAAAACACCCTATACAATGTCATTTAAATGAACGCCTCTGGATTGGTTTCAGCAGTTGATCCTTTTGAGTTAGTTTTCGAACGTTAGGGTGTTAATTAACGTAGCTCCACAAAACAAAGTCTAACGGTTCATGTTTCAAACCATAATATTTAACAAACAGTACAGTTACTTTTTTCGAATATAATGTCACTTTTTCACAATAATTTCTGTTTTCTCAGGGCCTTTTACGAGTTAGTTTTGTTCGTTGACGTAAGCACCGAGTGAGAAATTAATATCAACACTGAATAAAACTTGAAAGTCTGTTGCTCTAGCACCCATTCCGATTATTTAGGACACTCAAATGGTTTTTTTTTTACGAGGTGAAAAAATCATCGAAAGACACTGTTTCGAACCTATTCGTCCTATGGTACTACCGTGATTTCATCACAGGATGAGTTCCAGCCTATTGACTACTACTATTGATTTCCATCCCTCTCAATCCTACAAATTCTTTCTTTCCTTCTCAGTTCCTGCATCACATTTGCAGACAGCATTTTGACATATTGCCAAACCTCAACAGACCGCAGCATATGCGAAACTATATTGTCTGGTGTCACTACTTCGTCTATCATCGTCTCTAACAACTCGCGTTCCAATCTAAACCTATGGCAATAAAAGAAAATATGCTCAGCATTCTCACTTCCATTATCGCAAAAGGAGCAAGATACAATGGGCCATATTTACAGAGATATTCCCTGAAACAGCCATGCCCCGTTAAAAACTGTGTCATGTAAAGTCAACATGACCGTGTCTCCTTTCAACCCAACTTTGGACATTCCCGATTAGTCTATGGGTCCATCGCCCTTTCGTCGCAGAATCCCATCTAATCTGCCAATCGTCTAAACTCTTTTGCCTTTCCTCCCTTCGTTCCTTAGTTGTCAATTTCCTACCAACAATACTAACTCTATCATATATCCTTTTCAGTTCCATAGCCATAATATCAGGCGGAGCTATACCAGATATGACACCAATAGCCTCATATGAGACTGTGCGGAAACCACTAGCAACCCTAAGGGCGCTTAGACGAAATAAAGATCTTGCAGCCCTAGCGTAGGTTTTAAAACCCAACGCCGATCCCCACACAGGCGCTGCATACATCACTATCGACTGCGTAACCTTCGCCAACAACAGCCAGAAACAAACTTTTCTGTAGCGCTTAAATAGCTGTGATGGACAGGCCTAACCAAATCTGCAACGCTGTCAGTTTCTTCAGATTTCTTAATTATCTTGTCAGTTTCTTGTCTAGTATAAGGTCGCTTAATATTATGATCACTTTTAAATCCCTAGATTTGTAATGTAGTTTTCACGCGTTATTAAACGGTTCCATCTTCGTAAATGGCAAGCATTTCACTAAGTACTGAACACTTTAGATGAAAGATATTAAACAGCTGACAGCCTTGCCAGACTTGAGATTTTGTAACCACTAAATGGGCAACCCTTTATTAAAGATCATAAAATAATTGTACAATTAAAGTATGATTATAAACAAATATTATTTAATATTCAATAAATAATAATAATAATAAGATGGTAATGGTAATTGGGTTTTTTGTTATAAGAATGAAATGTAAATATCGTATCGATAAGGTTTCTTGCATTTCAAATTGATCAATGAAATTGTTCAAAACGAATCAGAAATTATTCCACAAGTGGCAGAAGTTTAAAATTAAAAATGAAACGAAAAAATCACATAAGAATTCCATTTTAATCATCACATCATTCATGCAGGTGCAGTTATTTAGGGTGACAAATCTTTAATTGGTTTTCCCAATAAACAGAACGATTTCGTCTTAAAGAATGAGAATCTTTGAAGAAAAATCTGGCTATTGCTGAATTATCTATTTTATTTGGCAGCGAATCGTAATTTGCACCAAAATTTGGTCAAACTCACATTTCTGTACAATATTTACACATATAAACTTTGTACTAAGATAAGTGAACTACTAATGTAGAGCTACCGTGGGCATGAGTACGAATAGTTCACATGGCAAGAGGCAAATCTGAAGAAACTACTTGTGACATCATTCAGATTGTATGAAGTTAAGACAACAACAGTACCCTTGACGAGAAGGAGAAAACTTTCTAAATTGAGAAATATTCAACTCCTGGGTGGGGTTATATCACAGAAAATTAGGCTGTGATCAAAGCTCTCGCTATCTAGAATAGTGCAGGTCTGTTGTAGATTCTGTGGTGAAGAGAATGAATCATCAGAACACATATTTGAAACCTAGGCGGCGTTATTACATCGCAGAAATAAACAGTTATGGGCGTATTAAGTTCTGACACCAATCAATATCCTGAATTTGTTAGCGCAACAGGATTGGAAGCAGTACAATAGATTGTATAATTGCAGTGTTATGGCTCATATACACAACAATACAAAGTTTTGGCGATGCCACCTTTTGAGAAATAATAGGATAACGCCGTAGTCTAGTAGGTAGTGTGTTCGCTTATTAGACGAAAATCCCGGGTCCGAGCCCCAGCCCAGACATCCAAATGAAATTTGAAAATAAAAAATATTTCTTCGGCGACTTCCTCCTCTCAGCAGATTTTTGGCAAAAACTCTGAGAGTAAATAAACCTGCCGTGAAAAAGTTTCTCAAAATCTGTCGTTCGGAGTCGACGTTAAACTGTAGGTCTCGCCACTGACTAATCCTGACTGAAGGGTTGTAATGGCCAATTATGTATGTATGTAAGTATGTAGGATAACGCAACGAGCAAAGCTCCACAAAATTAAATTCAAAAATTCCCAAAGCGGGCATTGTTTTAAGACAATACTTTTATTGTCAACGTCAACCCTATCATTCTAGAACTTGGTATAGTAGTTCGGTTACCTGCTAAGCTAGAAACATTTGATTAACCGCAATAAAACAGCAGAGAAAAAAGGGAACTATAAATCACATAAAAAAATGGAGAAGATGCTTTGTGACAGCCTAATATTCCTGAAAGAAACTAAGTGGAGTAACAAATAAAAGGTTCCGGAGTATGTACACCAATGTAATTAGCTGAAGTTGCAAGCCATCACAAATACAATATTAGATGTGTTTCCTACGCCAGTTTAAAGTAAAAAAAACATTCTGGTTGCTCCTGCTGATAGTGTACCTTCTGGCTTACTATCCTTTTTAAGTTGGAATTTTTAGTTTAACCTTGCTATTAAGGATACGATAAGTTTACTCCAAACCCTTAAACGCTTGAGGAATCCAGATACATACATAATTGGTCATTATAACCCTTCAGTCAGGATTACGATCTAGCTTCTCACACCACTTATGTTGTGTGCGTTAACTTTATACATGAGTGGCGGAACCTACAGTTTAACAGTCGACTCCGAACGACAGATTTTTGAGAAACTTTTCATGGCAATTTTATTTTACGCTCAGAGTTTTTGCCAGAAATCTGCTGAGAGGAAGCCGCTGAAAAAATATTTTTTCTTATATTTTTGTTTTGATGTTTGAACTGGGGTTTGATAAGGGGTCAAATAAGCCAACAAACTACCTACTAGACTACGGCGATTTCAATCGGGAATCCAGATATCGCGTATATTTTCAAATTGTAAATATGTAGTCTTCATGTGCATCTTCAAAACTCAACCATTATAGGTACTTCCCCCCCTTGACGACGTGTAAGAAAACATTATAATCGCATTAACAGATGTTGCAAATTTAATTTTAAAATTTAAGAAATTAAATAAAAATTTAAAACCAGAATCAATTACAGTAATACTTCCTTTTATGAATAAATTAAACAATTTGAAATTAAAGTTGCATAATATTAAAAAAAATTTTTTTTTAAATTTTTCCGAGATTTGCTAAGGGAAAGGAGTAACCTGTTACAAATTGTTTTAAGAATTAAACACATTAAGAATCAAATAAAATAAAATAAAATAAAATAAAATGCTGAATAATTGTTACTAAATTTATAAACAAAACACAAAAAAGCAATACAAAAAGAGAGAAAGAAAAATCGTTAATGAATTAATAAGTGACAGACAGATTTTGCTTTGAAACGTGTTCTTTTTTTTCTTTTGGTTCTGAATTAAAAATAATGCTTTTGTGTGTGTGTTTTTTTTTTATTGTTTCTGTTTGTTTCTTTTATAAAAACCAAAACAAAATGATTCAACAAAAAATAAAAAATAAATAAAATAAAAAGTGTTAAAGACCCATGCAAACATTTAAATTTAAGAAACGTAAAGGAATTAGAAAAAAAGGGTTCTTAATTGCATTCGAATTATACGAAACTCAACTGGATTCTAAATTCAATAACAAGCAACGCGAATTAGTTTTCAAAACTATTTTTCAATTTGTTTCGAATGAATCGTTAGATGGCAGTGGCAAATAAAAGTAAACGAACATATATATGTCGCATATGGGTGGCTTCGAATATGGGCAAGATAACTGTGCAATAAAACTGTTCAAGGCATATGCTCAAACTATAATGGAATTGCTTAGCGTAGTTTTTAGAATCGTTACTTGCAATTGCACTCTGGGTATTAATGCAAGATGCTTCGGTTTTGGCTATACAGTCAAAGAGGAGGAGCCGTAAAGACGAGCAAAAGAGGATACTGTTCTTCATGTGCTGGATTCAAACCTAGTGTTATATCCTAGGAAAAGAATGCACTTAGGCCTCAACTATGCAGATGCTTTTATTGATTTAAGAACGATAGACATTGGAAGTATAAAAGACATCCTCAGAAACTCCTCAGAAGTTCCAAGTGTTAGGTTGCGAATAGTGTAGGTCTCTATAAAAAGTTCTTTATGGAAGTTCCTTTGAAAAAAAACAATGCATGTGCTAATCCTCCCAGTGCTTCTTTGCGGCCTATTAAGCACTGATACAGCAGCCTTGAGCGTATTCGAGAGAAACATCCTACGTAAGATTTTCAGTCTAGTGCGAGTTGACGATGATTTCCACATTCAACCCGCACAACAGTGAGTAGTATGAGCTTCTCAACGACATAGACGTTGTGCAGCGTATTAACATCCAGCGGCTGCGTTGACTCGGCCATGTCGTTCGAATGAAGAAAGATGCTCCGGCGAGACGGATATTTGATGCGGGGATCTGCGGAAGTCGGGGAAGAGTACGACCTTGTTTGCGTTGGAAGGACTAAATCGAGGAATCCCTATCATCGATTGGTGTGACCAACTGGTGTAGACGCGCAAGAAGCAGAGGCGCCTGGAAGGATGTGTTACGGCAGGCCGAAATCCTTTAAACGGGTTGTTAATGGCCTACTAAGAACCTAAATAAGTAAATAAGTAAGTAAATAAACTTGCCATGAAAAAGTTACACAAAAATCTGTCGTTCGGAATCGACGTTAAACTGTAGGTCCCGCCACTCAAGTATAAAATTAAGGCACACAACATGAGTGGTGTGAGAAGCTAGGCCGTAATCCTTACTAAAGGGGTTGTAATGACCAATTATATATGTATGTATGTATGTATGTAAGTAAGCGATGACATGCAGAAGAATGAATTTATCAAGGAATACTGGATGCATTTTTTCCAACAGTGGAAATCGCACAGTTCGAACAGGGATTCTATGCAGCGTTTTAAGAAAAAAGTAATCGCCTGTAGGTAAGTGTTCTCCATAATTCAAAATGCTTCCTTATATGTGAAACACAAATCGTACCTAACAATAGAATTTTTAAGATATGAATTCCGTACTAATGATCTTCTAAACGGGATTTTACCAAGAGAATTAATTTTTTTTTAATTTAATTTCTATTTTCTATCAATCTTTTGTTAATGATACAAAAAAAAATTCAATCAATTCTGAAGAATAAGAAAAAAAAAAAAAGACTACAGATTAATTGTAGTGCGACGACAACTTAAAATCAGAGTGATTTTTTCATCTGCTTCTGCTTCTGTTTCTGACGTGTGATGATTCGCAGAAATTTCGTTTAATTGTTTACATTGAATTCTAGTACTCTTCGTATTCGCATTATTTGTTATAGAAATTGTTATTGTTGCATGAAAAATAAAAAAAAAAAACAATAAAAAACAAAACTAATTCACACCCAATACTTTGTCTCAAAAAAAACACGATCACTTATCATAGAAACGTCATCATCAATGAGAAGTGAATAACGCTATTTAAAGTAGCAAAAATTAACATCTAAACGTCATATTATTATTGTTGTTTCTTTTTTTTGTAAATTTCTTTCAAGGTGTCAATTTTCTGTCAGTCAGTTGGTTTTTTTTTTTAATCTGGGAATTCCAAAAGAATATTTGCGGTTGATTTATGACTAAAAAAAAATCAGCCAACAACCTACACAAACAGAAGACAACAACATTGTTGTTGTGATACAAAAAAAAAACTCACGTGTTTGGTTTGCATTTGAAATTCTTTTTTTTTGCGGAAATTAAGCACGAGATTTCGAAAAAATTATTTAATCGTGACGTAAAGACTGTAAAGTTAGGAATTTAGAAAATTCTCTACAGAAGTTTTGTAGCGTAAAATCGGGTTTTTTTTATTGCTTTACTGATCAGTACTACTGAAATCCATACGAATCCGAATTATAAATTTAATTTGAAAATTTAATTGTAATGTAATCAAGCAGATCATATATATAGGGTGATTCATTTTAAGGGTAATTACAGGGAAATGTTGATAAAATACGATATACGATAGATATACAGTGTGAGGCAAGAAATACTTACGAAAGAGTTGTGTTATTAACAGACGAATTAACTCATTGCAAATACGAATACCATCATGAATTGGTAAAAAGTCTGAGTGCCATTATGGCAAATACAAAGACAACCTACGGTCATGGAGTTCACTATGTCAGTTCCGAGATAAAGAAATTGAAAGAGGTAGAAAACAAAGCAAATATGGATTTCCAGTATGGAAATACCTTTATACACCTCAGGAGTGTCGGAATATTGACACTTATCAGAGAGTTTAAAAGACCTTGACAGTCAGAGGAGACAGGAACTGACAGTCAGAAGACAGAGAGTATATACTATCGTTTTCATTTCCGCTTTATCTCCATATAATTTGCAGCTATCACTCAGATTTGTCTCAGATACTTACTAGCATCATGAAATCACAATATACTCTAAGGTCCCAACACTCTAACGTTGGTTTTATTGAATTCCTGCAGCGTGCCAGTTCTACTACCATAGCTATATATATGGCCGAAGTCGCCGTGGTCTAGTAGGTAGTGTGTTGGCTTATTAGACGAAAGGCCCGAGTTCAAATCCCAGGTCAGACATCAAAACGAAAATATGAAAATATTTCTTCGGCGACTTCCTCTCAGCAGATTTCTGGCAAAAAACTCTGAGAGTAAAAATTGCCATGAAAAGCTTCTCAAAAATCTGCCGTTCGGAGTCGACTTTAAACTGTAGGTCCCGCTACTCATGTATAAAATTAACGCACACAACACGAGTGGTGTGAGAAGCTAGGACGTTGTACAAT
This sequence comes from Sarcophaga rosellei, assembly GCA_930367235.1. Classification (NCBI taxonomy): domain Eukaryota; kingdom Metazoa; phylum Arthropoda; class Insecta; order Diptera; family Sarcophagidae; genus Sarcophaga; species Sarcophaga rosellei. The sequence goes on along the minus strand of OV884017.1, from coordinate 5,809,842 downwards.
GGGTCAATTCGACTTCCGGGTCCTGTACTTGTCACAGTTGACAAGAACACGTCCTCTAGGAAGCATTCCGATGATATATTATTTCAGCGAATCTGCTCTATCTTCCCCAGCCAACTCTCAATGAGTCCATAGCGGTAGCCGATTAGAGGATTAAAGCCAACCACCATATCACCAATCGAAAATCTAGACAGTGCCATGTCCCGGAACACAACATAAACAGATCCGATACGGGTTCTATTGAGCCATTACAGTCATGGACCACTCGCGACTTTCACCAGAGACATCATATTATCCACAGAGCAACTTGATTGCCAACGAAAGTCACGTAAGATTCCCCATTAGAAGACCACGACCGCCAAAACAGCAAAGATCGTCGTCTGAAAGACACTGCAGTTATAATCCAATTTATAATAAAACACCAGTCCGAAATACTCAAAAAAAAAACCTGGCACAAGTGCCCACATCCAGCTTGTTTCCGTTCTCGTTATGTGAACTTCTCAACCAGTGATCATCACAGCCTTGGGTACCACGCAAATGATGGTTACGTTCCTACCTCATCAGCGGAGAATAAGACATTCAGAATGCCTGAGGTTCTGGTACATTATAGTATCGATACCATGGGACTTATTAATTATTTATTTAATAATTATTTATCAACTTTTTATTGCCATTTTTAATTGCTTTAAGCCCACTGCGCTATTCCCTCTTATCCCTCCTCTGCTAAACAGTACAAAAGCGTTTAAAACCAAAATCAATGTTTACAAATAAACAAACGACATCACTTTTCATTCATTCATAAATTATTCAAATGAGCTTTCATTGTTGTTGGCTCATAGGCAGCTGCAACAACAACAACAACTGTGGCAAAAACAATATTAAACAGAAATTTGTATTCGCTATAAAAGCCGGCAAAACCAAATTATATTTTGGATACACGCAAAAACAAAAACTTAAGCTTTCGATCAGCCGTTAAAATTTTCTGTTGCTGTTTTTCAAACATACTATTTACCGCTAAAAGCATAAATGTAAACATTTAGTGGTTGTTGTTATTATTGCTATGAGTTGCTATTATAGCATGAATATGGAAACAAAAGCTTTTTTTCTTTTGAATAAATAAAAGCTGTTTTTTTTAAACTTCTTCATGCAAACATTTAATGGCGGCATTATGCTATTGGATTGAAATGTTGCTGCAACATGTTAGTGTTGGGGACAGAGTCTGCTAAACATGTTGCTTTTGGTGGTATGCTAGCAACATGAAATATTTGTATAAAATAATAGTAAAAAATTTTGTCGTTGTTTCGTTGCCTACAAACGTTTCATTTTTTGGACAAAATAATCAGTCCAATAGAAAACGCATCATTAAACGGTTCGTGTGTTCTTTCCTACGCCATTTGCCGATTACAGCGTGTTAAAAAAGTATTTTTTCGTTACAAAACAAAATTGAATTTGAAAATTATAAATTAAAAAAGTAAAGTAAATTAAAATATGTAACATTGTATATGACAGAAAAGGGAATTTAAATTAATTTAAAAAAAAAAATCTGAAAAAGTAATAAATCACTTGAATTTTTTTTATTTTCGTCGTATTGTTGTATTGTTTTGTTTAATGGGAAAAGAAAAATGAAATCATTTTGGAATTGTTGTTAAAAAAAATTGCATTCATTTTGCATTTCTTTTCTGTTACAATAATAATAAAATTTAAATTATAACAACAATACTACAATAAACGTGATTAATTTATAACCGCTAACACGTGCATTTCAATTAAAAATCTCAGCTGAGCGTGTGCGTGTGAAAGCCAATGAAATGTTTTGAAATTTTCTCTCTCTCTGTATTATTGTTGCAAAATGATTACAATAAATTGTTTATAAATTTATTTTTATAAAATAAAAAATTTCATTAAAAATCAGAAAATTAAAAATTACAGCAACAATAAAAATTATAATAATAAATAAATAATAGTAAACTAAATGAAAAAATTGGAAAAATTTAAAATTAAAAAAAAATTGATTGTAAAAAATTATCGATAAAAAATAAAAATAAACAAATTTGGGGAAAAAAATGAAAATCTAAAAGAAATATTGCAAATTTAGTTAAGAATTTTTTAACTATTCTTTTAATTCCTTTAAAATATAAAAAATATTAACAACAACAAAAATCGAATTTTATAAAAATAAATTTAATATTTTTTTTTGTTAAATTTTAATTTATAATGGAAATAATCGAATAAAAAAATTAAAGATAATATAGTAAATGTTTTTTAAATATAGAAAACTTAAGTCAAAAATATTTTTAAATAAATATGTTATTAAGAAGGTTTTTAAAAATTAAAAATAAAAATAAATCAAAAATTAGAATTTAATAAAAAATTAATTTTAAACTGCAAAAGAAATAAACTAAATAAATTAAAAAAAAATATTAATAATAATTATCATTGAAAATTTGAAAACAATTGAAATATATTGGAAAAAAATTTTAAGAAATGTTGTAAAATAAATAAAATAAAATAAAAAAATTAAATTATCAGCATAATAATTAAATTGATGAAATGAAAATATTAAAAATTTTATAAGAAAATTTAAAGCTTTCCAAAATTTGGTACAAAATTTTACTTTGAAAATTTGAATTCGTACGTTACTTTTCAACCACAACGCCGATATCTTTTGTTGTTGAATCAATATTTCGTTGCTGATTATTGTTCATATTTAACTCTTGCACAGGTTAGTATGTAGATTTTATTTTCAAAAAAATTTAAACTTAAAAATGCAGAACTATTTGTTTAACTTTCGAGGTACTTAATATGAAGCACGATAGTAATCAAGTGAATAATGTATCGACTTATTAGAAGAGTGCTGTTGGCTTAAACCTTAGCTTTTACACTTTAAGCCATGAAAAAGATTCGTTCGAATTCTACATTAAATTGTAGATCCCCCCCCCACACAGCATGGGTGGTGTGAGAAGTCAGGTCATAATTCTGACGGAACGATTGCAATGCCCAATTAAGTAAATAAGTATACGAATGCTTTATTCAATTCCGCCTCAGATGCCTCACTGTCATAGGCTTGTCAACAATATTGACATCTTTAGTTATGCCAATAACATTGTAGATTTGTGGTTATTGTTGCTGCTCTTGTTGTTATTGTGTATTGTGGTGTTTAACTTTTGACAGGTTATAGTGTGTAGAATTATTTAAAACACATTTTTTGTGTGTTTTAAGTTGTCAATATTGTTGTTGTTTTTGTTGTTGGGGTTTTCTGTTGAAAATGTAAATTTATCAAATGCTGACAACAAACAGCAACAATACGAAACTGCATTCTTGTTAATGTGGTTTTTGTTGTCGTTTTTAACAATTAATAAACATTTGTTTATACAGGGGTCGGCCCACAAAATGTAACCAATGAATATATTTAAAAATTTGACATTTTGTTTCAGATTCAAAATAAAATTCGGATGATATTTTGTCAACCTTATATCGACGCCTCCGTTCTATAACATTCTAAGTCGAAAAAGTGTGTTTTGAGTTATGAGCTCTCAAAGTTTTCACGTGCCATACGACTATATGTGTATTCTGAGTAGATATTTCCCTATAACTTCGGAACGGAGCGGCGATTCTTAACCAAATTTTGACAATATTTAAGTTAGAAAACGTATAATTTAAAAATGCAAGAACATTAAAAACGTTCTAAGTACACTTAGAACGTTATAGAATGGAGGCGTCGATATAAAAAAATATAGTAGGTGTTGATGAATAAAAAATTAGGAATTCGTTAACTTTGTTCACAAAGATAAACAAATACTTTCTGTCTTTTACATTTGGAATAGCCCATCAGGGTTTACTTCTGACTAGGAAATTTTTCATGACAGAAAAGCAAAGAGTTACACGAGGCTTATGAGAAGGAGACAGATATTGCTAAGTCGATTAGTTGTTTCTACAGAATTTATTTTACAAATCTAAGACAAAATTATTTAATTTTAGAATTCTAGTTTAAATACATAGATTCCCACTGGGATCTTTGAGGTTTATACCAATGGTTGCAAAATGTTGTACAGACTTAAGCTGCTTGACGTGGCGATGACGTGTCTTCCGAGCGAAGGTTATGATCATTCTAAATGCTTCGTAGTATTTGTTGGGTGGTGAGATTTAACCCTGAAAATCTCTTAAATTACTCGGACAGTTAGGTTGCAATTAAATCCTAAAACACTTCTCTTCTCGTCCATGAATACTGAAATTTCTCAGGGAAATTTCGGATCATACAAAAATTACTATTATTTGATTGCAGGACGTAGGAATATCGTCGGCAGTTGCATTACTGATAAATTGGACAGGGCCCTTACGATGCTAAGAAAACAATTTAAAAAAAGAATTCAAAAATAATTAATAAATATGTGGTCACACTACTCAAATATTTGATGAAAAAACAAAAATAAACATTTTCATACTGAAATTTGTAAGAGCATCCATGCATGTCTCCCAAATTTACTTACTTAATTGGTCATTATAACCCTTCAGTTAGGATTACAACCTAGCTTCTCACACCACTTATGTTGTGCGTGAAAATTTTATACATGAGTGATGGGATCTACAGTTTAAAGTTGACTCCGAACGACATATTTATGAGAAACTTTTCATGGCAGTTTTATTTACTCTCAGAGTTTTTGCCAGAAATCTGCCGAGAGGAAATCGCCGAAGAAATATTTCGTTTAAATGTGTGATCTGTACCGTCGCCTCACGTCCAGGATATATCTAATGAGAACAAAATTTGAAACGGTTATGGTTAGTAAGTATTCATTAAGTCGCTGTAATGACTAGTCTGTTAAGAATATCTTTTATCCGGTCTGCTCTGGAAATTGGAAATTCATTCCATGGTTGAATGCGAATTTTTAATCATACAGAAACAATAACTTTATTACTTTTGAAGTTCTTTTCGTTAAATTAAGTTGTTCACACTTCGATTGCTGAGCCCTATAATTTCGGTTTGTTTGTTTTTTTTAACAATTTTTAGTGAAAATTAATGATGAAAACTTCAAAAGAAAAAAATATTTTTTTTTTCATATTTTTTCTTAACAAAGATGTTTTATTTTGTACATGATCCGCCAAGTACATAATTCTAAATAAATAATATACAAAATAATATACTGAATAAGTGCTTAAACTTAATTAATTAGTAGATAACTTTGTGTCTTTTTTTGTTTTGCTATATTTTTCTCTGGCTGTTGCTGGGGGTTGTGTTCTGTGTGTTGCACTCTCAGACAATGCGGAGTTAAAAATTGTTTCAAATTATTTTTAAATTCGTGATCAGCATAAATAGACAAAAATAATAATTCTTACAAATTGTTATTGTTGGTTTTTTGTTTCATTTCAACAACGAATTGTTTACAAATATTGGTTTGGGGTAAAAAGTTAACAAAACTGCTGCTTAGAAAATTGTTAAAAGAACAAAAGAAATTTACAAGAGTATTATTGACACTCTGAATCATAACATTAATAAATAATTTAAATAAATTTTAAGTGAGGATTAACTTTAGTTTATTTACTGTGTTATAAAATAGGATTCTTATCCATTAGCAAAGATGATTGGAAAGTTTTTTTTATAAAATCAAATGCTAAACAACAGTTCAGAGATAAGAAAATAGAAAAATAATGTCTAAGACAAGCTTCAAAATTAACTGGTACAACGTTACAATATATGAAAAGTAGCTAACGGAAATTTATAGCCATAATAGTATTACGAAGAAGTCGGTGTAGTCTAGTAGGTAGTGTGTTGGCCTATTATATTTAAGGCCGTGGTTCAAACCCCAGCAAAAACATTTCGAACAAAACGTAATATGAAAACAAATACTTCTTCCACCACCTTCCTTTCAACAGTCTTCTGACAAAAGCTTAAAATTGACTTAAAATTGCCATGAAAATTTTCTCAAAAATCTGTCGTTCGGAGTCGACTTTAAACTGTAGGTTCCGCTACTCATACATACATACATAATTGGCCATTACAACCCTTCAGTCAGGATTACGACCTAGTTTCTCACACCACTTATGTTGTGTGTATTAATTTTATACAGTTTAACATCAACTCCGCCGCCAGATTTTAGAGAAACTTTTAATGGCAATTTTATTTACTCTCAGAGTTTTTGCCAGAAATCTGCTGAGAGGAAGTAGCCGAAAAAATATTTTTTTTTTCTTATTTCATTTTTTTGATGTCTGGCCTGGGGCTCGAACCCGGGCTTTACGTCTAATAAGCGAACATACTACCTACTAGACTACGGCGACTACAAGGTCCCACTACTGATGTATAAAAATTAACGCACACAACATAAGTGGTGTGAGAAACTAGGTCGTAATCCTGACTAAAGGGTTATAATGACCAATTTTTTACGTGTGTATGTAATCCTAGCTAAAGGGTTGTAATGACCAATTAAGTAAGCAAGTTTGGGAGACACTACATGGATGTTCTTACAAATTTCTTTTTCATACTGTTTATGTTTGTTTTTTCATCAAATATTTGAGTAGTGTGACCATTTATTTATTAATTATTTTTGAATTCTTTTTTTAAATTGTTTTTTTAGTTATTTTTTGCAGCACATTTCTTTCATATTAAATTTATAGCAAAACTTCTGCTTATTTCCCTCTGATTATACTTTCGTCATCAAAAAAAAAGGAATTGATTTCATTAGCGACGGCAATAATAATTAATAATCAAATTAATTTACTAATTCATAAAAGTATCAGACATTTTAAATACAATCAAATCCAAATGAATATCAATGAATAAAGAGGCAACAACAACAAAAGAAAGAAAGAAAGAAATGAAAATTATAGACTGAAACAGTCATTCATTTAGTCATTTATACATTCATTCCCTCATTAAATAGCCATTAAAGCCCCCAACAAATACAACAAAAACAACAAATTTATCGTAATTATGAGAAGGAGAACTAAACTTTATTTGTTGATAGGAACAGAATGAAAATCAATAGAAATCGTTTGAACGTGACACATTTAGGGAATAAAAGTTTATGCTGCCGTTAAAGGGTTAATAAGGAAGGGAAAGGAAAGCATACATATGTAATGAATTTAATAAATACAACATACATACATACATACAATACCTTAACAATGACCTTCAACCTACGTGATCAGTAAGGGAAAGTTTTCTTGCCCTATAATTTATGAAATTTTAATGGAATTATTGAAATTATCGAAATTATTATTTTTATTTAAATATTTATTTAAAATATGCTTCCATTTTAAATTTCATTTCTATTTCATAGCTTTTAAAATTTTGCCAATACATATTACTTTAAAATTCTGAAAATTAATTAAAATTTGTCATTGAATAGCTTAGGGCCTGCTGGCTCAGCTCTTGAGTAATTCTATTGAATTACCAGCAAGATTTTCAAATTTCAAATTGACGAATTCTATTGAATTGAATTGAATTGTTTGAAACATTCCGTAGTGCCTTATAAAAACCAGAAGCAATAGCAAAATCAAATGCTTGTGGTGTTAAGACATGTAATTACACATTCATTAACAGCCATATCAAGTAAAGTACAGGGTAACAAATAATATTTCAAACAACAATGATTGAACAATGAAATGAGAAGCTAGACTGCAATCCTGACTGAAGGGTTATAATGACCAATTATGTTATGTATAGCTACAACGTATTTAGATTACATCGTAATAAATAAAATGTAAATAAAATTAAAATGAAAATAAATACAGTGTAATCTGCCCTTTATTAAAACGTATTTTAAAATAACTTTCTAAATACAATGTAAGTGAACATATTTTAACCCTTTTTTGGGATATCAGTTCTTAATTAAATTGCATAACAAGAGAGAAAGAGAGAGAGAGAGAGAGAAAAAAACAATTGATGAATAACTAATGAATTATTGAAATAATTTGAAAATTAATCTTCAAGTGGGTTGTCTATGAGTATGTACTCGTATGTATTTATAAAATGATAATTATTTACAAAATAATGCATTTAAATATGCTATAAATAAGCAATAAAGCAATGAAACAAAAAAAGCATTTACAATAATAAATTAGTAACTTAGTGACTTACTTACTCTATTGCATAATAGTCGAGAATAAGAGGCAAACAGACAGCCAGAGCCTTGTATTAAAATACTAAAAAAAATGATAAAAACTGATACTCGAATAGTAATTAAATATTAAAAAAAATAACAATTTTTCTTTTTAACAAGAAAAATTAAAACAAACAACAGCAAACGAAAGAAACATGCATTTATCGCCTCACAAGTATCTCAATGAACTTGTCTTATAAATGTAAACTTGGTCGAGTGTAATAAATATACGAAATACTTGAGAATGAACACAAATTAATATTAGGGAGGTTCAGTGTACGCTAATCTAACCTAACGCCCCCAATATATTATTTTTCAACTTTCTTTGCCGACCTGGGTATGTCAAATTCACCATTTCTGACCCTCATACATTATATTTGCCACATTGAAATCAATGGAACATATTCAAAATAAATTTCAGTAGACAATGCATTGTGTGAACGATTGAAGCCACTCGTCAAAACACTGATTGGATCTTATCACTGCGGTTTCAAACCTGGCAAGTACACCATCGACCACATCCTCACACTACGTCAAATCCTAGAAAAGACCCACGAAAAACAAGTTGACACACAACATCTTTTTGTCGATTCTAAGACAGCCTTAGAAAACCCAATAAGGGATCCTGTTTTTCCCTCAATGTCAGAGATCGGTCTACCTGCGAAGCTGATAACACTGTGCAGAATGACATTGAGAAATTGCTGTAGCTCCGTCAAGATAGGAATGGATCTCTTCGAACCTTTTGATACCTTGCGAGGTTTCAGACAAGGCGATCCCTTATCATGCGACCACTTCAACTTCATCATGGAGAGTTTTCTGAGGTAGGCGAGAGTGCATCGCAATGGCACTATTTTTCAAAAAAGTGTCCAGTTGCTTGCGTACGCTGAAGACATTTACATCATAGGGCGTATCAAGCGAGATGTTACTGCTGCCTTTAGTGCTATTGAGTGCGGAGTCCATGAAGATGGGTCGAGGACAAAACGAAGTATATGTTATCGTCAAGCAGGGATATGCGGCAGCGACATGGACTTTGTTCAGCGTATTAAAATCCAGCGGCTGCGCTGTCGCGGCCATGTCGTTCGAATGGAGGAGGATGCTCCGGTGAGACGGGTATTTGATGCAGAAATTTGTGAAAGTGGGCGAAGAGGACGACCTAGTTTGCATTGGAAGAACCAGATGGAGGAAGTCCTGTCATCGATTAGTGTGACCAACTAGAGGCGCGAAAGCGAAATCCGTTAATCGGTTTGTTAATGGCCAGTTAAGTAAGTAAGCAAGACAATGCATGTGCTTCAGATGCATTTTTTCTTCAATTGCAGAAATAAAACTAAAGTCAATGCAAGAGTTATTCAAAATGAAACACAATTCGAAATTTTGATGTACTTTCACTGATAAAGTATGTATATTTTTTTGAATTGTTTTTTTTTTTTTTTAATAAAATTCGATCTTCCCTAATATTTTAGTTGCTTGTCACTTGAGTTTTAAATAAATTAATTTAACCGTGTTTAAACTATTGTAAGAAAAAACTTACACCTGCTATTATTTCTACCACTCAAGTCAGTAAGTGTTGCCTCCTTCAATAGTTCAATATACTTGACTTAAATAGTAAGAACATCATCATGATCACCATGATCATCTTTACGATCATAAGAATGATGCCATATTGACGTAATTTTGTTTTTGTTGGAAATAAATTCAAAACAAAATATTTTCATTAATAAAAAAAATACACACTCAGCTAGACATACAATAAATTGTTATTAATTTTTTTTTAACATAAAACATACTCTCTTTGAAAATAAATCAATTAAAAAAATTATTAAAAAAAATAAATTAATTTTATTTTAAAAATCATAAAATTTTTAATTTTAATGGCCACATGAATATCGTAAAAAAAATGCTTTAAAAAAAACTAGCACATCTTTCCGTTGAACATTTTTGCACAGTGTAACAGCTTTTGACCAAAAAAAAAAATTCAATTTTTTTTTTATAAATTTTTTATTTGATTGTTTTTTATTTCTAGCCAAAAACGTTTTTCGAATAATTAAAATTATGATTTACCGTCATTCAAAGCAAAGAACAACAACAATAATAATAACAAACTACATTAGCAACAACAATACCAATGAGTCAAAATAGACCCATACTGATTGACTGCCTGTATCAGAATTCAATTTGAATTTGTTTTTCAATTCGAATTTGAATAACATTTGAATGAAACACGAAAAAAAATGTAAAAAAAAATCATAAAAAACTGTCACAAGTTTATTACATATTATTTCGCTATTGTTTTTGTTATTGTTATTGTTGGTTATTATTATTATTCTTTAAAACAATTGTATTTAACGGGTTTTTTTCGGGTTTCTTATCAAATTGTTGTTATTTTTGTTAACAGTAATGGCCCTGTTTTATTTGTTGTACCCTACATTGGGCGACTGGCAATGAATCGGGCTATTAAAAGTACTGTTATCCATTAGCAACAGGTTGTTGTTATACAAGGAAATTTAATTAGAAAAGTAATACTAGGGAGGTATTTAAATTACTGACTTACTTAATTGGTCATTACTACCCTTCAGTCAGGATTACAATGCAGTTTCTAACATCAACCATGTTGTGTGTGTAAATTTTATGTATGACTGAAGGAACCTACAGTTTAACGTCATTTCCGAACGACAAATTTTTCAGAAGCTTTTCAATTTTCAATTCAATACATTTTACTCTCAGAGTTTTTACCAGAAGACAACTGAGAGGAAAATGTGTGGGGAAATATTTGCTTTCATATTTCATTTGTTCGAGAGCTGGGGTTCGAATCACAGACTCAAGTCTAATAAGCCAACACACTACCTACAAGACTACGCCAGCCTAAATCTCCGTTGACGGCATTTCTCTCAAGTCGGCTTTGGATAGACAAATTCTGGCGACAATTTCTGGCTGCCCTAACATCTGCTGCAGACACCAACAGGCCACATTAAGTTTGGATTACGAAAGTAAAATACGACGGCGCGTTAAAAATTCCAGGTCTTTTTAGAAATTCTACCTCTTAACTGAAGGGACAACACTGCTGTCATCTATGGACACCTAAGACAACACAATACCTACTAGACTCCGCCGACTGAGGATATCATATCCAAGCTATTCTGATGGTATGAATTTCAAATCAGCTTTGGATAGGCAAATTCTGGTGATAATTTTTGGCCTAGTTCCTAGGTGTAGGTTTGGGTTTAGGTTAGAGGACGTGTACTTGCCAATTGAGACACGTACAGTACACGGAGCTAGAGTTGACCCATTGTACAACATCTTAAAGGGGAGAGAAAAATAGTGGAGATAAGGAAAAAGGAGAATAAGCAAGCAGAGGAATTACACATACTAACAAAACACATAAGAATGAAAAACATCTGCTACAGACACCAACAGAATTCTTTTAACTAGACCCACTAGGGTGTGAAAAAGTCCATGTTTTTTTAAATATTCCACCTCCAAACTAAATAGGCAACACCTGCCTGCCTTCAAATATCAAGCGGATTCCTGCATTGTATGTTAAAATGAAGACAATTTGGAGACAATAGAGTATCTCATCCATCCTGTTCTTAATAGAAAATGCCTATGAGTAGGTTATAAACTCTCTGCAGATGCCTTAAGGCTTATAACGGGATTACGCTTACTGAGGAGTGAGCTTTTATCGCTTTGTTTTGTTTTACGCTTCTTTTGCTTTTCCTCTCTCTACACCGTTTCTTTTTCTCGAAGTTAGTGTCAGAACATATCTAAAAGTACTTTTGTTGACACAAAAAATACTAGTGTTGTGACAAAAAGTACTTTCGCTTTAAAGAAAAAGTACTTTTCTCTAGGCTTCTAATAGGAAGTAACTGTGTAGGGTTGATACCACCCCACAAATACTTGCTTTGTGTACTACTCCTGCGTTAAACTTTTGGAATTTAATCGTTAGGCGAATAATCAAATTATTTTTGGAAATAATTTGTATGTGAGACTATATTTAATGATTATCAGCCAGCCGGCAATGATGATGACTACACGAGTGTTTGTTGTTTGTTTTTTATTTTTTTAAGTTTTTAACACATAAAATTAAAATTTTTTTCTGCTTCTTTTGTGTTCGCACAATTGCTTAAAAAACGGAAAAAAGCAAGGAATAAAATTAATTTGCAAAAAGCCATTCACCAAAAAACAAAAACCAACTAAAAAAATGAAAATAATCGTAAAATGTTTCTTTCTTTTTTGGTTTCTTTCTTGGTTTCTTTTTTTTTTTTTTTTTGGCAAAGAAATTAAAAATATTCAAGTAAAGAAAAAAAAAAAACAGAAATAAATTGAAATGCTGCTGATAAAAATGTTTTTGTTTTTGTTTTTTTACGATCATAAACTTGTGAAAAGAACTACAAGGAATGAGGCAGGTTTGATTGGTTGGCAATTGAGCCATCATTGTCGCTTGACACAACAATGTAAACAAACAGAGTAACAGTAACACTGTATTACACAGTGTAACACTGTATCACTGTGCACAGTGTTTAAAAACATATGTATTTTAAAATTCGTTGCACATGTTCGTTCAGATGTTCACAATAAATAGTCGCGTGTTAAACATTATCGAGAATCGATCGCAATCAATGCCAATTAAATGTCAAAATTGTGTCAAGCCGTCAAATTGTGTTTCCCTCCATTAGCTGACGTAGGCAGCGTATTAATGGATTGGAAAATATTGCACAGCAACATTTTTCAAAAAGTTTTATTTTTTTCTTAAAAAAAAAAAGAAAAAGTGAAGGGAAATGAATGCTTTTAAAGAGATTTTATTTTCGAAATGAAAACTACAAATTCACGTGCGCATGTTTTATAGAAAGAAATTAAAAATTCTTAACACGACTGTGTGTATGCACGCTCATCAATTGATCTTCCATACTTTTAATAATTCATGTCGAAATAATTCAAAAATTTATTCAAAACAAGTTTCATAGAATGCCATATGCTATGTTTGCAGAATCTATGACTTTATCAAGCGATTATCGAAAATAGTCGATGGTTTTTAAACGAAATTAATCGGATTTGTTGTTGCAAAATGCATACGGACATACATTATTAATAAATGCAACCCACTAGTCAATATTAAGTTTTAGCTTCTCTCACATCACCCATGTTGGTGTCTTAACTAAACCCATGAAGGCCAGTTTAACTGCGACTCTGAACCACAGATATGATTTACTTTTTATAGCTAATTAGTTACTCTCTGGACCTTTTGTTCTGATGCGTGTTATTCTCTGTTAAGTTCCGGGACATAGTGATATTCCTGGAAATGAGAATAGTGACGTACCTGCTCGATTGGGTTCTCAATTAATTGATAACACAGTTATTGGGTCTACTCTTATAATATGCTCCCGATTCCTCCCTATGGAGTCGCCGGGAGATGGGACAGCAAAAGAGAAGAAACGTTGAGAAAGTAAATCGGAGTAGTACAGAGATGGGAGCCTTTGATTGTAAATTAGATTGCTATGGGGGTCAATAATCCCAAAGTGAGACTGAGAATTGAGTTCCTTACTACAAATGGAGATGTTAAGTCGCTGACTGTGATCTGGAAAAAATTTCATGTGAAAATAAAGACAATTTGGTGACAATAGTAAAATGGTAAAACTCTCTGTAAGTGCCCTAAGGTTTATTATGGGAGTGTTTCCCTCTCTCTACATCTTTTCTTTTTTTCCTCTATTTCCCCTGTCTAGAACGAACACAATGGGTTACATGACCTCCTTTTGATTTTGTATTTCTCATAACTAGCCTCCAAACCTATCTACCTACTTATTTTTAGAGCTTTTGCCATAAGACGGCTGAGAGAGGTTTTTCGCAAAAGGTATGAACTTGGAGCTCTCGGCTTATCAAATAGACTGCAACGACAATAGAAAGTTTATTAAAAAAAACATATTTTTCACATTTTTTTTTTTTTTTTTTTGCCTTTAATAAGCATAGGGTTGTGGCACAATGAAATCTATCTGTTCTTGATTCAAGGCCATTTAAAATACAATACATTCTGTTTTCCTTTTCAATATCTTTTCCTTTTAAGGATAATTCTTGCCACTGTGCATAGAGTGTTGATAGCTCTCTAATTGCTATGACGCCAAAGGAACCAGTACACAGAAGACGAAGAAGAGTGTAAAAATAATGATTTTAGAGCGCATTAAAAAGAAAACATTTTTAAATGCAGACACTAAATTAACAAGTCGTTAAGGAAAACGCATCATTAAAACATTATGATTTCCAAAGACCTCTTGTTTTATTTTTCTTTCCATTTCCTTCTTTGTTTTTAATATAATTTTATGTTTTTTTCTTCTTTTTTTTGTTGGTTCTGTTCGTCACCATAAAATAATTTTTTTGTTTTAAAATTTGCAAGAATTTTGTTAATTTTTGTCGTGTGTCTGGCGATGCTGTTAAAATTTGAAATAAATTAATGAGGGGGATGAATGCTTTAGTGTCTGGGCCAATTTAAGTTATTGTTTATTAATAATTTTTTTATGTGTTTTCTGTTTTTTCTTTTTTTGGTTAATAAAAGCAGGGGAAACACTTTCTTAATAAACATTTATTTATGGGCCTCCTTTAATTTTTATTCTTTTTATTAAAACCATTAAAATGAATAAAAAAAAACAAAATAAACAAAGAAATTTAAGAAGAATTTATCGTGTATCTTTTTATTTTATTGTGTTTTTTTTTATTTAAAAAAAATTTTCTTAATTTTTTAAATTTAACAATACCATAATGGCATAGAGACAGAGAGAAAAATTTCTACGCATAATAAAAAGCACTTGAAATACAATACAAATACAATGCAATACGTCATGACATTAATATGTTACGTTACGTTACGTTATGTTATGTTATGATAATCATAAAAATTTATGCGATGCGTAATCTTTGTTTAATATTCTGTTTATTTCTAAATAATATTTGTTTTAAAACAACAACAACAACAACAAAACCAAACAAAATATGGAATTCACACCAATTGAACAAAGCAAATAAAACAAAAACAAAGAGAAATAAAAATAAAAATAGAATGAAACAACCAACAAAAAAAAAATCAAATATTTTGGCACTTCAGTTAATTTTCCTTTTTTATTTCATTCACTCTCTGTTTATATTTATGCATGTGTGCGTAGTTTCGCTAATGTTATCAACATTCCTAAAGAAAATACACACAGAGAGAGTGAGAGCATACCATTTCTTCACAAAATACAAGAATTCTTAGTAGCATGGCTCATTTAGTCATAATTGGCTGTTTAGCATCCCAACGATATCCCATTTGTTTTGTCTTAGTATGCATGTAAGAGTGTGTATCGGTTTGTGTGTATTAGTTTGTAAAACTTTCTGCACTTAAGGACTACTTCATTCTCGTTTTTTTTTTTTCTAGATCAGTGGTCGGCACAAAGAGAACATAATTAAAATGTGATTGTAGTTGTGAGAAGTATGTGTATAACCCAGAAAAAAATTGTTAGTAATATTTTCAAGTGTACTTATTAATCTAATAACATGTATATGTAGTGGAAAATATAGCAAAAATATACAGCGCTAAGCCCCTAAAGACAGTGTATTTAACTTGATAAACTTTGTTTCGAAAATGGAGATCATTTCTCATTGTTATTAGTGTATCTCATTGGAAAATAGTGAATCCTACTGTAATATTTCTTTGGGTGTATGATTGAAACCTGAATAAAAGCTACATGAACCTTTTTATTTAGAAGTTGATAAGCAACTGAATACATTTTTACTCTCATTTTTACAAATTATGTTAACGTTCGTAACCTAGGTGTATAAAAAAGCGCAGATATTCGGCCCCCGGGGGCTATTGGTGCCGATCACCATAATAATTGCGATTCTAGATAATAATAGACTCACAGATCTTAAACAGAGTTCATTTTTATAACGAAAACTTTTGAAAGTGAAAGGAAGGAAAATGATTTAAAGAAAGAGTATAACAAAGCCCAAGAATTTTTTAAAGCTATTGTTACATTAAAGGAATGGTAAGTTTGGGCCAACAGTAATAGCCATAGATAGACTAATAGATAGTGGACGTGAGCCCTCCAAATCCTCCAGCTTTCTTTTGCCAAAACTTCCGAGAGTAAATTAAACTGTAGATGCCGCCACTCATGCATAAAATTAACACACATAACATGGGTAGTGTGAGAAGCTAGGTCGTAATCATAACTAATCCAGCTTTCTTTTACCAAAACCTCTGAGAGTAAATAAAATTACAATGAAAAGTCTCTCAAAACTCTATCATTCTGAGGCGACTTTAAACTGTAGATTCCGCTCTCATGGATAAAATTAACACACAACATGGGTGGTAGAAGAAACTAGGTTGTAATCCTAACTAAAAGCTTGCAATGACCAATTAAGTAAGTAGCAGCGTATGAAATGGAATACATATTTAATTATTCATTTGAGTTTAAATAAACAATTAAAAATTAAATTTATTGTTCTGTGCCGTTAGTGAATCATATTTTTTCCAAAAATAGTTCATTAACGATCGTTATTGTCAACAAATAATGACACACACACACACATTTCATTTGGAATACGAAAATTGTATGTTCTTTAACTAAAAAAAAACCCAAAAATAAAATTTTCTAATCTAATTGGGTCTACAAATAAGGGCAAGTAATGTATGTAGTTAAGGTCGTTCTAATTTTAGACGTGTTCCTATGGCTTTTAAAGGTTTTTTTGCGTAAAAAAATTTCATTTCATTTTGCCTTCACATTTCATTATTCATTTTGACTTCAATTAAAAAAAAAAAAAAATTACAACAACAACAACAAAAGGCAGACCGCTTTAACGCTCAATTAGTATTGGGTTGATTACATAATTATGCAAATACAATAACACGCTGCTGCTGACTTTCGGCTACAACTACGACTACCAACATAATTAAACGCTTAGCATTTTCGACAACACAACCAGCAACACTGTTGCCACCAATAGCATTGCTAACAATTCTTCTTCTTCTTATCAATGTTTATTTTTGTTGTTGCTTATTGTATGAATAAATTGTTTTTATTGTTTCCTTAAAACAAATACTATGGCAATCCGTTTTTGGCGAAAACCTACTTAAGAAATCTAAACTTGGCGTTTATTTTTCCCGGTGGGAGGCGGGGCGGTGAAGTAAAAGTTTTGTAGCCTAGTTTTGTCAATGAGCAGTTGTCGGCTATTTCTTGTGTTGTTGTTTTCGTTTATTTTTTTCGTATTTAATTAACAGTTCAATGGTGAATAATTAGTGAAAATAGATTTTCTTTGTGAGTGTGACTCATTATTAGCAAAGGTCAGGAATTGGAAGGCAATTAACTTCCAGCCGCCTCTTCTCGCCTATGCGAATGAAACAATTTATTCTAAGGAAGTAAAAGTTTATCCGCAAATTGCTTGAAATCTTATGTAAATCAACTTTGCCTATGAATAAATATTCTTTCGCTTAAAGTCCTCTTGAGACAAATAAAATATTCAATATGAACTCTGACTTGTGGTAATCAGAACTCTTGCTGGGGTGGGGGGTTTGTTTGATTATGAGCAATAATTTATTTCAAATTGAAACCAACCGACATAATCACAACGGCGTTCTTAAGAGCTCAAGTGTTTTTTAGATTGAGATCGTGATCAATAAGAATCATGCTCAGTAATATTTATAATTAAAGTGCGAGGTTCAAGCGATTCTTATTGTTACTCTCCGATTGCACATTATCATCGCTTACGTAATAAGAAAGAGCAGTCATGGATTCTTAATACTCTTTCTCTTTCTTCAGATATCAACAGGCCACCAAGAGAACCTTAGATGTATCTTTTATAGGATCTGACTCGTGTGTATTACCATTTTAGTTGCCATTCGGCAATCTTATTACTAGCTATTGAATCGAATACTAAATTTATTAAATCGCAGGCTGGTTTTAAACATAATTCTTAGGGTACATACATACATAATTGGCCATTACCACCTTTCAGTCAGGATTACGACCTAGCTTCTCTTACCACTCATGTTGTGTGCTTTAATTTTATACTTGAGTGGCGGGACCTACAGTTTAACGTCGACTCCGAACGACAGATTTTGAGAAACTTTTTCATGGCAATTTTATTTTACTCTCAGAGTTTTTGCCAGAAATCTGCTGAGAGGAAGTCGCCGAACAAATATATTTTATTTTCATATTTCGTTTTGACGTCTGGCCTGGGGCTCGAACCCGGACTTTTCGTCTAATAAGCGAACACACTACCTTCCAGGCTACGGCGACTAAGGGTATCAAGCATTAAATGCCAAGCCCTAAGATCGGTTAAACAGTACCTGTATTACAACGGGCAACTATGTTTGCTCAAGTGAGCTTTGATATAACAAAACTGCCACTCTCTTCTATTTCATCCATAGAATCGATTAAGAGAGTTACTTGGAAAGTGTAAATTAAAGGTGGAGGGGTATTGGATCGTGTAGACGATGTAGGCTTAACATCGTGAATAATATTTCGATCGCTAATGGGTCAAAGTAGAGAGGAAGTATTTAGACTGCTAACTTATCAGGCATTGGCCGTTTTCAGATCATGTCTGACAGTTTGGTATACAGTTTAATGGTCACTGCTATAGCTCTGAAAAATGGAATAGAAGCATACCTTCCTTGCGACTGCATATCTATAAAAAACTACTGTCACAGGATTTTTAACGAGAGATACTTACTTGACATTTGTTTGGTAACATGTATTGAACCGACAGACTATCATTAATGACCTCGATCTGAAGGACTAAGGTTCGAGTGATTAAGCAAACATGCAAAATGGCAGCTTATGATACTATTTGATACTCGTAGTAGCTACGATCGACCATGTAACATAACCAATCATGAAGCTTTTTCAGTATGAAAGTCACCGTCGCCATCAAAATAACAGTCCTTTAACCAAATTAAAGTTCTGCAAGTTAGCTGGTCAATAATAATAACAATTTTACACTTTGTAAGCAATTTTTTTCCCTTAAAACATTTTTTATTCAAATTCAAAAACAAAGAAAAATTTGGAATTTTTTTTTCTTTTTAACTTTTACTGGCCACCACACCACGTTCAATTGCCTTTAAATCTCCCGGTTAAAAGAATGATAAATTGAATTTATCTTTTCACCACGAGAGAGAGAGAGAGAGAGAGAGGGGTGCTGGCAAATAAAAAATCTTTGAAAATGTTCAATAAATAAAGTGAGCTATAGAAAGAAAAACCCACAAGAAAAGAAGGAAAAAATCTGTTTTTTATTAAGGATTTTAAGCATTCAATTGACAAAAGGATTTACACTCATTTATTTGAACATTTATTGACTGGCACAGCTTATCAGGTTGTTTTTAGCAGCACCATAACAGTGTAACAATACCACTAATACAGTGGCAAAAAAGTTCATGTCCTTTTTTTTTTTTGCTACACATCGCCCCCTTGAGTTACTGTAATATTGAAATATTTCTTCGTATTAAGAAGAAGAAGAAAAAGAAGACAATTGAATGCAATTTGTTTTGAATTGAAATGAAATGGAAAAGAGAACTGAAAAAAGTTGCGTTTGTTTGACTTTCGCACTTTCATTGCACACATATTTTTCTTGTCTGTGTGTGTCCTCTCTCCTCCTTTTTTTTATTTATTTACACAGACACACAATTATAAATATCCTTGCGAAAAAGAACGATGACGCTGACAATGGCAACAGAATACTTGTATTATCTATTACTTGCTCTCTTGCTCACTCTCCCTCTCTCTTTTGTTGATTTTTTTTTGGTTTATTAAAAGAACAAAGAGGTGGTATTCACCAGAAAAAGTCATAAAACAATTGCGGTTGCTAGACTCTCTCGCCCACAAAAAGTTACTCACCATGTCCTCAAGTCCTCAAACTTTACATTGATAGATGAATGTGAATCTCTTACAAGAGTATACATACAGAGACACATATACATAAATATTTACAATGGGAATGACAAATACATTCAACATTTTTAATGTTGCGTATACGTCAAGTAGTCCTACACTGTTTCATCTTCTCGCACTTCTTACTCTTCTATCTCATTTTTCAATGAGAGAGAAAAATGATAAAAAAGCAGAATTCAAAAAATATTTTATTAAAGAGTATTTAGATCAATATACACAAACATAAACATACACACATGTGTAACAGCATATAAGGATATGTGTATGTGTGGTATGTAAGAGTGTACATATAGTATATGTACATGAAAAGACTGGTTCATAAGTGTCACATTAGTTTTAATATATTACATGAACGTACGTACATACATACATATACATATATGTACATATAAATGAAGAAACATACGAATGAAGATAAAATTGAAAAATATTTGTTAGAAAAGTATTCTTCTTCATTCCATCATTCCTTTATTCAATAATTCACTTATTCAACTCATTCCTGTCCGCATTTTATCAAGAGTAACGCATATGTCAGTACGTCTACTTAATCGTAAGTACTCATACATGAAACAAAAAATAGGTGTGTACCAGCCAGTCACAGGTTAAGCCATATGCTGATTTGCTTTTAAGACTCTATCATAAATTAATTATTTAGTTAAAGACTAATTACTAGTGCGGCCTAAAGGATCACGAATACACAGAACAGAGTAAGCTGTGGAATATAGGATTAGGATTCTAAAATTAGACTCTCGATAAGGCTGCCTGACCAATTGCATTCCTTTCCAGGTGAAGGTCACAGCCATACTGTAAGCGACGTATTGTTTTTTCCCTGAGAATTTCTTATTTTAGTCTGCTAACCAAACAACAATGAAGTCCCCCACAAATGTCACTTAGGCATCCATCCTCGTCTATAAATACTGAGGATTTGGTAGAAAAATTTGTCGTTTACTCAAATATAAGTCCAGAGCGTAAGCACAACATAGTAAATTGCATTGCTGATAAACTAACCAGGGCTAGCAATTAATCTCTGACATGTTACAAGGCATTGCGGCTTAGAAATACTATCTGACAGTGCTCTCGGCTCATATGAGATTGATACGAGAATAATATGAAGCAGTCTAAATCAATTAAATCAACTAAACAGGGAAAATGAGAGAAGCTAGAAGCGTAATCCTGACTGAAGGGTTTTAATAGCCAATTATGTGTGTATGTAAACAGGGAAAATATAATCACTTCCTGCTGGATCCCAAATAATGTGAAAATTCATGGTAATGAGCGGAAGAGGATAGCTTACGCGATTCAGATAGAGCCATAATCTTTCTGTAAAGTGAGAAGAGAAGATTGGCGGGGAAAAAGCAGCGACTCTTCTCTAATCAAATGGCTTTGAGATAATTTAATAATTTTTCTAGATATGTAGTTACAATGGCAAAAAATTAAAAAAAAAAAAAAAAATAGTTAAGCTATGCATCAGCCTATACAGACAAAAAATATTCAGAAGTAAACGAGGATAGTTACCGAAATTGTGATCGAGCACTGAAGAACATTTGTTCAAGATAGAGATCTCTTTAAGTCGAATAGATGGATAACTTGATAAGGAAAACGAATAACCAGAACACATATTCAGTAATATTGAAGGAATCAAATATCAAGTACTAGGCAAAATGTTAGACTTACTGACACCCAACAGCGCAATAGCATTGCGGGAGTCATTATATAGACACCCTATATAAAGTAAATTTCTCCGCAATCTATTAAACTTTCAGACTGGTTTTCAACTTGATTCTTACGGAGTCATACTTTAAATGCGAAAGTTCATGGGCATTCCTTCATGTGAGCATTGCTATGTGTGCCTAAGTGCTGCTGCTTGCCACAATATTCTACTTGAAAAACAACTCACTTAAGGGGCCACCATATCTTACATGTGCCTTCTAAACATACATAACAAACATACAGCAACACTGACAGAATGTTAACTTATTAAATGACATTTTTTTATCTTAAGACTGGGGAAGAAGAAATGAAAATAAGTTTTCAAACATTTTTATTAATAAACAATACACCCGATATGTATGGTTTCATGTAAATATTTTAAAAATTTATTAAAAACATATTCACTTATGCTCTTCTAAAAATACCCCCAAAAAATAAAATAAAGAAACACAATTTTTTTTTAATTATTGCTTCCCACTGTAAAGATGTCTTGTAATTTCCATTAATAAAGCAACGAAACATGTGTCTGCAAAGCATGTGTGTAAAGCAGAAAGTAAGAGGGCAAGCGTATGTCATCAGGTTTTTTGTAATGACGTAAAAAAATTTGTTTTTTTTTATTTTAAATTTTATTTGAAGGAAAAAAAAGAATAAAAAGTTTGAAGTACTTTTTCTGTTTCAATTGTAATTTGTTTTGTTTATTTTTTATTATTTTATTATATTTATTTGCCGTTGTTGTTATTATTGTTGTCATGTTTTAAATCAACTTTTTTTTATTTTTATTGATCAACTTTTGCTTACAATCATTTCCGTTTCCTGTTTTTTTTTTTAATTTTAGCCATTTTAAATTCATTCATCTTAAGTAAAACAATGTTGCCAACATATTCGTTTTATTTTTAAATCACTTTTTCAGTTCGTTTCTTAAACAGCTTTTGTTCAGTAATTTTCCAATACTTGAGTTGCAGACTACTGGGTGTCTAAAAACCAAGGCTAAGTATTGTTAACAACAACAAATTAAATGATTTTGTTTTTAAGTGATGGCGTTTTTTTTTCTTTCTTTTCATTAATTGTGCAGCAATTGGCAACGCAATAATGTAAAATCCCATCGCAATTTAAGCGAACTCTGTTAGATTTTCTTCATTATATTGACCTTTAGAGCTTGTGAGCACGTTAATTTCAGCGGCATTTCATGACTTTGACGATTTTTGAAACATTTTTAATCACTCATTAGGGAAACATTACTTCTTGGCACATTTTCCTATGCCTTAATGGGGTTTCGAATGTTAAAAAGGTGAACAACAGAAAAATCAGAATTAAAGATTCTTTATCTACAAAACATTGTAGCAAAGCATGCAAAAAGTTTAAAGGCATTAAGAATATGTGCGCTCTTCTTAAATCGTTTAAATTCTTAAACCACTAGCATTTTTCGCTTGTCCTTTAACCTTCCTTCGAATATTTGCTTATTTTCATGGAATGACCCAAAACAATGTACGTCATTATCAAGAATGATGGAAATAAAGAAACCATTTGATGACGTAGTTTCTGTTTTGTTTTTGTTATGTTCAAACTTTAATTTAAAATTAGGTGGGCTATTTGGCAGCATTATATTTTCCCTTTAGACATTGAACAAGTTTTTAAGCTAATGATTGCCTATTACTATGCTGAAGCTCATTGCTTTGGACCATAGGTTTGCATTTGCACTCTCGTAGGGTTGCACTTGCACTCTCATAGCGTTGCACGTGCACTCTCATAGGGTTGCACTTGCACTCGCATAGGGTTGCACTTGCCTTATGGTTCCAATTCATTTATAGTTTCAACCCAATTAATAAAAACCCTAAAGCTGGTACCTATTTTTACAAAATTCTACAAATTATCCATAAAGAAAATTATCTGACTATCGAATATAAGCGTTTCCCATCCTTATTATTTTTGTTGCCATTTTAAAAAGAAATCCAAGAAATAAGAGTATGGCCCTTTTAGATACAGGATCAGTCGAAATGAGAGATACCTCAGATACCAAGCCAGGAGAGATTTCACTGTTTTCTATTTAAAGTGTAAAGGCCACTCTTTCAACCTAACTTACCCTAACCTATAAGATGTGAGTGCCTTATGGAATCCTATAGAGAATTTTAAGTCGCCGTGGTCTAGTAGGTAGTGTGTTGGCTTATTAGACGAAAGGCCCGAGTTCGAATCCCAGGCCAGACATCAAAAACAAAATACAAAAAGTATTTCTTCGGCGACTTCCTCTCAGCAGATTTCTGGCAAAAACTCTGAGAGTAAAAATTGCCATGAAAAGCTTCTCAAAAAATCTGTCGTTCGGAGTCGACTTTAAACTGTAGGTCCCGCCACTCATGTATTAAATTAACGCACACAACATGAGTGGTGTTGAGAAGCTAGGCCGCAATCCTGACGAAGGGTTGTAATGGCCAATTATGTCTGTATGTATGTATAGAGAATTTTAATTCAGAAGAAATTTCTCGCTTTATTACATCCTCTAATTGAAAGTGATTAAGACACTTTATTTCAAATAGTATTTCAAAATTCCGCGCAATAAAGAAGAATTTTGTATGGCGCATGGGTGCCCTGGTAGTCTAGTGGGTAGTGTGCTAGACTATTAGCGTGATGGTCGTGGGTTCGATTGCCACCAGAGACTCTGGTCTGTGACACTACACCGAGCATATGGTCTTGTTACTCCGCTCGTATAAAATTAGAATATAATTTGTAATTGTATTGTAATTAATAAAATAAATAAATAAATATTATGGCGCAGAGGCATGGACACTATGAAGCACTGATGCAGCAGCCTTGAGAGTATTCAAGAGAAAAGTCATAATCTTCGGTATAGTGGGAGTTGGCGATGATTTCCGCACAACAGTGAGCTGTATGTGGTCCTCAACGACATGGACGTTGTACAGCGTATTAACATCCAGAGGCTGCGCTGGCTCGGTCATGTCGTTCGAATGGAGGAGGATGCTCTGACGAAGACGACCTTGTTTTTCGTTGGAAAGACTAGATCGAGGAAGCCATGTCATCGATTGGTATGACCGACTGGCAGAGTCGTCTGAAAGAATGTGTTAAGGCAGGCCGAAATTCGTTAATCGGCTTTTTAATGCACAATAAAAAGTCTGTCGTATAGTTTTATTTTTGTTTTGATTAATAATTTCATTTTATATTTACAAAATAATATTTGAACTTGTGAATGTCGCATGCAGTTTTCATTCTGAACTTGTCATGAATTGAAAAAAAAAAATTGATTTCCTATTTCCGGTTGCCAACATAATATTTTAACCACAAATCAATTACAATTTTTGATGTAATTAAACTCACCCTTCGAAGTGCATTATAAAAGCACACTATAAACAAGGGATCGGCTTTTAATACTTTTTTTTATTGTTGGCGTGTAGTTGTTAGCCGAAAATATTTCAATGCAAATAACAGTTATTGGTTACACGTGCTCTACTATGCCATTGATTGAATATTAAAAACCCTATACCAAATTGACCCACAATTTAATAATGTCTTGTAAACGTTTATGTTCAGGTAAAAACAATTGTTTTGGTCATATTTTTACTGTTTACAGTTTTACCATAAATTCTTATTGAACGGTAAACAACATTACAGTTTTAGGTTATTGAACCCCAGAATTCCATAAGCTTTATTGCATTTATGAAACATTAAAACAGGAGTAATTTGAACTTGACTGGCTTTGGAAACTATGACATGGCGATGCAAAGTGGAACATATAATACAGTTTAGATGATGATGATGACATGACGAGGCAACATTTTTAAGGGAAACAAATAAATAAAGAACACAAAATGAGATTCCACAATAGATGTGGCCTGTGTGATGAACTGAAACCACATTACCACACCAGCCGGGGGAAGATCAATAAATATTATGACAGGTTTTCCTTCTTTACAAAATAAAAAAAAATTATGGCGATAGAAACAAAATGCGAAACGACATAGGAAAATAAAATAAAAACAATAAAAAAAAAAGAATAAAAATAAAACACAAATATAAAGAGAGAGAGCGAGAGAGCGAAAGAGGAAATAAATATAATTGTAATGGACGCATGGATAAATGGATGGATTGATCGATCGATGGATGAATATGTGTAACTGAAACTGTATTTATTTTTCTTCTTGAAACTGTTTATTACAGAACGCTTTAATATATGTGTGTATGTAGACTCTCTAGCAGTATTAAATACTGTATCTTCGTATTTCCCTTGAGCAAAATAAAAATCAATAACTTGTTCCCTGTAATTTTTTTTATTATTGATATGGTGGCTACTAAAATAAAATAAAAAAAAAATTAAATTCTTATAGGTTTTTTAGAGCACGTTGGTTGGTGTTAATATGCCATAAAAAGTATTACAAACGTTTTTTATTCTATCAAATCAAGTGGATTTACAAATAATCCATTAAAAAAAACTTGCCCTGCGGCATGCAACAACATAAAAATGTAGTGGGTTGTTGTATTGTACTTAGTGGTTAGGAAGTTTTTTCATTTCCCAAGAGTTGAAGCTGCCTCGCCTTCCTAAGATGTCAAAAAAAAAATCAATGATAAACATTCTTTTATCCTTACTCGGATTTGAACCTGGACAGCTGAAGTTTATAGGAAAAACTGTGCCACTGCAAACACTACAAAATGTTTAACTCATAAGCACTACCCATGCCAGTTCCGCAAGGCTATCAGATGAATGAATTCTAGCAAAGATCCCTTACATCAACGACCTAACCAAAACAATAAGTCACCTGAAGACAGAAAATAAAGGGAATAGTTTAGTTCTGCTTTACGAGCGCTCTCTGATCGACAAATGAGGTGCTTCATCTGCTGATTTATCCCATCGGATGAAGAGAACGAGAACTACATATGTATGTACATATGTAAGCAACATACATACATATGTACATAATTGGCCATTACAACCCTTCAGTCAGGATTACACCCTAACTTCTCACACCACTCATGTTGTGTGCCTTAATTTTATACTTGGTGGCGGGAACCACAGTTTAACGTCGACTCCGAACGACAGATTTTGAGAAACTTTTTCATGGCAGTTTTATTTACTCTCAGAGTTTTTGTCAGAAATCTGCTGAGAGGTAGTCGCCGAAGAAATATTTCTTTTTCATATTTCGTTTTGAAGTCTGGCCTGGGGCTCGAACCCGGGCTTTACGTCCAATAAGCGAATACACTACCTACTAGACTACGGCGACTACAAACAATACTAAAGTTAAAATAGCCTTCACCAAATGTATCACCTAAAAATTTCAATTGGAGCGTAAATTCTAGTAAGCTATGTGACCATTGAAGTCGCCGTGGTCTAGTAGGCTTCAATGGTCACATAGCTTACTAGAATTTACGCTCCAATTGAAATTTTTAGGTGATACATTTGGTGAAGGCTATTTTAACTTTAGTATTGTTTGTAGTCGCCGTAGTCTAGTAGGTAGTGTGTTGGCTTATTAGACGAAAGGCCCGAGTTCGAATCCCAGGTCAGACACATCAAAACGAAAATATGAATATATTTCTTCGGCGACTTCCTCTCAGCAGATTTCTGGCAAAAACTCTGAGAGTAAAAATTGCCATGAAAAGCTTCTCAAAAAATCTGTCGTTCGGAGTCGACTTTAAACTGTAGGTCCCGCCACTCATGTGTAAAAATTAACGCACACAACATGAGTGGTGTTGAGGAGCTAGGCCGTAATCCTGACTGAAGGATTGTAATGGCCAAATATGTATGTATGTATGTGACCATTACAGGATTAGGATTTGGTTCACACATAATGCACGTTGTTTGTGTGATTTTTATCCATGTGTGGCAATATTTACAGTTTAACGTCGACTTTGAATGACTTTTTATATCTTCTTAGGGTTTCTGCCAGAAGACTGCTGAGAGGAAGTCAAAGCTTCAGTTTGAATTCACGAGTCAGCAAACCATTACTGTGTTATTAATCTAACCTGCAGGTGCTCAACGTGGGCACAACGCCATCTCGTTCAGGGTCTCGTGGTAACCGTTGATATATTAAAACCAAATACTCTAACAGCCTTCGTACAATGGGTCAATTCGACCTCCAGGTACTGTACTTGTCTAAATTGACAAGTACCCGTCCTCTAACCTAACAGCCGAATGGCTATCTGAAAGTATAATAATATCCTACCCAAGGATACTGTCATCCTTAATTGTTAACATAGCAGCACATATAACTGACATAGAACAGGAATGAACACAGAGTACTATAGCCAAAAGGCTATTAAGTGGATATTCCGGGCAGGAAAATCTACTCACACTTTGAAAGACCAGGTGGTGAAGAAGTTACTGAATGCACGTTAGAAGTAAAACGAACTCTTAAACAAAAACCTTTCTTTGACTCTAAGCTCCCCGGAAGAATAAAAGGATCAAATATAAGTGCATACACGTTAATATTTGCAAACAAGAAAATACCCACAAAATTGTTAAATAAATGACTGACTGTGATGTCGTTACTTCATCAAATCAATAAAAATAATACATTATTTATTAAAATATTAATTGTGAAGAAAAACTCTTTATAAACTCTTTATATTTAGAACAGAACTTGAACATTTTCAGGGTCATTGTCTGAGAATATGAAACTCTTTAATAAAGTTTTTATTACAAACGCCAAGTAAATACTTTCATCTTGACTTGAAATTTCTTACTCCTCAAAATGATTGATGCATTCTATAGCTCGTTAATACGTACATGTGTACATAATTACGTAGAATGTCTTCTACCAAGTATACGTCCCCGTTTCAAACATATGGGTGGATGTTCCCCTCTTTTATATTATTTCTTTATAACAAATTTCAATAAGAAAATATTACGACTTTTATTAGCCCACAGCCAGAGATTATTTCCTTATTTTTAATATTAAATGCATTACTTCGTTTCTTTTTTTTTTAATTTATTTTTGTTAATACCATAAACAATTACCGGAAATTTTATTTTAATTTAACCGGTTTCGTGTTTTTTTTCATCGCTTTTAACACAACAAACGTTTGTTGTTTTCAGATGTTTTAATTCGAAGGGAAAATGTGATATTTTGGCAACACCTGTTCCATTAAGAGTACAGAACACGACACTGTTGTGTCCGATTAACATCTATAAAGAATCTGGTTCTTCTTTTTTTTTAATTCAAAAGACAAAATCAGGATAAAAATGTTTCATAAATTTTAAAATAATTATTCACAAGCATTTTAATACCATACACACATACCACATTTATATACAATTTTAATTTAAACAATAAAATGCCGTTATTATAATATTTAATTAACAACAAAAAGGGGGACTATGTCTTATACGTGTATGTAAATATATACATATGTTTTAGGGGCAAATAAAGAAAGTTTACAAATTAAAGAATTCCTTAAACTCTCTTTACCACCCAAGCTTCGTTGGACAGGATTGTAGAACTAGTTTGAATGGAGGTGGCAGTGAAGGTACTAACGACAATATAACTTTTTGAAAGGGGCAAAGGTTCCAAAGGTTGTTAACTTGGACATACACACTCTAACTCAGGATTTGCAAACTATATCGTCAGGTAGTTGGCTTGGTCTCGGTTTAAACCCCAGGTCAGACATCTCCAAGAGAACGAATTGTGAAAAAATATTTATTTCGGCGACTTCCAGCAGATTTCTGGTAAAAACTCTGAGAGTAAAAATTGCCATGAAAAGCTTCTCAAAAACTCTGTCATTCGGAGTCGACTTTAAACTGTAGGTCCCGCCACTCATATATAAAATTAACGTACACAGCACAAGTGGTGTGAGAATGCTGACGTAATGCTGACTGAAGAGTTGTAATGATCAAACATGTATGGCCGGTAGTTTTTCCAGACATACGTAGTGTAGTTAATGTACTTGGAAGTAATGGCACGATTATGAAGACTAGCACTGTGAGGGGTCCATAAAGAGGCATAAAGCTGTTCTATAAGCTCCCCTGATCAGTGCATTCTAAGCTAAGGTATTTGCAATGGTCAAGATAGTGGAACTAGTCCAGAAATGGATTGTTCCGGGGTTACTTATGCGGATAGACAAGCGTCCTTAAAAACTCTTGCAGGGCAGAGTATGTTAGTTGGTGATTTGTTTTAATTTGCAAAAAGGACGTCATAGTTAGACTTCTCCTGGTAGGTAACTGAGCTTAGAATCGGACGGAAAGAGGACTCTTCATTGAGGAAAAGGTGAGATTTTAGAATCTCCAGGCTTCTATACACCGTTCTAGAACGGAATGCAGAGGGAATCTATTAGGATCCTAACATGATTTTTAACATAACATTGCAATTTGAAGGGAAGAACTAGTATATCAGAGACAAAGGCATTTCATTTTTCTGCAGATTTTTTTTCGTTTGTTTAATGTGGAAGAGTTGGAGTCTGTTGAGCAGTGCAGTGCCTTGGAGTGCAGACGCCAGATTCAAGAGTCTTATCCAGGGGTTCTCCAATGCGCTTGGTGATTTAGAAAGTGAGGGGCTGCTAGGATTTCTAACATTAATAATTTCATATCTTTTTGTTTGTCTTTCTCTTTTATTCTCTTTCTCACTTTCTTTCTCTCTTTCTCACTCTCTCTTTCTTTCTTGCGCTTTTTTACCCATTCTCTATTTCTATCTCTTTCTCTCTATCGCTATTTTTATAGAAAAAGGGGAAAACTGTCAATAATATTTGACAATGAATATTTATTGCCTTGATTAATTGACGTTTTTTTTTATAACCTTTACCTTAGTATTCGTTGGAGATTGTACCTTCAGTTGCTTTTATTTTATTATTGCAATTAAAATTTTTAAACAAGTATTTATCTCTTTGTCCATTTAATCTCTTTGTTATTTCACCTTTTCCCGAAGAGTTTGAGTTTTATTTACAATCATGGGATGCCACTGCTTTAAATCTTAATTACTGACCTTGATTTAGTTTCGTCGGCACTACTGTCTAATTTAATGTCTTCTAATAGAATGATGTCTGTATTGACTTTGAAAAAAAAGAAGAAGATGAAGAACAAGAAAACCAAGACAATAAAACATATTTTATTTGCTTGAAGACTACAGTAGTCTGACCCATACATACAAATTATTAATAGAAATAGCAGCAAAGAGAGGTTGATGGATGTTTAAAATCCTCTCTGCTATTATAATTAATACTCAGTTTTGGTGAAGAGTGCAAATATTATAACGGTAAAGATAACAGCACAAATACTATTAAATATTATGCCTCATTAAATCAAGTGGCACTAACAGCTGTTCATATTCGTAGTAAATCCCTCTTATTTATTTATATTATTGAGTAACGGATGTTAAGAGAGCGAATGAATGAGGCAAAGAGGTAGACAAGTGCAAACGTATAAATCCCCTTTTATGCCATTCAATCATTCTTTTTTTATTTGTTTTGCTTGTGTAGAATATTTTTAAATATTTTTGTTTTTTATGTTTTACTACTTGTCATAGCGTACTGCCCCATGTAGAGGGTTAAGAGCAATAAGAGTACACTTTATGAGCCTTTTTAAAACGCCATTCATTCACTCTTTTGTATCATTGTTTTTCATTCATAAAAATTTTTATTTCGGGTATATTTTTCCCATTCAATATTTGGTTGGTTATGTATTGTGTGGTTCGATAAGCTTTCGTTCGGTATTTGTAACGCAATAAAAGGCTTTCATTTAATTGTTGTTGTGGACGACAGTAGCAAATAAAATACAATTTTATTCTCCATTGATTACTAGAACAGATACTGACGGCAAAGAAAATCTTTAATTTTATGGCAAATTTTTCTAATACACGGAGAGAAATAATTGAAATAATTAGTGGAAAGAAAGATAACAAAGGTTCTTTAAATTTTGATTATTTCAAGTGTAATTTTGCTCAAAATTTGCAGTCGCCTAATTTTTCTATTATGTTTCCTCGCTGGGAGTTTAGAGGACTTCCTGCATAGACTATAAAAGATGAAAAATTAAAGAAATTTTGAAAATTTTCTATAAATCTTAAGATTTCTAACAAACTTAACATTGAATGTATTGTTTTTGATAATTTCTCTCAGTGTACATTATTAATTTATTTATTTACATCATTTTCTCTTCTCTCAATTAAAGCAATTCGAATGCCATTAGAATACGAAGTCTAAAGCCAAAGTTATTAGAAATTAATTAAGAGTCATAGTGTATCTCTCTCTGCGCTTTTATTTTTACCGCACAAACCAAAATGTTAACAAACAAAAAAAAAACAATTTTTTAATGAGAAAAATTCTTTCCTAAGTAAACTATTTAAAATTAGTTTTTTTTTTGAAAACAGAAACATTCTAAACATTATCGTTCGTTTTAAGGATTTTAAGTGGTTTTAATGGTTCACCAATCGACAAATAAAAAAAAAATGTCATCGCATATCAGTAGTTGCTGACAGGAAAGGCATCCTTTACGTTTCTTTTTACGTATTTGTGTGTGTATATATTTATTTTGCTTTAAATTCATTTCATTATCACCATCACTATCACTATCGCATAATCGTCATCGTCATCATCATCATATTCTTAACGGATTTAAGTCAATGGGATTTCGTTTTTCCAACTAAATAATAGTGGTTCGAGAGAGAGAGAGACAAGAGGTACGGTTATTGACAACCACAAACTCAAATCCAATTACATCTAATCAAATGTATGTCTTCCATATTATATACATACACACATATGCATGAGTAAAGGACTTTTACGATACAAGAGCGTATCGACAATATGGAGAAATGAAAATGTCCTTTAAAAACACACTTATAAAGTCCAACAAACATTTTGAATGGCAGAAGAAGTAATCGTTAATTAATATGAGAAATAAAAAAAACAAATCTAATCGGATTAATAATACTTAGAAGATGGTTCATGTTATGTACCTTGGTAATCTTAAAAGAAGCAGATTATGTAGGGAAGTTATTCTGGATGACTGTAAGTAAGAAGCTTCATCGTTTCATGCTGAAAGAAATCCAAAACTAATCTATTTTCTCATAATGGAATATCCATATACTGGGTGTTTACATAAGAAACGTTACAGCGTAATTACTATTGAGAATCAGAGATGCACAGTCAATTTGATCCCAGTACCGTATTTGTTGAACTGTGAGGCATGGATGTCGCATTACACACACATTGAATTCCTCATTTTTTAAATATCAAAAGAATCTGACTTCAGAATATTTACGGTACCTATAGGCAAAATGTAGTCAAACTTGTAGTCGCCGTAGTCTACCTACTAGTGTCGGCTTATGAGGTCACGGTCTGACCCCAGGTCAGACATCAAAACGAAAATATGAAAAATATTTCTTCGGTGACTTTCTCTGTGCAGATTTCTGACAAAAACTCTGAGAATAAAGAAAATTGACATGAAAAGTTTCTCAAAAATCTGTCGTTTGAAGTCGACTTTAACCCATAGGTCCCGCCACTCATGGTGTGAGAAGCTAGGCTGTAATCCTGACTAAAGGGTTGTAATGACCAATTATGTATGGATGTATGGGCAAAATGGTTATGTTTAGTTCTGCGTTCATTGCTATCCACTTTATGCTTATATAACCCCACGATGATACTGAATTTGTGGCACTTTAGCAGGTTATTCCTCTTAAATCTTTTCATTAAAATCTTAACGTTTCTCTTGGCCTTTGATCAAATGAACTTTGTTTCTTTTGCAGAAATTTAACAATAATTTTTTAATCATCCTCACATCTTTACTACAATGTTTGCTGGGTTACATTACATTGCTCTCTTTATTAGTTCCCTTAATGTAGGCAACAATTCTTTTTTTCTTTTTTGTATATCCTTAAATAGAATCAAACTTTGTTTAAAATTACACACAACTTTAACAGAAACATAGAAGAGCATAGAATAGTCTAATGCCAATGAATTGTTAATGCCTCCCCTATCTCCTTTAAATACCAATGAGAGAAAAAAAAGAGTGTAAAATAGGTGTACTCTGTCCCCCCCCCCCCCCCCCCAATGCCACAAGCTTATCTGTGTTAGCATATGGCCGTTATAGTAAAACAATTAAGGCTTAAAGGTCATTATGCTCAAGGTCATTGTTCAAGTAGAAAATTACTACCAAGAGATCACATTCCATCGTATTCGTATAAGTATTTGTATTCCTATTGTATGGATGCTTTAGGATTTATTTCACAAAATACTCGTAATTAAAATAAGTTACGCTCTGCTTAGGTGCAAATGAAGTACCGTTTCGATTTCATTGTTGTTGCTGTTTTTTTTTTTTTTTTTGTTTGTTCTTATAATTCATGGTATCAAAAACGAGCTACATATTGTTGGGAGTGTTCGGAGGTGAAGAAGTGCTTGTATAAAACGAAAATCCATATAAACTGTATATGTATGGGTAACCTTTTTGTAAATATACGTGTGTGTGTGCAGGTATTAATAATTTCTAATTAAAGTTTTCTTTCTCAATACAATAAATGAGCTTCATAAATGAATTAAATCGTATGTTTTCTCTAAATTAACGAAAGAATTCCTCAAGTCTGTCTGGCTATTTTATAGCACTGTCGACAACATTTTATTACTAAGATTTACAACAACATTTAATGGATCGGCGCAGTAACTGGCCAATAACAATGATAACAACTCTAATACGGATCAAAAAATCTGTTTGATTTATTACTTGTGCCAGAATTTTAGTTTGTAAAACTTACTTAAACTAGCCAATGTTTAAAATATGCGAAATACGAAAATGAAAAATCTAGATACTGGCGTTTTGCTTCTACATCGCTTAACATTAACATTTTAAACAAAAGCTACAAAAACAAAACAATGCAGTAAACAAACCTGTTTACAAATTATTGTACTAATTAATATAACGACAAACACCAGCATAAAAAATTGGTAAACAAGTAAACAAAAATACTACAACAACACTACAAGAATAAACGTAAACAACGATGTTTACATTTATAGAGATTTCGAGAAGGCGATGTCATGAACGTTCACCTTCAAGAACATTCACCAGACTGTTTCATTTGCCATATAAAAGGCAAGGCAAAGCAGACGACTGAGTTAGGGAAGTCCAGCCAGTCTTGACTGAAAACGCGATGTGTTTGAAGAGAGTAATCGTGGTTTGAAGATCTCCGTTACAAAGATCTGTCGAATAATTGTATAGTAATTGTTATTGTTTATGCAAAGGGTATAAACAGAGGAATAACAAACAAAGCAATTGTTGTTGTTTACATAAAGTTGTGGCACACAGAAATTGTGCGAATTATAAAGAATCTTAATTAAAACTAAACAAAAATTTATTTTTATTTCAATTGCAATCTACGTGCTCAAATTTTAAACGGTTTTAAAAAGTAAAAACACAACAATATGTAGTAATTAAAGTACTAAAAATTTCTAGCGATTTTAATACGTCGCCAATTATGAGATCCTATTTTACGATTACAAATTATTGAAGAGTTAAGTGATTATATCAAGGTATTGATGAAAACGATTATATTAATGGAGTTTAAAGTATTCTGTATGTTTTATTTTACTTTCTACATTAAAATGAACGCTTTTTTATAGAAATGTGGCACCTCAATTGGCTGACAAATTGATTTGTTGGACTATATATCACCTAAACGTTCTACAATCACAGTAAGACCATGCGTTCTAATAAACAAGAATGGAAAGAAAAGCAAAACAGAGAGAATCATTTGTATTGAACTAAATCTTAACGAATTACAGTATTTGTCTTGGCATTCCGTTTGCCTACATATTTATCTGTTTGTCTGTCTATTTGTCTCTCTTTCTTTCTATTTGTCTAACTGCCAACAATTGTTCAATAGACAACAGCATTAGTATGGGAAAATACTTTTTACTTTGCTGACTTGGCCTGAAAATTTGCCACAATGCCATTGCCAGCACATTACGATGGTAATTTTATTACCGTTTTTAGCCATAAATTCGAACACCAACTTTAATGTCTTTTTCTCGCTTAGAAGATCAGAGCTGAGATTCAAGCACACCCACGTACACACACAGGCACACACATTTTCTAATGCAACAACTACAATAAACATGATTTACTTATTTAAAGGAATCAACTACTGTTGGGATCTAGGCAGGAACGCATGTGCATGTTTCAGTATTTGGCTCATTCAGCTCATCATGCTAGGAAGAAATGTGAATTCTATTGAAACATTTGTAAACAACGACAATCGTTTAAAAAACACTCTTGACGAAAAAATATGTATTTGCACAAGTGAATTTGAAGTCAATAGAAACACATATATTACCCACTAGTGCACTATGGGTTGGAAACTGAACGCAAAGTAGGTGCGACATCTTCATTCGGAGGCAGGAAAACAGCTCATCATACTATCGTCGTTGAAGTGGTTCAAACCAAGTACAGATACTGTTAAAAACTAGGAATATTCATCCAAAAGTAAAGAAGAAAAAAGAAAAGCATGCTCGAATCTGACTTCTCCACGTTACGCCTAAACCTGCAGATAGAAGGTGGGGTCATGCCTCACAATCCGGTCCTAACATGCGCACATAATTGGTCGTTACAAACCTTCAGTCATGATTACGACCTAGTCCCTCGCACCGCTTATATTGTGTTGATCTACTGTTTAAAGTAGACTAAAAAGGACAGATTTTTTAGAAACTTTTCATGGCAATTTTATTTGCCCTCAGAGTTTTTACCAGAAATCTGCTGAGAGGAAGTTGCCGAAGAAATATTTTCATGGGGTTTGAACCGTGGCATAACGTCTAGTAAGCCAACACACTACCTACTAGACTGCGGCGACTTTTTCTGGTCATTACCTTCAAAAACAATGACTCGCTAAAAAAAAGTGATCAAAATCCTAATAGACATTCTCCTCAGTTTCAGAACTCATTCCGCTTTAAAGCAGTCCAATGTGGGACATACAGGCCTGTAAGTCCTGCAATTTCCCCTTTTCCGCTAACATAGTAGATACATAGACAATACTTTTAAGAGAACTTTACTGTCCACACTGAGTGCATTCGCCAACGCAATCCGGACATGCTCTGGCATCGAGAAATTAAAAACATCTCAGCCTGGCATACACTGCGCTCATTAGGGAGCCTATAGGACAGTTTAATGTCACTTTCGAAATAGATTAAAAGTGCTAATACCAGCCTTCAATTGCGAGCTATCCATAAAGAGTGCTTAACCATGAAGTAGACTTCCTACATCACGCTTTTACTTCCTATCACAAGAAAACACTGAAAACAGCTTATCACTCTCACATACATACATTGACCTTATAATTCGTAAAACAAGAACTCAAGGAAAATATTGTTAACAATTTATCTACACTTCGACCTATAGTGCTGTAGAATATGAAATTGTTTCACTACAATTGTATTGTAATTCTGTATGCCACATAGATACACTTCTTTCTATTCAATTACAAATCCCGCAGCAAGGAAAAAAAACCAAAGCTTTTAGAAAATCATTTAACCACTAGAGACGCCACCGACGCTACCACCACCACCACCAAGGCCAACCATTAATGCTGAGGGAATTTCCCACAGACAAGTCAAAGCATGGCAAAGATGTTTATGTCGATGGCAAACAAATAGAAAAAAATTCTTTTTTTTTCTTATCATTTATCAGCATCAATTGCTGCGTCTAATTTATGTCATGGTGTGTTGAAAGTTTAAATTCCTCTTTCCTCCTACAAGAATAACAGACAGAAGAAGAAGCGTTGTATACATGTATGTATTAAGAACAAACTTTACATGGCTTTTTAAATGCCGTATTTATTTTGTCTCTTTCTGAAGAGGGTTTTTTATGTTCGATAAACAAATATCGTCTCATATTCGATTAACGTTTATTGCTTTAAACTCCTGACAGATTTATGGCGTGCCAATAAGTTGGTTTTGAAAATATATTTTTTTTTGTTTTTGTAAATTTAGGTCATCTCCTCATAGATAGTGAGTAAAATCTAAAATTACCATGAATGTATTTCTTAAAAACGTTTTAAATTATTATATCTGCTTAACCCACTGACATCCTTTACATTTACGTTGCGTTAAATTTTTTTTGGGGTTTTTTCCCCGATTAAATGGAGCCAATTTTTAAAATTTTATTTCAAATTTCAATTTTATTTGTTTTTCTTTTATTGCTTTTTCCTGACAATTAGCCAAAATGCTAAAAGAGAAATATTTTTTTATTATTATTTAAAAGCTTAAACTATCATAAAATGAAATAGTTTTTAAAGAAAGACAAACAAAAATAGAAAAGAAATGGATCAGCAGCACTTTAGTGTTCTTATTTGTGCTGTCATTTGATTTTATTATGGGCATCGCCAAGTCATTTATTTCTCACTTCAAGATTAAAACGTTTTTTTTATTAATTACAATATGATGTTACAGTGGCGAGCAAAACTTATAAGAACATTTAGAGAACTTTTAAATTTTTTTTTTTTAAATCAAAACTTTCTTACTTAACTGGTCGTTATAACACTTTAGTTTGGATTACAACCCAGTTCCTCACACCACCTCTTTATTGGTGTGTTAACTCCATTAAAATACCTCGACTATATTGTCCCTCACAGTAAAAAAAATTGCGAAAATATCTAAAAAAATAAGGAAATCAAACGTCTTAAAAGCAACACCAATGATGACGATGAGTTTCTTTTGTTGCTGCCAATGATGCTTGTGTAACATTAATGTTGTTGATGATGTTGTTACTTTTCAACGAAAGAATATTGCCGGGAATGCGTTGTGCATATGGCGCACATTATGGATTAATTTCATTAATCAAAACTAACTAGAAAATATGTATTCGCGAAACGCACACTAGATAAGGCAGCTCCAATGCCATACACAAGATCCCGTACCATAAGGCAAACTTGCCAAGAAATTTAGAAAATATTTCCAAGTAAAGAAGCCAGAAAAGTGTAATTAAAAATGAAAAATGAATTATGGACGATGAACAGGCACTGTTTTCTTTTTACAAATAATAATACAATATAATATCACTACTCCCAGCTCTGTTTTAGAGATTTACAAGTGAAATCTTTGTGTTTGAATACAGAGTGGCTCAATGACTTATTATTGGCCATTTGGCCAATTAAACATTTCAATGATTACAAATGGATTTTGAGTTTTCAATCTTTAATTTAATTTCGCATGAAAAAGAACAAAACAAAAAACAACAAAAACAACACAAAGTTAAATGGGATTATAATGCACCAGCATCAGCACCAGATGTTCAAATGGAAATTTCTATTGGATTTTATTATTCTTATTGAAATGGCAAATGTAACGTGGTCAACGATAAATATTATGCTGAGAAGAATTAAAGAATTAAATAATAATTGAACTTTTTTCATGTTGACCACTTACACGGGCAAACGTGGAGAGAAGTTGCTTGTTTATCTTCCCTTACCTCTTCATCGATACCAGAGATTAGCAATGAATCGTTTTTTTCGCTACTCATAAGCACTCATGAAATTTTAAATATAAGTGAGTCAACAATATTAAAATTTAACTATGTACTCTGATTCATTCATACTCATACAATGTTGATTTATAAGTACAAGTTCCAATGAGTATGCGTACAACGTTGACATCGAACTCATACCATTCGAAATATGTTTGATTCATAAGCTTTATACTTATACTACTTATGAATCATTCATTAAAATTTATAGCCTTAGTTGTTTTTCCATTCACAAAAAAGGCGAATAAGCAAAAAGGACAGAGCAGCAAGCAGAACAATCACACAACCATCTAGTAAGTATTTTAGTGTTCGTACTCGATTCATACTTATTTTGTGATTCGTGTATATATGTTGAGTTATGGAGAGTCGAAATCAACAACAGCATACGTCTTGTTAAGTATGAATATGATGAGTACTTCAAACTTGGAATATGAGTAGAGGCTCCATGATATTAAAATGAGTATGAATGCGTATAAGTATCAGAAATTATGAGTATTTGCATGACATTTTCTTTGGTTGGAGACCTCTGCAACATGTTCAGTGCCAGCGCAAGATTCCCAACAAACTGGCTGCCCCGTGGTCGCCCAGACTTTAAAGCATATCGTCCCCAAATACTCTTCTAGGTGAGCCGTTAAATGAAGCACTGTTTGTATATGAGTTGATTCCGGACAACAAGATAATCTATGTCAACACCACCAAAGAATTGTTATGCAAAAAAAAATTAAAATCCAATATCCCATATTCTTGAATAAACGCTGCCAGACGTCTTGTCAATCTGTTTTCAACAGCCTCAAAAGATGGCGCGATCGCAGGTGATATGCACATGGATAGTCATCAATGATTATCATGACTTAATAAATGGAGTGGCTGATCATCTAGCCCACTCTATAATTTTGTGAAATGTCCATATCGACATAATGAGTACGTAAAGCACCACTCACCATTATATGGAATATGGGTGGAAAGAAGACGATTGTGGAACAGAATCTATGGATGGAATTCGTCTCCAAATCTGAAACCATGAGAAAACTCGCAGGTATCTTCCTAGCCGTAGTCTATGCTATCGAAAGATGTACTCAATTCAACTTATACGGAAAGTACGAGTAACGTGACATGAAACTCTGCCGATTCTCGAAAATAGCGTATGAGTGATCCAGAAAGCTAAATCGCTAGCCAAGTAACGTGGAAATTCAGTGCAACGACCAGCCAGAGAAGTTTGTCAGGAGAAGAACGTCCACGCCGTTTATACAGCCAGAACCTTTCGGTGAAATGGGAGGAAATGTTTAGGCGAAAGGAAAGTTGGAGAGAAACAAGAACTCTTCTCAAGCCTAATGGGTATGAGACAATAAAAACTTTTATTGGATAATTACAATAAGAAGAGATCAGACTGCATGAGAAATAACTAACCGGGCTATTGACTGAGCATTATAGGCTTAAAGAATACTTGGTCAGAATAATGATTACCTCGAGTCCAATATGTAGGTTCTGCGAAGAGGAGAATGTATTATTCGAACACTTAGTTGGATACTGTGCAGCGTTAATGCATCTCGGAAAAGAAGACCTGAGTGAATAAGACAAGGAGTTATTTTTAATTGACTCCGAACAATTTTCCGAAGTTTGTCGTGGCAATATATTATTGGTCTTGTGCGTATTTAAATCGATCTTGCCGATTCCATTATAAGAATGTAGTTCAGGTACACGTGGGTTATTCGTAAGCCATTGAACCTTGGGTTTTGAATGAGAAAATGGCTCATGAGAAAGAAATTCTAGTAGAGACGTTCATTAGTTGAAGTAATGATTTTCTAATCATAATTGTGGACGTGGTATTCTTAATATTAAACATCAAAATTTATATGTATATTTTTAAAATTTTATTTGTTTTTATTGAAAATTATTTGCAAATTGTAAGACTTTAGTTAAATTTCAAATCAAATTTTTATTCAATCAATTGCCTTTTTATCTTTTCAGTATTTTTTTGAAGCAACACGAAGTACATTTTCCGAACCCTGTGGTGTTATTATAGCCATAATTGATACAATTTTTATTTACTGTTCTTCTTCTTCGTAAGACATTATTTATTTAGTTTTTATTATTATTAAATCTCGTATGTAATTGAAAAATGGCCACAAAATAAAATTAATCCGATTAGATGGGCCACCAACATTATCATCATCATTATCCACTACTACCCACCAGTGGGAGAAAGTGTTCAAGGAAATGTTGAATTGAAAGCGAACAACAAGCACAACAACAACAGTTACATTCCAATACAAAAGAAAACCATTTAAAAACAAAAAGCAGTTAAAGAAAGAGTAAAAAGGATAAACAAGCTAAAGACGAAGAAGAAGAAATAGCCTGTGGTGCTTAGCGGCATGTAACAGCTGGATAATATCCTGCCTATAAAAGCTTTAAAAGTATGACTTGAAAGTGAAAATCCATTCTACTCTCTAATGCTTTTACTTATGTATGTATGTTTGGCAAATAATGCTGGTCATTGAACAATAGAACACATAATAATGACCATGTCTGCAACAACAACAACCTTAAAAAATAAAAAACTTGCAATCATCATCACATCATTCAAGCTAATGTAAGTCAATGTAAGGGAGGAAGAAAATCTCACAACGCAACGCCCTTAAAGTTAATAAAAGTCCATATACCACGTATAGTAAAGAGACGGCTTTGAAGGCGATATTGAGAGCTTGTAGGACTTTTTTAGTCTGCCAGCGACTCAAACGCCTACAAAATGAAACAACAACAGCAACAACAACTACTGCAATTACAGTTACAGCTACAGCTACAACAACTGCCCGAACATATGCAAACCCTGACGGTGTCACTGTCACCAACAGAAAGTCCTCATCATCATCATCAGCATCATCGTCATCGTCATCAACATCATCGTCATTGGTGTGTTGGTCAAATCAAATTATTTTTGTTGTCTATTTGCTGCTGCTCTATAGTTTTACTGTTACAACAGCTGCCAACACATCTCGCACTAATATTACAAACAACAGCATCAACAGTGATTACAAGGTCAAGCAGCGACAG
The DNA here is from genome assembly GCA_930367235.1 of Sarcophaga rosellei. NCBI lineage: Eukaryota > Metazoa > Arthropoda > Insecta > Diptera > Sarcophagidae > Sarcophaga > Sarcophaga rosellei. Next base: position 5,767,663 of record OV884017.1, on the reverse strand, counting down.
CAGCAGCACATACCGTCTGCGGTAACCTTTCATCACAATCAAATACATCAGCCACTTGACAATACATCAGCATACAATACGCATTTGAATAACGCTACACCAGCAGCAATATCATCAGCATCAGCAACAGTGGCAGTTAAAGAAATTTTAAATCGTCGCCGTAAAAAAAATGAATTTGTCAGCAGAAATGAACACATATTTACCACAACCATACCACCAGAGCCACCATCTCTCGCCAATCACACCACTACCACCACTGCCACCACTACAGTTTGGCTTAGTCGTGCCGTTTATGCTGCTGTTTCAACAAGTACTTCGTCAACTTCATTATTATTCCAGGACTCTACAACAGAGTCATCATCATCATCAACAGAATCTTCAACAGCATTTAACGATACCAGTACAGGGTACGAGAATAGTGAAATACCAGAGATTCCCTCGTATATACGCACAACAGCCATGTTTTTCTGCATCATCATAATGCTAATGGGTGTTATTGGCAATGTAATGGTAAGTTATGCTTCTTCTTCTTTTTCTTCTCTTTCTTTTCCTTCTTATGTTTTTGCCTACTGTGCCTTGTGAATGGAAAACTTTAAAGAAATTTCCCATTTTTTCTTTTGTTTTGTTTTTCTTCTTTTGCAAGGACAATAATAAATGATTAATGGCTTCAGTTTAGAACAGTAGCCAAATTCTAATCCCTTGCCCATTTAACTGTTGTAAGCCTTCTTAATGGTTGTTGTTGTATTCGTTTCTTTCCAGGTACCCATTGTAATCATTCGAACCAAAGACATGCGTAACTCAACGAATATATTCTTGACCAACCTCAGCATTGCTGATCTTTTAGTTTTGCTCATATGCACACCCACCGTTTTGGTAGAATTGAATACAAAACCCGAAACCTGGATTCTGGGCCATGAAATGTGTAAGTCTAACAAACACTGCCAACCCTGACATTCAAACAATAACTGTTTTTTTTTTCAATTTCTTCCACTTCTTTACTCTTTTACTATACGTATTTCAATTGCTTATAAATTATCATTCCAATGCCATTATAACTGTGTTTATACTTCTGTTTTTCTGTGGTGGTTATTGTTGTTTTTGTTTGTTTGCAACAGGTAAAGCGGTGCCATTTGTTGAATTAACGGTAGCACATGCTAGTGTTTTAACCATTTTGGCGATATCATTTGAACGTTATTATGCCATTTGTGAGCCATTAAAAGCCGGTTACGTTTGCACCAAAACCAGAGCGATATTAATTTGCTCTTTGGCTTGGGGCATTGCTGCCTTATTTACCAGGTAAGTTACATAATAATGGATTGTCTTTTACTGCGCTCCATTTCTTATTTGGTTATTCACTTTATAATTGTGTGTGTAGTTTTATGTGTGTGTGTATGTATTTGATTTGTTGTTATTTGTTTTCATAATATTGACTGTCTGCCTATACAATCAGTCAGTCAGTTAGTCAATCATTCATTCATGCATCCAAAGAACAACCAACATCCAATCATTCATTTAACCAGGCATCTTGCAATCATTTGCTCTCATTTTAAATTTAAATTTAAATTTTATTTATTAACACCACCCTCCTTTCTCCTCTCTTCCTCACCCATAATTCATGTCATAATCAATGGAGAAATAATTATACGATTACACATGGATATTCATACAAACAAGTGTAGTGTAACACCGCTTCTAGATACAGGGTGTTGCCAAAAGTGCTATTACAGATAATCTCTTACAACCAAACATCCCCTAAAAGTGATGAAGGCAGCAGGGCTCTTTTGTATACCAATTTTTCTTGATATGATCAGCCCGTAATGTTGACTTAGTGTCAACTCTGTTTGGCAAAATGCAGTTTTTCTGGACCTTATTCAACACAGCAAGCCTGAAAATAATTGGAACACGCCTCATGATTTTACTTTATCGGTAGCATCCTCAGCACGTCCTGCGGTTGTAATGCTGACATCCAGAGCAGGACCAATAAAACCAACCAGACATTGAGATTTCTGAATCAAGAATGTTGGCTCTGTTGTTGGCGTTGTCGCTTTTATTGCCATTGTTGCCTCTGTAATTGTCCCTGTAATCACCGATGTTGTCCCCTGTAATTGCCGATATTGCCTCTCACATCCCGGAATGTATGAAAATCAGAATTTTTAAATTCTGTGTGTAGTTTTATGATTATGTGTGGCTGCGAACCATGTAACGCAGCAACACCGTTCAGGCTTTTATTAAACGGCTACAAGATATCCAAATACACTGACCAGCGATAACTTCCAATCAATACTTAAGCCTGGGAGCCAACCAAACTGCAATTAAAATGAATATTCTGCGGCTAAAGTTGAAATGAATTGGACACAAGTTGTATAAATTCGCTGGTAATATTGCAAGAGTTGCTTAGGGGAGCTTAATTGGAATTGGAAGATCAAATAGGAAGATAAGCTGTTTCAGTCAAGATGTATTGGAATTATATGCACTCCCTGCACACTCATATTCAGATCCGTAATTGATGACTTCTGGCCACAGTCTTCCTTTATTTTAAATTAAAGTAAGGATGCCATAATTAAGCCATCAAAAGGAGAAAATGTAGCAGAACTTGAATGAGCAGAATGCTGCGTTTTCATTTATTTTCATAAAATAATGGACTATTTTTTACTACACCTAATAAGCAAACAAAAATTTATTTTTAGATTCTGCATATAATTTTGGACACACCCTCCTGTATTCGGTTAAATGCATTTTCCAATTAAATCTAAATTCATCTCTGCCAACATTACCCCACAATTTATCCACAACACTATCCACACACACTACTTATTCATTAGACATTGTCTCTCAAGCATTAGGGTGAGTAGTAGTATCATCTATCTACCTAGTGTTTGAGTTTCACATTAATTTCTCGTTATTTCGCCGTTACCCGTAGAATTGCTCGTAAATTAAAATCCGCATTAAATTGCTTTATATTATTACCGTTTTTTTACGTGCCACCACCATTGTATCACACTGTATTTTTTCCTTTTTAACTCTTTTTATTGTTTTTTTTTTTATTAAAATTTTTATTAATTTTTTTATTTTTAATTTTCAATTTCAATTTTTAACATGATTTTGTTGTAGTAGAAGTAGAAGTAAAAGTAGAAGTAGAAATTGAAGAAAACATTGTTAAGAGAAGCATGTGGTTTTTCTGTCTCTGCCCGTCTGTTTGTTTTTGATTAGCGTTTCAAAAATTATATAGCCTGGTAGAGCACATATGTACATATGTATGTATGTAGATGTAAGAAATAAATTATTATTTTAAATTAATACATACATATATAAACGGATATTAATACCATTTGAATAATGAATGCAATTGCGTCAGAATTAATACCTGACTGAGTTATTAAATAATCAAATCGGTTAAGAGAGATTAATTGTGATTTATTGTGAAGCATTTTTATTTCATGCGCAAACACTTCCAAGTCAGTAATAAATCCTATAAGGAAATCCAGGTTCTTTCTTTTGCTTTTGCTTGTAATGGAAATTAAATTTCTAGAGATTTATTGTCTATTGGTACACGTGTAATACGAAAAAGAATTTTTGCTTTTGCTTTCTAAGAAATTTTGGTTCAAAAGGTTCTTCAACAAATTTTAAAAATTTCAGTTTAAATTCGATCCCGAACAACAGATTTTTGAGAAACTTTTCGTGACAATTTTTATTTTACTCTTTAGAGTTTTTGCCAGAAGGCTGCTGAGGAAAAGTCGCCGATAGAAATATTTTTTCTAGGCTGGGGTTTGAACTACGGGCTCAAGTCTAATAAGTCAAAACACTACCTACTAGTTTACGATGAACACTCTATTAAATAGGCCTAATTGACCAAGTCTGTATCAGATAAGTGGTTTGTAAAATATGAACCATGGCTGAGTGCTTTGAAGTACATCCACAGGTTGCGGATAACTTAAACACCAGTAGATACACGGCCTAGTTATGGAAAAATAACCCAATGTGAGCTATACAACGATTACTAAAAAGAATCCTGGTTTGCCTTACTTACTTAATTGCTTATTAAGTCCCTTCAGTCAGGATTACAACCTTGCTACTCACACCCAACTAGGGTTGCCAGCCTGGCTGGACTTAGCTGGATTGTCCAGCTTTTTTGATGCTTGTCCAGTTTCAAGCTAAAATTTAATTTGTCCAGCTAAATAGGAATTTTTTAGTACACTGCAATAACATGGACAATAATTTTGATGTTATCTTTGTCAAATCATGTTAGCCAACACTGATTGTATATTTGTTATACAACTAAGTTATGATTTCCTTCTTCTATCATCACTGACAACATGTCTCAACACTTGAGCAGCTGATGTCTGTAATAATACGTATGTACATACAATGGATATTTTAATAAAAATTATTTACACAAAACCAAAATTAACATTTGCTCAGTATTTTTTATGTCCAGCTTTTTTTTTTGTCCAGCTTTTTAAAACCCAATGTCCAGCTTTTTGCGAATCAGCATCTGGCAACCCTACACCCAACCATATTGTGTACGTTTATTTTTATACATGAGTGGCGTGACTTATAGGTTAAAGCCAATTCCGAGAGACAGATTTTTGTGAAACTTTTCATGGCAATTTTATTTACTCTCAGAGTTTTTGCCAGACATCTGCTGAGAGGAAGTCGCCAAAGAAATATTTTTTCACTTTTCGTTTTATGGGGAAAGTCTAACCTGGAGTATGAACCGTGGACTCGCATCTAATAAGCCAACACAGTATCTAGTAGTCTACGGCGACTTCCCTCGACCAAATATCCAAGTATCCTATGATGCTTGAAATAACGTGGCGGGTTATCGACACCATCTGCCATTTCACCGACTATATTTTCTTACAAACTTCTCTTCACACTCCACGGAAAGATTCTGGCCCGTTCAGTAATATGGACAATTCCCTTTTCCTCACAGATTCGTCTGTCTGCTAAATATCGTGAATTCCCACATGTCATTCTATTCAGCAGAGGGTGAGCCTTTTGCTACCTCTGCTTAGCTAATTTAGCTTGTTCACATAGTCCAAAACTATTCACATGTTAGCTTCATACGTGTCTTCTGTCAAATGGTGTTGCTATGCATCGTGCGTTCTACTTCCAGCCCAAGTTAAATTGAGCACATTGTTCATTGAGCGCTTGGAAGATACTCGCGAACCCCATGGGCTTCGGATAATTTACTCTAGGATCGATAGGATTCCTGCTCCTGTCTGCTTCTTTAACATTCGCCACAGAATAGTACATCTTTTAGAAGACACTGTAGCCTTCACAATTAATTAATCTTCTTACTTTCGCTGCGAAACTTTTCCAAAATCATGGAATATTTCTTTCCTCTTCAGGGGACAATTATGGAAGGAGCTTTCAGTCACTCACACTTTGTTAGGTTACAATGCCTCGTGATGAATCTCTTGTTTTGATACAGAATCTTCAGGGCTGCTTTGAAACAGATTCTAAGAGCTCTTGTTATAAAAATGCATGCATCCGAAAAAAAACAAATTCACGGTAATTATTTTAAAAGATACAAAGCCTAGGAGAAGTACAATGTCCAAATATTTTCGTATGCACTTTTTACCAGTCGTACCATTGAGTACAGTCGTCAAGGCCTCGGCCTGCAATTTCAAACGCAAAGTGTTGGTTTTTATGTCGACATTCTGTTCTTTATTTAAAAATTTATTTTTAGAAACATTTCCAAAAGATTTCTGTGTGTTAAAATTACAATCATTTCCGTTTCCCCTACAAGAAAGCCCATTTAAAAACGGAAATCTACGAAATGAATAAAATGAATTTAATTAAAGATGAAATTAATGTACAACAACGACAACAAAAATGGGGGGGGGGGGGGGATAAAATAAAAGAAAAACTTTTGGAATTTGGAAAAAAATGTAAAAATTTATTGAAAAAGGTTTGAACAACAAAAAAAAATACAGGGAAAACAAAGTTTTCTTGAAGCCTATAAATGTCATGTCATTAACGCAAATTGTAGAATATTTGTTCAACAAAGTTTTGGCCTCTTTTTTACATGTTTTTGTGTGTCATTATTAACGCAGGGCCATATGAAGAGTGAGTAAGAAAGGGAAACGTGTTTATATGCAAATTTTGTCAGCCACAGAAAAAAAAGATGAACTTTAAGCGCCAATCATAAAAATAATCACAAACAATGTAAATAATGTTACTGTACGAATAGAAAAATAGAAAAATAACAACAACAATGAGAAAAATAAATAAATTTTTATGCAAACAAACAAAACTCTAGATATTCTTCATTCATATTCAAATATAAAATGAAAATGTTTTTCATTCATAACTGCCTTGCCTGCCTAACCAGCCTGTCATTCTACAGATAAAATAGCCAATCGAGCAAAATAAACAAAGAAAAGCTTCAAAAAAAAGTAATAAACCTTTTCTCTCTCAATTTGGCATGTTCTGAGAATGTTTTTTTCAATGTTAAACAATTGCTTACTAACAGTGTTGTTTCATAGAAGGTTTTACTGTAAGCAAGGATTATTCATTTATCGCTTTCAAAACGTATGAGTTACATACCAATAAAGCTATGAATTCATTGAAACTTTTATTTCATTACATGGCTTGGTAGCTGGCCTTTGGCCCTTACGTACAAAGTAGAACCGCGTTTAGTTTGATTGCAACAATCGATAATTTTGCGATTGTTTTCGATCACTTTTTATTACAAATTTAGCAATTCATTGACGTAGCCTTAGAAAGAAAGGCTAACAGGTTTAAATAGCCTGATCTTGACGGCCAATTGGCGTTGCAAAACGCAAAATTACTCTTCGTGAAAATTTCTCATACATTAAAGCCAAAAATCGGTGGCGTGAAGGACTGTCTCGTTCAGATAGGACAGAAAAAAAAACGATTATTATATGGCTATAGTGATCTGAGTTGAACTTACCAGTTCCTCTAGCATCATTTTGGAAAACATACAGCCTCCAATGCGCTCCAAACAGTGACAAGTAATTTTCTAAAATTACTTCCGGCTTCTCTGAACCCTATTTGCCATAATTTTGCTTGTTGAAATGATCAAGAAGCGAAAAATCAGCTTCACTGGTGACGAACATTGTGTTCGAGAACTGTGCATTAAAAGTATGTTGCTCTAGCATTCAATTAGCACTTGTGCGGCTTTAAAGAGGACAGTCGGCTTTAATTGCTGCATGAGTTGAACTTAGCACGGATGTAGCTGCAAATCCAAGTTTAAAACACAACGTAATGAGTCGTACGGCAGTCGCAATTTCTGAGAACGCCTTGGAATTAAAAAAATCAGATTATCCGCCATAATTTTTGTAACAGAAGGTATGTTATAATGCCCAGCCCTGACCACATTTATAACACTGTTAGTACGTCACTTATGACAACCATAATCATCCTGTAAACCTTGAAAAGTGGCCATGTATGACCCATCATTGTAATTTGTAATCAGTTTTCACTATATTTACGCGATTTTCGTTTATTTAAACGATTCGTAAATAACAGATCAGTTCAGTTGAAAGCCATTTGCACTGCTGATATCCTTCACAGACCGCCGGCTTTACATACATACATACATATGTATGTACATAATTGGTCATTATAACCCTTCAGCTAGGATTACGAACTAGTTTTTCACACCACTTACATATGTTGTGTGTGTTAATTTATATGTACATGAGTGGCGGGCCTACAGTTTAAAGTTGACTCCGAACGATAGATTTTTAAGAAACTTTTCATGTCAATTTTATTTAGTCGCCGATGAAATATTTTTTCATATTTCGTTTCGTTCGAGATGTCTGACCTGGGGTTTCATTCGAGGCCTTACATCTAATAAGCCAACACACTACACTACTAGACTATGACGACTACCGCCGGCATTTAAAACAACTAAATGGATGACTCTCCTTCCACTTACCTACAATATACATGACAACACTGATTTTTTTGCTCTTCCTCACTCTTTCTCTCTTTTTACTCGAATTTAATAAATTTTTTTGTGGCTCATGAATTTGATTAAAATGAAAAAAACAGAATTTTTTTTGGTTGTTATTGTTTTAGTTGTTTTTGCATTTATCAGAGAAACAAACCATATCGACATGAAGTTAACCCCAAACGGTGCTCTTTTATGCTCTCCTGCTGTGTGTGTAAGATGGTTGGGTTTTTTCATTTCTGTTTCTGGCCAAAACCGAAAAAAACCCTTATCAGTCATTGACACTTTTACTGTTGTATACTACAACAATAATAAAAACAACAACATCACACTAAAATAAAAAAAATAGTTTTAAAAAAATATAACCCACACAACCAATACAAACAAATTCGCCATTAATAATGAAATATTTGGTAAAAACAAAAATAAATTCGTGTTTGTTTTCTCTCTCTTTAACACCAGAAAATACTTTCTCACTCATTGTTCTCCCTACACAGACTGCTTAATTACCCATGTTTAAAAGTGTATGTATGTGTAAGTATGCATAGGTGGGAGGTAGTTAGTGTCTTAAAACAATGTGTTCTTAGGAAGAAAACCAAAATTTTTTCTCATCAATTTTTAGCTGTTAAAGTATAAGTGTTAGAGTTAAAGAGAGAGAGGGAGAGAGAAAACAAAAGAAAGAGTAACACATTAGGGAGAAATAAAAAGAATGTAAATAGAAGGACACCCTAGGGTTTAAAAGCAGCAGCGAGTTATGTTTATTTGTATGTGTGTGTGGCTACTCGAGCATGCATGCACATACATACTTACACACAGAACAATTGTAATGAAATAGAACATAGTAGAATAGCATCCATAGAAAGCAATATTTCTGTTAAAAGCATCACAGTTCTCATGTTACAAAACACAAAAACCATCTGCTTTCACTCTCATTCACAAACATTGTTTACATTCCCCAACATATTCTGAATTCTTGAAGTCTCTTGCAGAAAGAGAAACAAAAAAAAAAACGTTTACACAAAAACATGTGACAGCATTGGCTAAAATTATAAGCACAGTACAGGAATAAATTAAATTTAAATGAAATATTATCTGCATGAAACAACACATGTTACTATTACTTCTCTGCAATGTATTCTTTTCCTCATCACAGAATCTGTCATCATAACTATTCTGAATAATTGTTCTTTGAATCTGCAAAGCAGATTATAAAGAATTTGACTAGAGTGGAAACACTATAGATGTAGCCAGACGTATGCATCATCTTAAACAGTGCACTGATACAAATATTACTTTCGTTATTGGTAAACCAATTGGTTCTGATTACACCGCAGACATTTGTTTACTGTTGTTTTTTTTTTAATTTTTTTTTTTTCAAATTGAGTCTCATTGCTCTAGCGGTGGTTACATCAATAAGCAAAATTATCGCTGATGGGTCTCAGAAAACACAGAAGTGGTTATGCCAAGGTCATTTCCTTCGGAAAAAGCAACTGTTTGGTCCACATTTGGATCTGGAGTTATCATTGGTCGGTATTTTTTCCAAAGAATGCTTACCATCAATTCAGAGTGCTGTGATCGTATGATAGCGATTGTCTTTTTGAAATTCAATGGAAGATTATGACTGAATAGTGTGGCCACACAATGTAACCGAGTTTGCCTTTATTATATAAAAAAAAGAGTCATTTTACGTAATGGCAGCGGTAAATGGCGTTCAAACAATTAAGCACTGTTAGGCTCTCCTCCTATCCTAAAACTAACATTCCTTAAGTTACCGCCGAGATCATTAGCAATAGATTTCGTATATAATGACCAAGGCATGGCCTAAGCATTATTTCAACGAAGGAACAGTTTTATGTCCATTTTATGTACTTTATTTTTGGTACGTAAAAATGAATAACCCAACAGAATGACGATGACAATGCTTTTCAACAATTGTTTCATAAAACGCACATGTCTTAAACTTGTTATAGAATAGATCAGTCAGATTTTGAAAATTTTTTTGATTTATTTTAGTATTAAATTGACTGTCTTCTGAATTCTATTTCAATTAATGTAGTTTATTACGCATAAAGAAAAAAAACATAATCGACTAGTGAATATTCTTCTATAGACGTGCTTATAACATTAGCCCACACTGTGCATTCTTCTACTTACACTTACACTTTCATTTTCATTCAATACGATTTTTTTAAGACTCTCCTGCAGGCAAACAACACAAAAAAATCATTTTTCTAGTCTCTTCTACACTATACTGCACTCACTCTCCACTCCACTCACTCACTTTTTGTTATTGCCATTGTCCTTGTCCTTAATCTTGATTTGCAAACTGAATCATCCGCATCATCATTTGTATTAACAACGAATGGATATCAAATATTGTCAAAAATTCAGCTTCATTTTTTTTTGTTTTTTTTTATGAATTTTTAATAAGAAATTGAGTTCGATTATAACGGGATGTATATACATACACACACATACACACTGTTACACACTTACTGAGATAACGAGTTTAACAAAAATTAGCCGGCAGCCGAATTCTTTATCTGTCGCTGGTTTCTCAATTTTTTTTGTTGTTGTCATTTTCTTGTTGTTCTTCTTCTTCTTACTTTTATAGCCCCATACTTTGGATGGCTGAGTACAAATTTATGGATTACATTGATGGCTCTTCGGTGGCTGTGTGTCTAACCCAGGCTTTAACCACATGGACTGTGGGCTTTTTCCTGATGACCATTACTGTGTTTTTCTTCTTACCGTTAATCATTTTAATTGTTTTGTACGGCATCATAGCCAAGAATTTAATCTCCAACAAGACAACCATGTTACGCATACGGCCCACTAAACCGGAATTAAGTTTAAAGGCCCGCAAGCAGGTGGTTTTAATGTTGGGTGCAGTGGTTCTATCATTTTTTCTGTGTCTTTTACCATTTCGTTTGCTTACCCTATACATCATTTTGGGTTCAGATCAAACTTTTCTCGATATTGACTTGGAGCGTTATTACTGTGTACTGTACTTTTGTCGCATTATGTTGTACCTGAATTCGTCCATGAATCCCATTCTATACAATCTGATGTCGACGAAATTTCGCAAGGGTTTCTACAGATTGATTATAAGCAGCTGGCATGGTTTAATGAACTCCATGATGTGTGGCCAAAGAGGACGTAAACGTTTGGGTACGATTACCATAGCCACCACCAATACGAACAGTTCGAATACCAATACCATTACAAATACATCGTCAAGTATTTTATCGCGCAGTTCAAATCGCCGTTCCAGTGATGAAGCCTGTCAACGAACTCGCGTACAAATCCAATTGCAAATGCCTTTTGGCCATGACTGCGAAATGGTAGCCATGTTGCACAGCAATAACACCGACATTAGAATTTCCAAGGCGGCTTCAATAGCGACGGCTACATTGCCCAATTCTCAGCAGCCACTTAGGCAACATCAACAAACCAAGCAACATATTGTATGCAAACGCTTTAAAACCAGACAAATAAGTTTCGAAGATGAAGCCATTATGTCTTGAGGCAGAAAAATACAGAGAGAGAGAGAGGAATAGAAACATTTTAAAAGTAAATAAAAACTACACTAAGCTTTCATAGTCTCCATAATGTTTGTTTGCAGTTGAATAAAACAAATATGAACGAGGTCATTATATCCCCAAGCATAAAAAGAGCAAGAGAAAGCCAAACCAAATTTAAAGAAGCACTGCACTAGACTCTTCGTAGTTGAAGATGAGGCCACTATAACTTGAAGAATAGAGAGTGAGAGACAAAAAAAAAAATACATACAAATCACTACACTATACTCCCTCTCTCTCTCGTCTTATTTATAGTAGCAAAACAAAGTCCAAGCAAATTTAAATAAACACTGCACTATACTCTCCATAACTGTGTTTGACGTTGAATATCACAGAGAAGAGACCATTATAGATTGTAGCAGAAAGAGAAAATTCAAAGAGAGTTAAACCAAATAGAAATCAACTCTACATACTACCATACTCTCCATAATTCTATTTTTGTTTTTGTAGTTGAATATCAATGCCCTCTCTTCTTTTGTAAACAACTGATTAATCGTCCATATGCCTGAACTTATATCCCTGAACTGACAAACTCTTGTTTTCATACATCATCAACATTATCGTAATCATTATATTACAACAACAACGATTACAACGACTACAACAAAATAGAGAAACATATTGTTTGGGATTTTATCTTGAGATAAAATGTTAAAAATCATAACAGTAAAGCAATGTGGAAAGATCAACAGAGGATAGAACGCAAAATTTAATCAACATACAACAAGAGCTCCTTGATAAGAGCTAAATAACAACAAGAAACAGACACTAATGGTATAGAGAGAGTGCCAAACATATTGAATAAGATAAATTAACATTCATTCCATCAATTCGTATTAAATCATTCATGCGTATGAGTGATACTGAAAATCCTGAAACAAAAACCCTTGTCGTGCAAGTATTTATTTCTCTCTCTCTCTTTCTCTCTCTTGTTTAATAAAATCAAAACAACGTAATACACTCGTTTTCGTTTACGTAAAAACAATTTCTTAACTTTTTTTTTTTTATATCGTGATTTAAAAATCATATTTAACTTATTAATAAATATTATATGTAATCAAATAATTTAAGTATGTATGTATTGTAAATTACTGTTAGATTAATAATAATAAAGTGCATATTTATAAAATTTTTGTATGAAAAAAAAATATTCATCAGTAATGCTGTGTTTGAAAATTCATTTTTATGTGTTAAATTTTAGTGACGGGCAATCAGAGCAAGTGTTAATGTATTGGAAAATTTTTATTGAAAGTGGAATAATAAAATACATACATATATGGACTAATAGGCAGACGACAAGTTATTTAGGCTGTATTTGTTTATAACACAGACAATAGGGACACGTTATCCACATTTCCCTGACTTACACTTTGTATTCGTAAAACGTTGAAGGACTTCAAGAACATCGTTTACATGGGGTCTTAAAAAACCACTCAAAACTCCTTTAGCAAGCAACAAAAGTGATATATTTTATTTCTCATGTGTTTTAATGCTTTTAAACTTTGCTTTCTATATTGTAAGCAATTTAAAACCAAAGTTTTAATGCAAAAAAAAATTTTTTCATTTCAGACATATTTTTGTACTCGTTTTTATTATAGAAACGAAAATATATCCTTTAGAAATTAATTTAATGACAAATTAATTCAATTTTTATTTTAATTGCAGACGTAGCACAAAAGTTTAATATGGATTTCATATTAGAATTAGAAATTCTATTCAAAAAATAGAATAAAAAGCATACACACGCACCCATATATACTCGTATATTGAATTTAAAGTATGAGTGACATTTAATTACATATTAATCATACGTCACATATGCTAACATTTCATTTCAAACGACAAATTGCTCTTTCCCGTCTTCTTTCTTTCAGTTTTCCTTTAAGAAATTTTTGCTTAAATTTATTTTTCTGTTTAAATTGTTACAATTTTATGAGACAAGAAAAAAAAATCACACAGAACTGTTGTATAAAAAAGGAAATGAGGAAGACAAACTTTATTTTGTGCTCACTTGGCAAATTTTGTTTTGAGGAATATTAAAATATCAACACAACACTCGCTTTTCATGTGATTTAACAGGCTTCACATTAAAATTATTCCAACATTCTATGGAATAACTAATAATCAACCCGTTCTTTATGCACAAAAAAAATATTTTGAATATTCTAAGATAATATTCAGTTAATATACAGTTATAGCGATAGACTCACTCATATTGCGTTTTGTCCCTATTTTATGGGACCCTTAATGGATGTGTATGAATCAAAAACTCATATAAAACAAACATTAAATGCCCTTCCGTTAAATTTTGTTATCTTCTGTCTCCCTCCTACTTATTTCTTTTTTATTTTGTTTCCAACTACAAGAGATTCTTGTGTGATATAAAAAAGGGAAACAAAAACAGAAGAATTCTCATTTTGTATTTTTTATATTTTTTCAATTTGATTTCAATGGAAAAACAATCAATTTCTCAGGCTATTAAACTGATATGTATGTGTACCAGTAATATTTACTGTTATACCCATACAGTCAAAGACAATACAATAGTGTTAATAATTATAGAACTCACTCTCATTAATTTAATGTATTTTTGAATAATAATTTCATATCAAATTAACGAAACAAAAGAATTTCAAAACGTATTCGTGAAAAAGAGTGACAGTGAGAGTTTTTTTTAAATTTTTTGCAAGGGACAGGGCTAGAGAATGGGAGAGAGAGTATAGAAAAAATATAGAATGAGATATCTAGAGAAAAACAAAATTTATATGCAAAAATAATTACAAATTTAATCGCTCATATAATCTTTATTAAGAAAAAATCATACGTTAAATAATATGAAGAAAACATTTCACTCTTAATTCGCCTTAAATATTGCTGCTATTTTTTTACCCACCATTCCAATGAAGAAAAATCCTGACTTAAGAAAATAAAATATAAGCAATATACAACAAATACTAGCACACATATAAAAAGCATCAGAAGCCGTTATTGTAAACAATAACAAAACAAAGACAACAAGTGTGAGAAACCTGAAAAAATTTGAAAGAGAGAGACAAAAATTTCGAACAAGAACAAGAGTAATAATAACAACAACAAAAAATAACAAAACAAAACATGATTTAGGATGTCCAAATATAAAGTGACACATACACACACACAGACACAAAACGTACCAACATGTACAATACTTGCTCGGGTATGTCTGGTAAAAAGAATCTTTTACGGTATGTTGTTGCAAATACCGAAACTGTTTTTAAATTGTTTATCTTGCCGACGTTTTGCTTTCGTCAATCAGCTTTGCTTATTTCTTCAGAGAAATTCTGATTTAAATTGATGTGTAAGCTTATGACGACAATATTTGTTATGGTTTTTTTTCCTTTAATTTAACACAAACTCTCTCTCTCTCTCTCTTTTTTATTCTTACTCTCTGTACACTATTACTTAGTATTATTACATTGTTTTGCTCCTTTTGTACGCCTTTTTAACTTTACATATGTATGTAGTATATGTATGAATGTGTATAAGTGTATTTAAGTTACTTATAGCCACCCAAACATTTTTTGTTGTTGTTGTGGTTTGCTGTGTTAAATAAACCAACCGGTTGTTTAAGGAGAAAAAGCAAAAAAAATTAAAGATTTTAACAAAATGGACAGTGAATGAACTCTTGTAAAGAGCTTTAAATATAAAAAATAATAAAGAGAATCAATAAAAAAGAGTAAAAAACAACAACACACATAGTAAGATCAATATTTGTATTATATTTGTTGCTGTTTTCATTATAATCTCATCGTTTACTGTTCTATTATGTTATTATGCCATAAGTTGATGCATTACACTTAAATGTTTTCGTTTTCATTTTTGTTTTTATTATTTTTTTCATACCATGTATAATACTAAATATGTTTGTATTTAATACAGTTATGCATGTGTTTGTGTACCATGCATGTATTTGTTCAAGTATTATCTTGTATTTCAATATTATCAAAAATGAAATGAAATTCTGTATATTTTTCCTGGTTTATCCAAAACTACTGTGTTCTGAAATCGTAAGAGTATAATCGTGAGTTATCAAAAGTGAGAAAGTATTTAAGAGATGGAGAAGAAGAGAGAGAGAGAGAGAGAGTGAAAGTTTGAGTGTGTCGTTGTATAATATTAACTCATAAAACAATATTTTGTGTGCAATTCTATCAATCTTTTTAATACTAAACCATTGAA
Source organism: Sarcophaga rosellei (assembly GCA_930367235.1). Lineage (NCBI taxonomy): Eukaryota > Metazoa > Arthropoda > Insecta > Diptera > Sarcophagidae > Sarcophaga > Sarcophaga rosellei. Next base: position 5,751,943 of record OV884017.1, on the reverse strand, counting down.
CTTCAAGAAACCAATCGAAACTTACAATCGTTTGACTGCACTTCAATTGTTGTTCTCAGTTTTCCTTTAAGTTATTGGCTGTAACAGTTACTTTAATTATTTGTTTTTCTTTATTTATATTATTAAGCTTGGTAAGAAAAACAATACCAATTAATTGTTAATAAACAATAATAAAATAGTCATCAATTTGTAAACTTAAGTCATTCGTTTGACCGCAGCTAATTAATTTGAGCCATTCAATGTTCAAATAAGCGCTTTTACTAACTCTTTCATTCAAATTGAAAATTTTATAAGCCAAGATAATAAATTTTTTAAAAATTTTAAGTAAACTGTTTGGCCATGGACTCAGAAAAGCGATTAAATGTCGCCGAAAATGATTTAATCGATAACTGAAAGCAGAAGGAATACTCTAACAGAAAATGTGCTAGAATAATAATGTGTTCTGGAATTAAAAGCTTCAATGAAAGAAAATTTTAAAAGTAGGAATCTACAGAACAGACATGACGGCACTAATAATTGTTTGCCATGTCGAGATATATGTAAGTAAAAAGTCTGATCTTCCAGTTACTACGAAATCTATTGCCCTTGTTTCAAATGCTACTCCGAAGTCACGAGTAACTGAAAAAACATAGAGCGACACGTCTTGGATTTGTCTAAACCAACACTTCATGAATCGATGAACGAAAAAATGTATGTTTTTCCTAGTTTCAGTTGGTCTACGGCGTTGTACGATCCAAGCGAAATTTTTCTGGAGTAGGTGTTATAGTATGGGGAACATTATCTCAATTTATTATTATCTCCCTACTGTGGTCATGCGAACGTCTGTTACTGTATAATAGACTCGATTAATAAACTACAATATTACAGGTTAATATATACATGAAAACATACATAAACTTTGATTAAAAATTAAATTGAATACGCCTACACCAAATGGGAATTGATAAGGAAAAATTTATTTTGAGTATTTTTCCTTATTAAAGTGTCGTCCATTGTATAACACTGTGTGTGTCTAGTGTATGCGAACATATTTATTATTTAATATCGTCTTATATTCTCAATAAAAAAATCCAAAAACAATAGACTCAAGCAAAAAATTAATAGAATTTTAATGAAACCAAATACAGGTAACCCTCGATTTACGCGGTTTGTTGGGACCGAAGAAATTATGTTTAAATCGAAAACGCGTAAAATGAGGTTAAGAATTCATATAAAAGCTTACTTTGGGACCAAAAATTACGTATATCGCGTAATTCGAAACATAAAATACGTGTAAAACTCACTTTTGGTACTTAAAAATCGTGTAAAAAAAACACACCAAATTATTTTTTATTATTAAACTTCTATTATTTAATTTGTACTTTTCATTTATTAAAAATAAATTTTTGTGTTTTCTTAAATACTATAGTTATCAAAATTAAAAATAATATAAAACAAAGAACATAACGTCATAGCGTCAGTGCTGCATTTCATGTAAATCGAGGGTTACCACTATTTTTTAAACGCGTTATATCAAAATCGCGTAAAAAAAGTCGCTTAATTAGAAAAATGGATGTTATTTTTGAATCGCGTTATATCAAAATCGCGTAAATGAAGTATCGCGTAAATCGAGGGTTACCTGTAATTTTGTTGGATTTTCTTTGAAATATAGAAAGAATTTTCCACACACTAAACGAATTATAATGTATTTTTCTACTAACGGCTTATGGTTCAAATAAGACACATACAAGCAATCGTGGAAACGAGAATAGATTTAGAAATACGAATATGAATAGGAATATAGAAACATTTGTTGCCACTTAAACTACAAAAACCCATGATTTATTGTTTTAAACCATAATAAAAAAATCCTTTTTTTTCTATTTGTATTTTTTAATTCGTAAATTTGTACAAACAAATCGACAGAAATAAAAAACAAAATAAATTCGAAATAAAGTTATAGACTCTCTTCTCACTTCTTAAGCTTCTTGATGCCACAACTATAGGATGCGTGTATTTTAGGACTCTAAAAGAAGTGTTCAATTGAGCCTTTAGACAACAACTTGAATTTATTTTTTATTGTTGATATCGATTGCGCCAATCCATCTTATTTTTATGGATGTTTTATATCTCCGTTTCCTGGCATTTCAATCCACTATAAATAAACATTTCTTTCCCCTGTCGATAAGGACAAAGGGTGTCTACTACAAATGACAGCGAAAGAGTACGGGGTGCGGGGTGGCTATTGTAACTTAGCATTTATAAAAGATAATATTACAGGAAGGATATTGAAAATGTAGGGAATTTAATGGGTTTTTATTTTTTTCGCTGAAATTGCCAAAGAACATGCACTACTCAACGCAGTTTTTTTTTTACGAAATATGTGTTAAATATTGTAAATAAACAAATTTAATCTTTAAAGGATTTTAATTTCAAAATTAAAGCACGATTATATTTATCAGTTAAAGGGTTAAGAGAAAGAGTAACTTGCTTACCACATCTAATTTGTAAAATGTCTCATAAATAGAATTCATAAATACCGTATGATGTCATTATCAATTTCCTTTCATCCTTTATGGCACTGATAATCACTTACACATAGAAAATCGGTAAAAAGAAAATGAAATGTTGTCAATACATCATAATTAATGTAAATTTAATGCTCTTTTATCTCTTTAACTATACACACTTGCTAACACTTCTCACTCTCAAGCACACACACATATAATAACACAACAGCAACAAGCAATACATCATCATATAGTAAAACTGTAAATGCTTATTTAATCATACATATGTATTGTGTTTGGCTCACTTACTCTCTTTATAATCTCATTTTGGTTGTCGTGTGTATAGATTTCGATAAATGATTTTTATTTAATCGTTATCGTCAATCTATAAAGCAATTAATTTTGCTTTAGCAATGAAATATTAAAAAGCAGAAAAAAACAAAAGAATATAAAATATAAATTATGAATGAATGAAAAATGAAAATGTTTTAAAAATATTTTTTTTCTTAAATTGCTTGATTAAATTAAAATAAATTTTCTAATGTTTCCAAATCATTTGTCACCACCTTTACAAATGAGGTCAATGATCCACACGCAGTATTTTTTTCTTTTTTTGTTTTAATTGTTGTTGTTATCAGATTTATCAGGGTCTGGCTGTCTAAATACACACATCAACCATTTTTAACGCCCTAATTTCTTTTGTATGAAAAAAAATAAAAAACAAGTGAAAATTAAATGAAAAAGTTACATACAAATTATTTTGGCTAAAAATTTTAATTAATTCACATTTTTTCAACTTCCTCTCTTACCCTCCTGCCAACTACATAATACATATTTATGTATTAACTTCAGTATAGTAAAGAGACGGCAGAAAATAATTTTAATTGGAAAAATTTTGTCGTATTATGGTGTTAAAGAATTTTTTTTTAATGTTTAAAGGCTGTAGTTTTCATCCTAAAATGGGAATTATTTTAATATATTATCCAGTTCATCTGAAGGTTAATTAAAAAGGTCAAAGGTCAATTAACAAAAGATTAAAAATTTAAAAGTACATACTGAGGAAAAAATTTGTTCGAGTTACTTTATTAACACAAGTAATATAAGGTGTAGGATTTGTTACTTTGCAGGTGTTCTACACTATCAGCGTAAGAGAATCTATTTTGTTGTTGTTGTTTCCTTTTGAGCCATAATGCCTAATGCCGAGTGTTACACGACAATAAGTTAAAGGCAGGATTACTATTAGAAAGACCTTAAACAGGCCAATATATTTTCACTTTATTTGGCTTATGCCCAATGATGATGTCATTTAACGTTCAAATTGTTCAGGTCTTGATAATTAATATAAAGTGTTCGAATGTTTGAGAGCGCGTTTGATCAGGTGATTGTCTCTAATGAAAACATAACCTACAAATTAAACGTATACAGTAACAAGAGTTATTCAACAACACCTACGCACTATCACACGTGCCCTTATGCAAACAAAAACGCAATAAAAACAACAATAAGTAGGCAACGAAATTATTTTTAAATTATAATTTAACCGTTTTATGCCTTCTGCTGCTAAAGCTAAATACATAGGTATGTACAGTGAGCGCCATAAGTGAGTCAACACGCACTATAATTTTGAATTTTCTATTATGTTCTTAAGTATAAAAAAAGTTTCTTTATCATGAATTGGTGTTTTTGTTTTAACATTTTATAAGTAATAAATAAACGTTTTTATTTTTGGAAATTTATTTGGCGCTCACTGTATGTATGGGAACGTATGGGTGGGAATGTGCGAAAGAGTCTTAAATGTGTTCTCTCAACAGGATGAGAGTAAGTTTTGTTTTGATTTTGTTATTATTGTTGTTGTGATGCCGTTACACTTTTTAAAGTAATTCGAAAGTGAAACTTTACAAAGTCGTATTAATTTTATCTTAAATTAACAACACATTGCACAGAGGTTTGTGCGATTATGAGCTTGAGTAAGAGAGTAACCAAAGGAAGTATAAGAGATTGTAGAGAAAAGTAAATATTTGTAAAAGTATTTTTAAGTGTGTGCTATAAAGCTGTAAAGACAATTTTAAAAATGTTTACCAATTCCCTCGACAATACATACATATAAGGATTATTAATGCAAAATTATAAAAAAAACAAAATCTATTTAAAAATAGTTGTTAAGCGAGACAGATACACACGCACACATGCTAATAACATATTTTTAAATATTTTAATTTTGTTTTCAATAACAACATATCGAGCCATAACCGCAAAAAAAGCTTAAGCGACATATTTTCCATATATCGCTTTTTGTAATAAATAAATTCATTACCCTCATATGCATCATCTATAAAAATTTCAGGGTCACACTGTGCACCGTTATGGTTTTATAACAAAAAAAATTTTATCTTAAGTGCACTTTTAAAATTTGTTTGTTTTTTTGTGACAGCGACTTGTCGCTTAAGATAAAATTTTCTTAATAAAAAATCTGAAAAATATATTGTTTTCAAAAATTATAATATAATAATACTGAAGCCTTACTTTAATATTCATATATAAATAGGTTGTATATCTAAAAAAATTGATAAAATATGACAGAGGTGAATAAGGATGTGTTAAACTTTTGTGTTAAATAAAAAATTTTTTTTCTAGAAGGTTAATAAGCGCTCCCTCGTTCCATACAGTGATTCAGACACATCTTCTGATGATGAAGAAACCTGTGTGGGACAGAGAGGATTTAAAAGCCAACGAAAATTACCTCTAAGGCAGAAAAATGTAAAGTTTTGCAAACAAGTGTTCTGCCTAACCCGTGTAAGAACAAAAAATGTGGAAATTCGTGCGCCGAAAAGTTTTCCGAATCTGACAGGATACGAATAAATGAACATTTTTGGGGAATCAGTAAACAGCGGCAAAAAGACTTTTTAAAAACTTGTATTAAAAAATAAATATTTTGATATAAATTCGATTTTACGATTTAGACGACACTCTGAAATACTAGCCAAGGGGCCTGAAGAATTATATAAAAGTCGATTGAAAATTTCCTCTTAAAGTACAGAGATTTAAAAACACTCTGCGACAACAAAATCATACCAGAAAGATTTCACCACGAATTTTTAAATTTACAACATGATCATACCATAGAAGACACGTTGCCTGAAACCGATCAAGAAGACAATTCCGTTTAGATATAAAAAATAAAAAATAGTTTTTTTGAAAATGTTAAGTTTTACAATGACTTTTTTAGTACTTTCTTTTAACCACGTACAATGTTCATAATGATATATAAAACATTTTTATTTTTCGTTGTTAATAAAAAAAAGTTTGAATTAAACTATCTGCATGGTTCTATTTTATATATTGTAACCTTTAAAGGAAAGGTCCTAACTCTTTTTTTTTTGTAAGCCCCAAAAAATCTCTACTGAAAAAACACGAGTTAGGGCCTTTCTATATTAAGGCAACGACATGTATGTATGTATGCGTAACAAAGAAAAAACACTTTAACACCTTTTTCCCATATTATGATAATAATTCTTACTATTAGACATTCACTGTATTTCTAATAAAAATAGAAAGCCTTTTATATATAAATACATACATTTATGTATAAAATGTTATAATAATGGCCTAAAAAGAATTATATTAAAAAAATAGTTTGGTCATAAGAATATTTTATCTTAACCGACACAATTTTTTCCCAGTAGTTAATCAGAATGACAGCAAAAAAAGCTTAAGCGCCATAAATTGCTGTTGTTTGGTTTTTATGAGAAAGCAATTGCATTGATTTTATGCATTGGAACAAAATGTGTCTTTATACAAAATTTTGTTGCTCTAACTTGATTTGAACAAGAAATAAATAATAAAAACCTTCCCCTGTAAAATTTCGTTTTTGTCGCTTGAGCTTTTTTTGCGGTTATGGCTCGATATTGTTGGTTAAAGTTGTTAAACAATTTGTATGTAAATGGATATTGCAATTATTTTAAATATTTTTTTAATTAATTTTTTATTTCATGTAGTCGTAAATAGTAGTAGTAGTAGTAGTAGTAGTAGTAATAGTATTATTAGTAATTGTAATTAAAATTTTTATTTCACTTTTTAATTAAAATATAAATATAAAAAAAAACTTTTACTATTTTATTATGTATTTTCATTTAAATCTTTATATTTATAACTATTGATAATGCTTTACAATTATTTTGTTGGCATTAAATTGTTAATAATTGTATTTTTAATATAAATTTCTAATAAAATTAATTAAATATTATAAACAAATAGAAATAAAATGAAAACGAAAAAAAAAACAAACTTGTTCTCTACTAATTACTTGTAAAAAAAACAGCAAAAACACTCACCAGCAATTTGCAGAAATTGAACTCACTTGTAAGCTTGTATGTAACTGTTGTTAAAGTTGAATTGTAGTTGTAGTTGTAGTTGTAGCTGTGCTTTAACTTAAGCTTAAGCTTCTATGTTAGATTGTGGTGAAAGATTTCCGTTTAAAAGCAAAAACAAAAACCACATTTTTCTTTAAATACAAGCATTCTACTGAAAAAAAAGAAACAGAAAAGAAAAAAACTTAGCTTAACTTAAGTACAGTGTATAAATAAATGTGTTTTTAGTTTTATTTCATTTATTTCTTTATTTGTTTATTTATTTGCTTTTATTAAATATTTAAGAAACAAAACGAGACCGTGATCAAAAACAAACCTGTTAATATTTATTTAAAACGTTTTCAAATACATTTTTGTTTTTAAATTTCTAATACAGACCTTAACCTACCTTATAATACGATTTGAAGGAAAATCTATTTCCCGCCTTTTCTATCGGAAGCTGACATATTAGACAATTAGAGAGTATTAGGTAGGTTGGTTTAAAATACGTTTGTTAGGCCATTTTAGGAAATACAAAAGCATTCGAACGCCAAGTAACACATTGTGTTCGTCCTGGAAAGGGGGAAACAAAAAAATGGAATAGAAAGAGTAAAAGAATCTATAGAAACAAAAGAGAGAAACCAACTATGAGATAATAAGTGAACATCCCTCAGTCAACATAATCTCATTATAGCCCTTAGAAAAGCCTGAAGAACTGACAGAGAATTAAAATTCTCAAAGAAACCCTCTCCCAAGGTGTTCAATCTTCTTCTACAGAAAGTCGGACAGTTAGGGAGGAGATATCGTCGCCAACTCTTTCTCCCATCACATACCTTGCATAAATCATACTGTGATCTGTGCCAGATCTCCATCATAATATTATATTTTGTAAAGAACTAAAGGCCTAATCTCGCGACAGCTAGCTATACCTTTTTTACTCAAAGCTTCATAGCTACATAATACCTCAATTCTGACTTATCGCCCGATAAGTCTATACAAGCGGAAGATTAGAGTATATGGGACCATTAAGTATATTAACAAGTCAGAACCCATTCTAGCACGTGCCTCAACTCTCTCATTCCCATGAATACCACAATGTCCCTGAACCCAACTGAGACTGACTCGATCTGGACTAAATTCTCAAGAACCACTCGCTACTTACGCCCTCAATGCCTTTTGATTGTCCTGGTTTTACAAGTTTGATACAAATATTACTACAACAAAATCACTCCTCATAATCAGGAATAGTTGGTGTGAAGTTTGCACAACAAAATGAATACATAACAATCCTTCATCTAGCTAGCAGAGCTCTAGGCGAATAACTGTTAATACCCAAATGGAATACAATTCCTCTCTATTGGCCAAATATGCCAACTTGCCACTGGTGCCTTCAGATTACTCGCACTAAAAATGCAAAATTTTATTGCAATGCCATGCAATCAATAGAACAAAAAAATCTCAAGAACTAATTTGTAAATGAATAAATTTAATTAAAACAATGACAAAATTAATTGATACTGACGACGACAATAATAGAATAATTTAGTTTTTCTTTTCTTTTTTGCTTTTAATTTTAATTTGTAAATTTTGAATTGAAAATTAATTGTAGTCGCTTAATTGGAATTGTACAAATTGGCTTTAGTTTGGTTAGTAGATATATCTCTCCCCTCTATGTATAAAAAATACTTTTTCCTTCTTTTTTCTTTGTTCTTTTTTTATAAAAAAAAAATAAATAAATTTCATAGCCCTATAGTATTGATAGCCACATATCGTCTGGAGCCCTATTATGATGGCACTATGGTTGCCGTTTGTTTTACTTCGGCTGAAAATTTTTGGAGTGCTTTCTACTTTATAGCCAGCATAACGCTCTTCTTTCTAATACCTTTGGCTGTATTGTTAATGCTATACACGGCAATTGCTTACAAACTGTTGCGACGGCATTCCGAGTTTAAACGACCCACCTCACCGCATATAGCCGAGGCAGCAACATCAGCGGCTATTGAAGTGGCAGCCGAAACGAATAGTTGTATTATGCCATCGAAAGAGATCATGGTTAAGCTGACAGCGGCTCGTCGTAATCGGGTGTGTAGTCATCCCCAGAACAATAATTTACGCAAACATCGTAAGCAAGTGATTTTCATGTTGGTGGCTGTAGTGTCCAGTTTCTTTTTGTGCCTATTGCCCTTTCGTGCCTTCACTCTATGGGTTATAGCCAGCAGCAGTGAAGATGTGGCCTCTTTGGGCCTTGAGGGTTACTACAACGTTTTATATTTCTGTCGCATAATGCTGTACCTCAACTCAGCTTTAAATCCCATTTTATACAATTTAATGTCGTCGAAATTTCGTAACGGATTTTGGCGTCTTATTGTATCCTGTTGTCGGAACCATAAACATAAGCGCCGACCTCTTTGTGTACGTCATTATAATACCGAGCGTACTAAACGGGAAACCAATATTGTAGACAACAGCTATAGCTTGCGGTCTCGCAGACCGTTTAAAAGAGAAGCAACATTTTTGGTTAATTCCATGTCTACATCATCAGGCACCGAGCGTACTTCGAATACCTGGCGCAGTGGCAGTGTTTCTACATCGGTAACGGGTGTGAATAAAACTCCGGAGTCGCATTCGTTGGCTGCTGCCATAACGGACATGAGTACAGCAGCTTTGACAACAATGTATTTTAATTAAACTAAACATGGGGGAAAATACCTTAAATTATGCTGTAATTGTTGCCAGTGTTTTAAAAATATTAAAGTCTGCTTTTAGGATTTTAATTCAATACTAAATCTAAAAATACTTTTTTAAACTGACAGTTTTCGTGTTCCACAACAAGCATTGGTTGGATTGTTCGTTCACATGCTCACAACGTCGTTTTACTGAATACATCTCGTAACCTCACATCAATGCGTGTCGCTCACATTTAATTCATTGGATTGAGGTATCCAAGAATGTTATTGCGTAATGAAATACGACATTTCTGCGGTAATCTAAATAAAACAGCTCTCGAAGACATGAATTTTAACACAGCTACAGTAGTTATTATGCTCTATTAACATCCGGTGGTGACAGTCAACAATCAGTTGGAGTTCCGAGACAGTCGTACCCGATATAAATACGGCACCCCTTTGACAAGATTTATTTAAAATTTCATTATAAAAATTACTGTAAAAATATTTTAATTCGAATTAATACTGTCAGCGTAATTTTTTACTGAGCACAATCCGACAGCTTGGCGTACTGGTTTCCGACTTTTGTCACTGGAGGTGTTTAAAGAGTCATACTCGATATACTTATATGTGCATATAATGAGGCTTTTACTACAATTTATTTTAATTTAACAAATATGTTATTCAACATAATGGATGCCTAAAACCATGTTACATTTGTTGACTATGAAATCAGAATCTATTGCCTACTTTTAGATTTTTGTCCTGAAACCACTTTTTTAGTTTTATGTGCTAAGAGAAGAATATGAATGCAGTAGAGTACATAACTTTATATTGAAGTCAAAGATAACAATATTCTAATATTAAACAACAATAAAACACCTAAAAGTATGCCATACTTTTCATCACAAATAATTAACAATATTAAAGCATACATTTATGATTTTAGTTCAATATTAAATATGATTTAAAAAAGAGATGTTAAACGGTTCCAAGAGCCAATAAAAGAAATGTGTTCTAATTACGAAAAAAAATCAAATTTTTTTAAAAAGAAAATATTTAAATGTTTAAATTAGAAAAACAAAATACTAAAAGTATACACATACATAATATATACAATATTAATTGATATTTTTGACAATATATTAAAATATTATTTAAACTAAAATTAGAACTATACTAATAAGTCCTTAACTGACAAGACAAGAAAGAGTATTTCGGCCAATGGTTAACAGTTTAAAAACAAATGTTATACATAATTAAGAAAACTTGACGTGTAATACATTTTAAATTTTAAATGTTAGAAAAGTGAATTGAATTATAAATAAATACTTGAGTAATTGATAATAATTATAACAGCCCAGCTAATTGTAAAATATGATGTGTAATTAATTAAGTCAGTTTATAATTAATTCAATATATTCATTAATTAATTATTAATTATAAAACAATTAAAACATATTCTATATTCTGTAATAATACTACCATAGACAATTAATTATTATGCTTTCAATTACTTCTTAAGAAAAAAAACAAGAAACATTGTTGTAAAATTATTTAATTGTTAATAAATAAAGAATGCTATTAAAAATTTCTTTTAAGGTTTTTAGAAGAAGAAAAATTATAAATTTTAACAAACTTTTGAACAAACCTTTAATAAAAAAATCTACATATTAATTATATAAGAAACAGGTAAGACTACTACAGCCTAAAGAACGAATGACTCTACTGGCCAACGCATCAGTCGACGACCATTGTGAAATAGCAAAGATTACATAAAATTATGCAATTTGGGATACAACTAATCTTGTATATCTATCACATTTTGCTATAGAATCAATAGACCACAATACAGATTCATAGAACCACTGTATTATAGTTTACACGGTTCAGTACCATTACAGGAACGGAAATCAAAGAAGCGATAACAATCTATTAATCAATCAATCATACAGATGAATCTGTTGTGCATTAGAGAAGGATTTTGGCTGTAGACAGAACATCTAATGAAAGTCTAATTACGGGGATAATCGACTGGCAACAGGAGTTTGAGCGTAGCGATCTGGATAGCCTCCAGACGTAAAACATATTTAATGGTTCCGGACGCAGCTCACCGTCGGACAATTATAGCATCAATTCTATTGGTCTTAAAGAATATCACTTACCTGATGGGTAACGTTGTCGCAGATCCATTACCGGTGCTTTAAAGTGCAAATGCAATTTCAGTGCTCTTTAAATTATTATTAAGCAGAATCACTTGTTAGGCATATTATTTTCATAAAGGTCACCTTGATATCCTAATGCCATTTCATAATTCTGTACACAATGGTTGCAACATGGCGTTGTTAAAGTTTTTCGTTAAATATTGTTTAAGATTTCTTCTATACCGTCAACTTACTTTATAAACAATTTATTGACTAAAAATCCGGAAATATTTAAGAAGAAGATCACATACTTCCCTTACCAGTGTAACACAACAAACTTAACTAACCAGTGTTGAAAAATTCAGTACTTTTGTATTTTTTTCAGTACTTTTTCGTTTCAAAAATACCGCTAGCCTTTCACTACTTTTTGCATCAAATTTGTTTTTGTTCGTTCAAAAAATAAATATATGTGTATTTTAATAAATAATTCGCACATTCCTTTTCCGTTTCCGGGTTTATTAAGTAAAAATTAAGAACCGTTTAATGTACGTACTATGGTGGTCTGTCTGTCTAATAGGTAGTTAGTAGCCGTATTAGACGCCACGGTTCAACCCCAGGTCAGAGACAAAACAAAAAAACAAACTGCGTATGGTGTATGAATGTTATAGATAGAAAAAAAAGTAGGTAGAGGAAGGAGAAGAGGAAAAAGTAGTTCGCACGGCAACCCCCCCCCCAAGTTCGGACAAAACAAAAAAAAAACATAATGGGGCGGCGTACTTTGTGTGTGAATGTTGTTGTTGTGGGATGGGATGACGATGAAGAAGAGGTTGGAGAAGAGGAGGAAAAGCAAAAAAATTACTTTTTTTTTAAAGTGTGGTGAGTTTCTAATGTGGTGAGTTTTTACAAAATGTGGTGAATTTACCAGGTGTGGTGAATAAAATCGAAACTCACCAAAGTGCCGTTATTCGAAATGGTACTGTATTATCATAAATCAATGTACTGTATTTCGTGATTTTTGGACGATGGGTGTCTAGAATAAGTAATTTTCACATCTTTTAGTGGAGACATTCACCGATATGTCTGGTTAACCATTATAATACACTGCATTAACAATATTATTGCCATTGTCATTCTTCATTCTATTCAAAATTCTAAAAAATTAAAATTAATAAACTGTATACAAAAAATAATTAAATTTAAATTATTTTGTAAATGAATTTTTGAATAATTTCTTTCTTTTATGTTTTATCCCCAAAATGCTTGTCGAAATATTTTCAATTTTAACATCTTAATTTAAAAGCAGGAAAAATTATTATTTCAGTTATATTTCAAGTACTACAAATTTCAATTTTGCAACACTGAACTTAACTGCGCGTTCATTCTATTATTTTCTAAATGACCAGGAACCTGGCAGTACTGGCAAACAAAATGTAAGCGACATCTTTTATAAGAAAAAAAAAATAAAACTTTTATACAATATTGCCAGGAATTAGAAACATTTTGTAACCATTTCGTGCCGTTAAATTGTTTTAATTTTTTTAATGAAATTTATAGAACGTCAATATTGGGTACTGATTACTTCTAACGAAAACCATCGATGATATTATTCCAGTGTTTGCCACAAAAATATAAATATAAAGACTTATTGGATTTTATTTTATTAACGGGATATAATTAATTGTACATATTTAAATAAATGTAAGTACATATATGAAAATGTAAGTGCGTATAATGTATGTAAAAGCAAAATATTTTTAATACAGGCAACCAGAAATATCTAAAGAGCAGTGCGAATTTTTGCTTAAATTCATAAAAACACATCCCAATTTGGCTAAGGGCTACTACAAAGGCGGTAAAGCAGAAGAAAATAGGTTTTGGATAGAGTTGACTCTGAGTCTTAATGCTAATGGACCACTTACAAGAAATATTACTACTTGGAAAGAGGTATGTACGCTTGTATTGCACACAAATATAAAAAGTAGTGTCCATAAAGAATTATTATATTGGCTTGGTAGTGTTGGTGGCAATGGCGAAATGACATTAAGACGAGGATAGCGGCAAACAGATGTGGCAGTGGCAATTTCCAGGAACATTTCTTGTCACCCATAGAAAACCAACTCGCAATTGTATGCGATATTTTCTCGGAAGTGGACTACAGAATACCTAACGCAAAATCATTTGGATTACCTTCACCTGACTCTGAATCTCGTTTGGAGCCTCCACGGACGGCATCCCCCACAAGGCCCCTTTTGCCTACAACTGAATTAACTTCAGGAAAAAGTCGTTTTCAAGAAAAAATTCAAAAGGAGGAGAAGGATGAAACTAAAAATGTTGTCCAATCTGAAGAAATAAACGCCAGTTTAGAGGTGATATCTGAAGTGTCATCTGAAACAAAAAGGAAACTTTCTCAATCAAAAGAAATTCATCACAATGAAAAGGTGCATGATACAAATAATTTGAAGTATGTTGCAAACGAAATCAAAGAAATTAATGTTACATTGAAGAATCACACTAAACAATTGAAAAATATCAATACAACTCTGGAAGAAATGTGTTCTTTAAAAAAGCAAGAATTTGAGGAAACCAAACGACATCATCTGGCCTTAGAAAGAATTGCCACGGAAAAGATTAAACAGAAATTACAATACAATACAATTACGTAGTTCTAGAAATATGGAAATGCTCACTCCAAGAAATTGAAATATTAATTTACACAAACTAACAATGTAACAGAACCTCCTAATAAAACTTGTCATTTTTTTTATCAGAAGTTGTATATGTAGTCGTTTTTAAAACAATTTTGTGATGATAAATTTTAATTCATTTGAGCCTAAAAAGTAGCTGCGGAAGGGTTTTTCGGTTGTTAGGCTCTATAGAAATCAAAAGCAAGTCCTACGGCTAACTCGAATAATTGAATATGCTTTTGAATAAAAAAAGTATGCTCGTATGACGATTCCAATGCCTTTGAAAAGTTTAAAAATTTTGGTGCAAACAAATTCTGTATCACAGATCTAAATTAAAGTTGAACGATGAAGTATGACCTTAAACATAGATGGGACGCTGATTTGAAGAGAAAAGAATAATTGCGAATACAACAAATTGATCGAATACAAGCAAAAAATACAAAAAACAATACAATTGCGTAGATCTAGAAATATGGAAATGCTCACTCCAAGAAATTTAAATTTTCATTTACACAAACTAACAATGTAACAGAACCTCCTAATAAATCTTGGCAATTTTATATCAGAAGTTGTATAGTCGTTTTTAAAACAATTTTGTGATGATAAATTTTAATTCATTTGAGCCTAAAAAGTAGCTGCGGAAGGATTTTTCGGTTGTTATGCTCTATAGAAATCAAAAGCAAGTTCTACGGCTAACTCGAATAATTGAATATGCTTTTGAATATAAAAAAGTATGCTCGTATGACGATTCCAATGCCTTTGAGAAATTTAAAAATTTTGGTGCAAATTCTGTATCACAGATCTAAATTAAAGTTGAACGATGAAGTATGACCTTAAACATAGATGTGACGCTGATTTGAAGAGAAAAGAATAATTACGAATACAACAAATTGATCGAATACAAGCAATTGCATGCAACAATTTATATTGAAGTATTGAGAAAATCTAGAGATTTCGGTACAAACACCTAAGACGCCGGTACGTCCTAAACAAAAATTTAATTAATTGCCGCATCATATGGAAAGACTTGCCCAGAATGAGAAAATCAAAGCCTCTTTTCTACCTTATCCAAGTGAATAAACGGCTGAAAGATTGAGTCGACAGTTAACCAGTACCAGTTAACAGCTTTTAAAAATTCGACGCAACTGAAGTCACGTTGCTATCCACAAAAGAGGCCCAAAGTTAACAATTACAATCTAAATACAAAATACCGAAATAAAAATACCACTTTTGACAATACTGAGACCACCTTATCTAAATATAACCTTGACCTTCCATAAGGTTTAAAAATTGAAAACAATACTTTTTCGAGCTCTACAACACGAAACCGGCGAAAGGCGGGGTGCCTTCAAAAAAAAAAAAGGAAAATTTTAAGGAAATGCAAGTAATTGTTTAAAATACAATTTATAAGATTTTTATTTTTAAATGTTTTTTTTATATACTTTTATTTAAACCCTTATTAAATATATAAAATTATAAAAAATTATATTTTTTTAAGAAGACAAAAGGAAAAATAAAACGAAAAACTAAATGAGAGTGGAGAAAAATGGAAAAAAACAAATTAAAATTGCAAAAGAAAACTAATTTGGTTTTTTGCTTTTTTTCTTTGTTTTTGCTGTAATTTATATTATTAATTGGTAATCAATTTTATGAACTATATATAGATAATTGTGTTAAACTTTAATTAATTTTTTTTCTTTGTTTACTTCAAACTATATGTTGATTGCTCCTTTCTAATATTTTTTTTTTTAGATTTTTAAGTTTTTTTTTATTATTTTTATACGTCTTTTCGTTTATTTTTAGCTTAATAAACTGTAGGTTTTATTTAAATTTAATCTACAACGACAGTAAAACGTGCTTAAAACTGTAAAAAAAAGAAGAGAAATATAGAAAGATAATATGATAATAAGGCAAACAGAGAGAAAAAGAAATAAAAAAATTATAATTAAAACTTAAAATGAATTAAATTTAAATACTCGTTACACATCACAAACTATTTTAAATGGAGAGAAAAAGTAAGCAAATAAAAAGAAACTAAAACTGAAACACCAGAGCTTATATCAAATGAAAGGAAACCATAAAAAAACAGAACAGGTTTTTCTTTTCTTTTGTTTGTTCGAAAAAGTTTAAAAAAATCTCAATCAAATTAATGGAAACGTTTTAACTGTTTTTAGGAAATTATTTCATTAAATTAGTGTTTTGTGTATCGCCATTTAGGCAATAAACAACTGCTACGTAGAGATCAAAGTGTAAAAGGAAAATTGGAAAAGTTATGCTTCGAAAACAGTGGGGGAAATAAGGGTAGGGTGGAGGGGTGGTAGGGTATGATTTTTAGAGTAGCTGAAAGAAAAGAGCCAATAAAATAGTTTTTCAAATTCTTGTTGTTTTTGCAGAAACTTACAGCTAAATTTTCACATTATTTTTTAAAACTGTTGTAACCTGTCTGTCTGTATGTTTGTTTGTTGTTTTGTTTTATTTTGTTTCTTTTTTTTTTTTTTCTTTTAATATTGATTGGTGTGTTTCAAAGTTCTTTTTTTTTTTTTTCTTTTAATATTGATTGGTGTGTTTCAAAGTTCTTTTTTCTTATTTATTTTTTATTTTATTCTTTTGTTTTTGTTTTAATGTTTTATTTAGCTACTACACACACTTTTTAATAAAATAAAAAATAATCTTGTTGATGTTTTATTTAAATATATTATTATTATTATTATATATGTACTTATATAACTTGTGTCCACAAATAGGATCGATCGAACGTACGATTGATTGATCAGATCAATTACTGTAATGAAATGAATTAATCAAACCACACACACAATGTTTGCAAACATCTACATATGTACGTAACTGTCCTCTTCTACCAGTAAGTCTGAGTTCTGTCCGTCCGTCCGTCTGTGTCCTTTATTGAATACTATATATTTATTTGTTTTTGTTAAAAATTTACTTCAGTTGTTTTTGCTATTGAATGTCGTTTTTGTTTATCCATATCATCATCACTATTATTCGTTAATGTTTCTCTGTTTTTTTGTGTATTTATTTATTAAGTTTAGATTTTATTATTTTAAATGTACTGTTGTTGTTGTTTTTGTTTGTTTTCTTTTTTATGGGTTTGTTTTTTGTTTGTTTATATTATAATAAAATAATGATTCACAATAAGTTGTTGTTGTTGTTGTTGTTTCTGAAGGGGTGTAATTGTTCAGCAGCAACCAGACTTGGTGTTTTCGACTGGACGCCCTTGATCGATTTTAACTTTACTAGCATTTTCAGTAGCGCTCGATGGTGGCCCAACACGATTCTTAATTTCAGCCGCCATTGTCATGAAGGCCTGCTCCACATTGGTAGCGCTTTTGGCCGATGTTTCAAGGAAAGGAATGCCTAATTGATTTGCATATTCCTAAAAAAAAAAATACGTAAAAATGGTTATATTTTATTAATATATAACAATTATACAACAGGACATAAACACATAAAATTTAAAATAGAAGCAAAATATCGTAGACAAGTACTAATTAACACTCATTTTGACATTTTGTTTGGACGTACATATTTAACTAATTTGAATTTGGAGGTATGAAAATACTGTATTCCTAAAATGTCTACACATTCTAAGTAAAACTGTATGTAGTCTTTAAAATCTGTTAAATTTTTGTAGAGTCATGATTGTCCAGAAGCTTTATTTACACTTCCTATTCTTTAACAATTGCATAGAAAGCGATATGAAACATTGAGAACGATACAGAAACCTTATTTAGAAGGAGACATATTAAGTTTGTTTCTGTTTTAAATAATTTATAGACAAGATATTAAGTAATATCAAATTCAATTTTATGACGTTAATGAGCCAGCTTGTACAACTGATGAAAAAGGTTGTAGTTGGCGGAAAAAAAAATAATAATAAGTTAAGATCAACGTTTAAACTGCTAATTATAACGTACTAAAATTATTTTCTTAATAGTTATGGAATATTCTATGATATAAATCTATTACTATTCATCGTATACTATACAAAGTCTACTTTAACTTAAACAAAAGTTGACTAGATAATCGTTAGTTAGATAGAACAGACATTAATTTGCATTGTTGTTAACTTATACTGTCTTGATTTGTTTAAATATTTTATAGATTACTAAAAATATTATGCAACTTACCGCAGCTGTGGTATGATCAACAACCTTTTTGGTTGTTAAATCACTTTTATTGCCGACCAATAGCTTATTAACATTCTCACAGGCATATCGTTCGATTTCTTCAAGCCATTGCTTAACATTATTAAAGGATTCTTGATCCGTACAATCGTAAACGACAATAATACCATGAGCTCCTCTATAATAAGAAGATGTAATGGTACGGAAACGCTCTTGACCGGCGGTGTCCCACTGAATATATGAAAGAAAAAAAAACACATTCAAAACGTTTAATTATATTTAAACTTACAAGTCTAAGATGAAAATAAAATATGTACTTACAATTTGCAATTTAATGGTTTTGCCATCCAATTCGATGGTTCTAATTTTCTGAAATTACAAACAAACAAATTGAATTGTTAATGTAGTTTAAATAAACAAAAAACAAACTATAATTTTACTTACAAAATCCACGCCAATTGTACTGATATAACTTTCTGTATATGTGTCGTCGGCAAATCTTAACAAAAGGCAAGATTTTCCAACACCAGAGTCGCCAATCAAAAGAAGTTTAAATAAGTAATCGCTGCAAAGAAAATTAAATTATCAATTATTAGTATTATTATTACATATTGAAGATGAAGATATCATAGTTAATATAAAAACAAAAGAAAAGAAAATTCTTATGCATATTTATTAATCATGTTTCATATGCTACTAGCGACATTCAAGGCAATGACTCAAAATTTTAACCACAATCGAGATAAGAGAACTTTGGTGTTAAGGGATATTTATAGCAAAACTTACACGTACACGTTAAATAAAATATTATCAAAGAATTTTTGCTATTTTAATTCATTAAAATTTATGATGGAATTATTTAAAATTGTTTTAACAGCTTTAAAAGCGTGAAGTAATCAAAATAAGCATTTAAACGTTCAGTTGCCGCATCTCATTTCTCATTCTGGAATTTATTCTACATAAATATTCCGATTATATTATGGGGTGGTGTTCATTTTCAATCTGACGCTGCATGTTTATTCCAGCTGCGAATTGTTTAGTTTATTTGAAACTCAATTTTTATACGAAACGAGAAATTGATAAATTCTACAACAGTTATCACACAAATTCCAGAAAAAAAAACTTCATTAGATCATAAATTATACTGGAGGATAATTATGTATTTCGATTCGAAAGAAAGAACTTCGTAAATATTCGATGAAACCTCAATTTCATTATAATTCATGAAATTTTCGCACATTTTGGGCGTATTTCGCCAATAACTTCACAAATGTTGATTTTTAAATGACCAATTGGCATCGAAAACATGATTCTAATTAATCTTCTCAGACATTTCTCATGCAATAAAACCAAATTTGACGTGCGTGTGATTCATGGCATAAACTGCACTAGCGACCAATTCTGCGTTTTCAAAGTCTCAATATTTTTGCTTTTTGGTGTAGCCATCGAGCGAGAAACGAGCTTTATGTAACTTTATATAAATGGATGTAAGATAGGTCAATTGCCGAGAACGTCACGAAATCAACAATTAAAATTATTGTTCAGAAGCTACATTTTTTGCAGTGGGTAGATTACTATGTTTAGAGGTTTGACTACATCTACAATTTTTCCATTATCTTCGAATGCCTCAACAAACATGTTGATTCTATGCAATGTATCTAGGTGAACTATGATGACCATAATCCCATTCGCATTACTAACCAAAACACTATATCGAGTCGCAGATTACATAAATTCAATGTTGAGACGGATATGTCGAAAGCTATTGCACAAACGTAGTGCTCAAACCACTTGTTTCGAATCTAAAATTAAATCTTTAAACCATCGACAAAGTTACAAGTGTTTTCTATATAGCTTAGCAAGCCTTTTGGTTTCTAATAAAGAGTGCCAAAGCAATATAAGATCGAACAAATGAAGCTATTGAACATCAATTTATAAGACACACAAGTTTTTTTTCAAAAACCATACTCTCCACCATGGTCCTGGGAGATCAGAAAAGTTCATTCTGGGTAGGTATCTTCAACATAGTACGAGAAATTCTAAAAGAAAATTAAATACAAACTACAGCTTTTAGGTGACTTAAAAGAGGCAGAAGGAATAGCAACTCCTTTTCGACAGTGTCGTAATCGTATTAAAATATAAAACAACTAAATAGAAATAACTATGCGTTGACACGTAAAATAATTTAAAAATGTGTTTAATAAATACACATTTCGTTTAACTAATGAAAGAAATATTTAAATATATTATATAAAAAAAAACAAGCAATTGAAAATAGTTTTTTCAGGGCAGTTAAGTGTACATACATACATATACGATCTTTGAAATTCTAATAAATATTTTATTATTTTTTTATTCATTTATGTATTAATTGCGCGTGAAATAATAATAAACAAAAGGCTTTAAAACAAAGAGCAAGTAAATTGAACGTTTTATTTCAATATTTTATATTTTTCCTCACAGTAAACCAACCACCAGAGTAATAAGTGTAACTGCTGTGTATGTTTATATATAAAGAAAACTAGCTTAAAGCAGATTTAAATTAAAAATCTGTCTATATTTGCATAGGATTAATTGAAATGCATGCAATAAATAAACTTTATATTATACAAATAAAAAAATGTAATGGCATATTTCCAAAGATAATGCTAATCTAAAAAATATACATTTTTAGTCGGTTTTGTTTTCTATAACATTGAATTTGGGTGTCGATAACACATATGTATAATAAAGACTTGAATGCATTCTGAAAAAATGTACATATCTTGCTGATAGATTTTCTATAAAAATAAAAATTATCAATCAAATAAAAATAGAAAAAAAATTCATCAAGTACTGTTCAACATTAATTATCACTTTATTCTCATTTCTTTATTGAAAATTTCGTTTTTCAAAATGTTTCTCTAAAAGTTTCTGTATTTATTTTTTATTTCTTTATTGCAAAATCAAAATGTTTGCATAGTTCAGCTCATGTGAATGAAAAAGAAAACAAAACGTTAATGCGTAATATCAACTTGTATGCTATTATAAACAATAAATTGAAACTCATCATATAACATATAAATTTGTTTGGAATAGTAATGACAATCGTTGTTGTAGTCCGTCTATTAAAATTTGCAACACGTTTACAGCAACAATTTTCTTATTTAACAATTATAAAGTCTCATATAAATGTTGTTGTTTAGTAACAACAACAAAGTGTAATCAAAGCAAAAAGCAAAATAAAATAAACGTAAAATAATTTTTAAATGATTTTTGAACCATTAGATGCGAATAAATAAATATTTTTCATACTACGAGCTGTAAAAATCAAATGAAAGCTTAACAAACAGCAGTTTAAACCAGAAAATCATTGTTTAGCAAAAGTAACAATTTTATAATCGAACTGAAACACACATATATTGAAATGAAACGATAAATTAGAGATACTATATAACGAACACATGTTTAGTAAGCTAGATCTTATATAAATTTCGATACGCATTAGTTCAAGTTTTCTCATTACGGTTATAACAGACTGAGCACTATTTCAGCTTAGATTAGAAGCGGTACATTGTAGTGACTTTCTGAAATGCATTTCAAGCCAAAAGAGAGACAAATGAAATCATAATTCGAGTAGAACAAGTTTCTTGTCGACTTAAGAGGTCAATGTACTTCTTTCAAAGTGATTTTAAATAAAAAACTACTGATAACAGGTGGGAATTATAATAACAGAGGGAAAATCTGAAAGCTTTGATTTTAGAAAATATAGATTTTTCTCTTAAAACGAAATAGTTGATCAATTAGAAATATGATAAAAGATAAATTTTAGTTTATAATCAGTATTCATATGTTTTATATTTTATCAATTGACCCAAATGATTGTTAAAAACAAATTTCCATTGGAGAGAATACTTAAATAGTCAACAGTTTCATCTGCCAAATGACTTATTTATCTAAACCATTGTAATTCGGAGGTTCTAGCGGTAACTATCTTGCTTTATGGATTGGTAGGGACTTTATTGGTCTAATAAGCTAGAGTTGTTACTATTGCAAAAAGAGAGTTTTTGAATTGAATTCGTTTTAAACACACCTAGCACTGTCAAAAACAGGTACAAGTTATAAGCTTTCCTCGTTATTGATATACTTGAGAATAGTTCTCAACACGAAATTAACATAGAACTAAAAGCAAGGAAGTTTAAAACTAAGTATATTGGACTATGATCGAACTGTAGTTGGGAAGAAATATACATATCACCTTTCTGCTCTTCATAGCACTGTAA
Source organism: Sarcophaga rosellei (assembly GCA_930367235.1). Lineage (NCBI taxonomy): Eukaryota > Metazoa > Arthropoda > Insecta > Diptera > Sarcophagidae > Sarcophaga > Sarcophaga rosellei. Next base: position 5,729,207 of record OV884017.1, on the reverse strand, counting down.
GCTGGCTTAGGCTATACCGAGTACATATTTTGTATGAATATTAATAGTAACTACCTTTAAAGATGTCTATTATTCTCTTTCTCCAGGAGTAGTGTAGCCAAAACTAACGTTAACCTTTCCCTTTCTCGCAGTCACAAATGAGTTTCTGACGTTCACTGAAAATTCACGGTAGAAGGAACTGTCTACTGTATAAACTTTGGCAAAAGTAATGTTAATTTGCAGAAGCAGTCCTGCTACCAAACTATCGGGTTGAAGGCTGATAACCTACAATACCCAGAAATAAATTTTCTAATGATTGATAGGACAGTGAAATATTATTACTCTCAACCAATTAGGAGAACTGTTCCTTATAACTTGTATCAGAATGTGTAGATTGGAAATTAATCTTATAAATAAGATAGTGCTACTCTGGAGAAAAACGAATAAGTAATGACGAAACAATTCCACCATTGCCAGTGATGCATTTCAACAGAGTCAGTTGGTGTTATACTTGAGCAAAAGACATCAGAGAACTTCACTTAATAGGATGTCAAAACCACGGTTGGCAAGAGGTTATACAATTACTCCGATAAAGCAAAAACTATAGTACCCTACAGTAGAATACTGATCATAAAATGTTTGTATGTTTGTGTGAATGTGCATAATAGGTATGTACATATGTATATGAAAATGGATCTGATGTGTATCGTTCAACAGTCAATACTCATTGTTTACCTTTAACCTAAAAACAAAGAGATTTTATTGTGGTAACACAAAATCTATAACCTTCATCATTAAAAACGGCAACAATAAAATGTCCTTGATTATGCACAACACAGGCTTTGAGAGATTCTCCACCAACCAACAATACTTCTTCACACAATAAACAAATTTGATTATAGAACTGTACGTGAACTGCAGAAAAATTACCAAACCTTTGTTTGTAAAGATCATCATGCCCAACACAGGTAGTTTTTTTCTTTTTGTTTTTAGTCAGAAAAAAATCAGAAAAAAATGCATTTTTGTAATTGATGATAAAAATAGAGAATTTTATGATGCAGACAAGGTAGTGTGTGAGTATTGACGTGAAAACAAAGTAAAAGAAAAATGAAAACAAAAATGGAAAACCAACAAAAATGATTACGTATTGAAGTCAAAGCGGCCATTTGTTTTACAACAATGAAATTATTAAAGGTTTTTTTGTTGGTGGTTCAGCTGCCATTGCCAATGCTTTGGAAAAGCAATAGGCACACACAAACCTTTGTTTGTAAAGATCATCATGCCCAACACAGGTAGTTTTTTTCTTTTTGTTTTTAGTCAGAAAAAAATCAGAAAAAAATGCATTTTTGTAATTGATGATAAAAATAGAGAATTTTATGATGCAGACAAGGTAGTGTGTGAGTATTGACGTGAAAACAAAGTAAAAGAAAAATGAAAACAAAAATGGAAAACCAACAAAAATGATTACGTATTGAAGTCAAAGCGGCCATTTGTTTTACAACAATGAAATTATTAAAGGTTTTTTTGTTGGTGGTTCAGCTGCCATTGCCAATGCTTTGGAAAAGCAATAGGCACACACTAGAACAACCAAGAATCAACAACAACATATAGTAATATCGAATAGAAAAATGTGAAAATTAAAACAAATTACACGCCGCTATACCAGGCAAACAGAATTGAACACAATACAACTGCAAAAGAAATAAAAGCAAAACTAGACGTAAGACCGTGACTCATCCGCCCCTTTATTAAAGTTGTGTTATTGTTGTTTTTATTGTTATTTAGCAAATACAATATTATTTAAATGTAAACGAGAGTTGCTTGGATGTTTGTATATTTCCTTGCATAGGGGGAAATAAAAGAAGTACCTAGTTGAGAACAAAGGTTTACTCTTTTTTTTACTACTTCACGATAAAAATTAATGGCAACTAAAATTTTTGAAAACGAGAGATTAAACTTTAAGCGAGAGAAATTTTAACGTGTGCGATGGGGAGCATGACAGTGAAAGATAGGGGGGTTGTGTTCATAAAACAGCACCACTTTAATGAATGCACTTTATTTTCGTTTTTAATTTCACTAACATACAACAACAACGATTTGTTAAATTATTGGTAACCTTTAATGTTAACGTTTTTTGTTGTTGTATTAGTTGTTAACTAAAATATTGTAGGGGTCGTTTTTATGACATACGTCCCAAAATACACATACACTAAAAAGGGAGTGGGCCGTTGTCGAAGTCATCGTCGTTGTCGTCGCTATTGTTTAAACACTTAATCAGCATATATACAACAACAAATACACTACAAAGAATATGAAAAAAATGACGTCGCAGAATACCATTTTTTCCCAAGTGTTTCTTTTTGATTTTTCAGACCGTTTAGAAAGGAAAAAAGAATTAAAACAATTTTCCCGTTTTTTTCTATTTTTTTTCACTTACTATTCTGGATTTATAGCTGACATTTTATAGTTGTGTGGTGTTGCTTTTTCGTCTTTCTTCTTTTTCTCAAAAATAGGCTTTTGGCTTCCTTAATTTATTTAAATTATTGTTAAAATATATATTAACTTTTTGCTGAAATCTTTAGTTTATTAACTTTTCTGAATGTTCTCGCACAAATACAATTTTATTTCTACGTATTTTTCGGTTTTTCTTTTTTATTGTTCTCTTTGCTAGTCTTGCAAATCACTCTTTTTTTCTTTCTCTTCGTTTTTTTCTTTTCTTGTCACCAGTTTGACGTGGACAATAAATGTATTGGACTTTTAATTGTGTGTGGAAATTTTTAGGAATATTCAAACGTTTTCTAGTAGAAAGTATGATTAAATTTACTATTTAGAGAATAATTATATTGTTTTTTTCTATTATATTTAAAACGTAATTATCAAAAAAAAGTGAACTTTACGTCGAAAGCAAATCTTATTTCAACAAAAGATGGCGACGACTTACACATCACCGTCAACAGTGTTGCTTTATTCAAGAGTAACCAATTGGACGGAAGTAATTGGTTTTCGTTATAAAAATTGTAATCGATAATGAATGATATGTGTATGAGCACAAGAGAACAAAATAATAGTTGCAAAAAAATTTAAATGTAAACGGTGATATTAAGTATTTTCTTAATTATGAAATTAATACTAAAAACCATGTATATATTTTATTTAGCAATAGCTACAAAATAAAAGTGAAATTATTTGTAAAATAGAAAGTACCCTTACAATTAAATTGTTTGTATTGGATTTTTTAACAGTCAACATGACTTTATCCTTATAACATAACCGCCATATTGATATATGGATTCAAAAACTTTTATTTCCGAATTATGTTTGACCCCAAACATTTATATTTTATTTATTCAAAAATTCTTGTTTCTTAATTGAAATTAATATTTTTTAAATTAATAAAATTTTTTTTAGTACATTTTGTAAGAAACAGAGTTGCATTATTAAAAATAAAACCGTAAAAACCTAGTAACGAAGTAAATTGTGCTATGTATGAAAAGCTTAATTAAAGTAATATATTTTAACTGAAATCTAACAATTTGTATGTTTTAATCAGCCTGTTTATGTAGTAAGAGATGTTTGAATGATCTATATAGTTCTGGGAAACAGAATTCGTAGTCAAAAATTTCAAACATAACACCACATCGATTTGTTATTATAGGCATAAAATGTTTTTAATTGACCTACTCTGTATAGAGATTTTATTCCAATTGTAAATCGATAACCAAATCCAGCATAAGTTGGCAAATTCTTCAAACATTTTCTCCTTTCATTGAAATTCACTTGCGTTAACTTTGACAAATCAATATATTGAATTAAAATCACAACTCAAGTGTGGCAGCTTTGTGTATAGGGCGTCCCATTCACATTACCTTTTTTGTTTACCAATATAACCGCATAATTTAAACTTTTTTTCATATAATACATATATTTGATTAAATTAACAATATTAATATTTAAATATTTGAACGATATTTTTTTTTTGGAAAAATTCTTTTACGCTTTATCCTTATGTTATAATTATAATTTTGCACACAATACAATATTCGGTTGAGTAGTTCAGATTTCTTCCAAAAAGGCTTTCAAGAGATTAACTAGAGAAGAGTCCTAGTGGAGGAGTATTAGGATTTAAAGAATAAGGTAAAGAAACAGTTGTATGTACCATATACATACACGTTATAGCACAATTGGAATGATGATAATGTGGACCACTATTACTTAAATGAAGAAACATAAGACTCTTTTGGACATTTTACTCCAATGAATTAAGAGTCAAAAGCTGTTTTAGTACTTTGGTTTGCGATGTCTCTCTTATTTCGCCAGCCAGGAACATTTCATCTACCACTGTATACACTTTATAGAAATTAAATACCAAATCCAGCTCACATACATTGTGGAAATATTCATTTAACACTTCGACAAAATTGTGTATGGCCTCCAAGTAACAAAGATTATTATCGTTGACATCCACACATATACAGAAATATAATCCCGCATAGCGGCGATAAACAATTTTAAAGTTACGGAACTGCAAATGATTAATGCCGCATTTAATAAAATTTTAATCTTTTGTTTTCATATTTTCTATTTACGCATACCTCTACAAAATTTGTATGTTTGGCATCCCTCACGGTGACCACTGCATGAACTTCTTCGATGAGTTTCTGTTTCTCATCGTCATCAAAACTCATATACCATTTGGCCAAACGGGTCTTACCAGCCCGATTCTGTATTAAAATGAAGCGTATCTAATTGGAAAAATAAAATTTACTAATTAAACAGCCGTTAAATAATATTTAAGGGCGTATTTTTACCATTTTTTGCAAATAATTTGTTTTGTTTTCAGAGCTAAGAAAAATTACACTACACTGCGCTCTCTTTCTGCAATATGATAAAAAATTTTACTTTACACACACAGGGTTGCAAAAAAATAGTAGCAGAAATGATGAGTTTTCTGTTCAGTACTAATAGAAAGTACACAGAGAAAAATTTTGATTATTGAATGGAAGGGTACTTTAATAAGATGCCGGCATGATCCACATATTATATATTTATATAATAACCGGCGAAGCAAGATGACTCTTAATAATGTATAAAATGACGTAAATTATTATTTAATGAAATAATTATTCAATATTGATTAAATAAAAACTAAATATACAATTTTATACAAGTTATCGAAATCATCGTTTGAACAATTTTATCTAGTTCCCCTTTTTTACAACCTTGCACAAACATCTGTTGTGTTGACAATTTTTAATCGGTTCTCTTATCACATATATATTCTTCTCAAAAGAAAAAAAAAACATCACCTTGGCCAGATTTCATTTGCGCTTGTAACAGATAAACACAAACGGGTGAAATGTTGACAGCACTGACCAGAACGATTTGCCAACAAATAAATAAACCACAACTACGAACATGCGTGGCCTCTGCTACGCTGAAAACAGCAGACAACCTAACAAAACAATATGACGCACTACAGCTACAGGCTCTTAAGGAGCAGTGTATACTGGTTGATGAAAATGATAAGGCCATAGGATTTAGCACAAAGGCCGACTGCCACCGTGTAAACAGCGAAACCAAAGAAGTGAAATTACACAGAGCATTTTCAGTGTTCCTCTTTAATACCAAAGGTGAAATGTTAGTCCAAAGGAGATCAGAACACAAGGTATGTGATACAAAACGTAACCCCTTCGGCAACAGCATCATTGTTTTAATTGCAAAAATGTATTTCCCATAGATTACCTTTCCCGATACCTATACTAATGCCTGCTGTAGTCATCCCTTATATGATATTGAGGTCGAACGTGAAGAACTTAATGCCTTTGGCATACGGAAAGCTGCTCAACGCCGTCTGAACTATGAACTGGGCATACCCACCAATCAAATACGACCTGAATATTTCCATTATTTGACCAGGATACATTATGCCAATACTGGCGATGGCACTTGGGGTGAACATGAGATCGATTATATTCTATTTTTACAAAAAGATGTTGATCTCAATCCCAACTTCAATGAAGTCAGCGAAGTTCGTTACATAAAGCGTCAGAATATTGATGAAGAGATAAAAACATTTAATGCCCCTTTGACACCATGGTTTCAATTGATTTTGAAAAATCGTTTGAAACCTTGGTGGGATAATTTGCATCAATTGAAAAAGTTCGAACAGCACAATGAAATTCAGCGTTTTCTTTAGAAAAGAAACAACAACAAAAAAAAGAAAGAAATAGCTTTTGTTCTATTATAATTAAGTCTGTAGTAAATATTTTGTATATTTTTAATCTTTCGAATATGGAAATTACTTATTTTATTATTAAAACAAACAATAACGTATAATTGAATAGAAATTTCAAAAATAAATACATATTCATTGCGAATGTTTCGAGAACAAACTTAGTTTGCGTATATGAAACTTAAATTTGTAGTATTTTGCAGAGAATAATAAGTCCCCGGAATCGATTAACATATACCATTGGGCGATTTAAGTTATATAAATATGCAGTTCACATGTTACAAAGATTTTCCCAGCAATTCTGTCCTTGTTGATAGCTAAAAACTGCTTGCAATATGTGTCGAGTTTCAAAAGATTTCGACGATTTGATAACAAATTAATTAAATTATTTGGGAATATGAAAATTACAAGGACAACGGAATTAGATGGCAAATATTCTAGTACATTTAGTGTTTCCCCTTCGACTAGAGGAACCGTAACACCATTGGATCTTCCAGTATAGACCAAGAAAATATTCATTCCGAACATTCAATTCGGCTTCTGTTGGGTGCCCCCGTCTTTTTTCACTGAAGACAGGTTTCACCAATCTGCTCACAGTCTTTCCTTAAAGTCTGGACAATACATTTCATACTTGCTTATTCATCGAAGCTAATAGACGTTGAGACCCACTTCGTTATTATTAGTTCTTGTCTTTATTGATTCTTTTTCTAACATATTTTCTCTAGCGAGAGAGGTCTATGTTACCTTCCAAGTAAGTTAATAAGTTTTTTTCTTAAAGGGTCTAGAAGTCGTGGCTGATCTCTCGTCAGCACAGTACAGTTGGACTGGAGTGGGTCAGTCTCTGTTAGGTTACTGGGAACCAGTGGGCTGACGCACTCACAAGATTTGGTTCTAACTTGAATCTCAATCTGTTATCCACTCTATGGTCTCATCAGGGGATGGAGCAAAATCGCTGAAAGGACAGACTGAAGTGCTATGTAGTTAGGACCCTTACCCATAATACAAGGTAGTAGAATGTTGGGACTTATTAAGCCGGATTCAATATGGGTCATTGCGATGTCACATTGCAGAGGGGATTTGGGATCTTTGTAGCTTGTGTGAAGGTCAGAAGGAGTTGAACAAAATAAAGCATCTCCTCAGTGAATGTCCTGTTCTTTATAGGAGAAAGTTGAATAATCTGGGAGAGTTTGTTTGAGGGTTTGAACTGCCTATTTAGTCAATACATATTCAGGATCTACTGAGCTTTTTATGAGACTGAGTTCGTTGACGGGTGTGCATTCATTCTTGACTAGCTAATTCCTCCTGCACATTTCTTTCACACTCTCCATTTTGTTTCAATTTTTTTTTAACATAACGGTTAATATGATCTGCGAATTTTTTATGTTTGCCGTTACTACTATATATGTATTATGTATGTACGTCGTTAAACTAACAAAAGTCAACAATATTAACAACTACTACAAGTTATTTTGATTTCAGTTTTATTAACAAATTTAAAGTATAGCAATACAATATTGTATATATGTATATGTATATTTCATAATCATTTTTTAACACAATTCAAGAAGACTTAAATTCAAAAAATTAATATTTTGTTTTTTTCTTACAGATTTTCAAGGTTTAATAAATATATAATAAATGTAGTAAGATATGATAACAAACAATATATTTAAATATTTATAAAAAAAATATACATAAGCAATATTTTTTAAAACTTTTAAATTAATTTCGTTCTTTTTTTAATAATAATTTAATTAATTTTCTTAACATTTTTTAAGGCGCTTATAAGCAAAGGCTTTGCATAAATATAAAACAAATATTTAATTGTAAAAGAAAGTCTTAAAAGAAAAAAAATTAAAATAAATAGGATTTTTTTTTTTTTTTTTTAATTTTTGATTTTTATATAATGATCACAATTTGCGTATCAATCATCATCATAAGGCATAAATGATTATCAATGAGAGTAACTTACAAAACTAAATATTTATGTATGTGTATTGCATGGATGTCTTATGTATGTATGTATGTGTTTATGTATTTATGTATGATGTATGCATATCTCTTCAAGTTCAATTTCAGGTTATAGTTAACATATGTATATAAAAATATATTATTATATAATATTCATTTATGTATAAATACATATGTATGTATGTATATAGCACTAGAAGTGATTCATTTTTAGTTTTGTTTTGTAATAAAAAAAACGTATAATGTTAGTATAAAAAAATAAACTTTTTTAATACAAAAATAGAACACAATCAATAAAAAAAATGTATTAAATATTAAATAAATAGCTGTTTAATTATTTACATAAATAATAAAAAAATTAAAATAAAATTTCAAGCTTAAACAAACTTTTTTTCGAATATATTTCTTCCGTATACATTTTCGATATTTCAAACATTATAACTTAGGGAAGGAAAATAAAATTATATTCCAAATGTATAACAGGAAATACTGTAAATACATACATAACAAGAATTTATAAAAAAAAAGGATCTTAAGCTTGAATAGTAAATCTATTAAAACAAAGCATAAAATAAAAAAAATAAAATATTATAAGCTTAGTATGTAAATAAAAAAAATTCAAAAAATATACGTTATAAACTAGCTGCAGCTGTGTTTTGTTGTTTAAAAAAAAAATTCAATAATAAATAGCGGCTAATTAGCACACTAAGTTTATGTATAGCAAACGCTTTCGAAAGCCAGTTATTTTAAATGTTAAACAAACAATACCCTGATTTTCTTGGCATTAGTACAATGGCATGGCTTATCATTTAAAATAACATTGGATGGTGTATATGTATTTCTATTTTAAACCTAAACTAAATAAATAAAAACCTTAAAAATTCGATAATTTTTTTCTTTTCTTTTTCGTTTTAAACAAATAAAACATGGGTTTACATATTATATTCAGTGCAATCAAATAATAGTCATGTGCAGTAAGGCACTTTAAGGTAAATTAGCACAGTGTTTACACATTTTGCAAGCTTAGTTTACTAAAATTACAGCTTTGAAGATATTACAGCTGGTTTTTAAAAAGTGTTGTCTTTAACAGTTTAACAAAGTGAAATCAATTTAAGCGTGAATACAATCTATTTGCAGCTGTTATGAACTTAAGTCAAGCTTTATCTTAATGTATTCACAGACACTTCATAAACCCATGTTTTATTTGTTTATCAATTAAAAGCAAAATTGCAGCAACAATTTTGCTTTTAAATGCTTAAACATTTCTCTTCTCTGTTCGTAAATAAACTTAAAATATTTATAAAAAATTATGATAATAGTAACATTAATTATCGTCTTTATCTTGTGGCCTGTGACTGACTCTCTTTGTCTACAGCACAATCAATAAGACGTCGTTTTTGTTTTGTTTCTTATTTGTTTTAAAATTACAAACTTAAAATTAAAGATTTCATTTCTTTTCATTTCAAGTGGTAGTTGTAGCTGTTAATTATTTTTTAAATTCTTTTGTTTGATTTTACAATTTTTTTTGTAGTTTCTTTTAAGGCACTTTATATTAGTCTCGTATTTTTATTTTGTTTTAATTTTTTTTTTCTTAAAAAATGTTTTTGTTTGAAACGAAGAAATAATAAAAAAAATAAATCAATGTAAATAGTGTGTTTCTGTCGTTATACATGCGTTCCCTTTTTGGCACTTATTTCATAAATCAAATTGTCGTTGTAAAACTAAGCATCACACCCTTAACCTTACCTATATAACTCAGCCATTCACCACTTAATGTCTGCCTGCTGTTCGCAAAACAATTTAAGAAAGACCAAAAAGTTTTAAAGCATTAAATGCCGTAGCTAAGGCTACTTCGTCTGGTGTCTTTTTCATAAAGGCGGCTATCATCTCCACAATGGCAGGTAAACTACATGGTTCATTACGTTGAAATGTACAATATCTATATAGAATACACAGGATAATGTATGAATAAAAGTACATGTTTTAATAATACAAACTCTTTGTAGTGCTAACCTGTGTAAGTACAATAGAGAACGTTCTGTGATGGCAGTCTTGACGTGTTGTGGTAGCTTTGAAGCTCTTGTATTTGGATACATAAATGGTGAGTCAGTTTCAACCAATAAACGATCCAAGGGTAAGGTTCCATTATCGAGTAGACGACGTACGCCAGTATCTGATTTGTCCTATCAAAGAAGAATAAAAAATGGATTTAAAAACACATTCGACATAACAATATTAGCAATTGCATAGGGCTTTTAAGAAACGCTATCGTACAGACGATATTCCAGCTTTAATCTTTTATGGTCTTTCGTCAATATTAGCAATTCTTTTTAGATCCTCATAACGCCTTAATATTTATATTATTCGTGCTTAAATGTTACTAATGTAATTCTAACCTATAAAAATGCAGGATTGGAGGAAATTCCAGTACTTCAACGCCTCTAAAAACTAAAACCCAATAGCGATTTCCTCCCCATTTCCGTTCAGAACGTAAACGTAAGGACACACCAGGCTACTAATTGTGGAAATCTGGATTGACTGACTAACATTGCAAGAACGCCAATATGAACCTAATAGTAAAATTGAGTATGAATTCTTGTCTGGAATTATCATACATTCTGCAGTAGTGGAGAACATCCTGTTTACGTTCGACACCTTTTTGAGTCATGTTTCGTGCATGTTTAAGAGCAAGTGCTCTAAAATTAACGCACACAACATGAGTGGTGTTGAGAAGCTAGGCCGTAATCCTGACTGAAGGGTTGTAATGGCCAATTATGTATGTGTATGTAAGCTAAGCCGACCATTATCTAAGACATAAATATAATTTTTATTTGATGTTTAGAGGATAACAACAATAAGATCTCTCCCAATTTCTTTTTCAGTTATTTGCAACATTTATCGGATTTTAATTACTTTCCAATAAACAATCAAATTTTGAATGAATTTCTAATAAAAGAATACTCAATGTATTCTTTATGCAAATGATAAACAAATATCTTTGTGAAACAAATAAATTTTCAAATCTAGATAAACACAATAAACATTGCATGTACATATGTATTTCTAAGATAAACAAAAAGGAAACATTTGATTTATCAAATACATATGTAATTATTGCTTACCTTGCATAAATAACCAGTTAAACTGATATAGAACCTTCTATCCAAATACTTGATAGCTTCTTCAGCAGTGCCCATAAAGCTTCTAATAATCACCGGTGGCAAATTCTCGAATCTAAAATACAAAAACCGAAAATCCATTAATTAATTGATAAAAAAAAAAGGATACAATTCGTGCAAGAACATACTTGTCTAGTATATCGAGGACATCTTGTTGGGCTGAACGTTCGTGTATTAAAATTGATTTGCCCAAACTGCATGCCAATAGTAGTTGTTTTTCGAATATTTCCTTTTGCGACTCCGGGTCGGAAAAATCACGTTGATAATCCAAGCCGCAAGGGCCAATTGCAACGCATTCTTGTGAGGCGGCAATCTCTTGGAATTCAAACCAACTACTTGGATCTTCGATGATTGATTTCGAATCGTGTGGATGTATGCCAGCAGTCGAGTAAATAAAATCGGGATAAATGCGGGATAAACGAAGGGCTTCCTTGCTTGATTTCACTGAAGTGCCGGGTACCATAAGTTTTTGAACGCCTGCAGTGTAGAAGAAATAAAGCAAACATAAATATTTAATGTTTTCCATGAACTTTATAACAAAATAAGAAGAGTAAAAAATAAAAAAGAAGAGAAAAACTAACAAAAAATTATTATAAGAGACCTTAAAAGCAAAAAACAAAACAATGTAAAACAACACATATGTAAACAATAAACAAAAGTCATACATTTTTAACAATTTCATGGAATATAAAATGGAATACTTTTAATTGGTTGCTAATGATATAAGCAATATACGTACTAGAGATACTATAAGAAGAATGAAAAGAAGAATAAATGGAATGCAGATCAACAGATAAATGATGACGATCAACAACAACAACAGCAACGAGAAGAACAAATAAACTTATAAGAGGTCACATCATCGCCTACGCACTAGACGACGCCCTAAAAGACATAACAAACTATCGTATGAAGAAGACGTTCAATGGCTCTTGTTTCTTTCTTTTTCATGTGCATGTACGATGTACGTTGGAGATGAGTGAAGAGTACTTTTGTGATATAAAAACACTACTTTTTTGTTTAATGAAATACAAAATTATTGAATTATTGAAATCGCGTTACTGAGGTGAATGAAAAGTTTAGTAGGTAGAAAAGTATTTGGGCTAACTTATGCTAAAGTGGACAAATAGTCAACTTAAAAACCGGTTTTGTCCAAAAGCCCCCTAGACTAAAGCTACATATTTATGTTTCAAATAACAACGAAATACTCTTATACTGTAGCTGTCGTTTCCATCTTCAAACGGTTGCTTTTAAATAAAACTCAAGTGTTAATCCCTTATGCTTTCAATGCTTTTAAAATTATTTAATATTATTCATTAATTTTGTTTTTATTTTGATTTCCATTGTCTACATTTGTTTTGTTTTCTTTCTATATGACTATAACCAGTCGCAGTTTGGCTTTATTTATTTATTTAAATTATTAAAGTTCATAATATTTAAAGAAAGAACGTGTTCTTTTTCAGCGTGCTTCCTAATACATTGTCTAGTTGTTGTAATTTCTTATCCATACGATAATTAATATTCTCATTGTGTATTCTTCTCATACTTCTCAAGGCAATAAGTTAGCAAGTTTTTGTTATTACGTATGAAAATTCTTTAAAATACCATTTAATTTAAGCCAGTCTTGGTTGCTTTACTATTAAATTTTGTGCTAAAAGCTTCTATTGTATGCATTTTAAAAATATAGATTTTTTCCAAAAATCTTTCATTAGACTTATGAGTACATTTCAATATTGCTTGAGGGGAAAAATTTTACATTTGACAGTAGTAATAGAAGCTATTATTAATAGCTTCGTATTACACCCTGATAGATAGTTCAAGAGAGTAGTATGACTCTCTTCATTAAGCAGCCAGCCGATAGAGAAGTAGTATTATATAAAAGTACTATCCAATATCAGACGAACTACGATATCAAGGGAATTACAAACATAATCGAAAAAAAAAATTATAGAGAGTCTGCTCACGTTCTTAGATGCTAACTCAGATACATCATCCAGAGAATACTGCATAGAAACTAGACTGTGTGTTCTTCAAAACAACTTAATTTCTAAACGACCAAAAAATTTCAACAGAGCGACATCTACATATACTCTTACAGCAACAGCACAGTAGAATTGTTACAACAAACGCAATGCATTGGCCATTCCAATGAACTTTCGTTAAAGCAAATGATTTGCCCCGTTATAGAGCAGGTAGGCGTTTTCAAGAGAACGAACGAGCCCTGATGTAAAGGATCGGTTTTATTTTTATCCTTTTTTTAAGAAAATTAAGCTATTATAAACTCTCTCTAGACTAGACTCTAGACCTCATTTTCTTTGCGTTGTTTCAGTTCCTTTAGTCAAGAAATTTCCAGTCAAGCAGAAGACTGATTTACCATATTATACTAGATTAACCCACTGTCTCAACACCTATTATTATACAAATTCAATACGATTGAAAAAGTACCAAAAAACCAATTGTTAAAAGGTACCAAAAATGTCATCATTGATCATCACAATGATTATTTTTTTCATTTACGCTCTACATACAAAAACAATATAATTCAATCCAACATACATATGATCTGTACGAAAAATTCCTTGAGCATATTGTCATATTTCACTTACCGGCATCTTTAGCTCGTTGAATGACCGAGTCCAGATCACGGCTGTATTTTTTATTGGTTAGATTAGCGCCTGCATCGATAACAATTAAATTTTCAAAACAATGTTTAATATCGTCCATATTGAAACCAGCCAAAGGTGATGAAGACACCAACTCTGCTGCTTCAGCAGCAACACTCTTCGTATTTTTTGCAGTAGCTGTTGCCTGGGCCATGGTTGAATAATTTGTTGAAATTTGTGTAATTGATGTAATAATGCAAATTTCTTATTAAATTTTATTTTATTAATTTTATTAAGTTTTATTTGTTATTGTTTTGTAATTATTCGATTTGATTTAGTTTAAGTTATTTTGCTGCACGTAATGCCACTCTCGCACATTCACTCTCTGTTTCGGTCTATCAGTCTTTGGACTCTCAAAGTGTTTTGAATTTGAAATTGTTGGGTTGTAGTATGTTTTGGTTATGATGACTTCTTACTGCGATTCGAATTGATACGATTTTTCTTCTTTCATTGAATTGACGACGAAAATAGGAATGACGAAATATTATATTTTCCTTGTTTTTTTGTTGTCGTTGTTGTTGTTTGATGTGTGATTGTTATTATATTTGTTATTGTGATGATGATTATTTTATATTGCCATGTACTTGCTGCCTCAAGTGTAATGTATTATGGTCAATTTGAACGCTCTCTTGATATTCGCAGCACTTTTATTTTGATTTTCTTTTGCGTATCTTTTCTCTGTTTTTGTTATGATTTCTTTTTAAGCAATGTTTCGCTGCTCCACATCTACGTTTTGCATGAGGCTGAGGAGGATGGTTGTGTGTAATTGAATTAGGAACACTGGTTTTTTCTATTTCTTTTTGTTTCGTATGATTAATAATTAAAAATTATGTGTCAATGTCGTCACAAGGAAAAGCACCTTCGTTTTTATTTTATTGTTACCCTTAAGCACATTTATTTGTTTAAGAAATATTAGTTTTATTGTGTTATTTAAATATTATTTATTATTAATGAATTTTATTTTTCGAATTATTTAATGCTAATTAAAATTCTTGATTTTCCGCAATTTTTTTTTTAAACCAAATAAATATTTTATTATTATTGTAGGAAATTAAAGAGAAAAACGCACGACTGACTGGCTGCACAGATAACGAACAACACCACACACAGTTGCTTAAATTCGTACTAAAATCAATGGGAAACCTTTTCATTATATTTTTTTTATAAAAAAGTTGAATAAAAAACAAAATAAATAAAAAAAATAATAACTTTCAAAAGCTTTTTTTTTGTAATCTAAAGTTCGTTTAGAGCACAGCTAACGTTTAGAGTGATTAACTGAAATATGATTTAATACTACAATTTATATTAACTGGTCGATGTAGATTTAAGGCATTGCCAACACAAAATTTTAAAACTGTTACGGAAA
This sequence comes from Sarcophaga rosellei, assembly GCA_930367235.1. Lineage (NCBI taxonomy): Eukaryota > Metazoa > Arthropoda > Insecta > Diptera > Sarcophagidae > Sarcophaga > Sarcophaga rosellei. Next base: position 5,713,817 of record OV884017.1, on the reverse strand, counting down.
CGTATTTTTAATTTAAAAATACGGCTTTTTAAACAAATAAAAATAAGAACAACTCCTTATGCAACAATTCGAGTGTATTTTTGCCTCAGCACGATTTCATTATGATGTCGTGACTAGATATATCCTACAAAATGGCGGATTATACTAAGGTAAAGGCTTTACCGTCGTTTATATTGTCGAATATTTGGTATACTTACTTGGTGACAGTTTTAAGACATATGTACAACATCCTGGTTAATTTCGGACTTGAAAGTATTATGCTCAATGGCGTTGAAACTACTATTGACAGCCAGTTAAACATCATACGGACATTACACTGCGTTAATTTCCAGGAGCCTACGTCTTATTTGTCATATCTAGCAGGCTATATAGAGTAGGAAAAAATCAAACGCCTGTAAGCAGTTACCAGTTTCTTTAGAACATCAAATTAAAAGATTACATAACCTTGTTATAGTGTAAGGCTCCTCTATCTCTAGTTTAAATATCGGAAGGTATTTGCGAGGGTACCACAACCACACGATATTCGGAATAAACGTTGCTTGAGTATAAAGTGCTTGTTCAAGAAACCGTTAATACCCTCAGTCTACTTGTGGAGGGCCTAATAACAAATCCTTTTTCATTGTACTTACATAACAAAAGTTTAGACTGTATCAGACTCATTTGGATTGAGAAAAGTTTTAGCCAATCTCCGATTTCCCCATCCATGACTTACGGACCATCAGAATATTATCCCTTTATTCTTACCCAGCTTGTTTAACTTGCCTATACAGTTTTACGTTATTGTCGAGTCGACCTCATAATACCAAATTAAGCATAGTATTGCTACAAAAGTTGTCTGAGTAGATAGGTCGTAATCCTGATCAAAGGGTTGTGGCGACCAATTATATATGTATGTATGTATGTCACAGTTAAAAAGCTCTCACTTTTATTACTCCTGTCTTCACTATCATATGCAACGGCCGTCCATTTCTGTATCTTATCCAACTCCATCTAATCTTTATTCAAATTCTTCGGATACATATTGGAGTTGAAAAGGGTACACGCTAGTTTAAAGGACGTGATTGTGTCTATTATTTTGTGCGACACTGTGTGTAGATATGATTGTTTGCTGGATTAAGAATATGTTTTTATTTTTTTATTTTTTCTTGTTTTATTCGAAAAGAAAGTGCATAAAAACCTATTTGACTTAATGACAACATTTAATTTATGTATTAAAAAAGTTCAAATAAATTTTGTTAATGTGAAAAGTGACAATTTAATCACAATTTCTTTTTGTTTTTGTTTTTCTTTCTCTTTCTCTTTCTCCTTTTCTTGTCTTTATTTTTTTGGTCACTTTGATTATAGCGCATAAAGAATATTAACGCCAAATCATGTTTAATTAATTGTCAAATAATGAAGTCGGTTGGCAACACATAAACAACAAAATCAAATACAAATAAAAATGTAAATGTAAACAAACAAATCAAAATCGAAGTAAGAACACACACAACAAAAACAATAAGATTTAGAGAACATATGACTGGAATACTCAAGAGTGCACACATTGACACGTACACACAACTACAGAAGCTTAATGGAGGTTATGAGAATGTGCTGCTGTTGGCACTTGATTTTTATTAATTATACGTCCTGTATTGCCATATTTTTATGCTGATATCCATAGTGCTGTATAAAAAATATGTATGAAGTAGAAAAATTAAAACACTTGTATTGTTTTTTGTTGTTTATAATTCTGTTATTGTTGTTTATTTTTCCTTTTTTGTTTAACAATAATTAATCAATTGTTAGTTTATTTTTGCTTTTCTTTAATTCTTTTTTTTTTGTGTACATTTTTCATTTTTAGAGTATATCATAATGATTTAATGTTGTTATTTTATTGTTTTGGTTATTTATTTTGTTTTTGTTTTTCTTCTTTTTGTTTTTGCAGAATATGTATTTTATTTGTTGCTGTAGTCGCTTGTATTTGTGTTTTTTTGTTTGGTTTGGTTTATTCTTTGGTATCGTTTTCAGAAAACATTTAATGATTATGCCTGTTAGTTTTATTCTTTTTAGTTGGTTTTTTTTAATAATTAATTTAAAACAATAAATATATGTATATAAATATTTATGTATGTATATGTATTTGTGTTTACTGTTTTACTAAATATTTATAATTTTACTTATTTTTTTATATGTAATATATTTTAATTTTATAGTATTTTAAGTTGCTGTTCTTCTATATTTAGTGGCATTGTATGTTTTAAAGCAGTTTACGGTTTTCTTTATTTTTTTTTTTCAATAAATTTTATTTTTATAAAATTTTTGGTTTAACGGAATTGTTTTTTTGTTTATATAATGTACGTATATTCATATACAATATAAATAACTATTAAATTTTTTTATTTATTTTAATTTAATTTCATAGGTTATGGTATGCTATGTTAATATATTTTCTTCTTTTTTCTTGTTTTTGTATTCATTAAAATCAAATTTATACATATGTATGAACGTGGTATATTAGATCGCTTTAAAAGTGTGGGAAATTAAAAGAATCCTAGAAAATATAGCCACTGTGAGTGGGAAAATTAAAAAAGTAGCTCAAAATTTCAGTTGGATAGTTTTCACATTCTGCATTATTTTTTATGAGTACATATTGCTATTTGAACGTGAAGTTATCATTCTCTTCTTTGCAATATCGGAAATATTTTTGCAAAATAAGTTTTTGAAATACAAAAAAACAAAGCAATGATGTTAAAGCGATCTAATTACTAGCGGGGTTATCCATTTAGTGGTTTCAAAACCGTCAGTCTGAAGTGTCATTCGTTTTTATTTATTTAGGGATCGTCTAACAACCGAACGACTAGTAAAAGCAGTTAGCTTTACGGACCACTCGCAAGATTATAAAAAAATTTAAGTGAATGAAAGGTATTCAAAAGTAGTTAGCTCTGTGCTTTATTTCCATATAAGCACTGGCAAAAATGTAGCTTCTGTTTACATTTGGATTTACATATTCATCGATATGAAGTCCAACTTAAGCAACAGTTAAACTCGGCCAACCATCACAAAGCCGTAGGTATGTTGATTGGTTGATAGAGAAATAGGTTTCAATTTCGAATTTTTTCGCAATTATACCCAAGCGTTTGGTGCACATTATGATCTAGAGCTATTATTGGGACTTAAATAATCATAGAAGAACTTTTACCGATAATTCAGTGCGCTATTGCCGTATGATAACCATCTTATTTTGGTCTTTATTTGGCAGTTGAAGACTATGATCTGGACAGTATATGGTTTCAACACGACGGTGCAACGAGTAAAACACAAGTTTTGGTGGTGACAATTAGACAGCAAGGTCATGAGATTTGTCGCCACTAGACTTTTTTGGTTATGTCTACTCAGATAATCCTTATACCGCACGAAATTTGCGAAAACATGGTCTTCGGTAACCACTCCAGAGGTAGAGTGCATTGCATTTCCTGCACAATAGTCTAGACAAATCGGAAATCTAAGCATTATAATGAAATAAAAGCCTTAAAGACTCTGGAGACGATCAAATAAAATCACTAACGCCTTATATGTATGTGTGCGTGTTGTTGTTCTTTTTCGGCTACACGTACATGTTGTCGTATATGATTGATGAAAATCAAAAAATTCTGATATTTTCATTTGATGATTTTTTATTTGATCGTCTCCGATTGTGTTGCTTTGCTTCGATATTGTAGTAATGAACGTAATGAAGAAATGTGCAGATAAGAAAAAAATTTATTTTGCAATTTATTGAGAACTACCAGTGTTTATCAGCTTTATGACATATAATACTAGAAGATAATTGCAATATTACTCGACATTAATAGCAGTAAATAGTCATCCGATGAAGACATTTTACGAAACGAAGACTACAAAATCAAAATGCAAATGAAGGTTGACGAATTTATTTGTATTTAAATGCATTTGTTTTTTAAATAATTTGATCGTCTTCAGGCGCCTTTAGTTTTATGCGTGTTTTATATTATATAACTTTACTTTTAAAACCGATAAATGGACAACCCTTTGCAACATATAAGTTTCGATAAATTTTGTATTTTTTTTTAAATATATTTTCTATATGTATGCACGTCTATCGTATTTGCTTTCAATGGTATGTAAATTATAATTTATATTTATTTTATATAAAATTAGTATATTTCTCTTTTTTGTTTTGTTTTATTTTTAAATACAAACTATGTAGTTTAAAACTATTTTAATTTATTTATAATAATTTATTTATTTTTGTATTTCATTATAGAGGGCTTCATTTGAGGATACATTATGTTTTAGTATTTTAGTTAATTTTTTTATTTTTTATTAAAATTTAAAAAGAGCTTTTAGCTCATTTAGTTTTAACTCGTGGAGTTTATTTAGGTTGGTTACTCTTTTGTTTAATTTTTCTTTTTTTTTAATATAGTATGTAAATACAATACTTTTAAATTTTATTTTGTAGCCCCATAATTGTTTTGTTTTTAATTTAGTAAACAAAATATATTATTTTTATTTCTTTTGTTGTTGTTTTTCATTGATATAGAAATATTTTATTTTATTAAAAAAATTATTATAAATCTACTTTATAAGTATGCATGTATGTATGGTAGTATGTTATATCGTATGTTATTTATTTATTTATTAATAATTAATATTAATTTTGTGCTTTTAATAATTTTTATTTAATATTTCTTTTTAAATGAATTTTTTATTTTCATTTTCATTTTTTGCTTTCTTTTTCTTTTTTAAATTTAATAATTTTTAATATTAATAATATGTATGTATGTTGTAATGTTACATATTTTTGTTTTTTGTTATTGTTTTATTAATGATAGTGATATAAAAAAGTTATCAAACAGTTATGGCATCGAAAAAGAAGTTTGTTTAAATTATATTTTCGTTTCTGTTTAGTTTTTAATTTTGTTCTAATGATTATTACGATATATGTAATATATTAAAAATAATTTTAAACAGGGACACATTACTGTTATAAACAAAATATATTTGAAAATAATTAAGGCTTCATAAAGACATACACTGCTCTCCATACATATATCGGTCTACACAGAACTGTCATACAAAATTTTTTTTATCTTGTCGACGTACATATGACCGTTATGCAAAAATGTTTATTTTGTCGGTCTAAACACAACTGTTATACAGAAATTAAAGTTTTTCGACCTTTCAATATCAGTTATTGTTATACATTTTGCTTTAATTTGGACTTTTTTGTAAAAAAATAAATTTTGACCAGGAAACATATACCGAAGAGCTAAAGAGTAACAATGATTATGTACAGAATCTGGTGACAACGAACATTTGTAAAACCATCAAAATAGATTATGCTGTTGCGGATAAACTGGCTAGATAGTTTTGGAAGTAAATCCAGAAAAGAGGTTTAAATAATTAAGGAAAGTTTCGATTCACTTACCAATCGAGCATGGTGATGTGGATGATATGAATCTAAAAGTACCAGCGCTATCATGAACACTACCACCCTCATTTTCTTCAGATATTTCTACAGTTGATGCCATAGTTTCAGCCCATTGCTGTCTTGCAACAATAAAGAGCAATTACTGCCTGCACTATTTGTACTCACATTCCAGTCAGCTTCCATATATGTATTCTGGCGATTCATTCTCCTCATCCGAGTATCTGCTAATTGTATCTAATTTTCTAGAAATATTTTTTGAGTCTAGAATGACCGAAAAATCCTCTTTGCGATATGTGTATAAGAGTCGCCTCGATCACGAGTAGCCTGGCCGAATCTTAATTATGGGAGGACGAAACAATTCACTTTTCTTTCTCGACTTCTTCAATATGGTATCTGCCCTAACGGGACATCTTCTCAACATTCCTGCAGAAGTTGCGACTCGGAGTAGGAGAGGATATCCTCTGTCTCTTAATATGTCATTGACCAGCGTTTGTGCGAGAATACTGGGGAACCTCATATGTTTTTATGTGTGGTGAGGCCATCTATCCTAGCCTAACTTAACCTAAACTGTTAACAATAAAGTTGATTTAGAGTAACAGGGAATATTGTCGTAGTTTCTCCCAAAGCATGATAAAGCGGATGATAAGATAGAGGGTTAGAAAATCGATTAATATCAGTTTACAATCTCTAAGCATTTAATTAATTGCACAGTGTCAATCCAGTTTAACGAATGAAAAATTATAAAAGAAAATCTTATTTTAAAACTAGTTTGTCATATGTATAGCAATACCGTATAAAAATTATGTTTATTTTTTTTCTTATTTGCTTTACCTATCAGGCTATAAAATATTAAAAAAGAAAATCCATAACAAAATTCACTCTAAAATCTTGGTGCATCAATACCTTTTTCCATTTTAGTAATGACAACGTGTATATTTTTCAATGCATTCATTGTTCTTTTCTATACTATTTTTTAAAGTAATTTACTTCTAAGTTTTTTTTTTTGTTATTTTATTATTTACTTTTTTCATTACAAACTATAGATTTTGCCTATTAATGCCATAGCCTAACATTTCAATTTTCCTAGCAAAATTTTGTACGACTTCCCTACAAAATGTTGATAATTGTGAAAACAGTTTTAAAAAACAATACAATTTTGTTGCTTTTCTTTTTACAATTTTTTTTGGTTGTTTTTGTTTTAGTCAAGTTGATAGAAAAATTAGACACATGTAATAGGGTAAGAAAACTTATTAAAAAAGCATAATTTAAGAGAGAAAAAAACAAAAATAAAGCAGCAGATGTTTTTAAACTTAAAACTCCCACTCTCTATTAAAATTCGGCTGCTATGTACAGATTTTACTATTATTTGCCAATAAAAAAATTAAACAAGAAATAAGAACATTATGGTAACACCGTTTATGATCCGTTATGCTTGCACACATATTGTGAGAAACTTTTTGGGTAACGGAAATATCAACAACCATTTGGGGAATAGAAAAACGAAAAAGAAAACGGAAAATAAAAACAAAAAAAAAATAAAAAAACAAGCAACAAGAAAATTATGAAAACTTTTAAACTACTATTCGATTATTTAAATCATCAACTGGGCTAAAACTTATTCTTTCCATATCTTATCTTTTGTTTCTGTATTTTTGATGTGTATGTGTGTTTGTTTATTTATTACGATTTTAGGCTGATTTGTTTCTTTGTTTGTTTATTGGTTTTTATTTTTATTATAAAAATTAGTTTCTTAAGTTTTTTTTTTGGTTATTTTCTTTTTTCATATCATGCATGTATATATGTTTGCTTGTATGTATGTTGTTATAAATATGTACTATTTGATAATAATATAAGGATTTACATATTTATTTAGGTTTTATTTATTTAATTATGAATGCAAGTATGTATGTATGTTAGTATGTAAGTAGAATTATTGCTTTATTATTATAATTATTACTTAAAAAAATAAACAAAACAGATTTTTTAAATAAAAATTCAATACAAATTTTATATAAATTGTTAGAAATATTTTGCGTTTTTTCCTTTTCCTTTTTAATATAAAAATTTTGGTTTTCTTTAATTTTTTATTTTAAATATTTTAATAATTAATATTTATGTATGTACTATGTATTGTTGTTTTAATTTGAATAAAGGTACTTTTATTTCGAATTCTGTTTCACATTTTAAATCAGTGTTTTTATTTTAATATTTTCTTGTTTGTTTTAAAAATAGCAACACTTTTACAAACTGGTACACACTTCTCACACGCCATAAGGCTCTTTCAAGCAAATTCCTTTTTACTAAAAGTTTACAAAAAAAAGAAGGATTTTATTTGAAACAGTTGGTTTTTAAATAGAATTTCAGTGAACTTAACATTGAAAGGTGTGTAATTTTAAAATTCGTTTCATTTTTAAACAGATCTTATCAATTTTCTATAAAACATCAGAAAGTAAAGAGCTGAGGACATTTGTTTAATGACGAGATTAAACTGAGAATTTCAGAAAAGATGATTAGACAGTTTTAGTTGGAAGCCCAATCAAGACATTTAGGTGACACCACAATTTAGAAATCTTAAATGCTGGAAAAACAAAAACCGGATAGAGAGATCAGCACACTCACTAATCTTAAAAAACAAACTACATATTTCGAAATAATTCTGAAAAAATTGATTTCGAAAACATGAGAGAAACGTTAGTCCTTAAAATTAGTGTTGCCAAATTAAACGAGAGCGAAAAAATATTTCGCTTTTAACCATAAAAGTTTGGGTCGACATTAAATTGTAGATACAGCCACTCATAGATAAAATTAATACACATAGTATGTGTGGTGTGAGAAGTTAGGTTATAATCCTGATTTAAGTGTTGTAAATAAGTAAGCTGGTATATTATCCGCTTAAAAAAGCGTTCTTTATGGTACCCAATGTAGGCGATTTCCTACTTAGCGTTTCCCTATTTTTTTTTTTTATATATACTGGCGCCAATTAAAAAATCTGTTTTTAAAAACATTTTCAATCTGGTGTCTCTATTAGTTTTATAGTTTTTTCTTCTTCTTCTTCTAAGCTATGAACTAAATCCTTTTTTCTTTATGCATTTCGGTATGTTTGTATGTGGGTTTGTATATAAAAGTTTTCTATTTGTTAATTATCTTTTTTATAAATTTTATATTTTACTTTTGGGAGTTTTTTTTTTGGAGTATTTTTTTGTTTTTGTATTTTTAAATGTTCAATTTTTCAATAGTTTTTCTTCTTCTTATAATATAATTATTTCAGTATAAAATAAATAATAAAATTCTAGCAAACAGTTAACATTTATAAATATGTTTGGGTTTTGTTTTTATTTTTGTTGTATTGTATTTATTTAATTACATAATTTCTTTTTTGTTAATTATTTTAATCTTCTTTTACTTTCTTATAAATATGCTTGTATTCCAGTATTTATTTAATTTTTTTATAATTTTTCTATAATATTTAATATTTATTAAAACATATTTATTAATTTAATAATTATTTTCTTTTTTGAATTTCTTTTTAATAAAATTTAGAAAAATTATTATTTTTTCTTTAAATCCAATTTTTTTCTTTCAATTCAATTAAAAATTAAATAAATCTAACGAATTTATTTAAATATAACGAATTTATTTAAATTTAACGAATTTATTTAAATTTAACAAATTTATTTAAACATTTTTTTCCTTTCGTTTAAAAAATATATCACTGCATTTTAAAAAGGAGTACAGAGTACAGACGACGACGTTAATGACGTTGTAACGCGTTTTGTTTTTATTTTTTTTTTAAGAAATTATTAATTTAAAACCAATTTTTGTTTTTCTAAATTCATTTCAAAAAATAATAAAACCTACAATTTGATTGTTTTATTTTGTTTTTTCTTTTACTTGTTCTCCTTTAATTTAGTTTTTGTTTTTATTTATTTATTTTGTTTTCTTAATAATTTTCTATTTTCATAATAACTTAACTTAAATTATTTAAATTTATTTGTATGTATTGTTTACTTTACTTGCCTGACTTAATTTTTCTGCTAGATATGTGCTCATAACTGTGTGCCTCGTATTACATAATTTGTTATTGTTGTTGTTGTTATTATGTTTCTGTTTTCTTTTTTTTTTTATTCGATTTATTCATAAATTTCAATATTTCTACGTGGTGATGTAAAACTTCCACTGCTAAGCTGTGAATCGGTTTTCTTAAGTATCGATACATGATGACCGACAGCAGCGCCATCTCCAGACCGGCTGGAGCAACCCACTATCGAGTCTTGTTTATTTAAAAGACTACGTCGTTGATCGGCAAAAGATATAACGGAATCCTGTTTAACCAATTGATGACGACGGGGTTCTAAATGAGAAAAATATGTACGTTCATCAAGCGTTTTTATATACATATATATTATTAAAAACCTAAAAAAAAAATTAAAAACTCATTTCAAGGAAAAGTTTGCATGTAAATCTTAGAAATGCAAGCCAATAATTATGTATTCGATGTATACCATGATTATCAGGACAATTTTGACCTATGGAGGCTTTGTATGGGCAGGCCTAATAATTTTTAAAACATTTGAGCTGTAATTGGATAAGATACGTAGAGGAGGAGTATCTTGCAAAATAATGACATCCAGTCAAACACTCATGAACTAAAGGGTCCGCCATCTAACGTTTTTTTTTTCAACTAGTGCTTATTTCGTGAATGGTAACACTTAGCTCATGTCTGATTTGACAGATAATTAGTTTTATTCTTCCGCTGAACGAATATGGTTGTGTATACGCTTGAACAGCGCTGGGAAAAATTGCGACATTACTTTGAAAAGAAGATGGCCGATTTTGGCAAAAAAAAAATCATCTTTTCATATGAAGCTCATTTTGATCTTGGCGGGTATGTAAACAAGCAAAATTGTCGCATTTGGGGCACAGAAAACCCGCACGCATACATTGAAAAGCCGACGCACCCAAAACGAGTCACTGTTTGGTGCGGATTTTGGTCCAGAGGCATAATTGGGCCATTTTTCTTCGAAAATGGGCAATGAGTGGCCGTTACAGTCAATGGCGATCGTTATCGGGCCATGTTGAACGAATTAATTTATGTTCACAAAAATTCAAGAGGAGGATATTGGCAACATTTGGTTTCAACAGGACGGCGCTACGTGCCACACAGCTGAAGCTACACTCGATGTTTTACGCCCTGTTTTTGAAGATCGCATTATCAGCCGCAGAGCTGATGTCGTTTGGCCACCTCGGAGCTGCGATTTGACACCATTGGACTATTATTTGTGGGGTGCCGTCAAAGATAAGTGTTACGCCGACAAGCCAGAGACAATTGACGCTTTAAAGGACAATATTCGTGAAGCCATTGGTGAAATACAGCTGCACACAATCGATAATGTGCTTAAAAATTGGACCGATCATGTAGGCTACTGCATGGCCAGCCGAGGCAGCCATTTGAATGAAATTATTTTCCATTATTAACCGGAAGGATTGTACTTTCAAATAAAAAAAGAAATTTGAGAAAATATTCAGTAGTTTTTTTTAAAGCATTTTCAAAAAAAAAGTTATTTGGCGGACCCTTTACTTATATACATGATCTGGTAAAGTTAAAGATGGTATCCCTGAAAAAGGAAGGAAAAAACGTCGTACCGACTCAACACACTTAATTGTAACGGCAAATTAATCCCTTTAGTCAGGACTATAATCTTGTTTCTCACACCATTCATGTTGTGTGTGTGTTAATTTTATCCATGAGTGGCGAGACCGGCATTGAAAGCAAGGAGTAACAGAAACATTCTCTATAAAGTGCAGATATGTGCCTCTAGTGCCAGTAGAAGCACACCTCAGGCGGATCTATGATTTCTGCATAGATCGGGAGGAGCTTCGAAAGTAACAACAGGAGAAAGTTCGGTGGAACTACCAGCAGGCTTCTTCCTTCAACTTATTGAGGAAAGTTTTGTGCATGGGGATGTTCAACGGTCTGTAGAGTTGCAATAGATTTATGACCCTCAGGTACAAAACTAGTCCTAAGTAGAAGGGGGAGAAGAGCTATTTTAGGAGTCCTAACGGGGCATGCCGCATGTCCTTGTCTGCAGGTATATAGACAGAAATATTTAGGTTGTCGAATTTGTTAGGTCTGTCTTCATATTCCTGCAGGTTTTTCTCACAATGGACCAAAGGTTCTCTGTCTTTATTGTGCCACCTCTTCAATCGAACTTGCTATAGCCAGAATTCTAACTTAATCTGACAATCTCAAGTCACTGATCTCAATGATTTCGGAAAACTGTTTTAAATTTTTATAGTTTTTGTGCGGATGAGCTCTACAATCGAATCCTATTAAGCATATTATTTTACATTCCTTTTTGGATACCGATTATCGTTTTCACATTGTATATGATTTAATGGCCCTTAATAATGACTTATGAACTTATATAAGCTTAAAACAGCTTAAAATTATTGCCTATTACTTCTTTAATTACCTGGCCTCTGATCCACAAACGATATTACGGAATCCTGTTTCACAAATTTCTGTCTCTTGTGCTCCAATAACGATGGGCCGCCTACTACGGGTGAACCATTTTCGTTGGAACGTGTCATTGTATTGCGTCGCGAATCGACCGATATGGAATCCTGTGTTGAAAACGAATCCTGCAGATTGTGACCAGCACGTTTGTTCTCCAAGTAATAGGAAACCACAGAATCCTGTTTCGACAATGAAATCTTCGAACCATTGCTATCCTGCTGGCATAGTAAGCGGCGAGAACCATCACTGGAGGCGCTCTCCTGCTTAATTAAATACTGACGTGAACCGTGTGAGTCCTGTTTCAAAAGCATCTGCTGTGACAAATTGCTGTCCTGTTTGCACATTAAATTATGGCGGCGTAATGAGTTGTGCTCGTAGATATAAGAGACGGCATTGGTTTTGCGTAGACCAGGACTGCTGGGACTTTTGCGAGAGCCATGCTGATAATGTGAGGATTTACGGCGGCTGGTACTAGTGGTGGAAGAGGCAATGGCTACATTGTCATAATACCTGCCGAAAAGAAAAACATTGAAAACATAGATTTTTTTTAATCCACACACATACAAATACGCTTACACACACACTGTCATGAACACGTATAAAAATAAAAACACGAAAATAACCTTCAGATTATTTGGTATGAACTTGAACACAACTTGCACTCTCTACTATATAAGAGAGAGAGAGAGAGTGAGAGAGAGAGAGTAGTTCTCTCTCTGTCATTGCTCTGTTTGTGTAAGTGCAAGTGTATGTGTAAGTGCAAGTGCATATAGACATAAAAATATGTGTCAATAGCACTCACACACATACTCGCATCCTCAATGTTATGAATATATGTATGTACGAGTATTTGTACTTACCTTAAACGGCCGCAACAAGAGCGTGATTTGATTATAGCGGCAAAACCTCGTCTATATTTTTTATTGAAGAAGGCATACAATATGGGATTGATGCATGAATTGGACGAGCCCAGCCACTGAGCAAATGGTGTGACCTTGTTTAAGATTTCGCTCTCCTCAATCGTTATTTCGCCACCTAGACGTATGAGTGTGTAAATGTTGTTTTTGTTGTTCGTTGGTTTTTATTAAAGATATTTTGCAATTGACATTGAAAATGTAGAGTAGAAAATAACCAAGAGAACGAGAGAGCAAGAGGAAGAGAGATAAAACAAATATATTACATTCACACACACACACACAAACACATTGCTATACAAAATATAATCTCTATGATATTAGTTTGTTTATTTGTTGTTGATGTTGTTGTTGTCGTTGTCGTTGTTACACTCGAAAAATATTTTTTAAAATTGTAAACTATATTCTCTCAATTGATTATGATGGAAGGAACAAGGCAAAGATGAAAGAAAATAAGAAAGAAAAAAAGTTAAAAAATAAAAACAAAAACAAAAACAATATGCATGAGTAGAAAATAAAATTGTGATGCTCTAATCAAGGTTATCTATCATATGGCATAGACGGAGGATAAGTAAGTATTCTGTTTAGAAATTTACAAATAAAAAATGAAAACTGAAAAAGAAAATGAAATTTTTCTCCAATGCGAGAGTACATTTCAACTGACTTTTCTTTAACACACATGGACAGTTATAAATAATGGAATTTGATGGATAAATTTTTATAAATAAATAACAACAATAAAAAAAAAAAATGTTAACGATATGAGTAGCGAAAGTTTAAAGGATCACAATGAAAATGCTCATTTGATGATTGTATCTTTAAATTAAAGTTAAATACAGCATGACTATGTGTCCTAGTTTCTTAAGCTTAAGACAGGTGACTAAACTGCGTTATAGGTTTATCGGCTCTTATTGTCTACGCTGATGAAATTTGAGAATAGTTTAGGTGGCGGACCCCCTTTGAAGAAATAGGTGCTACTTAAGCCAGCGTTTAGAGCTATTGTGATACCGCAATTTATATCCTACCCGGATATCAAATAATTTCGAAAGGAAACCAACCTAACTCTAGAATAAATCTTACATTCGTAAAACTTTTCATTGCAGGCCGTCTAAACGAAAGTCTAATATCAAAACTCGTCACCAATAAACCACAAACTTCTCTGTCCAGTTTTTTGCTACTGTCTGTTTAGAACACGAGAGCATAGCAGAAATCCTCAGTGTTGCCACTACAGAAATCTTTATTTGAAATCTTTAAGCCAAATCTGCTTTTGGGAAAATTAAATAAGGACCCCATATAGTCGACCCTGAGATTTCGTGTTGTAGTAATTCTCGCTTACCAAAATGTGTAAATCATGTTCAAGCATAGGATAAGACGATGTTAGGTTAGGTTAGGTCGGAGAGGTAGCTCCGATATCACAAAGCTCACTTGCGCACGCATAGCGACAAGTTGTGATGCCACGGGTGAACGCAATCCCTGTACTGACCAAGTTCCACCAAAATCAGGGAAGGGGAAGAAGTTGGTCAGCGCAAGGGCTGCACAAGACGATGTTAACACGGTTTTCGAATTTATAAGATTAAGTGGCTTTAATCACCTTCAATTCCCATTATCTAGGAAACCCTTGACTCCATCCTCAGTACCCAAGGATAACATCTACAACGAATGTCATTGGAAGGTCAGTGAGGCATATCTATTGAGATGTAGTAGATCTCAATCAGTAATAAGTTCCTAAGCTGTACAGGCAATATATGTTTACAGAGATCGTTATTTATGGGCAACGTTATTTAGGGGCATGGCTTATTATAGAACTATCACTTAAAGACATACATATTTAGAAGGTGGGAGTGATACTTAACTGTATCACTCCAGGCTTGATTTCCAAATGTAAACAAAATGGTACTAAACAAAGCTACGGTGCGTGATACATATTCTAATTGGCAGTTGTTAGGAGAAATTTTGATAAATGGCTGGAAAAAAGCTATGATACTGTATTAGTACAAACTCAAACTTGTAACAGCCCGTATTCAATATTTATTTCTTCTTTTTTACAGATTCATTGCCATCTGGGGTTTTAAGTCAACTACGATACTTAACAGGAGAAGTCGCCGTAGTCTAGTAGGTAGTATGTTCGCTTATTAGACGTAAAGCCCGGGTTCGAGCCCCAGGCCAGACATCAAAAGGAAATATGAAAAAAAAATATTTCTTCGTCGGCAACTACTTCTCAGCAGATTTCTGGCAGAAAACTCTGAGAGTAAATAAATCTGCCATGATAAAGTTTCTCAAAAATCTGTCGTGCGGAGTCGACGTTAAACTGTAGGTCCCGCCACTCAAGTATAAAAATTAAGGCACACAACATGAGTGGTGTGAGAAGCTAGGGCGTAATCCTGACTGAAGGGTTGTAATGGCCAATTATGTACATATATATGTATGTACGATACTTTACAATGTCAAGGCTTGATATCCCAAATAAAGCTTCGCCTGAAATTCTACACATTTTAGGACGACGAAGAGACTTCGACGAAGAGACTTATGTCCGGGAATTAATAACAGTCTGGCTGTGATCGCCACTTATGCTGCGAGTGGCACTTATGTATGTTATTTTTTTATAATTTTTTCTCGAAATAAAAAAAACTATTTTTGAACCTTTAACCTTAAATGTCACATATGTATGTATGTATGTTCGTAGATATGACCTTGATTAATAGTCTATTTTTTGTTTCTTTTTTCAGTTTTTCTTTTTTTTGCTTCAAGTTTATTTAATCAATAGACATACTAGTGACAGCATGATTTTTTTGAGTTTAAAAAAAAGAAATTATTTGAAGGTAAAACGCAAAGAGTGGGAGTTTTTTTTTGGGGGGAGGCTTAAATGTTGCATTTGCTTTGCTTGCTTGTTTGTTATTGTTGTTAACGCTGTTGTTGTTGTTGTTGTTATTGCCATTGTATAACAGTATGTATTAAGAGCATAAAATGAAAGTGGATTCAAGAGATAAGCAAGGTGAACTGAACTGAACTGAATGTTTGGCTGACTGGTTGGTTGGTTATAAGTTTTTAGAATGTTACGTTACATTTCGTTTCGTTACGTTAAGTTGTTGTTTTTGTTGTTGCTTTTTATTTATACAAAATTTCAAAACAACCTTCAACCGGAAAAACAACCGAAATTATTAAACAAGAACAAGAAAAAGAAAAAGTAGAATAAAAAAAAACAGCAAAGAAAAAACGAAATATTAACGACCAAACGACGAAAGGATAATAAATACAAAAAAAAAAAAGAAAAGTGAAAGGTAAAGGTAAAGAACGAAAAGAAGGAGGAAGGGAGAAAAGAGAGAAAATATGAATGAAACATGGAAACGAAGGCTTAAACGTTTGTTCTACTAACGATATTATAAATACCACGGTTACGGCAACGACTATTGCTACAACTATGACTGATAAGATATACATACATACATACTTCCATACGTACAAACAAATAATATAATATACTTGTATGTGTACTGTATGTATATACTGTAGTATATACATATGTATGTATGTATAAAGTATATATATAAGTGTGTACTGTACGTACATACATAAGTATGTATGTATTCATATACATTGTACATGTGTTCTACTTACCAAATTTAATACGTGCAAATATAACATATAACGGCAGCCAGGATAATACAAATAAAATAACCACAGCGACTAACATTTTAATGACCTTCACTTTGGACTTTTGTTGCATACGATCCATTTGAGCATCCTTGGTATCACCAGGTATAGAGCGCGTTGACACTTTAATCCATATTAAGACATAACACAAGGTTATCAATACCATTGGCAGTACGTAGCAGGCTAATAGATGGGCCAATAGAAAATACAAATTGCCACTGGTGCCGGGTGGCCAAACCTCCTGACACAAATACATATCGGGTGCTGAGGGAAATGCTTCAGCTGCTGGTACCAAATCAAAATATAAAGCCCACGGTATAGTCGTACCAAAGGCTATTATCCAAATGCAGAGTATCATGAAACGGGCACGACTCTTCGATAGTTGCCTTAATGGCCACCAGATGGCAATGAATCTGTAAAAAAAGAAAACAAAAAAAAAAAGGAGAAATAAATTTTGAATACAGTTTCTTACAAGTTTGAGTTTCTTTTTTAATACAGTTTAATAGCTTTTGTAAGGTTTTTTTCAAATTTTCTTTTAACAACTGTCAGGTAGAATGTGTATCAGGAATTGAAATGTATTAAATTTCATAAGTAACCATTATATCTTTATGTCTTGACACTGTCAAGTATCACTCACAGCTTTCAATTATTTCTTACGATGACTGTTTAACAATAACAGGCCCTGTGCCTGTAAAAAACGTCCTGTGTGAACATGTATTGCGTTTAAAGATCAGGCACTTAGTGCTGATTAAGTTCTACACCATCCCAAAAGGTGGGCCTCACTGACCTCCCAATGATGTTCGTTGTAGATCTTATATTCCCTTGGAACTCCTAGATAGAGGGGAACATATAGATTTGTCTTTTATGGGGTTGGAATTCTTTATACACGTTTTTGCAATCCAACTCTGCTGCACCACTACACCACATCGTGCCGAAGTCAACTGTGTGGTATGGCTTTGACAGTGAGAATCAAAATAAGAACTTTTGTTCTAACAATTCGATGCCTGCTTTGAGATAAATACGAATTATTTTTCTCTTTCTACTTAAAATTTCTTTCAAAATAAACCCAAACTTAAAATACCCTGTTCAACAAAACATTAATTAGTTGAAGCCTCCTGTAGTGCTGCGACATTCACCCGAAATGTTGAAACAATCAATCAGTTTCAATTCTGTACAATTAATATTTTTCAAAATTCACTTCATTTGAAACGAATAACAAATTTAATAAGGTGGACGGACAGACAGATATGTACATACTTACATACATACATATGATTTCATTTAATAACTAGCACATGGGTACAGTACGAGTACAGTTTATCGGTTGCTAGCTGAGAGAGCTGGTCAAGGAGTTTAACATACAAAAACTTATTGGCTGAACTTGATCTGATTTTTTAAGACACAAATAATAAAAAAAAAATAAAAAAACATAAAAAATTATCTATTGGATACACACAATAGTAACAACAAATTCATTAGCAAATTCAATGCAATGTAACGCAATTCAAAAACAAATTGAAATCATGCATCACACATACATATACTGTCAACAGCAACAACAACGGTACACAGAGGTACACATTAAACGATCTGATGAAATTTGTAGGATTTTTTTTGTTTGTTTTTGTTTTTAATACCTTATTCAACTACAAACCTGGGCAGCAGTATGGCAACGACATAAAAAATGGTGCATATACACCAGAGATCAGCAATGAATCGTTTTTTTCACTACTCATAAGCACTCATGAAATTTTGAATATAAGTCAGTCAACAATATTAAAATTTAACTATGTACTCTGATTCATTCATACTCACTACAACGTTATTTTATAAGTTCAAGTTCCAATGAGTATGCTTACAACATTGACATCGAACTCATACCATTAGGACTCGAAGTCTAGTAGGTAGTGCGTGTTCGCTTATTAGACGTAAAGCCTGGGTTCGAGCCCCAGGCCAGACATCAAAACGAAATACAAAAAAAAAATATTTCATCGGCAGATATCTGGCAAAAGCTCTGAGAGTAAATAAACCTGCCATGAAAAAGTTTCTCAAAATATGTCATTCGGAGTCGACGTTAAACTGTAGGTCACGCCACTCAAGTATAAAGATTAACGCACACAACATGAGTGGTGTGAGAAGCTAGGCCGTAATCCTGACTGAAGGGTTGTAATGGCCAATTATGTATGTATGTATGGCTCGAAATTTACAATCTTATTTGTTGTTGCATTTACAAAAAAAGAAAACCGACACATAAGCAAAAAAGATAGAGCAGCAATCAGAACAAACACACAAACCTCTAGTAAGTATTTTAGTGTTCGTACTCGATTCATACTTATTTTGTGCTTCGTGTATATAATGAGTTATGGAGAGTCGAAATCATCAAACATCATACGTGTTGTTAAGTATGAATATGATAAGTACTTCAAACTTTGAATATGAGTCAAGGTTCCATGATATTAAAATAAGTATGAATGCGTATAAGTATCAGAAATTATGAGTATGATACGATTCTACTCATCTTTTTGAATACTCATTACTGATTTCTAATATAGTATACCAGTGGAAGAAATTAAGGGAAATGACTTAATATTTTGACATTTCCATAGGCATCAGGTAAAAAACAAACCTGAGAATTGAGGACAGCTAATTGAAATCTTTGAGGTCCTATTTATTTATTCAAAAAAGAGAAAAAGTCATTACAACACTTAAGTTAAGATTCCAAACTAGCTTCTCACACCATCCATGTCGTGTGTGTTAATTTCATCCATGAAGTACGGGATCTATTACCCGTTGACTCCAAGCGACAGATTTTTGAGTAACTTTTCGTGACAATTTTTGATTTATACTCAGAGTTTTTGAGGGAATATTTGTTCATATTTCGTTTTGTTCGAATGCCTGAGTTGGGGTTTGAAACATGGGCTAGCATTTTATAAGTCAACACACTAACTACAGCAAAGCCCTTGTATTAGTAATCCAGAAGTATACACATGTGTAAATGCGTGTGAAGTTGATATCGATATAATTGATCGAAGTATAACAGAACAAACTTGAGCATTTTCAAGCATTGATCGAAATTAAATTAAAGATTTCGTAGCTAATCAACAAACATTCAACTAGTTGTCACAAATACAGCACAGTCTAATGTAGGGCATCCCATAGTTGTTCTTTATTTTCTTACTTGATTTTGCCACACATAATCGTTATTAATATTTCAAATAAAATTTAAAAAATTAATCAAAATAATAAAAAAAAATTCATTAACATTCTAACATAACGCAGTTTACCTTAACTGTTACAAAAGCAACAACAGCAAAAAACATAATTTATTAACAAAATTAGAAAAATTTAATTAAATTTACAAAAAAAAAACAACAACAACAAAAGAAAAGAATAACCGGCATAAAAAGATTTCTAGCGCCAATGCATTTGATACAGCGACTGGTTAATCAAATAAACAAACACACAAACGAGTGAGCAGTCTTTTATTGTTAGAATTTTTATTTTTTATTTTTTGTTTATAAAGATTTTAAAATTAAATAAAACTGGTTGTTGGGGTTGTTGTTGCATCAGAATGTAATTTTCTGTTTTTCTATTTGTTGTTGTTATTATTGTTGCATTTTAAAATATCAATAAAAACTATTCGCACTCGCTCTTATGAAGTTTAAATTTTAAACTTTAACTTTATGAGAGTTTTGAAATCTTATATGGATAGATGATAGAGAGAGAACCAAAGATATTGAGGTGGTAAGAGAATATAAGCGTGCAAACGATTTAAAATTTTTTTTGTTTATTTCTATGACTCCAATTTGGTTGACACATTTCGTTTGTTTTTTTTTGCTCTAATTTCTTTCTCTCTCTCTCACTTTATTTTATTGTCACTCAGCATGTGTATGATTATTGTTGTATGATAGACTTGATGTCTCCTTGATTATTTTTTGATGTCAAGTGAGAGTAGAGTGATTGTGAAACTGTTATAACACTACTACACTGTTTCCAATTGCAATTATTGAAGTATGGAAAATGAACAGACTTTCTCTTTCTGTTTCAGAAGCTTAAGATACAAAATTGTATAAAATTCCTAATCAGATTTCGGAAATGGTCGCCGTAGTCTAGTAGTTTGTGTTGCTTTTATTAAACCAGAGACCGTGGTTCAACTCCCAGTTCAGTACTTCGGCGATTTTCTTCTGAGAAAAATCTGTCGTTCGTTTCTCAAAAATCTTTGCCGTCACTAAAACTGGACGGTGTAAGAAACTAGGTGGCGTAAGAAACTAGGTGGTGTGAGAATCTAGGTGCGAAAAAGAGTTGTAATGACTAGTTAAGTATGTAACGATTTATTTATTTATTTATTTTTATTTATTTATTTATTTATTTTAGTCTATGGATTATATCCTTGCAGACATTTAAAAATATATAATACATTTAAGAAAAAATTTACATTTACACAATTAATTAGAAATTATGGGTCAAAAATTTTAAAAATATTTTTTAATTATGAATTATTTAAAAGAGAAAATAAAAAAAATTGTAGACAAATGTGTGCACATAAAGTAGTATAAGAATTAATACATCAGGAGTTCAAAGAAATAATTAATAATTTTTTCACTGCATTCGTATTTAATGAATAATCAACAAGTCCAAAAAATTGGTTGAATTCGTTACACATCCTTCTAAGCGGGTCAGCATCAGGATAATTGGCTCTAAACATTGGAATAGACAGTGGTAAAAAATTTCGCGATAAACGTCGAGGTATATTAAATGAAATTTCGTTTATCAAGAATCCAGCGCATATATCTCCTTTTATAACATTTAGTATAAATGAAACATTTAACATAATTCTACGGCTTTTCAATGTTGGCAATTTAATAAGAGCTAATCGGGCAGAGTAAGATGGCAAATTACGGAGGTCAAAATGTAGTCCACGTAGGCAAAATAGGAGAAATTGTTTTTGCACAGATTCAATTGTATTGGAATGTGTTTGGTAAATGGGATCCCAAATTATAGAACCATATTCTAGAATTGGACGAACAAGCGACACATAAAGTGCCTTTGTGATGTATGGATCCTTAAATTCCTTCGACCATCGCTTTATATAACCCAGTGCAGCCCTGGCCTTATTTACAGTACACGTTATATGAGAAATGAAGCTTAATTTCTGATCGAATAAAATACCCAAATCCAGAAAACGGTCAACCACTTCAATCTCATAACCACCAATAAAATAATTCACAATAATTGGACTGGTTCTCGAAAAGCGCATTAATTTACATTTCCTGAAGTTAAGCTGCATTAAATTGGCGTTACACCATTCATAGAACGAATTTATATCAAATTGTAAATGCTGTTGATCCAAAAGATTGTCATAAGTTTTAAAAAGCTTTACATCATCCGCATACATCAAAATGTTCGAATACTTTATAACTTGAGGCAAATCATTTATAACTAAAGAAAAAAGGAGAGGTCCAAGATGACTTCCCTGTGGTACTCCAGAACGTGCATGTATTTTTTTTGATATAACGTTGTTGAAACAAACCGATTGAGTTCTATCCGATAAATATGATTTTAACCACTTAATAGCAGGATCCGTAAAGCCTATCAAATGTAATTTTTTTAATAGGAGCTTATGATTTACTTTATCAAAGGCCTTTGAAAAGTACTGGTCATTTCTCTATGATGGTATGTAGCGATTTATGCTGGTCATTTCTCTATCGTGTCTTTTGATCCCCAGGCTAAGTAAAATTGATTAAAGCCCGTCCGCAACTAGTCTAGAAGAAATTTCAAACTACAATTCCAAGCAGATAAGATTAGCACTTTGAAATGGCCTGCTCTGAGGAAAAAGACACGGAAAGTTTTTCTTTTAAAATCTCTTTGCTTTCCAATTGTAGTGTATTTGACCCAAATTCTCTCATGGTTAAAATTAACACACAGAACATGAGTGATGAGTGACAGTCACAGGGGTTATGAGATTATGTCTGACCAAACCTTTAGAAATGTTTTCGGGTTAACCATCGTGCACAATGGAGAATGAAACGCTTTCCAGATCCCCGAATTAAAGGCTATTTTCTGAAATTAAAAGTGGTAACATTAGGAGAGGGTGTTATGCCTTCCAGGAAAATAATAAAGTCATGACTTGACGTCACAGTTCCTTTGGGAACAAACGGGTCCTAGTCTTTAACAGGGAAATCTTAGATAAGGTGGCAACTTCATAAAGGGGAACTTGAGCATTCAGTGAAATAGGACGTAATATAAAATTGATATAACGTCTGTAGTTTTTGTGAAAGTGACGATGAGAGATGGGAGCACATTCTTTGTGATTATCCTGGCCTTTGGAGTCAGAGGTTACACCACCTTGGTAAACACAAAGCCCCGGATAGTGTTAAATTTCCTTTAAGACCTTAGATTAGGAATTAAAATAATAAGCTTAGCTGGCTTTGAATAATAACAGTAAAACCCTTGGTAATTTTAGAACCTATAATTCGTTAGAAATATTATGAAAGATGAAGGTACTTATGTTTGAATCCTGTTTGACGTTTTAAAAAGTATTTGATTTTTTTCATTTGAAAACTTAAGAGAAAGATAAAAAAAATTAATTAACTTTCTTTGTTTACATTCATAAATCAATGTCAGCAATTATTGAAAATAAATATTGAAACATACATATGTATATTGTGCTGTGACCTCGGAAATGGTGTAACAGAGAAAAAAAAACTATACGATGAAAGGAGGAGTTTCCTCCAAAACAAACTGACAGCGCTTTAAGGCAGACCACTATCACGCCGGTAGTGTGATGAATATTACGATAGCCACAACAACAACAACGACAACTAGTGACTGAAAAAAAAAAAAACAAAAAAATTAAAAAGCGGCGGTCATCTGGTTTTAATTTCAAATAATTTCGAATGTTTTTTTTTTCTTTAATTTTTTCCTATTTTTTTTTTTTATTTGTTCAAACGAAATAGGCGTCATGTGTCTCGTGGTGTTGCTGCCAATACTAACAACTGCTGCTGTTGTTAAGACAAAACTGTCCCACTCACATACAATTTAAATATGAAGAGAATAGAATTGATTTTAATGGAATGGCATAAGACTCTCGTAGAATAGAATAGAATAGTGTTTGGAGTGTTGAATTTAGTTTAAACAAACAAACAAACAAACAAACAAACAACGTTTACACAAGAGTATAAAAGCAGTAACATTTGGCGAATTTATCATCAGTTGCAAATCATTTGCCCAAACTACACTTCCAGTCATATATTCGTTTTAGTATTTTAACTACAACAACAACAACCTCATCATCATCATGTTCAAAATTGTAAGTGGAATATGGGGAATCCATCCTGAAAAAATGAAAACGTGTGAATACTTTTGGCGCCTTAAATGTCTCCCACAAACATTACTTTTAAGGGAATTGTTTTAGTTTTTGAGATACAATTCAAATGATTTCAATTTATATTTCAGTTGTTGGTTTTGTCACTGTTTGCCTTTGCCGTAGCTGAACCTGGTGTAGTGGCTGTAGCACCTGTGGTAGCTCATCCTGCTGTCGCCCATGGACCAGTTATCCACCATCATGGTGCTCATGCTGTGCATTCGTAAGTTACATTATTTTCCTCTAAAATATTATTAATTTCTAGTAAATAACTCTCTTTCTCTCTCTACACTCTCTAGACATGTTATTCAACATCCTGCTCCTGTCAAGGCTGTAGTCCATAAGGCTGTTGTACCTGTTGTGCCTGTAGTTAAGCCCGTAGTACCTGTTGTTCCTGTGCATCATGCCCATGCAGCTGTAGTAGCCCACCACTGAAATTCCCAAATGCACGCTCTCTGACCTCCTGATATCCCCATATTCCCCTAAGTGTTATCCTTAATCCCGTTATAATCCTTGTTGTTTTGTTTTTATAAAACTCCCTCCCCCACCCTCATATTTTAAAGTGTTTTTCCAAAAAATAAAAAATGAACATTAAAAAAAAGAAACAAAAAAAAAACGCTTTTAATTTAAATTCGTTTTGCAACACTTACCTGTCCAATGATACCGCAATTAAACTATAGACGGATGCTGCCACCGATACGCCCTGTATATAGGGCACTGTCTTGCACATTAGCCAGCCCAACATCCAGGCTAAAAAGAAAGAAAAATTGAATTGAGGAAAAAAGAAAAAAACGTTAAAAAGAAAATCGAAAAAGATTAAATATTTCGAAAGAATTTTGGGTCAGAAGGATAGAGAGAAAGAAAAAAAAAAAAGATAAAAAGTTTAAAAGAATGTAAGGTGAGCGGAATTAAAAATTAATTGTGAACAAAAAAATTTGTGCAACAAGGTTTACTTTTTTTCGGTGCGATACATGCGATACACAAGACTTTTACAAAAATACACCAACAGTAATGCTAATTTAGTTGTTTCTGGTGGGAAAAGCTTGCTCAGGAATCGCACTATATAATATACACTTCATAATCCAATTAATTTTATTCTACAGGGCCTCGGTTCGGCGTCAGTGTTTTATGTATAAAGATAGTGGACTACACCATCTAAGGTACTATTCACTATCCTTGCTGCAAATGCGGTAGTTAGTCTAAGCGTCACAAAAGCATGTATAGAAGAAATATCATACAAAAATACCACAGTGATCCCAGAGAAAGCCATTCAAGTATACACTAACATATCTAGATAACGCAACAAAGTCGAATGTGGAATCCTTTCGGAGCAGTTGCATTTTAGGCTGTCTCTTGCACTGATTACTGTAGTACTATTCAGACTGAAATAATTGCCATAAAGACTGTCGGGAATCAGTAACATACATACATACATACATAATTGGCCATTATAACCCTTCAGTCAGGAATAATTTTATACTTGAGTGGCGGGACCTACAGTTTAACGTCGACTCCGAACGACAGATTTTGAGAAACTTTTTATGGCAGGTTTATTTACTCTCAGAGTTTTTGCCAGAAATCCGCTGAGAGGAAGTCGCCGACGAAGAAATATTTTTTTTTTTCATGTTTTCGTTTTGATGTCTGGCCTGGGCCTCGAACCCGGGCTTTACGTCTAATAAGCGAACACACTACCTACTAGACGACTACGGCGGGAATCGGTAAAGAGGTCATTAAATCCCTAAAAAGTGTATACATAACAATCAAGATTGTGTAAAAATTCCGGGCTATCTCTAAAGAACACAGCGACACATTTGATGGTAGCTCTTCTATGACGCTGGTACAACAGAAAGTTTGAATGAATTCGTATATAAAATCAAGCAAACCTAGGCCGCTTAAACTATGTGGAGCATTGTTGTTCGGAACTTGAGGACCTGAGATGCAGAAGTCTTGGGCATCCAGAATTTATAGACAGAATGTGTCTGGCAGCCAGGAGTTGTAGTTAAATGGCAGTAGTAGTAGTTATAAGGCACAAGTAAGCTTTGCTTTCTAGAGTAGATGCGAGACCGTGGTTCAACCTTCAGCTCGGACATTTCGAATAAAACGAAATAGGTCAAAAATGGTATTCGTTGACTTCCTCTCAGCATTCTTCTGACATTCTTCTCTGAGAGTAAATAAAAATTGTCACGAAAAGTTTTTCAACAATCTGTCGTCCGGAGTGGACTTTAAACTGTAGATCGCGCCAATCAGGGATAAAATTAAACCGCTGTGAAAAGCTAGGCCGTAAACCTGACTAAGGTATTGTAATAACCAATTAAGAAAGTAACCTACTCTACACCTATTTACCGTGTACTTCTCCACGTAAATACAGAGCTGCATTTGATACTCTTGCCTTGCTTAAGTATTGTCTCAGCCTTAAAGTTCTCATTCCATGGTGTCACAACCACAATTGTCAGATCTCCAAATATGCTCTTCTTCCAGACAGAGAGAGAGAGGGAGAGAGAGAGAGTGTAGTTAATTGACTGGCTTAATTTCAATTTCATTGAGGTAAGGGTGAGGAGGATGGCATTATAATAGGCTTCAGCGATGACAAAAATTGCTGTCATTAATTTGGCGACCATTAAAAAGCATATTTAATACATTAAATCTAAGGCTTTTTAATTGAATTCATCTCAACATTTCTGCTACTAATAGTCTCCAAATGTTAATTTACTTCCCCTCTCTTTCTCTGTTCTTCAGAAAATTAATTAATCGCTTCATTTTGTGTTTTTTTTTTTGCATTCTTTCATTTTCTTCCTTATAATCATTGTTATCCACTTAATCATATCAATTGGCACCACTGATTGTGACATGCCGCCGCTGCTCCTGCTGCTGCTTTTACTACTTCACTCTCACTCTCACTTTCTCTTTGTTTCATACTTTCTGTAACTGTTGGTGTTTTGGGTATGAAAGTAAAACAATTTTAATCTTTTTTAAACTGTACAGCAGTGCGTACGTAGCAATAGGGAGCCGTTTTTAAGTTTATTTTTCTCCTACTCTCCACTCTATATCACTCTTTCTTTTGCTCTTTATATTTTAAAATTTTATTTTTACTCTTCTTTCCCTGTTGTTTTTATTTTATATGAGCATTCTTTTATTTTTGTTGTTGTTTTTTTTTATTATTTTACTTGTAATCCTTTCTAAAGTTATTACTCTTTATGTCATCATGACATTTTAAAATTTTAGAATATTTTGACGGGATGCATGGCTGGATAGATGAATGGTTGGCTGGTTGGTTGTATGGATGGCTGGATAGAAGTGAGGGAGGGGGTGAATGGTTGACTTGGTTGACTGTATGAAAGAATTTCTCTATTCATTCTGATATTGAAAGAAATTTTAATTTCCTCTACTTACTTCCACTCTTTCTCCCACTTGTGGTGATAGAGAGAGAGAGAGAGAGAGAGTGAATAAAATCTTCAATGGGAAGAGGGTGAGTGAGTGAGTGAGTGAATGGTTGGGAAGATTAAGTAGATAAATGGCAAGAATTCTTTAAAATTAAAGTCAAATTAAATAAATTGAAACGCTTAAAGATAAAGCAAAATGAATACGATTGCCATGCAAAGAGCGGAAGATAGAAAGGCAAAGGCAATGGCAGAGAAAGAGAAGAGTATTTTGAAGGTCAAGTGTTTTTTCTAATATTGAAAATCAATTTCAATTTTAATTGGTTTTTTTAGTTCCTACTTTAACTATTTTCTTTACAGATAATTAAGCTTTAAAACAAACAAACGAATGAAAAATTGAGAAATTGAGAAAAATTGTTGGATTTTTTTGTTTTTGTTTAGCCTTTTCAGTTTTACTGAATAATTGATTTGATTTCGACCACATGTGTCTTTGGAAGGAAGTCAATTGATTTGCCAATTATGGCATGAACAATGAATGAATTCGTCAATTTTTCCATTTTCATTGGCAATGTGGTGATTTATGGACAATATTGTTATCAATCACAGCAGCAACGAAATGCACAACAAACATATACGAATGACTTGTTTTGTTGTTGCTGAAACTTTATTTCTTTTTTTTTTAATGATTGGTGACGAAAAATGTTGTTTTCAGCTAACAATTGGTATTAATATGTGGTATTGCTCTTAATGTACGACTTTAAGCCCGCAATTGGCAACTTAATTTCCTTTAATTGGTCATTTACAACTTTTATTCAGGAGACCAACGCAATTTGCCACACCACCCATGTTGTGTGTGTAAATTTTATCCACTGAGTGGCGGCACGTACAGTTTAACGCCGACCGCGAAGGATAATTTTTTTTTTTCATGACAATTTTATTTACTCTCCAAACTTTTGCCAGAAATCTGTGTAAGGAAGAACCACGGGCTCATGTCTAATAAGTCAGCACACTACGCATTACGCCATAGCGATTTCATTGACAAGCGTTTTACACCACCCATATTGTGTGTGTTAATTTTATCCAAGAGTGACGCGTTTGACAGATTTTAGCTTAGAAGAAAGTCACAAAAAGGAATATTTGTGTTCATATTTCGTTTCGTTCTAAATACAGTGAGCGCCATAAGTGAGTCAACACCCACTATAATTTTAAATTTTCTATTATGTTCTTAAGTATAAAAAAAAGTTCCTTTATCAGGAATTGTTGTTTTTGTTTTAACATTAGCTGACCCAGCGAACTTCGTTCCGTCCAAAATTGATTTTTTATTGCCCAAAACAGGTCACATTATATATTTATTGTAAAAGCGCTGACTAAGTTAAATATGTACATATGTATATCTCTTAAAGGGGAGGGTTGCCACGTCCATTTTTGGTGAGTTTGTCGATATCGACTCTACGAACTTACCCACCAAATTGCATTCGTCTACGATTACTATGTCCCTAAATATTCAATCTTAAAGGTTTGCCACGCCTACTTTTGCTATATCGAATTTTTTTTAAGCCATCTAAACCTGATAAGCTTTCTAACAAAAAAAGAATGGTTAAAATCGGTTCAGTAGTTTAAGAGTTATAGGTATCACTTGAAGGGGGAGGGTTGTCACGCCTATTTTTGGTGGGATTGTCGATATCGACTCCACGAACTTACCCACCAAATTTTATTCGTCTACGATCAATATGTACCTAAATAAAAACGATTTGCCGCGCCCTCTTAACATTTAGGGATATGAAAAATAGATGTTGTCCAATTCTCAGATCTACCCAATACGCACACAAAATTTCATGAAAATCGGTCGATCCATTTCGGAGGAGTTTAACCACTAACACCGTGACACGAGAATTGTATATATTAGATAAATAAACGTTTTTATTTTTGAAAATTTATTCGACTATTCTCATTTACTTTTCTCGCTAAGAAAATTAATTATTTCAGTGGTGTTTAATCACTTTTGGCGCTCACTGTATATGAGGTGGAGTTTGAGCCATGGTCTGGCGTTTAATACGCCAACACACAACCTACAAGAATAACATCCTGCCTAGTGCTTAATAATCATCCCCCCTCCCAAGTCTTCTTGTGATATGTATTAACGCCTCACAGTAGTCGATATTTTTTTACCACAGAATCTGTAAATTGAACTCTCAATTCTTGCAATCTTCTATAATACCCGTTGAGAAGATCGGTTATCACAGATTCTAAGTGGCCATATTAACGCCAGCGTATGACAATATGTATCTTTATCTAATCCAACTTCACTAAGGCTGTTTTCAGATTCAATTGGTGTGACCATCTAGGCGTACATTCAATGCATTGCTGTCTTACATTTCCTAGATTTCCTTTCTACACCACCTACTATTAGGGAATGCTTATCATATTTCTTTAAATTAGTATCGAGATAAATTCGTATCTTAAGCAGGCATAAAGTTGTGACATTTATTTGACATTTAAAATTACGTTTACTTATTCACAATTCATATATATGTATGCATGAAAACCTCTCCCATTTGTCTTAAATGTATGCGAAAGATTTCCGTGGACACTTGCCCATACCCAATAGAAAGGTCCTTTGTATTATCATGAGTTGAGTTGTTGGCATAAATAAATAAAAATTTAAACAAATTATTCACAAGATAAACTTTAACTTCTGACCTTTGTATTGTGGTCAGTCATTGCCTGCCTGCCAGCCTGCCTATCTCAAAATTAAAGTATGAAATATTGCGTGTGTGTGCCGCCTTCCTATGGCTTGATATAAATATCGTATCCCCCCGGTATGCATAAGTATTGATTGACATTTTGACAGATCTGTGGTTATTTTATGACAAAATTATTCCAGTATTTATTAGTTGAGATGCTGTTCTTCTATGCTCTATGCTTTTCCCCACTCATCTTCCTTCACTGCTGTGGTTAACAACAAATCATTAAAAAGCAGCATTTTTTTTTTATTGAAACAAATGTTTTATGAGGAAACCAAACAGGAGGACCCATAAATGCAGCAAAAAAAAAAAAAAAACAGGAAAAAAGGAAATATTTAATGTCATCCTGCTGAGAGTGTAAGAGCATTAGAGTGAGTGGTCGAGCAGGATAAGGAAAATATGAAAAAAAGGGAAATGGAAATGAAACCCAAATGTAGCAGAACGCACATGTCACAAATTTCTTCCTTCTTCTTCTTCTTCTTCTTATAATACCGTAACCGTACTCAATACTCGTAAAAAATAACAACAACAGCTACACCAACAATACATATTTAAAAGTCCAGTAGATTTTATTATTATACACCCAACCTATACCACTACAATTGGAGGTGGGGGTGTATTTATTGTCTTACCGTGTTTGCAACTTGAATCATAAACTGTATGAGCTTTCCCGTGTTGACTTGGACATGTCGCACGTATGAGTCAAGAAGCAATTGTGAGATAATTTCGTGAATGTGTATTCAAAAGAAGGCTCAGAAGAGAATGACCGAAACTTCATTGTCAGTAAAAGTAGGATTGACGCTTGTTGCTCTATTCTTATTCATGCTAAAAGCCAAAGCATTGCGATATACCCACTAAAACAGAAGAAGTTTCATTTTTTTTTCATTCTATTCCGTTCCATTCCATTTCATTTCATGTCATACCATTTCATTCTATTTCATAACATTTTAATTAACGTTTCATTATACATACATTACTTCTCAGTTCTTCCAGTAAATCCTTTGTAGTTTCCTCTATTATTTATTCTTTTTTCTTGTTTCTTCTTTATCTCATATTATATTTGCTATCCTTTCTTCCTTTTAACTGTTTTTTACTCCTCTCGACACTATTTTCTATTTATCTTTTCTTTTCTTTTAGTTTTTTCTGTTCTAGTAATTATTTTTCATTTCTCATTCCTTTTTCTCACTCATACTTTCTTTTTTTCTTCTAAAGTCTTATTCTATACTCTTCTTTCTTCTCAAAATTGAACCTGGTGTAGGGTATCCATCATTTGACTGATATATTGTATTGTTGTTAGTGTTGTATGAGTTGATATTTCATTTTTATGATTATTATGACATACAATATAAGATGATATGATTAGCTCGCAAAGAGCTAACGAAACAATAAGCGCGAGAGAGTGAGAGAGAGAATAGCAACATCATTATTATTATTAACATTTATGAGCCTTATATGCAGATCACGTTATTATGTTCATTTAATCCGTTTCCTTGTCAAACAGAAGCACCAGCAACAAAAGCAATGGCGACAACAATAATATCAGCCAATACCAACAACATTGGCAAATTTTATTTTAACAAAGCCAATGAACGATATACATATTCCCTCATAGTATACTCATAAATTCTCGTATACTCGCTCTCTAATAAAAATAACAAATTTTCGAATATGTACACTAACACTAACACACACACAAACATAAACAAAAATCAAAGGCAATAAAACAGCAAATAAAATGCACAAAGAAAAAATAAATATAGTATGTAGATAGAGAGTCGCCACTCTCTAAAGAGCTGTAGAGCTGTAGAGAGAATGTAAATATTGTGTGTGTGTATTGTGCATGAAGAAAGATAGACACGTTGAAAGGCTTCATTTCTTTATGAGTAATAAATTAAATAAATTATACCGTTATATGTACTATGTATGTATGTATACGATATACATATCACCATAAATCCTAAACAAAGTAAATAAATTGAATTCAAGATAAACAAAGCGGCCATTATTAACGTTAAATCATACCTTATTCCTCTCTCTCGCTCTCTGCTTCTCTCTCTGAATCTTATTTTACTTACGATTTTATGGGTTTCTATTATGTGTCTCTATGTGTGTGTGTGTGTTTCTTGTGTTCTCTTGTCTTTTGTCTTATAGTGTGGCGGTTATCGTTTGTAATGTTATTATTTATACCGTTAATATTGGTATGCATGTATGTATATGCTTAAAGAATAGTGTGAGAGATTAAGTTGAGAGTAACACCGTTAAATGAAATAAATATTCTGTGAGAAAAGCTCTCAATTGATAAGATTATTATTAAAGAGGAATAATAAATATTATAAATGCGACAGTGAGTGAGAGAGAGAGAGAGGAAATATATGTAAAATATGTTTTAACAGATATTTTATAATAAATACACTTAGGCTGTGGCATAAGGCCTTAAGAAGTGTTCATAATTGTGTTACAAGAGATGCTTTTGTGAATTAAGCAAAGAAATTTTATTATTTTGTTAAGAGATTTAAATACATACTCTTCGGTTTTCTTATTTCTTGAGCAGCTTAATGGAGTTGACAACAGTGCGGTTAATTTCTTGTCATGAAAACCAAAATTTTCTTTTGTTTGAAAAACAATAAAAATTCTTACGCAGATCCTGTAATTGGTGCGGTAACAAATGGATTTGTAAAGCAGAATGGAAAGCGTTTTCAAAGAATTATACATATACATACATACTACATATATTTGGTGGCATTCATTGAGAGTATGAGTAATTTTAATTCTTTTATAAATAACAATCATACGCACAGGTAATGTTATTAAATTTCAACAAAAATTTCTTTCTTAAAACGTTTAAAAGATTTTTTCCTATTTAATCGATAGAAGAAAAGAAAAAAATTTTAAATTTCTATCTTTCTTTTTGAATTCCTTAGACAAACACTCAAACGTAAGAAAAACAAAAACAAAAAAATAATGAAAACAATTGAAGTACATATTTCTCTCGGTGTCTGTACGTATGTATGCGAGTGTGTAAATACTAACAATGTCATTGTTTTTCATGTGGTAGTTAGTACTCTTAGTAGACCTATTCATAAACACACTCATACATGTTTAACAATATAAACAAAACAAAAACTTTAACGAAGAGCACACATACACACACGTGTTACAGAATAAATATCTATTAGAGAGAAAGAAATAGAATTTGAATGTGTGTCTGTGTATCTATTTAACAGCGCAAGCAAAAGAAAAAATGTATGGTAACCCTGATGATTAGGTTGTTGAGCAAAATATTTAGGTCAACTCTTATCCATCCAGCCGCAAATAGCCTTGAATACAACAAACAACCTTCCGATGCACTTTAAGGCTGAAGGTGTGCTTCGTTTGCAATATTTTTATTTTCTTGTTGTTGTTATTTTCCATATTTTCACACACACTCAACCATTATAAACAAATACGTGTATGTGAACGACAACGTGAACGAAAGAGAGAGAGAGAGAGAGACTGAGTGTATGTGTGTGTGTACTCATGAGAAAGTATAACAAAAATTTACACTCAAATAAGTCTATCACCTTATAAAAGAATTTAAAAGTTTATCAATGCTTAAGTATACATATTTATATGCAAGTATGCGTGCGTGTGGGTGCCAGTGTATAAATGAGTAAATTTAAGTGTCTATCAAACTGTCTCTTGATTTCTTTTGTGTTGTTTTTTAGTGTGTTCTACTGTTTGATTTGCACGAGTGACTGTGTATTACTGTGTAGCTGGGTTAATGCAAGAAGTTATTATTGCTTTTGGTTTATTACTGTTATTACGGTAGTTGTTATTATTGTTGTTTGCTGTCAAGTATTACAAAATGCCAGCATATAACAATGATAACAACAATAGCAACAAAGTATAACAAACTGAAATTTAATAAATAAACCAACAAAAAACTGCCATACTGAATAAGAAAAATACAACAAATAACAGTAAGAAAAACTATAAGAGTGTGGGGGAGAGAGACAGAAAGAGAGAGTGGGTGCGGTAAATACATATGTATAAACAAACTTTGGTTTTCTTTGCAATTTTTCAATCATCATGGTTATCACAATATTTATCTGCTTTATAATGATGATTATGATTTAGTTTTTAATGATCATTAACAGTTTCGTTTAAATGTTTGGAAAAGAACTTTTTAGCCTCACGTTTGCACTCTTGCACAACATTTTTGTGTCACACAAATGTCAATTGTTATAACAACAGTCTACAACAATAACAACAACAAAAACTTATTAAAGCCATCAAAAAAATTGAAATTGAAATTGGAATTGTTTAACATAGTAAAAGGGGAAGGGCGATAGAAGTTAAAAAGTATACACGAAAAAAATTTATTTATTTTATAACAGTAGAAGTTTAATACAACAATCAAGGAAAGAGAGAGAGAGAGAGAAAAAGAGAGATTTCTCTCTTCTGTTTGTTTCTGGTAAGGGATCAATACGGAATCCCATTTAATCCCACACGTTCAAAATTTCTTTTGGAATTTCGTAACATGGGGGACATTTTCAGTTTCTAAAGGAATTTTTAAGCAACCCTTGTCGTCCTATAGGACAACTACACAAATAAAACGCAATTCTCGGCTCAATATAAAATTGAAATAATTTTTTTCTTTTTTTTCGTTTTTGTTTCGGCCTTCTTGAAGTTTTTTTAAAGCGAATATTTTAGTTTTTGATGGACAAATAAATACTCAAACGCAGGCTGTTATTTATTTGTTGTTGAACAAAATTAAAAGAAAATTTGATTTTATTTTTTTTTCCTTGTGGTCTGAAAAATAAATTTAATAAAACAAACGTTATTTGGTGTACTAAATGTACGAAAGAATTTCATAATTATCATAATAAAATTAAACACTTACGAGCATCAATACGTGAGTTTTAATATTATTTTTTTTCTTTTCCTTAATAGTACTTTTTCATTCAATAACAATACATACATACATAGTATGTATAAGTATAAACAGTGTATTCTCTTGTCTTGTAATTACATACTTGTGTTGCCATGTGATAACTTTCAAATTTTAATTTTCTAGTCTTTTATATAAAATTAAATTTTACTCGCCTTTGAAAATTTATTGCAATTGCTAAGCAGTTTCATTTTTATTGGTCATATTTTCTAATAAAATATTTTTGAAAATGATGGGGACATTTTTCAGATTTTTTCTCTTTTTTTTTAAATTTTATTTATGCTTTCTTGTAGGCCTTTTAATAAAAATCATAATAAATGACAAAAATCTGCCAAAGGGGATAACTTCTCCCCTTCAGTACCAACCCAACCCAACCAGCATAACACAATGAAGACAAAAGAAAAAACAATCAATGCACACACAAATCAAATCAAATCGAAATACCTTTGATACTCTCACACACTCTGCTGCTTGCTAGGCGCTCGATAACCTTAAAAAAAATCACATTCACAATCAACGACAAAAACCCAAACAACTGAGAGCCGACCATCTAACCATCCAGCCAGCCACAAACATTTAAGTTGTACTCAAAAGACAACAAGAAAAAAACCGAATACATGCCTATAAACATGTACAAAATTAATGGCAATATATTGGAAATAAATTTAATGGAGGTTTTCTAACATTCGCTCTCACTCTCTGACTCTCTAACCTACCTACTGAGTGGTATATGAGTGTGAATTTTTTTGTTTTTTTTTTTGTTATTGTATTGTATTATAAGGAATATGTATAGCAATAACCACTATACATACAAGAAAAATCAACGGTGTGTAAAACAACAATAAAAATAAATAAAAATGAAGTAGAAAAAAATTAAGACAAATTGCAAAAATACTTTCTTTTTGTTGTTCTTCTTCTTGTAGGGTTTAAACACCAGAGAGAATGTTTGATAAATGGGGAGAATGAAAAAGAAAAAATCAAAACAAGTGCGCTTTTAAAAGAACACCACAGAACCGTCAAACCATCAAATTTGCTGCTGTTGCTGCTGAGGTGAACTGTAGCAGACAGACAGAAAGGGCGAGAGGTATGTATTTAATGATGGTCTTACTTTTAACACACACACACACACACACCAATTCCCCTCTCTCGTACACTTACACAACATGCATATATTTTTTAGTATTATAATACGGATATTAACGGTAATGAATGCGTGTTTTGAATTTTAAGTAAGAGAACATTTTTCTTTATGTTCTTGTTCTTGTTCAATTT
Source organism: Sarcophaga rosellei (assembly GCA_930367235.1). Taxonomy (NCBI): domain Eukaryota; kingdom Metazoa; phylum Arthropoda; class Insecta; order Diptera; family Sarcophagidae; genus Sarcophaga; species Sarcophaga rosellei. Next base: position 5,677,618 of record OV884017.1, on the reverse strand, counting down.
ACCATGGCAAACGGAGAATAAGAATGGTAGGCATTGTTGTACTACTTACTATATACATATGTATACAGACATAAAAACAAAAGGAAAAGCATAAAATGGTTAAAAAATGAAATGAAAACAAAACAGAAAAGGCAAATACACTTAAAAGCTTACAAAAAAAAACCGAATCACCTGTTTGTTCATCATCATCACAATCATAATAAAAGAGAAACTAACCTACACCTATGCAAAATGATTTAAGATTGTAACTCCAAAGAGAATAAAAACAAAAACAAACAAAAAAAAAATTGAGAGAAAACAATCATTAAAAGGAAACAAATATGTACAATCAAATGAAATGCTTTATAGGCAGCAATAAAAGGGGGAAATACAATATTCACATACACACACACTCACGCATACATTGTTAAATATAAATAAGCATTAAGAAAATTTTCCTTTTCTTAACTCTATGTATGTGTGTGTGTGTGTGTGGAAATAACGTTAAAATTTAATAATTTATTCACAACAAGTTTTTCTTGCCGTATCATACATATGTACATACATACATATGTTTTCCTATGGTGGTGTGTGTGCAGCATGTGTATAGTATATATATGACCGACCCCTTGTTAAATGTATTTTATTATACCTACAAATGGTATTCTAAGTTAGTAGTGGTATTTGTAACAAATCAAAATATATCCGGAGGTTGAATGACATGAAAATGCATATGAATGCGACCGAAATGACAAGAATTTGCCTACAAGGAGGGGATTCTTTGAGGAGCTAGAATAGGAAGATCTGTTTAGAATAGGATACAACAAAATTAAGCTAACAATTCTGTACCCTAGGCAGAACCAGTACACTCCACAATTTTTCGAAATTCTTTGCAATGAAAATGAGTAATAAAAATACTATTTGACAGTCAGGCCGCCACGTAAACACTCGGCTGTAATAGGCAGGAATTCAAGAGTAAAGCCTAGGCTCGAGAAATAGTCAACGATATGTTGGATTCCAAATTGTGTGAGAATTCTCGGCAATGAGCAAGCAAATAAGCTTGAAGGAAGCTTTCACTCCGCTGACAGGCCTAGAAATGTTTAAAGGTATACATTCGGTCAAAAAAACATATAGAGAAAGACGAAGACTTTTATCAAACCAGCTAGGTTTAAGACAATCCAAACTTTTGTTGGGGAATAACATTGACATTGACAGCATTATAATAATTTCCAAATCAATAAATTAACCAGGGTTTGGGAACAATTATAGGCCACTTAAGAAATCAATACAAAATCATGAATGTGTGTTTCAAACTCTTAAGTAGTCTGTGCTGACCGTGTGTATAGTGCTCTCTTAAAATGTCTTAAATTGTTTTATTTTTAATGGTATACGAAAATATAACACAGTAGTTTAATATTAAATCACCTTTTTTTTTTAATTCACCCACTGACCCACTAAAAAATCAACTCTGCTCTCTATCAAGCAATATAGTAAACGAAACAATAACAAAAATTCACCTCTTACCTCTATAATACATACATACACACACACACACACCACAGTGTACCAATGTACCTTGCTCTCTTTTGCTACTATTATCTCTTACTTATACGCTCTTTATAGACGAGTGTATACATAATAAACACTTTAAAACAGCAACAAAAACTATTACTATACTAAATATGCAATAACAACAACAACAACATCAACAACAGTAATAGTAACAACAACACTAACAATAATAACAAAATGTTATGCGCCAGCCTTGCGCCTAAGTTGAATGAGAAATTGAAATTGGGTCAGTTTTGTGTCGATGATCCTTATATATTAAAGTGTATACACACACACACACTCAAACACATAGACATATATTATACATGTATACATACATATGTATGTATATGTATAAGAGAAATAAAAATGCATGCATTTTTATTATTACAAACACAAACAAACCCATTTTGCTACCATATTCGTAAATACGTGAATGTGTATGTGCATGAATGGATTGGTGTGTTTCCATGCATGCATCTATATGTATATATAATGTATGTATGTATGTATGTCAGTAGGTTGTGTAGACATAACTACATACAACGTAATACTTTTATGGGTAACAAAACATATACACGCAAGTAATCCATGAAGTCTAACAGAAGACAGAACTAAAAGGGAGTGTAAGAAAAAGGAAAACATGGAATAGCAGAAGAAAGTGCAAAAGCAAAAACAACACAGGCTGAAGCTAAAAACAAAAAAAAGGTTGTGAATGAGTGAGTATATTAATAAATGTAAGCGAGAGTGTGTGTGTGTGTGTGTATTTATTTTTTATTTTGAAGTTTCTGTTGTTGTTGCTTATTATTACTGTTAAATTGTTGAGAGTGCAAAATCCGTTGTAAAGCAGTGTTGTAAACTGTTTCAATATCAAAATGACTTACATTCAGGAGATAATATTCGACCCAAGAACATTAAAGTAAAAAGAAAATGTTTTTCAGAAATTAAAAAGAAATTTTTTTTAAATAATTTAACAATAAAAACAAATAAAGACATAAAACAGACAACAGCTAGTTTTATGGTTTTCTCAATTCTTCCAAAAATAATAGTGGGATCATTGTGAATTTTGCCAGGTTATAAAGCCTCCACTTCGCTCAGTTTGGACTTTACATCAGTCCAGATCTTCGAAACGGACTGTCTTGCTGTCAACGATCACGTTGAAATGCAAAACGTGACAATGAAAATCTCACTGTTATATTTCTTTAGCGCATGTAGCGATGCCTTTGCAGTTCTGCACTCAGTGAGGTCTACTTTCTTTAGAATCTTTATTATTACCCCCGTTGCTATGATGATCTGGTATCCAAAATACATCTAAAATCGGTTGTTGTGGCACTTACACTGTGGTTCGCTTTAAGCAGATCAGACCATGATCGATTGATCGATTTCAGGAATTTTTTCTTGAGGCTCAGAAAAGTGGCTTACATTTGTCTGTCCTGTCCATCTGTATATTGGACTCTTTGGCTGAGTTTTGCTTCGAGATAGGATGAAATAACATTTTCGTTTAATGTTCATTCCACACATCCAATTTTACCACTTCTTGACATTAACGCGGGAGATTTGACCAACTTTTGACATAAACGGGAGAGATTCTTTGGAGGTTTGGAGTAGGCTTCGCAATATTGTTCCAAACATTGTGACATTCTATAACGTTTATTTAATAACCCTTTAAAAAAACGCACTTCTTTCACACAAAAGATAAAATCGCTAAATTAACAACACGGACTACATAACGTATGATTTTCGTTTTTCACTTGGTTTGTTTATGTTGCTCGATGTTATTAAAGAAAACTCACATGCATGTCGTACGGTATGGTGTGTTACAGTACGGTGTGGTATAGAATTAAAATAAGTGTGGGGGTATAATATAAAAAGTAATAGAAAAAAACAGAAGCAACAACAACAACAGCAAGCAAAAGAAATCAACAAAAAATGTTTGTGGGGAATATACAAGCAAACAAACAAAACATATATTTAACGAAATATGATAGGCCCTGCTCGATGTAATAAAAGAAAACCCACCCCTTTATGAGGTTTTTAAAAGCATAAAAACTCTCACTCACTAATATTAAATCCACTCCATCCACATACCCACACACACTCTCCCACTCTCCACATACATGCATAGAATGCCTCTCACCATGTTTCACGCCTACTCGAACTCCTCTTGAATTTTCTCTTTTTTTTTTTTTGTTTTTTGGAACACTTTGTTGAATACATATACAGTTAAACAGTAACCCAAAATAAATAAAATAAAAATGAACTAAAACAAACGGAGTGAGAGAGAGGTGAGCGACAACAAGAGAGATTGCAGTGTTATAAAAATAATGTTTTTTTTCTTTTTTTTTTTTTTTTGTTACTTTTATCTTATTATTCTAGTTTTTTTTTTTGTTTTTGTGTTATTGTTGTTGTTGGTTTGCGTTTATTTTTATGTGAAATTTGTAGGCAAAAATACAATTTAATTGCCATTGAGTCAGTGAATTTAATACGAAATTAAAGGAAAACCGAAATAAAAATGAAAGCAAAAAAAAAAAAAAATTGATAAAAAAGCAACAGCATACATTTATGTATTTAAACATACACATACACACACCACACACACACACACGCATACATGTGGTGTAGGCTTAACCATGTTGCGGTTTCAAAAGAAAATTTAAAATCAAACCTACACACGTAAAACTATGATTTCGTTGAAACTCTTCTTCAGAGAATTGTGCGCTGATTGTGTTGATTTTAAGAAAAAAAAGGTTGTAGACGGGAGTATAGTTTATGGATGTTATTTTAGAATTTGTGAAAGTGCGTTACACACATTCGTTCCATATACAGTAGTTTTGATTTAGCTGCCTTTTATTTAAGTGCGCATTGCCTTTACCTGCACAAAATTTTTTAGAGTGTAATCTATAATTAAAGTAAACAATTTAATTTAGCTGCATTTTGCACTTATCTGTACAAAAATTCTTGCAAAAGTTAGTTGTGCAGGTAAGTCAAAACTACTATACATACGTTCTTTGCCATTGAGTACGAAATCATAGAACTTGCTTGTATTGGTAGGTACGAGCAGTTGATCATTTTTACACGTTTCAGATGGCATATATGAGCATACTGCATTATAATTCTAATGCATTAAGCTTTTCAGTATTCAGTAAATGTTTACTTGGTAATGAAATTTACATAGATTGCATTACCAGTAAAATTTTACTGATTACTAAAAAAAAATCAGTATTCATTAAAATCAGTATTTTACTGATTACTGAAAAAAATCAGTATCAGTAAAATTTATTAATTACATATTAGTGGAATTATTTCCTGGAAAAATTACCTACAGTTCAAGGATTCGAATAAAATTTGCTCTGTTCAATAAGCTGAATTATTAACAATTGTTACTGGAAAATCATTCATTAACTCAAAACACTTGCAAGAAGAACAACAAACTACAATTGCCAACATTTTTTATCGTTACAAATTACATATTACAAGTTCTATTTTGAATTATTTTTTGTTTACATTATTGTCAGAACAATTTAAAATCAAAATATTTTACAATATCGACTAATCAAAAATTATACATTTACCTTTTTTTTTTACAAGTTTTTACTAATAAAGTTTTCATTTACTATACAGTTTTTGATGATTTAAAACAGAAATTTTCCATATTTTTTATTTTCACTCTCTTAATAGGAATTTAATGAAAATACTTAAAAAAAAATTTTTTTTTTCAAATACACTAAATTTTTATTAGTGTCCACCGTTAGCTTTTCTTAATACCAACATTTCAAAATTTGCATCGCTGAGTTTCTGCCTTCTTGAACGATTTACAATTCCAGCGAATGAAAATAATCGCTCTACAGGGGCGGACGAGGGCATATTCATATTTGACATTATTTTAATTTTTGTTTTTTACAAATATATAAATACTAGCTGTACCCTGCGCACTTTGCTGCACTACAAACTAAAATAAATTTGAAGGAAAGACATTAGACAAATATCCAATTAAGTTTGAATCATTTTATTGATTTTGTTTCCTGTTGTCCAGATGATTCAGACGAACGGGCCTGAGTAGTACGCATTCGATCAAGTGATTCATTGTTCAAGTGATTCATGCGAACGGATCTGTGCGGCATGTACTCGAAGATTTTTCAGTCTCAATGCTGATTCTGAGGCAGGATCAAATGCACAGTTTACGATTTAATTAATTTCGAAGAATTTTCAGTGGCGCCACCTGTCGGAAATTGGTTATACCAACTTAGAAACCTTCGTCGGCTCATGCGCAACAACTTTGCTAAAGATTAAATGCATAGTTTACGATTCCATAAAGTACATTCATTTTTATATATATAGATAATTTAAACTTGAAAAAAAAAATAAATAAAACAAAAGTCTACGAATTTAATTTTGGTTATATTTTTTCTTATTTGGTGAATTTTTTCACAAATGTTGGTTACAAAATTTTTTTCTTTCCCTTCTATCTTTCCCCCCGCGTCGTTCTTTACACTTTATTTTCTTTGGTTTTATACATCAAGAATCACAGATAGCATACTTGTAGGGGTAACTACTATGCGTATGAGTAATACATTTCAAATGCAATTAAATATTAAGTATGTAGTATGTAGCATACGTGGGCATGGCCCCTCGCTCATTTGGAATATCAACATAAAAAGTAGCATATAACTCCTTCCAGACATACAGGAAGATACTGTGAAAATTTCAAGAAAATCGGTTCAGCCGTTTAATCGTCTACAAACTTCAAACATACAAACATACAAACATACACACATTCATTTTTATATATAAGATTTCTACTAATAACATCTATTAGAAATGTTGAAATTTTTTTATAATTAATAAAAATTTACTGGTAATGCATGATGGATTTCAATTTACTGGTACTGTTTTTTGTTTCAGTAACCAGTAAAATTTACTGAATACTGTTTTTGTTTATTTCAGTAATCAGTAAAATTTTACTGATAATGTAAAAATCCAGTAAAAACATTTACTGAATATTGTAATTTTTTTCAGTAATCAGTAAAAATCAATTTTTATTTTACTGGTACTGCAAAGTGCTAATCTATGTCAGATGGTATATCGGCAATAACTGGACGAATTTTGGTTATGTTGTAAATTATAAAAAAATAATGTTAGGCAGCTAAAAAAAAAACATTTATTCCTTAATGCCAATACAAAATGAGGTTCAAATGTATACATTTTAAAAATAAATTCTATTTATAGGCAAATAAAAATAATTTTCATTCAATTCCTGCAGAGAAATAAATCTTTTATCGTCTTTTTTTTATAAATGAAGACAAACTTTGAATGTGTAAGCGAGCAAAGAACAGCGAGGGACAGAGAGAGAGAGAGAGAGAGAGCAAATAAAACTATGTACATAGTTGCTTTGATTGCTTTCATTATTAGTTTGTTTATTTCCGATGAAAGGTTTTTGAATGCCGTATATGTGTAACCCGTTATGTTTTACACACATACCCATACACATATATGTACAACATATGTATGTATGTATATATGTAACTTAATGGTTATGTGATTGCATGTTTGCGTGTGAGAGTTTATTTTACTTTTCCTATTCCTATTCCTATTCCTATTCCTTTCCTTTCCTTTCCTTTCCTTTCCTTTCCTCTCATTTTTATTTTTTATGTTTTACGGCTGCTATTAACGTTAAGGCAGAAAAAGTGTCATTGTCTATAAAACAATACGTTTTGTATTGTGCTGTTATTGTTGTTGTTGTTGGTATTGTGTTTTGCCTTTTTATTTTATGTTACGTTTTTGTAATTGTTATTATTGTTATTTAGTGTAGACAGGGGTCCTGTCACAAATCATTTACGCTTACATTTGTAAGCGTTTTGTGTGTGTGTGTGTGTCTATTTTGTATGCTCCTTTTTTATATGCATACTTTTGCTGTTCTCATTCTACCTTTTTCACATTTTGTTATATTTACCATTTCTTTTGCTTTGTTGCGTGCAAGTTTCTTTCGTTTTCGTTTGTTTTTGTTGTTGTTGTTGATTCTACTACATATTTATACTTTTATGGCTGTACAGGAAAACCATTGAGGAATTTCATTAACAGTTACAAAATGTCATTATTATCAGCTATTCTCTCTTTTTGTTTTTGTTTATGTTTTTTAAGAGATGTTTTTTTTTTAAACAGATAGTGAAAAGCATTAGAATTGTAGTGTGAGTGTGTGTATGAGAGTGTGAGTGTGAGTGAATTTGAAAGGGACCTTATCGTTTGTTTTTTATGTTCTATTGTGTGTTTTTTTTTGTTGCTTTATGTGTGTGTGTTCTTTGTGGGTCTCTGTCACATTGTTGTTATCCGGGATTAATTTAAAGGGATTATGGCAACAAAATTGAATTTTTATGGTGTGTAACATACTCAAGAGATCCTTTTTTGTTGGATTCCATCATAATATTTATTTAAATGAAATCCATTAGATTTGAATATTTTCTATTGTATGTCGACGCTCGCATAATGTATTGGCCTACTGCCTTTTTTTCTTTCTCTTTTGTGTGTGTGTGTGTGTGTATGCGTGTGAACAACACATTTCGCCATTTCGTTATTTATTTATTTATATTGACATAATTGTCATTGTTGCCATTGTTGTAAAACCATACACAAACACAGACACACACACAGAAAGAGAATGAGAAAGAAAAAAAAAAGTTGAATGACACTTTAACAGACAAGAGATAATAGTGGAGCGTAAGGGGAGACAGTGTAGAAAAGCAAATATTTACTTTATTAAGGTTAAACAAATAATCAAAATAATCAAAACAAAACAAAACAAAACCAACAAAAAAAAAACAAAAAAAAAAATATTCAAAGAAAAGGAAACTAATAGGGGGTGGTGGGGGGTGTTAGTTTAAAAGTTAATGCTGGCTGGCATACATACATACATATCTAAAAACGTTTTATGTGAAGGACCCAAAATGTCAAGCGTTTATTTTATGCATTTTTGACAAGGATTTTCGCAAATATTTCAAAAATAAACAATCACACCCACACTTATGTAAATAACCGCAATACATAATATTTATGTAAATAACAATGACAACGCCACTATATTTACAAACTAATATTATAGATGTCCGCCTTATTTTCGTGTAACAACAACAACAACAAAAACAAACAAAAAAACATTCAAAAAAATAACGAAAATTTATTAATTTTAGGCTTTCAACAAAAGAATTTTTTTGTTTTTTTTTAATAAAAAAAACGTTTTTTAAGGCTCGCTCAATCCAACAATATTCTTCATTTCATGTCTTTTTTTCCTTCATCTTTCTGTTTTTATTGAGCATATCCTTAAAATGATGATGCTGGGCTAAAATAGTGATATCCTGTTGAAATCTCTTCTTCTTCGTCTATAATTTAACACAACTGAACAAAGGCGGCGTGAATTGCCAAATTACGTGGAAAGTATTGTTATGAATAGCTGGTAATTTGTGCGAAAGAGGGAAAACAAAACAAACAAACAACAACAAAACCAACCAACAAAATTAATAATGAAAGCAAGCAAAGCAACCAGTGTTAGTTATTTGCTGTTCCTCCCTTTATTTTCTAACTCCTTGCGTGCTCCATGCTGGTTTACACATTCAAAATGCGTCTTCATTTATAAAAACCGATAAAAGATTTGTTTCTCTGCAGGAATTGAATGAAAATTGTTGTTATTTGTCATGAAAATAAGAATTTATTCTTAAAATTCCTGTAGAAAAATGAAGAAAACAAAAACCCCAATTGAATCGATAATGTTATGCACAATTTTTATAAATTTTGTTTTTTGTTTTTCGTTTTATGTTGGAATTAAGGAATGAATGTGATGATGGCTGCTTAACATTTTTTCCATGACTTACAACAGTTTGAATAAATTAAATTCAAGAAATCCATTGGTTTCACTGTTAGCTGTTGAATATCTTTCATCTAATAAAACTTTTACCATTTTCATATATTCGAAATGCATGTATGCATATAGATTATTGTCAATGTAAAAGTCGCTTTAGTCTAGTAGGTAGGTAGGGTGTTGACTTATTAGAAGTGAGGCGGCAGTGGTTCAATCCCCAGCCCAGACCCACTGAGTTAAACGAGATATGAAAACAAATATTTCTTTCTTGCACTGAGAGCCAATAACAACATGGTTGGGTTGAGAAGCTAAGTTGTAATCCTTATTGTAATGACAGACCAATTGATATCGAATAAAGGATTCTTCATATCTTTAGATATGATGAATCAAAGTACATATAGCAATTGACCTACATATAATCGGGAATGGGAATAATTTTCGATATTTTTCCTTTACACTCTCCTTTACTTGTGGTACTTTAGTAACACAAAATTTGTCTCTTTTTATTTAAACTTTTTTCTATTCTATTCTATATTCTTTTTTCTTCTTTCAATGACTTAATTCCTTTAAGGCGCTGGGCTAATTTGCCATTTAATGTCTTATCTCACGCAGTTGGCACTTAAGCCCTGCGAATATTGTCTTGTTGGCTTGCCAACATACATACATACATACATACATATTTCTCTTGTTCATGTTTATTGTTCGTGTACGGTTACTTCGGAATTATGCAATAAAAATAATTGAAAATGAAATCGAAAAAAAGGAGAATAAAATTTGATAAAAAACAAAAAAAAAAAAAAACAAGAAATAAAATGGGGGAAAATAGGCAATAATAGACAAGTAATAGAAGGAGGTGTATATGTAATGGAATGGAATACTTACGCACAAAAATGTTGCTCATCAATGTGGCGGGCAGGCAAAAGACGATAACCAATATATCGGCAATGGCTAGATTAACAATAAAATAATTGGTAACCGTACGCATATTTCTCATGCGTAGGACGACGGCAATGACGAAACTATTGCCCACCAAACCGACAAGAAAAACGATTACATAAGCAATGCAATAGACAATGGTCATGGCCAATGAGTGGCGATAGAGAAAGTCCATATCGGCGGTTTCCAACTCCCAATACGACGACGATGATGATGATGATGATGATTCATTCAGGTTCGTTGTTGTTGTTGTTGTTTTAACGGTGGTTTCATAAAATGCAGCAGACGCAGCAGCAGCAGAGGACACAGAGGAGGGGGAATAGGAATAGCTCAATAATGATGATGATGATGATGGTGAGAATGATGGGAATGATGGCGGCGGTGGCGCTGCTGTAACGGTGGCAGTGGCAGTGGTCATAACGGAACCCATTAAAGTGTCCATTAAAAAACCCCGATTATTTGAGGCTGCTGTTACAGCAGCCGTTGTCGCATCGGCTAACAAATTCGAGGGACTAAAAGGGCTGCTGGAGCTGCTGCTGCTACTGTCAAACGTAATGCTTGTTGGATCGCTTGTCGAATTCAAAACGTTTTCCATGTTAATATTATTGTTATTATTACTCGATGACGATGATGAGGCTAAAAAGGGTTGCAATTCAAATAAATTGTGCGAAAAATTCTCCATTAGATTGTTTAGATTGGTGTTTATATTATTATTATTGTTGTTGCTGCTGTTATTATTACTGTCACTGCTACTGTTGCTGTTACCATGGTTATTGTTGTTGTTGTTGTTGTAGTTGTTGTCATTAGCCATTTTAGTTAAATTGTAATCGTAAAGGAGCACAGCTTCATCGTCAACATCACTGTAATCCATTATGGTCAATTGATTTGCTTGAGTTTCATTGCTAGTGGCCACTGCCACTGCCACTGCCGATGATGGTGATGGTGGTGGTGGTAATCTTCTTTCATTTAAATTCACCATTAAAGGATCATAATAGTCTTGATTCAAGGTTTTACGCCTATTATGCAAAGAGACCATTTTTCTATGCTTTTTTTAATATGTTCGTTTTCCCTTTTTCCTTTTTGTGTCTCTTTTTCTATTGTTTTTATTACAATTGTTTTCTTTTCTTTTGTTTTTTTTTTTATAGTTTTTAACAAGTGTTGTTGTTTTTGTTCTTTTTATGGATTTTAAAACATTATTTTTATTAAGGGCGGGAGCGTTTTTATTAATTTTTATATGTTTTCTTGATTTTTTTGTATTTTTTTTTAATAAATTGGTATAAAATTATGTTATTGTTTCTGTTTTTCTTTTATTATTTTGTTAAAATGATTTATTATTCATTTTTGTGGATTTATTTTCCTGTTAAAAGAAAATTTGAGAAGAAAAAGTCATCAATTCATTTCAGTTTTTAGCATTATATTCAGCTCTTATAAGAATTTTTTTCTAACGTATCTACATATGTATGTGTGTGTGTTCTTTTCTTCTACTTATTTTAGATAACTTTTCCACTTCCTTCCCCTCTCACTGTTACTGTTTTATATATTTTTATAATTTTTAATATTTTTACGAGTGGACAAGAAGAGAAATTATCATAATTTTCTGATTTATAAGCAACTTTTTTCGGTATTCAGTTTCTTTTTGCATCATCATCATCAGCATCTTCTTATTGCTCAATAGGGACATAAATTTAAAACAAAACAAAAAGCTGAGAAACAAAAAAAGATGAACCAACAAAATAGCTTTTAAAAGCAATTGTTTTTACCAACAAAAGCCAATAAAACTTTTAAGACAGATTTTTTCCTCTTTTTCTTGTTCTTTCATTTTTTTCTTTCTTTCTTTCCGTTTGACTCAGACAATTAAAAACAGAAAAATAATCCTCTGTAGTGGCAATAAATAAAATTTCAAAATAATTGGAGGTGGCCGCCCCCTATTAAAATGAAAATAATACAAGATATAATTCCCCCCCCCCCCCCCTACATATTTACAGTTATTCCTATATGACTGTAGATTACGCACAACTAGTAATAGAAGCAGAGCTTGGAAACGAAGAAGGAAAAAAGCATTGTGAGGTACTAATTCCCTCAAAGTAATCCATTCAAGAAACCCCCAATCCCCAGACCTATCCCAGAGACTCGTAGCATCATTGGGGAAAGTGTGGGATTCAATCATCTGAAGTTCCAAGCAGTTTTTAGGCAGCAACAGATGGCATACGCATACATACATAATTGGCCATTACAACCCTTCGTCAGGATTACGGCCTAGCTTCTCAACACCACTCATGTTGTGTGCGTTAATTTTATACATGAGTGGCGGGACCTACAGTTTAAAGTCGACTCCGAACGACAGATTTTTTGAGAAGCTTTTCATGGCAATTTTTACTCTCAGAGTTTTTGCCAGAAATCTGCTGAGAGGAAGTCGCCGAAGAAATACTTTTTGTATTTTGTTTTCGATGTCTGGCCTGGGATTCGAACTCGGGCCTTTCGTCTAATAAGCCAACACACTACCTACTAGACCACGGCGATGCCAATTAGTCATTTGAAAATGGTGGATGGCATACGCATACCAATATCATAAGCTTGTATTTTTCAAAATACGTAACAAAAAGGGACTCTAAGATGCGTAAACTCTTAATGAAGCCAAGTGCAGTAGCATATCAGCATAACCCACCACTATGAAGCTTTTATCCACGAGCATCATAAGTAGATTGCTCATGACCAAACAAAATCTATAAAGGAAGTATTGCTTCCTTCCTTGAGAAGTAGCCTCCCCTTTAATATTTTCTACCCTCAAATATTGTATGAAAAAAAGAAGCAGAAAACAATTTCGCACCTTAAAAAGCTTTAAAAATTTATCTTAAATAACCTCAGCTCCTCTCTCTCTCTCCCACTCTCCCCCTCATCTGTATGTTTACAAATCCTTATTTTCCATTAAAAATTTTTAAGTTGATTGATGATAAGGCCAAGACACCTTTTTATATGGGGGCTGTCTGCCATAGTTGAAAAATTTTAGAAAAAAAACAACAGAAAATCTTTTTTTTTTCTTCTTCTGATTATTTTAAAAGCAGCTTAAGAAAGCAACATAAAAACAGTCGAATGAACACATGAAATCATCGGATCGAATCGGATCACATGATAATGAAATGATGAACTCTTTTAAGCAGAATTTAAGAAGTATTTGCCTTGCCTGCTTGCTTGCAGGCGTATGAATAATTTTAAGAAATTTAATTTCACTTTTTTGTCGTTTTTTTGTTTTTTTTTGTGTTTGTCATCGATTAAGTCTTCATCCAAACCCCCCTCCCGTATGATGTTTGCTTAGCACTTCAATCAAGATTTATTAATGTGAGGGAATGTTTTTGACACTTTTTTTTCGTTTTTTTTTTTTTCTTCTTCTTCCTATATCCACTTCTACTTCAACTTGTGTTTCTACTTTTACTTCTGCTTCTACTACATCTGCTTTTATCTTTAAGTGAACTGTGTATAGCATCCATTTCCCCATCACCATCACCATCATCATTACCATTACCATTGGCATTACCATTACCATTAAGCATTTGAAGTGATTAATAATGTTTCAAATTCAATTATTATATTTGAAATTTTTTGTAAGAAATTTATTCTTTTTGTTTTACACTCAAGGAAAAACTGTTGGCACATACATACATACATATGTGTAACTTTTCCAATTCAATTGCATGGGAAGAAGAGTAAAGGGAAAGTGCTTACGAAAACCTCTTGCATTGAATGAATATCGTGGCTGGTTTTAACGGATAAAGTTTCTATACAACAAAAGATGAATACGCATGTACATATATAATCAGTTTAGTTGGCAGAAATTAAACAAGAAATTCTTGTGGAATTTTCAAATCAATGTCACACGGTCATACATCCACATGGTGGTCGAACAGAACCACGGAGAATTTGTAACACAGGATTCTATTCCAATAATAGTTCCTAACTAGTCGTCATAGTCTAATTATAAGTGGTATTTTGGATAACTTGACGGCAGCTCTAGGTTCATATCTCAGCTAGGACATCTCGAAAGGAAATGTATATGAGACTAACTATTTAACAGCCGTCTGGAAAAAAACCCTAGGCAAATAATTGCCTTGAAAAACTTCTCAAATCTGTTGCGTTAAACAGTAGATCCTATCATCGTCATACGCAACGTGAGTGGTAAGTCGAGAACTCAGGCTGTATTCTTGACAAAACAGTTGTCATTTATGTTTCATCTACGCATAAACTATTTCTATTGAGAACTATTAGGTTAATGTTATAGTAGGCTTTACTAATATGCTAAGAAATCCTAAAAGATCTAGCCAAGCGTAGCTTGTTATCATAGATTTCTCTTTGGAAGTAACTAATGTTGAAGCAGGAATTATTCGCAAAATATAGTACGGCACCTACACCAAGGTGATCCTCAGATAAAACAGTGATATGTATTGTGTTTAGAATGTCTGAGGTTGGGCGAACATCAAGGATATAAAAAATAAGTTCATAATCGGACAGATACTGCCAGCAAGCAATACAATACATACGCCTATGTATCAGCAGTAACCCCTTATAACCGTATCAATAAATTCTTTAATTTATTATCGTTTCTTGCATAGTTCCATAGCCAATAAAAGGCAACACGTTTAATACTGTCACATTTCTCTGAGTGTAATAGTGTTCACACCTGTTTACTTTTTTTGTTTGTTTTTTTCTTGAAACTATGTAGTATGTGTGGTTCAAATGTCTCTTGAAGTATGTAATGGCTTCTATTTCCAATTATTTTCTGGCACTAAAACAATTTTTAGTTTTTTTTTTTTACATACAATCTCTCTCTCTCTCTCTCTCTCTTGCTGTTCGATTTTCAATTTAGAATTGAATTTGCTTTTGTAATGAGATGTCAGCATAATTTTCAAATAATATGTAAAATCTGTCTGAGTGTAAAATAGATAAAGAGAGAGAAAGAGAGAGTGGGAGAGAGCAAGAGCAATTGTATGTATGCATGTGTATGCGTCTGTTGACAAGGGAATCGTTTAAGACCTTGATAACATATTATAGCTTAAGGTCAATGCATACACACACATACAATAACAGAAACGAAAATGAAAACAACACTGCACAAGTTAAAAATGTACAATAACAAAAGCACCAAAAACAAGTTAAAAAAAAAAACAAATACAAAGAGAGCAAGAAAGGAAGGGAGAAAATGCTGCACGTACACTCATCTGGCCAAGTCAAGAGTCGGACATATGTTAAGTGTAGTGATATATGATGGCATTGAGAGTGTTTTTTTATGGTTTGTTTGGGATTTTTTGTTTTATTATTTTGTGCATTTCAATTCAAAGATTTTTTTGTTTTCAAGTTTATAACCTTTGACCCATTCATTTAGCCATTAAAACAGGTTTTTACAATCTTTTTCTTTTTCTCTCTCTCTGTCTCTCTCTCGAAACATATACTTAAAGAACTAAAATAAATCTGTGCTATTAGCAGAAAACTTCATAAACTGAATATAAGTTAAATATTTAATGGTTTCTAGCTACTCTGACGCTCTTCTCTATCTCTCTCTCTCTATGTCTTACTCCTTTGTGTGTGTGTGTCTAAAATTAACAGGTTTTTCTTAATGCTCTTGTTAATCGTTCATTTTTGGTTGAACTAAGCAAATAAAATAAAATACCGCGACAACAACAACAACAACAAACGTTCAACAGATTCCTATCAGAAAACAAAGAAAAATGCGATCAAATATGTTAAATAGTATACCCCCTCCCCTAAAAATAGGAAATTCCATTTAAATTTCCTTATGCAAGGATGTCTCTATACAATTCATGAATATGAACCGAATTTCACGGTGAATATTTCAGTTAATAGGTCTTCTTATCCATGTTATCATCATAATACATAAACGTATTTGACAAATATTTGTTAAATTGTCTTTAGATTGGGTTTAAAAACACACACAAAGATGACACACTTGATGACTTAACAGTCAAGCGTAACTTTTTGTGTGAGTGTGTGTTTTTTTCTTTTTCTTTCGATAAAATTAAAACAACAACCCAAACCTCGGCCTACTGTTATGATGTATGATTGTAGGCTTATATGGAAAGAGATTTTCATTTCCTACATTTAATCACTTACACTCTCCCTCTCTATTTACATACGTTCTCTTTCTTTAACACTCCACTACTATTCTTTAGAAACAAACAAAACAATAGGCAGACAGACAATATGTCAACATAATAATTACGGTTGGTTACAGTGGTGTTGGTAATTAGTGGTGGAAATAGTTCAAATGACACAGTGGCAACGAATATCGATAATGTAACCGCTACAGAAGAGCCACAAACAGGTATGAGAAAGTTGCTACGAGGCAGAATATAACATTTTTCCTGTGCAAATACTGTAAGAATTAAAGGCAGAAATACAGCATGATGTCGCCGTTGTCTAGTAGGTAGTGTGTTGGCTTATTAGACGTAAGGTCCTAGTTTAAGCCCCAGGTCAGACATCAAAACGAAAACATGAAACAAAAATATTTCTTCGTCGGCGACTTCCTCTCAGCAGATTTCTGGCAAAAACTCTAAGAGTAAATAAACCTGCCAATTTAAAACAGAGTATATCTAGAGCAACTATTCCTTAGATTTTGACATGATCTATGCTTCGCAGCAATTTGTTTCGCCAATATATGTGACGGTAGCCAGTCAAGGATAGTAAATAAGCTTCCCAAGAACTTGTATAAATATTCCATTTCTTGCAAAATTTTTCTTGTGCCAGTGTTGCTCCACTGTTAAAAATTTTCCTAAAATCTGTGCCATAGTTTAACAATCTTTACCACTGTGTGTGTGTGAATGAGGGAGTGATACAAGTGAATAAAGGATGTTGAGAATCTAAGAATACAATGATACATACACACATAAATATACATTAAAAATGACAAAAACAACAAGAATGACAACAACAATGTGTATCACTGTAGATGAGAGTGACAGCTAAGCAGCAGCAACAGCAGCATCCAGCAGTCATTCATCCAGAAAAAACCGAAACTGACTGGAAGATAAGTGGGTCTTGGGCTAAAGTTGGCTAAAATGAAAGATGCTTGACTGACGACTGGCACTGGATGTATGACACTTTAGGTACATAGGGGCAGAATATAAATAAATTCCTTAAACAAACATAACATAACAGTATATTTAAAAAAACGTTTAACTATGTTTGTATGATAGTGTGTGTGTGTGTGACTGCGTGTGTGCATATAGTATGTGCATATGTGAGTTGAATGGAATATTTGCCTGCCAGGATGTCTATGATGTGTTGACTATTTGAGGGAATAGTGCGTGGCATTATATGTATATGTGATGTTATGTGATGTAGAGTACGAACCGTTAGACTTTTAGGCACCAAATGGCACATTAACCCCCGTATAAATCACACACAATCTTAACTTTTTCACATCCACACTCAGAAACAACAATAGCAACAGCAGCAGCAATAGCAACAGACCATCGTTTTCTGTATGAATGAACGATAAAACGAAAAAAAAAAAATTAAAAAAAAGAGAGTGTGAAAGAGAGTATGAGATATAGAGAGTTGGCAACAGAAGGATACAATAAAAGTTTGTTGCTTTTCAACTGTTATACAACAATCATGGTACAAATATACGTACGTTGCGTACAAATGCTGGTTGCGCTCTATCATATGATTACACCATTTCCCATGCAAATTAATCAAGATAAGGAAACCCTTATTTCCTCCAACCTGAATGAAATTCTAACGGCAGACAATTGTTCAAGTTAGGCACTTGTGTGGATGATAATTTTCAAAGTTTAACCAGACAAAATACTAATTTAAGACACTTTTAAATGACACATCTCGTATGGTCATACGAAAATTACTTGGAGTTAATTTTTGTAAATCTTTGAATTATGTTTTCTTTATTGGAAATTAATTTTAGTCAAGTAAATCGAATGACGACAGATTTTTTTGCGGAAACTTTTCATTGGCAATTTTATTTTACTCGCAGACTTTTTTTGCCAAAAGACTGTTGAGAGAGGAAGTCACTGAAAACACATGTGTCTAAAAAGCCAACACACTACGGCGACTTTATGCCGGGGGATCACTCAAAAGTAACTCTTATATGAACATAGGAGAGAGATGTCTTCGGAAATTGGATTATAAGTGAAATGTGAAATGAAATGAACTGATATAAAACACACTTAAATGATGTTTCCATTTCCTTAAATCGCATGGTCTTCCAGGGCAGTATTGCGATTCTCATGGCCAAGCACTATTGAAAGGACGCCGAAGGATTTCAACATTCCCTTGTATGGCTTCTGAAGAATCTATGGATTCCAGCAGGAAGAATAAACTATGTTTTACGTCACGTGTCATTATCTTTATCTTTCTATGAAGAGGTTCTTGACATTTTATTTTCTGTCATAGTTTGACTGAACTCTCTAAAATAATGATTGCTGCAATAGCAAGATTTATTTTAGGTTCCGAATGGTTTCCCGTAAAGAATGTTTAATCGTTGCGTTGGCTATTGATGGTCCCAACCTCTAACCTACATAAATAGGATCTTATCCTATAAGTGAATATAGTCAAATAACGACGAGCGCAAAGAACCAGAACGCAGGAGACGTCAACGTTGATCCTTCTCCTTGTGTGTGTTAATTTTATGCATAAGTGGCGGTACCAACAGTTTAAAGTCGACTCCGAAGGACAGATTTTTGAAAAAAGTTTCATGGCAATCTTATTTACACTCGGAGTTTTTGCCAGCAGACTGTTGAATGGAAGTCAACGAAGAAATATTTTTTTCATATGTTGTTTTGTTCAAGATGTCTGGGCTGGAGGAGTTTGAACCACAGCCTTACGTCTAACAAGCCAACATACCACCTCTACTTAACTACGACAATTTCTAGCGCATTTGTATGCAATTTTTAAAAGAATATGCAGCTTCTAAATTCTTTATTCTAGAAGACAATTTTCAGTGGAAAAGATATGCAAATGAGCTCACACTAGTGCAGACCTTGCGCTGACCAACTTCCTCCTTTTCTCTGATTTTGGTGGAACTTGGTTAGTACAGGGCCTGCGTTCACCCGTGGCATCACAACGGACCGCTATGCGTGCTCAAGTGAGCTTTGTGATATCAGAGCTACCACTCCGACTTAACCTAACCTAAATGAGCTCACACTAATTTGTCACCCAAATAGGCGACAACTACATATGTATGTATATACCTAAACCGTAATAAAAAGAAGTGGGAAAAAAGCTCTATGCATTCAATGATTTCCTAGTAAATGTCTTTCATTTCTTAAAGGCAGCGGGACATTTTGCTATTAAGGAAAGCGGGCTTCTATTAGAAAGGACATCCCAAAGTGGAGCCACCCATCATACATATTTTAATCATCAATCAAAACCAATTTTATACAAAAATAATAAATTTATTACGCCGCGCCGTATAGTGTGTACATACATACATCATATGAAAACCAAAAAAAAATATCTTTTCAATTGAATTTATTAAAAACATTACAACACATTACAATGGTAGTAGAACATAAAAACTACGAAACATTTTCATTTACTTTTGTGGCACTAAAGAAGAAGAAAGAAATTTAAATAATGAGGAATGCTTTGGGAAAATATTTATTGTGTTTGGGAAGCAGGAGCTGAGAGCAGGAGCGCGAGCATAAATATGATTTCATTCTTATCGACCCGCGGTCGGTATTCAAATTGGGATAAAAGAACAGTTGAACATTCATTTTGACTAATGGACAGCGCCATACATTAAATATTAATTCTTTCTTTTTTTCTGGCCCATTTTTCTGTTTCAGTTTATTTTTACATTATTTCGTTGTTGTTGTTGCTGTTGTTGTTGTTTTATTTACCTGAGAAATAATATGGAATACGGTGTATAATATTAAAAAGTAACAACAATTAGAGCCTCTTACTTTTAGTAAATAATAGAGAACAAAAACAACAACAACAACAATAAATAATTAGAAAAAAATTTCTATGACAGCATAATTACTTGCGTCATGTAATATTTTTAGGCAATGCTAAACGTACAAGCTACAATTACAATGGGCTTGAACTAATATTTATAATGCGTAATAGCTTGACAATCATTCAAATTTCTTTACATATGTACATACAGTAGTCATATGTACATATGTACATCAGAGAAAATATTTACTTAATATGATCCAAATATGGAACCTTATTAGGTATAACAATTTGGCGTAGCCTAATACATAACAGAAATCAGCAATGAGCATTCAAAAAGATGAGCAGAATCGTATCATACTCATAATTTCTGATATTTATATGCATTCATACTTATTTCAATATCATGGAACCTCTACTCATAATCAAAGTTTGAAGTACTCATCATATTCATACTTAACAACATGTACGATGTTGTTGATTTCGACTCTCCATAACTCATTATGTACACGAAGCACAAAATAAGTATGAATCGAGTACGAACACTAAAATACTTACTAGAAGGTTATGTGTCTGCTCTGCTTGCTGCTCTATCTTTTTTGCTTGTGTGTCGGTTTTCTTTTTTTGCAAAAGCAACAACAAATAAGGCTGTAAATTTATAATCATTTATAAGTATTATAAGTATTTTTCTAAAGTTATGAATCTAAATGAGTAGGCTTATGAATCAAACATATTTCAAATGGTATGAGTTCGATGTCAACGTTGTATGCATACTCATTGCAATCTGTACTTCTAAATCAACGTTGTAGTGAGTACGAATGAATCAGAGTAGTTAAATTCCAATATTGTTGACTCAGTTATATTCAAAATTTCATGAGTGCTTATGAGTAGCGAAAAAACCATTCATTGCTGATTTCTGATGTACATGAGAGAAACTATTTACTTAATATGGTTCAAATATCTATGGTTCTAGTAAGTAGTGTACTATTTAGACGACAAATTTTTAAGAATCTTTTCATGGCAATTTTATTTGCTCTCAGAGTTTTTGCCAGAAAACTGTTGCTTTTTTAGATTTCGTTTCGTTTGAGATGTCTGAGATGTGGTTTGATTCGTAGTCTCACGTCTAATAAGCCAACATACTAGCCTACTAGACTACAGCGACTTTTCGGACCTCATTATCCTCATTTTGTGATGTAGCTCGTTCATTTAGTACAATTGAGAGAAATATTTGAAGAAAAAACAAAGAGAAAACCCGACTTAAAAAGTAATTTTTTTCTTTCATTTACCTTTTTCTGTTGTTGTTGTCATAGCTAAAACGTATTAATGGACGGACCTCCATATTCCAAAAAAAAAAAGAGAACAGAAGAGAAGAGAAGAAAATAAACTCCCCGATAAGTAAGTAAATCCCTATAAATGCGATGCGAGTAATAAAATATTAAAATTTACCACCACGAAAAAATACTTCTTTAATGCTGGCTGATTCCATGATGTTTTTTTTTTGTTAATCTGTCATTATTTTTGTTTTTTGCTTTTATTTTTCAATTTTTGTTATTGTATTGTTGTTTTTGTTATTGTAAACAATTTTATAGCAAAAGTTTTTATCATTTTGTATTATTTGTTAACTTATGGTTGAGAATTAACAACAACAACAACTACAATCAGAAAAAAAAATAAAAACGACTGAAATTTTAAAATGTTGCCTCACCACCCACCAGCGCTCATCACTGGATGCTAACATTTGATCCCCACCAAACAATTTTTTTTAATTGAACTTTTAAATAGAAGAACAAGTCAAAAAATAATTTTCAATTAAAATTTTTATAAACTTTACCAGAAAAAAAAACAACAAAAAAAAAATTCTGAATCCATATGACATGCCATCCTTAAGAGAAAATAAAATGAGAAAAATTATTTTCCAACAGATTTTCAGTTTTTGTTTGTTTTTTTGGTTTCTTTGCAAAAAAAACAAAAAAACTGAAAAATCCATTTAATTAAACACACGACATTTGCTTTTAAAAATAATATTTAATAAGAAGGCATGTTATGGGGGACTGTCATGACCCTAGAACACCGTAAGATCGGCAATAACAGACTTTTTGGGAAAGATAAAGAGAGGTTTAAAGTCGCCATAGTCTATTAGGTGATGTGTGGTCTTATTAGACATGAGGCCGTGGTTCAAACCCTAGCCCACACCCCTCGAACAAAACGAAATATGAAACGATATTTCTTATGGCGACTATCTCTCAGTAGTCTTCTGGCAAAAACGCTGAGACTAAAAGAAAATTGCAATGAAACGTTTCTCAAAAATCTGTCATTCGGAGTCGACTTTAAACAGTAGGTCCCACCAGTCCTAAGGCGTAATCATGACTGAAGGGTTGTAATGACCGATTAAGTAAGTAAGTAAGTAGAGTAAGGAAAAGACTCTTCTCAAACCAAGTGGGTTTAAGGCAATCAAAAACGATTGTTAAGAAACTACAATATGAGGAAATTTGGATAGGGCATGTAAATTCAAAATGGCGGTTGTATCGAACGCAACATGTAAATTCTTGTGATGATGAGAATACATGAATGAACATGACGATGTTGAATGAACATTATAAAGTTTGGAGGGACTACAAACAACAAATCGTATGGTCGCAGTATTAAGGTACCTCTTCACAACAATAATAGGAGACTTCATGCAGTCAAATTCCTCATTCAGCATAACTCTGAGAGTAAATAAAATTGCCATGAAGAAGTTTCTCAAAAATCTGTCGTTCGGAGTCAACTATAAACTGTAGATCCCACCACTCATGACTAAAGGGTTGTAATGACGCATTAAATAATTAAGTTGATTAGGCATAAATAAATTACCTCAGATTTAAGAGTTTAGTACTAATGTCACTTCAAATTTATTTATAAAAATAAAATTTAAAAAATAAATGCAAGCGAAATTCCTTGAAAGAATAATTTCGCGAAAACAACGACCGCCAAGATTTCAGATATCAGGATCAAAGATAGAATTTATTCAAATAAAACCCAAAAAATTGCGACCTTCAAAGCCAATATATATGTATCTACATACCACTTACTGATGTCAAAACGAAACTACAATTATAACGAAATTTCCGTGAAAAGTTTCACCAAAAACCCCTTTTACTTGAGACACATTTACCTGGTATGTATGCTTAGAATGTACAAAATACATACATACATATATGTTTTATTTTTATTTGTTGAAAAATAAAAACTCGAACTTGAAAAGATCCTGTACAATATAGTATACAAACCATAGCTTAACCTATGGCTATGCCAATGCCTATAGAGCTGTGTAGGTTATAAAAAACAAAATGACATCCTTTTATGCTTTTGAAAATGTCAAAATGAATTCCAGTTTTTCTGTTTTCTGTTCTGTTCTTTTAGTAGAAACATAACAACATCATCAACAATAATAAAAAACGAAATAAAATTATTAAAAATTAAAGAGAGAGAAAACATTTGTACAAATGCACACGTTTTTTTGTTTTTTCCAATTGGTGTAACGGTACGCAATTAACACGTCCGTTACCGAGTATGTGAAGATGAAGTGAAAAGATCTAAAAAAAAATCTTTTATGACATCTCGTCTAGTTGTTGTCTATTATTTTTGATTGTTGTTATTGTTATTCAAACATTTTCTTTTAGCAACGAAATAAAAATCAGAACACGTTTAAGACACCCTATTTAAGAATATTTAAATATTAATTCAGTTCATATTTCTTTAAATGTTTGTTTTTAAATAATCTAGAAAAAACACACGCACGCACACACACACATACACATGTTGTTAATTTAATAATTATGTAAATAAATAATTACAGTTATTTGATGTTTTGATGGTTAAAAACAATTTAAATTCTTTAAAACCGTTACATTATATGTATATTCAACACTGTTTTGAACGTTCACTTGTAACTGTAATAATAATTTGTAGTACCACCATTACAAACAAAAACGAAAAACAAAACGTTGTGAACAGTTCCGCGTGCCAAGCAATACTGGAGCAAATGTTAAATTGCTTTTCTTTAAGGCTAATGCACGATTGTAAAACACACAAATGCATACATATATGTTTATGTATGGTACGTACGTACATACATACATACATATACACCTTGGTTTTTATATTCACCATTGAAATGTAGGTCCTTTGCTTTTTACTCTCTTTCTCTTTGTAACTCTCTTTTCTCTTCTGATTTTCTATTAAGTTGAGTTACTCTTTTTTTTCTGTGTTTTCCACTTTAGTTTGTTGTTGTTCATATACTGTAAACAAAATACTCACTGGCATAAAAGTTGTATAGGGCAGTTATACATGAAGGGGTAGTTTGATGAGAGGCGTTAAACAGGTAATGGTCGTGGTGTATATGACATATAAAAGGAATTGTACGAATTAACACGACCACGACTGTTGTCCTTGCTCCCTATATTTTTTTGTTAGTGAAAAAAGAAAACAAAACAAACAACAAAAACAGAAACACAAGAAAAACTAAGGTCTAAAGGCTGGCTGGTTGGTTAGTTGGTATACATATGTATGCATGTTTAAAGCATAAAAACAAACTTTATTTTGTTTGGTTTTTCCTTTTTGAATTGTTTTTGTTTTTGTTTAAATGTGTAGGACAACAAAATCAAAAGCAAATGCAAACAATAACAATAGCAACTAGAACAACTACAACTATGTATGTTTACAACAAGAAGTACCAGAAAAAAAAGTGAAAAAATGAAACACAATTTGACTAGAGGCCTTCAAAGTAACTGAAAACAATGAACGAACATTTCCTTCTTATCATTATCACAACGTACATACAATGTATGTATGTATGTACGTTGTATTCTTACTACCAAAAAAAAACTACAAACAAAAACTAAAAACAACAACAAAGAAAGAAAGATATTTATGCATTATATTGTTGTTGTTGTTGTTGTACTAAACATGAATTATATAAAATGACAACAACAACCGTCTTGAGATTATGTGGCATAGGAGCATAGGAGCAGAAGGAGCAAAAGCCATAGCAGCATTAGCAGCAGAAGAAGTGAATGAAGAAAATTGTAGAGTAGTAGTTGGGGGAGTGGTAAAAGCAGTTAAATGATCTGGAAAATAACTGATGTTGTATGTTAAGGAAAAAACTATTAAACTGTGAGAGTGTTTAGCTCTCTAATAAAAAGAGAATTAATTCAATAACCGTTACACAACATTACAGCCCTTTAACACTAAGAGCTTTAAAATTATAAAATAATCAAACGAGCAGACCCAAAAAGTTTAGTTGTTAATCGAAAGAAAAATTCTTGAAAAAAAATTTCAATTTTTTAATTTAACTTTTTGAAAAATTTCTACTATGACGTCAGGCTTACAGGATAAGTGCTCCTTATAAAGAATTTCAGTGGAATTTGTTGGCGGATAGAAAGATCAAGTCTTGATGTTTTAAGTCAACTTGCAAAGTTCCTCAAAGTACTTCAGGTGCAAACAAAATGTAGTCCGTAAGTAGGCAGGCCATTGCTATTCGCCTCATTCAATTGCTTTGTTCTAAACAGATATCCTGTAGGAACCCTAATCATTTTAATGCTTTCGGACGTGAACAAATTCATTTTGATTTCTTTCTATCTTCCTCTCTTATAACTTTCTTTTGCTTTCCAACTTATATGCATCACTTCGAGGCAACTTCCCCATATAGGAAATAATGGAATCGTAGTTTTGTTAAGTAAATGCTCGGCTGAGTACACATTGTGGCCTGTTGTGATACTGCGTACATGAACTGATACCCCATTAACCTGTCTGGACGCGCAGCATCATTCTTTCGCATTTAAAACGTGATTACCTTAAAATCGAACTTGAAAATATTGCACGTGTTAATTTTATGTAATAGGGGTGGGATCTACAGTTTAACCTCGACTCCGAACAACGGATTTAAGAAGCTTTTCAGAGTTTTATCGAGAAGAGTGTTTAAGGAGGAAGTGACCGAAAGAAATACTTTTTTTATATTTCTGTTCCACCCCAGAGTGATTTTAAAGTCTTTCTCCACTCTACGATATTTTAGAGAGGTCCCATTGACCACTGATATGCATTCTATGGAGGAGGGTATCACCACCAACGTCATGTACAGTTCCACTTTCTCTTTACTCGCTATCAAAAAGCCTGTTTTACACAACCCCCACATTGGGGATCTCAGCAGCTACCAATCGTTTCCATTTCAGCTCTCTGTGATCGCTTCTGCAAGTATTTTTATACTTCTTCTTTCTAGGCTATTGAACACGATCACCTGCCTTTAAAAGTCTTGAGCGACAGAGGGACAAAAGGTCATGGTTTCACTGAGGTGGTTGGCAGCATTAAAAAATAGTCGCAAAAGAGCTAAAAGTTCTACTGTCACTGAGAGGGTTACAGAGAGGGATATGATCTGAATCCCTTAAAGAATAAGCTTCCGGTTGTAGCTTTCTAGTGCTGTTTCTGACTTGCATTGTTAGTTGTTTTAAATTCTCTCGAAGACGTAAAGGTTTTCTTATAGTAATCTAAACGTGTTTATTGTATAATTTTAGAGTAAAATTGTTGTTTGTTTGTCAATTAAATTAAATTGGGTAAGAAGAGTTCGTTTGAAGTCATTTCGATAAACTCACTTAACAGTTTTATGCCTTAAGTCTGTAATGAATTTTGTTTCATTCTTTTGAAAACAAAGTTTACTCCTGCTCCTGCTTTTCCTCCTCTTTAGTTATTGCTTAACTACTGGCTTCGTCATGTACTAATCAGTAGTGAGTGCCAAATTTATGCTCATAAACTGGTTATGAGATTTTTTTTTTAATTTGTTTAAAATTTATGCCACAGTGAGTAAGTAAATCACTGAAGATTAAATTAATATGAATACCACTTCTATTAAGTTCTTAAATCTGCAGTAATTTGAGTTGAACAACTTACAATTCAACAACAATTGTTGTCAACAGCATTCATTCATTCATTTATTCAATTGCCCAAAATTACTTTGAAATTCCAGAACAAAAAAAAAACGAGAGAATATTTTGTTTTTAGTCACACGCTCGCCTACTCGTTAGCTGGCTGGCTGGCTCAAATGAAATCATTTCGTTTTATGTTTAGCAATTAATGAAATGGCAAATCTTTGTTGAAAACTATTTTAATTATCCATTTCACTATTTCCACCATATACTCCAGCATTTCATGCTACCACTTGTCATCGTCATCATCATCATCAACATCAACATCACCATCATCATCGTTATCGTCTTTATCTTCAGGATAATAGTCAGTCGGTTGTTCACATTTTTTTTGGCTTCATTTTAATTTGTCTCTCTGCTTTAATTTCATTCACATGCCTTTTAGCCATGAGCCATCCGATGGTTATGGAGAGAGAAAAAGAGAGAGAAACACTTTAGAAAGTGGTCTTAATCACTAGCTTGTTTTGTTTCTTTGGCATTAAGGATTTGCTAAAAAGGAAAACATTGTTTTTGTTGTTGTAATTGTACATACTTTTTTTTTCTAATTTCCATACATTTCCCTTAACGTAACGTAACGAAACAAAACGACAAAATGACAAGATTGTCCCATATCCTCAAACAAACAAAAAAAAAGTCAAAATAAACAACAACAACAGCAATGGTAGCAACAATAAAATTAAAAGCCCAACATTTGTTTCCTGTAACATTAACATACATACTCACACTTGCACATACATAAACATACAATACCCCCTTCCATACTCGTACAAGGTAATATCAAAAACAAAAACATCAAAAAAATAAAAATAAAAGAAGAAAACGAAACCGTAAATAATAAGAGCAGCAGACATGCAAAATATGAAGATTAAAAACACGCACTCACACACACACACACACACATTCATATATGCACATTTAAAAAGTTATAATTTAATACGGGAATTGCTCATAATTTTATATAAGTATTCTTCATTCATATTCACTTTCTTTCACTCATACTATTAGATCTTCTTCCTTTTTCGCTCATAACACTTTCTGGTTTTTTTTCGTACACATACACTTTTTATTTACATATTTATTGCTCTTGTTATTGTTGTTATTATATTTCTTGTGCATTAAAATACTCTCTCCCACTCTCTTCCTCTTCATAATAAAAGCAAAACAAATAAAAAAAATAAGAAAACACTTCTGTGCCAGTGCATGTGTGTGTGTGTATAGAAATATTCACCACCTGCTTTTGTTTTTCTTACTCATTCATAATATCCTTGTAATTTAAGAGAAATGTTTTTTTTGTATATTTTTGTTTTTGTATTAATTTAAGAGAGCGTAAAATACTTGTGTACTATATACATATGTATGTACATCTTATCTTATGCATGTGTGTATGTGTGTGTGTTTTCAATTGTGAAAATGCGGCCAAAAGTTCAAATACCTCATTGAGCTATACATGCAATATTAACACGTACACTGAACGAAATTTCCTGTGGTGAATTTAGCGCTAGAAAATGGGACGAATGAAAAGAAATTGTTTTTAAATGTTGCTACACAATACAAGAACGCATGTTATGATGAAAATGCATTTTAACACAGGAATTTGAGTTAAAAAAATTGAGGCATGTTTGAAGAAAATCCTCTTTGCAATTCGATTGCTTTGGTAGCTTTCTTTCCAGACACAAAATCAAACAGCGTTCATGAAGCTAGATTAACACAATTTGGATAAAGGCCTTCCTCCACTTGCACCTGTACAATATCCTGGCTGCTCAGGCACTCAATCCGTCACATAGAGATTGATTTGATGTACTCGATTGAGCACATTTGGCTGCCCGCTGTGTTACCACATTAAATTGTGCCCCAGCAACTAAGTGACTAGTCGTGATTAACCTCTCTTGAAAATTAGCATCAGCGTTTTGTGTCCTTAGAATTAAGTTTGAATCCATCCTCCACATTTCTTGAATATAGTGATCGATCCGATATTTTACTTAGTTGGTCCTTAAGTCAAGATGTAATCCTAACTAAAGAGGATTACAACCTATCCTCTCACACCACCCATGTTGTATGAGTTAGTTCATGAACTGCAAATAAATACGTATGCATAATAGACAGTCTAATAGAGGAAAGATGATATTCATATGCCTACACTAACAAGTGCCTGCCCTAGTATGCTGATGAGCTTCACAATTGTTTGGGATATCGCTGTGACCTACCATGTTTGAAAGTGTACAGCCTTCTTCCGCAGAATCCTCAGAGTAGACTGCTTAGATTTCTAATGTAAAATCGGCCATCAAGAGCAGGTCCAGAGTTGGTACTATTAATTTAGCTTAGGGCCTGAGGATTCTTAGAAAGGATAGAATAGTATACGCAGAGATAATAATATCCCAACAGGGGACAACGGGATATATGTATGTAGCTTATACAAGTAAACTTTCAAAGTTTTGGAGCAACCCATAAACCTAACAATTAAAACTAATCTTCTTTGTGAATAAATAACGACAATTTCTTTAGTAAACTTGGGATCCAAGGGTAGCAAATGAGTTCATGATGAACAATTGTCTGTTGTGGAGATTGGAAAGGCCATTAGATTCCATAATTTCAAAAACAAACCCAAATATAGAACGTCTTATGAGGAGCAATTGTTTCGGAAAAATAACAGATTTCCTTAGGTCTAAGAATTGCTACCAATCACATTGAATAGGAAGCACTCGATTTATCATAGAAACAATATCCAAGCTTCTATGAAATTTTCGATCTATAAAAAGTTCCTGAACTCTCTCTCTCTCGCAAGACACATTCACATTTGAATTCAGGAATTTGCCTAAGATTTGGGTGAAAAATAGAAACTCCAAAACACTTTAAATGTTTACAAACGATGAGCACTCGATAGTTTTTGACCACCTTTTCATACATATTAGCCGGTATCACAAGAATTGGTTTCCATATGCTCAAGCTCCCCTAACGCTTGAGAGTGCGCGTTGACACTTTGATCCTTGGTGACCAAAATTACCAAAATTTGTTTTTTTGAAAATTATTATAAAGCACAAAATCGGTCATGTTATGTGGCTCGTAATACTGTTTTGTTGAAAAATACTTACCGTTCAGTCCACAATCCTCAATGGCAGGCCAAAAAACGTTGATCTTCATGCGGCTATAGCATTTTGATTTGATTTGATGCTTAAGATTCTTCTTCAATCAGCACATCTGGCTGGCTTTGTGACATGAGTTGGAGATGCAAGCAAACCCAAGTGGAAAATACATCATAATAAGAAGTTAGATAAGCCCAATTGGAAAGAGCATCGCGGTATCAACAAATTCATATTATCCACAACATTTTCACTAACCGAACCAATATTTTCGGCTGATCACAACCGTGCCGTTTCCAGTCCTTATAAATTTCTTCACTGTGTTCGGTGTTTCTTCACAATCTTGTAAATTTCTTTCGATTATCACGACCATAATTAAAACCTTTGAATCACAATTTTTATTCGATCTTGCTTAAGGACACATATCGTAAATGGTAAACCTTTCACAAAATAAATGGCGCTCAAGTTGACAGCCTTGCCAGACTAATGTTTTTTTCTTTAATAAAGTAAATGGATAACACTATATTAACAACAGGGTGCTCAAGATATAATTTAATCAATGATATAAAACCGTTACAATAACCCGGTAATGATTTAAAAAAGAAAAATTAAATCTTTTACCCCGTATATATTTTTAAGAACAGGCTGTGTATGATAATATTATATTAAAGAGTTTTATTGTGCAGCCTCAGCCAAAAGTAAGCTGTTGATGTCATATGCACTTCTTGGCGCGGCTGTGTTATAGCCGCTGCTACGGTGGCACTTGTGGGTATATTGGAACGGTTATCTACTACTGAAAGATCGAGAATTAATTTTATCATAATTCCTTCTATAACAGTTGACTACTACCGTTCTATACCCAAATGTAAGATAACGACATTTAAAAAAGGTAAGCAATGTTGCCAGGAAAAAAATTTGTAAACCAACTTTTGAAAAAGAAATCACCAAATTGGGAAAAATAACCAAATTTTTATAAGTCATATGTTTTTTATGCCTTTTTGCCTGAAGTTAAATTTAGATCCGACATGCCTACCTACAATAAAATTTTGAATTGTACAATAAATATAATTTTTACTGACACCATGGCAACACTACGTTCGTTGGTTGTACTTCATTTAATAAATGTTTGTGAGACTCCCTGTTTCGCACCCCAATTTATGTATGGTGGTTTTGTTTAACTCAATAGCTCCGCTATTGCACGCGAAAATTACTTATTCTAGACACGCACCTGTTAATTCACCACTGACTTTACAGTGTTCTATGGTAGTACAGTACCTATTTGAAATGCCGGTACTTTGGTGGACTTTAGTTTTATTCACCACACCTAACAAATTCACCACATTTTGCAAAAACCCGCCAGCCTGCAGAAGAAACTCACCACTGCTGATAAATTCACCACACTTTGCAAGAACTCACCACACTTTCCAAAAATTCACCATTTCACGAAATCACACCACACCAGAATTTAGAAAATTAACTTTGCGTTCCCCCCTCCTTCATCCGACAATTACGACCAAATTTCCAAACACCCACACAAGCAACTCTCCGGTTCTCCCCGCGACCCACTTATTACCCAACCACCACCACCATTAATTCATTCAACACAGACACACACACTCCCCCAACCAAACAGCATACCTAAAAATCAATTTTCTTCAATATTATTTATATAAATAGAAATCGAAAAAAGAATGTGCGAATTATTTCAGACGTTTGTTTTTTGAACGAACAGATGAATTTTTCAAACCACCAGCAATGTTGCCAGAAGGAAAAATAATTGATTGTAAAAGTCCTGGAAAACATATTTTTTTTTTATTTATTAATCACTAAAATAGGAAAAAAAACAATTTAAATTCAGTTTTTTATTTTTTCAAAATGAATTTACGTTTATTATTTATTTTTAAGTTTAATTTTATTCATCAGTAACATTTTTTGACAACAATAACCAAAATGAGAAAAATCTACAAATTTCCCAAAACAAAAACAAAAAAATTACCGAAAGAAATTTCTAGAAAAAAACCCAAAAACAAAAATTCATCCCCTTTTTCTCTATACTAGAAATTAAGCGTTTGAACCCCGTATACAACAAAATTCGAGAAACATCTGACACAACTGGTTTAGGCAACAAAAGGAAATAACACAGGCACACACGCTTTGGAAATAACTATACAACAACAAACTGTTATACAGAAACAAATAATGACCGGTTCGAAATGCCACATGCAAGAAAAACGTTAATTTCCAGTCTGATGCGTAAAAAATTAAATATATTGTAATCAAGAAGTATTAATTAATAAATAATAGATAAAGTAACTTGAAGTCTCCGTAGTCTAGTAGGTAGCGTGTTGGCTTATTAGACGTAAAGCCACGGTTCAAACCCCAGGTCAGACATCAAAATGAAATATGAAAAAATATTTCTTCGGCGACTTCCTCTCAGCAGATTTCTGGCATAAACTCTGAGAGTAAATAAAATTGCCATGAAAAGTTTCTCAAAAATCTGTCGTTCGGAGTCGACTTTAAACTGTAGATCCCGTCACTCATGTATAAAATTAACACACATTACATGATTGGTGTGAGGAACTACGCCGTAATCCTGACTGAAGGGTTGTAATGGCCAATTATGTATGTATGTATGTAGATAAGTAAGTTATGCTTCAATCAAATTTATAATACTTTGTGCTGAGAAAGTCTCTTTCCAAAGACTACCTGCTGCCTACCACTCAATTTTTTGTCTGTTGATTTTAATCACAAAAAGTGCAAAAACTTTAATTTTAAGTGAAAATGGCTCCAAGTGGTAAACAGACGACTGTCGATTTTAGACAATTAATAGTCAAATTAAATTTGGAAGGTAAAACTGTGAGAGAAATTGCCGAATTAACTGGAAAAAGCAAATCCACTGTCCATGACATTATTAAAAAGTTTCGTATTGAATTTAGACTGGCCAATAAAAGCAGAGAAGGCCAAGGGAAAATATTAAACGAAAGAGAAGAAGGTTCGAAATCAAACTAAATCCTTTTAAGACCGCAAAAGATCTCAAAATATCATTGAAATCTCGCATTGGAAAAGATGTTAGTCTTAATATTGCGCGAAATACTTTGCATAAGTACAATTATTATGGAAGAGTTGCTAGAAAAAAGCCATTTATAAGTCTCAAAAATAAAAACCGTAGATTAAATTTCGTCAAAGAGTATTTATTAAACTGTTTTTTAGAAGCTTGGAACTCTATAGAGCCCGAAGTATGCCAAAAAAATAAATTCCCAAGCGATAGGATATGCAACAAAATATTACCTGCCTGATTGTTATGCCTTAAACATTTCTACTTCGCTTTGTCCGATTATTTGTTGATTTAATTTGAGTTAAATGTGTTTTTTTCTTTAAATGTGTCCTTATGATTAGAAAAGTTGCTGTTTTTCTACTTATCCCTAGATGTAAGTATATGAAGTTAAAATAAAATCGAAAAAACAATACATTAAGTATATTTTATTTTTAATTATTGGACATTTATATCAATTACACTCTTGTCCGATTATGCATTGGAGTCATTGTATATAAAAAATACAACACGACTGTTATACTATTTAAATAATAACTATGGTAATTTTTGCTCGACTTGATCAATCGAAGCGTCAATATCTTCACAAGATAATGCACTTTCAGAATGTCATCACTTATTTAATATTTTTAATTAAAATTTGCTACTATAAATGGACAAACTTGAAAAAATATGAACTAATTCGAATTTGTCAAGTTTAACTTATCAAACCCCATAGCATATTAAGTCAAATAATATACATATGTATGTATGTATGTATATCGTTTTAAAGGCCCATCTCGTCCTCCTTTCTAATAAAGTTTAAATTTTGGACATCGGTTCAGAAATGTTTGTGTAAAGTCCAAAATAAAACATTTTTTGTCAAATAAAACAAGTTTGGAGGGTTCAAGAAATATAAAAAACATATGTACATATTAATGAGTTTTACTCAACAAAACTTACAACTTACACTATGTCATTAGCTGGATACTTTCATTTTGTCGCATAGTATTATAAAAACCTGTTTCCTTGAAAACTTTCCATATTTTGCTAAAATTACAAAAAATTTTCAATAATTCTATTTTAACATCATGTGTTTCATTTCATTATTTAATTTTATTCTGAAAATTTAAAGAAACGTGAAAATTCTAGAAGAGAAAATACACAAAAACAATTTCAACTCCTTTTCTCTATAACAAAATTGAAGCGTTCAACCCCATATGTATACACCAAAAATCGAGAAACATCTGGCACAAAGCGAATTCATGTAACCGGTGAGATTATCTAAACAGCTGAGGTATTTCTTAATGTCAAAATTTTGTTGTTTTTGTGTGTGTTTGTTGTGCGTGTGCGTGTTGTTGTTCATTTTTTTCCTTTTCCATTTTTTTTCTTCCTATTTTGACAACATTAAAGGTCTTTAACAAAAACAAAATGCCTGTTGTTTTTGCATTGTTGTATTTGTTGTAGACCTGCGGCTACCATATATGAATTTGCCTTGATCTGGCACAAAGAAAAGAAATACACAACAACAAACTGGTATACAGAAACAAATAAAAAGTTTAGAGATGCCACATGCAAGAAAAACGCTAATTTAGGATATATAATCCATATTAAAGATGTTAAGAAAATTAATTGAATTTATAATATTTTGTGGTCCATTGTTTCAGTATTGAAGGGAAAATGAACTATTACTAACACCATAATTTTTGGAAAAAGAGAAATGGTGAATGAACGCCTAAATGGCATGAATTATACGTATGATATATATCTTTCTAGTTCATAATATCTCCGATATTGCATTAAATTTTCGCACCATACCAGACGTAATAGAAACGTTGTTCTACCAATTTTAATGAGAATCTGTTCCTAATGAATACCTTAATCTTCATTGTTTATAAAAGCAACCCATAAATCGTAAATAGTTTGGTTAAATTAATGATTTATTAAGAAATTAGTCACAGAATACACATAAAACATTGATTTTTCACTACCGCATTGCGTCAACATGGAATTAATTCATTATACAAAGACAATCATCTGGCAACTTTAATTCTTAAGAAAAAGTAAACACTACTTTTTTTGCATTTATTTAATTTCGATATTAATCTTTCGCTTGAATTTTATTTTATTTTCCATTATATTATTATTATTATTATTTTGTATTTATTTTAAATATTTCATTAATTTTATAGCATTTAACTGTGTTATTATATTATTTTTTCTTGCATATTTTTTTGTCATTGCATTTACTGTTATATGAAAAAGGAAAGAAAATTGACATAGACAAAGACAACTAAACAAACAAAGAGGGCTAAACAAACGAAAATCGATAATGCTAGAACGGGGTAGCATAATGGAAATTTCCTGAACATTCGCTGCATGTGTGTGTACACACGTACGCCAGGGGTATAAATACGGCTGCTTGTGAGCCATTGAAATCATTCGCAAAGAAACAGTCAACTGGTGTGTGTTCAAATAAAAATAAAGTGGAATATAATATTGTGTCTACAAAAGTGTTTTAAAGAGTGTAAAAATTTAATAAATTTGTGAAAAAGTTTTTTTTTTAAAAAAGTGTGTGTGGGCGATTCACATTGAATTTTATTATGGCGTTGTTCCATTGCAAAATCTTGCGAAATGCAGATGAGTATTTTTGCTCCTTTAGTAGGCCCAAATAGGAGCCCGTATCGCCATATCTAAGCTTTGAAAAGCGTGAAAGATTGAGAAAATTTTATTGGTTGAGCTATTATGACCAAAGGAAGCGTTTTTAGTAAGAGAAAGATTCCACAAGAGAAAGTTTTTGCTGTCCAGAAAGAAGCTGATGAGGTTGTAATCCGTTGTAAAAGAAAAATTAGGCCAGCGTTGAGCCCATTAGTGTAGAATGCGAGCCTTGGTGGTTTAGAATTCTAAAAGCAGAGGTTTTCCTAAATGGGGCAGTAGAAGAAATATTGTGAAATGAAAGGCAGAATGACCGTGGTGCGTTGAAGAAGAAGGAATTATGTTCCCAGAGTTCTAAAATAGGTAAATTTTCTATGTGAAAATGACGTAAGCATTAATTAGATTGTAAGAATTTTTACGTATACTTTTAGATATTTTAAGTATTTTTTTAAATCAATGCGCAAATTAAGAAAAAAAAAAAATCGAGGAAAAAAATTTTTTTTTACGATATTCAAGTTGAAGGAAAAATTCTCTATACTTGATTATAACAATACAAAATTATCTATATATATTTGTCCCTTTCCTGCACATTGTTTGTTAAACGTATAACACTTTTGTTTTTACAATATGTACTTTGGAGAAAATTTTCAATTATCGATTTCTTTAAAATATGAAATTCACGAATTAAATGTTATTTTTTTTTTAACAAATTTTCACAAGTTATCGTAATACGATTTCCTTTTTCGCAAAGCAGCAATTAGCTGCGAAATTCCATGATTACTTCTCTTAAAATTTCATTTTCCTTAACAATTAGCTGAGCACTTATACACCCTTCATAAAATTCTAAGTTTCCATTTTTTTTGTGTCAGAAATTCACGGTAATTGCATTACATTACTTACCCCCCACTGATGCATTTTCTTGGAAGAGTCTAAGCCTAAAGCGTATTCTAAAAATTTCCATTTCTATACTAGAAATTACACGAGAATTGCATTACATTGCCCCACCCGTGTTTTTTTGTTTTCTAGTAAATTTAACAACTGCGCAGAATTGTATTTCCCCTCTATTTCCAAGTCATCACTGTGTGTTTCCATTTTTGTATTGTAATTGAAAACGCAGCTGCTGACAACGTAAAATAATTGTATTTTCCTTCCCCCCCCACTATCTCTTCTTAGAGTCATAATGGATTCAATTTTTGAATTGTTGGCACTGCGATGCAGCTGCTATTACAAGTTTTTATGCAACATCTGCAATAAGTATCGTTTCCCCTTTTGTGTTGAAAAACAAACGGCTAAACGGGAAATTTATATTGAGAGTGGTCTTCTCTCAAAATTATTACTTTTGTAGTATAAATATCCCATTTCATAGCAATTGTTTTTACAATTGTATTGCTTTTGCTTTTATAACCATTGCAACTGTACCTGGTATAACAGCGAACTCGATGAGGGGGACAAATGAAACTGGCACAAAGCAAATTTTTTTTTTTATCGGATACCGATTTTTTTTTCTGTGTTTGTATACACAGCACACAACACTAAATATATGTGGCCTTACAGTTAAAAAAAAA
This sequence comes from Sarcophaga rosellei, assembly GCA_930367235.1. Taxonomy (NCBI): domain Eukaryota; kingdom Metazoa; phylum Arthropoda; class Insecta; order Diptera; family Sarcophagidae; genus Sarcophaga; species Sarcophaga rosellei. The sequence goes on along the minus strand of OV884017.1, from coordinate 5,640,098 downwards.
TTATTTTCAAGAGGAGGATAGTTGTGTTTTAGAAGGTCAGTCATGGTTGGTGTTCGTGTCAAACTTCAATCCTGAATTTCCAATATGTCAATATGTTCTAAATTCCACTTCAGGAGAAACTAACTGTTAATGTTCAATTTACCGGCATTTCAAACAACAGTAACATTCATCTGTTCTTTGTTTTTACTTAATATAACACAACACAACCTTCATGTTCTCCATCACCTCCCTCCGGGTGTTCTAAATTTTTTTTTTGTGCTTAAACTTCAGTCTACCTATTTCTCCTACAAGGAGCTATCTATCTTACGTTTTTCCCTTTTGCTGCTCAGCTATACAGTTCCATATATTTTTAGTGAGTGTTACCATTGTGTAATATTTATGAACACTTTAATTTTAAGCTTTAAACGAAAAATAATTTTTTTAGTTTATGATATTCTATAAGAAAAAACAACTATTTCTCTTATAATTTTTTTAAAACTTACAAAATACTTTCTTTTTTTAAACCATTTAGCAAATTTTATGTGTTTGGGCGGCCTTTTCTCGTAAAACATTAAATATGATTTTGCTAAGTCGTATGTCTAAGTCTCGTCTATGTCTCTCGTATCTCGTTATGAAATGAAAACATAAAAAAATGTCTAAAAATCAACAGAAATATTAAAAATTCAACAACGATATATATATATATAAAAGAGGTAAAAAACCAACAACTACATACATATAATAAGAATCAAGCTAAAATATAATATAAAAACAAATTTAAAAGCGTTATACAAAAACACGTATACGAATATACGTACGATAATAATAGTATAAAAAGTCTTTAAAAAGCGATAAATATAAAACAAAAACAAAATAAAATTGACAAATCCTAATAGAAAAATATGAATGCTTAAAAATAAGATCCTATCAATGCTATGCTATGATAATGCTATATAAACGGAACGAGAAGGCAGACAGGCAGGCAGGTCGTCCGCAATATGCAATTAAAATGTTTGAAGAGAGTCAGGCAGGCAGGCAGTCAGTTTGTTCCGTACGTACGTCTAACTAACGTCTTATAATAAATAAAAGGCAATAAAAATCATGCGCTGATGATTAAATACGAATGAGAAGACTACCTACTACTACTACTTGCTATGCATAGACCGTAAAGAAAACAGCGGCCAAATCTAATAAAATTAAAACTAAATAAGCCCAAAAACATGATTCAATCAATCATACATTCATCATTAAAAAACTTTAATTTTTTTGGTTTTTTTTTATGTTTATATAAATAGAAAACAATAACATTAATTTAATAATTAATACTCATCATTACTACTACTACTTACTATATATTATTATGATGCCACGTTTTTTTTCTTTATTTAATAAAGAAAAGGGCCACTACTGAGTAATGATTATAGTATAAATACAATAAAAAATAAACACATCTTTTGTTAAGAACAAAATAATTTAGATTTTTTTTAAATCGTTAATAAAAAATTTTAACGCCTTAATACCTTCCTCCTTTAAGTTTTAAGGTTTTGTTGTTATTTCTTCATCATTAAAGTTTAACCTGCAAAAACGACAAAAACAAAATTCATCTATTCTAAGTAATTTTTTTTATATAAAACGTTCAAGATTAATTATATTGTTTTCTTAAATTATAAGCATTTTTTAACGTTTTTTTTTTCTATTATTTCCTTCTGCATAAAACAAAAATTTCTCGTAATTCTTTTTGTTTCTGTTCCTAATTTAAAAAAAAAAAAATTGTAGACAAAAAAAATTTTTATACTTAAAAAAGAAAAAGAAATCAAAACAAGATAAACCGAAATTGTATGAATAAAAATTTTGCTATTTTTTCTATACCACCTTGAAAACGTTTTTTCTTAAAAAAAATCTTTTGCTTGCCAAACTCTTGTTTCCCATAACATTGAGAGAAGCAGCAAAACAAAACAAAAAAAATTTCTCGATTTCAGCGTATGCTCTCTTCTCCATAACAAATATAAGTTATAAGCAAAGTGAGTAGATTATTTAATTATTTTTTTCTTTACTAAATTAAATGTATAACAATTTTTTTTTATATTTTATATAATGAAAGAAAGATTTTCGAATCGATTTTATTACCATCTATATATAATAATAAATTTTTTTCTGAAAAAATTATAACAAAATTAAAAACAAAATAACGTGAAAAATTAGAAATTGAAATATTAAAAAAAAAAACTCTACATAAAATTAAATAAAAAAAAAATTAAATACCGAAGAACAAAAACTACGGCTTAATTTTATTTACAAAAATATTTACCGCGCCAGATCCAATCAATATATAGTATATGCGAATTAAACGTTTATATAGAATAAAAAAAAAAAAAAAAAAACAAATATTTCGTACAATCCAGCCAGCTGGCTTTTACGATTGTGTTATAGAACACCACGTAGTCTTACAAAAATAATAAAAAAATGGTAAAATATAGTCAAAATGCGATAACGAGAATAAGCTACTGAAATAGAATTTAGTTCAAAATGATTTTAAAGAAGTGCGTAAATTTAATGCAGGAAATAGCTGCGATAAATTTTTTTTATATATAAAAAACATCTTTGCTAAAATGAGAACAAAATACTTCTAATAAAGAATGCGTCAAACAATTTATTTTTAGACTGAAGAATTTGAAAAAAAAAATGCGAATACATACCACAGTTATAAATATTAAAACAAATAGTATATGAATAAGTAAATCAAAATGAAGTGTGAATAAAAGATATTTGAAGAATGCGGAAAATAAAGTAAAAATTATATTTTTTTGCGGATAATAATGCGTTGAAATGAGTATGCGTAAAATGTGTAGGACATTAAATTACAATATAAACATATTCACTAAATAATAAGCGTTTGAAGAGTGGAATTTTTAAAGTCGTTATGAGGAGCGTTATTAAAATGAGAGGTCGTTATTTTGAAAGATGGGGTGTTATCATAAAAAGCTTATAAAATTCGTTATAATCTGTGTTTTTACAAAAAGCGTTATAGTCTACGTTATTCTGGAAAGCGTTATTATAATCTGCGTTTTTACAAAAAGCGTTATTGTAATCTACGTTATTATGAAAAGCGTTGTTATAATCTGCATTATTACAAAATACATTTTATAAATGGCGTTATTAGAGTAAGATTTTATGAAGGGCGTTATTGCAAACTACATGTGTTGTTATACTTATAAAGTTATACTATAAAGGACGTCATAATGAGCATTTGCTATAAAGAGCATTATTTAAAAGAAGCGTTGTTGCGTATTATGTAAATTTCGGTATTTATAAATCGCGTTATGTCACGTTATACAGTAATGGGTTAATCTTTAACAAAATGGAATGAGCGGTAGTTGACGATTTAGATAAAATAGATTAAAAAGTTTAGTAACAGAATTGATTAAAAGAAAAGCTTGCAAGTGCATAAAGTTCAAAAACAAACGTCAAATTGGAAAAGATTGCAATTATGCGTATACCATGAAACTAAAATCATATGCCGATAATAAATAGTAATAGAACGATAGAAATTTCTAATGAATCTTTGTATATTCTCCTGTTAAATATTATTGAATACAAACAATTTATAAAACTAGAAGGAGTCATGTTAACATTTTTGAAATTCGTTCGAACAGTTTAAAAATTGATTTCAATGAAAGACGCTTCTGTACTTTGTTAATATAATGAGCAACTTGATTTAATTTCTTCGTGAAAGTCGAATCAAAGCTAAAAAATATGAAGTATATAATTACTAAACGACGGACATATACCACACACATTCTTTTTTTAATGCGAGACGTGCACATATAAAAATTAACAATGAAAGCGTTACATTTAAAAATACCAAATCTTTCATAACGGATTACTATAATGCATATTATAGCATTCACTTAAATACAGTGGTTTATTCTAGCCCACAAAATCAATTTTTAATAGCAAATCTAAACGAACAAATGCGTTAGAAATTTTGAATATTCATTACAATGTATGTACATAATTAATATAGTTCTTGCAATTTGTTAATTTTGCTATCAAGTTCGAAACGCCTATTTCAGCATAGAAATCCCTTTTAATTCATAATCTGCGTTATTATAATCTTCGTTATTATAATCTACGTTATGATCTATGTTATAAAAAGCGTTATTATAATCTGCGTTTTCATAATTGACTTTATTATCTGCGTTATTGCGACGCTATTATAAAAAGCGTTATAAACATCGTTATTATAAATATCGTTATTATAAATATCGTCGTTATAAATTTCTGCGTTATTATAATCGACATTATTATAAAGAGCGTTATTGTAATCGACTTTATACATTTCGTTATTATAAAGAGAGTTATTACAAAAGCGTTATTATAAAGAGCGTTATTACAAAAGCGTTATTATAAAGAGCGTTATTACAAAAGCGTTATTATAAAGAGCGTTATTATAAAGAGCGTTATTGTAAGACGCGTTATTATAAAAACTGTTATATATGCGTTGCGAATGAGTTATTGTGGATCGTCCTTTTATAGAAGCTGTTAGTAAATCTCTGTTTATGAAGTCATAACGAAAGTCACTATAGAAAGCGTTTTTATGAAAAATAGTTGTCGTAATAGACCGTCCAAACGTAGTGTAGTTGTTTATTAATGGTTAATAGTCTTGCTGTGAGGGAGTAATGAATAAAATAAAAATTGATATAAACAATTGCAAATATTGAATTCTGAAAAGTTGCTTATAATGCGCGGCCCTTAATGAGACTTTGATTCATTAACATTTTCACTGCTTCATTGCAAGGAGGAGTTACTTCAAACTGCGTTTTGGATTATGTCCTCTATTCCGTTCTATTTGCAATTATGCTTACGATAATACACATCCCCATGACTAGATGTTCGATTATTTCGACAAAATTATAATCTTCCAGATACGTAGTTCGTCTGTAAATAAAGCTTATTTCATTAGCCAACAAATTAGGAAATAGAAAACGTGTACACGATAAATTATTTCGTTAACTTTGTCTTGTATAACAACTTCTATTTAAAATATCATTTTGCTTTTCAAACATTACGCCATCCATAACGTAATGCTGATTAGCTTTAAATCAATTGTTTAATAAATACATGCGTCATCCATAACGTATTAAAGTTTTATCAACGAAATGCGTAGCGTTTCTTTATATGCACTTTAGCAGCGATAATGATCTCTTCACGCCTTTCTTCGTTAAATATATATTTATTTGCTAATGCTACTACGACAAAATTTTGCGTATTCCGATTTTTAAAAGATTTCAATATTAGTTCCTCACAGAGAACATCATCCCACATACCATTTCTTTTCCTCCTTTAAGGTTAGAATTATTCGAAAATGCGAGTACAAAAAGTAAAAAATGGAAATGCTTAATAATATAATAATTCTAACCAGAATTTTTGCTTTCTTCCACTTTTTTTAAATATTATTATTTCTCTTCTCTTGCAATGCAGAGAATTAGAGAAACTAAATGCCCAATAATAAAAAAATACTTCAAACAGTTTAAATTTAGTTTTAAATCGATACTACGTTCTAAATAATTACTTCTGCTGTCTATATTTAATCGAGTTTATAAACAGCGTTATTATAAACTGCACTATTAAATATAAATTGCTATTATGATGACACATTTTTATAAAGGGCTTCTTCATTATGATATTCAACATACATATATAAATAGCGTGTCATTCTAGAATCATTCCAATATATAAAGCGTTATAGTAGTGAAAGACCTATTAAAAGCATGATGATAAAAATCGTTACTATAAAAGACGTTCTAATAAAATACTAATTTATTGACTTTGCCATTATAACCTGTTTTCATAAAAAGAATAATTATTGAAAGCGTTTTTAGAAAGACATTAGAGAACGTTATTATAAAAAGCGTTATTATGTGTGTTCTTATAAAAACCCTTATTATAATCAACATTATTGTAAAAAGCGTTATTAATATGCGTTATGAGAAGCGTTATTATAATCTGCGTTATTATAAAGAACCTTAATGTAATCGACGTTATTTTAATCTACGTTATTGTGTAATGCGTTATTATAAACGACGTTATTATAATTTTGATATTGCAAAAAGCGGTATTATAATCGACGTGATTGTAAAAAACGTTATTGTAAAAAGCGTTATTATAATCTGTATTATTATAATCTACGTAATTATAAAAAGCGTTATTGTTAAGAGCGTTATTATAAATTTCTTTATTAATATGCGTTATTATAAAAAGCGTTATTATAATCTACGTAATTGTAAACAGCCTTATAATAATCTCCATAATTGTAAAAAGCGTTATTATAAAGGGCGTTGTTATAATATGCGTTCTTGTGAAAAACGTTTTTATAATCGACGTTATTATTGTAAAAAGCGTTATTATTAATAGACGTTATTATGAAAAGCGTTGTTATAAATTTCGTTGTTATAATCTACGTTATTGTAAAGTGTGTTAATATAATCGACGTTATTATAATCTGCGTTATTATGTTTTTATAACCTTTTTTTTATTATGTTTATTATAACCTATGTTCTTATAAAAGGCGTTATTATAACCTATGTTATTATAATCTGCGTTATTATAATATGTTTTTATAAAAGGCGTTATTATGACCTATGTTCTTATAAAAAGCGTTATCATAATCTGCGTTATTATAAATTTCGTCATTATAAACTGAGTTTTTATAATCGACATTATTATATAAAGCGATATAGTAATCGACGTTATTATAAAGAACGCTATTATAATTTGCATTGTTATAAAAAACGTTATAATAAAAGTGTTATTATAAAAGCCGTTAGTAGAAAATGAAGAAAAGCATTCTTGCGAGTATTCAAAACTGTCGTCCAAATGCTAATTGGTATACATTCTCCATAAGAATTCAATTTGAAAATTCAGGACCTAAAATATTTTCTTAATAGCTACTATTTTTTGTAGACTGAGTTTATTCTCAATAGCTATAATTTAATATTGTTGTTTCTGCATATAATAAATTCATTATGTATTTGCGTTGTTGTCATACAGTTATTCTTAATTAATTTTATATGCGCATGGCAATCAAGAGATTCTTTTTTAAATGATATTTGCGATTTATGTCGGCGTTATGTGCAGTAGAACCTACTAGAATATGTAAAATTTTCTCAGCTTACGTCTGTAAATAAAGCTTATTTTATCAGCCACCAAATATATGCCATTAAGTAAATAAATAAAACGTTTCTTAATGTTTGTAAGGAAAATTGTACTGTATTGAAATATAAGCAACTAGACGTCTTCGATATATTTTTGATAGAAGGTTTGACTTGAGAGAGTGTAAAAATTTTCTCTTCTATCTCGATATCTCAAACATTGCTCATATACTTGAACTATTTATACTTAATAATATACTAATTCGCATTTACGTCATCCATAACGTAAGTTCCCTTATATAATTAATGAGTTGAAAACGTTTTCATAAGACTTGCATTTTGCTGAATTGATTGATTTATTTGCTTCTTGCGTAATTATAATTTACTGTGATTTGCTTACATGCTTACTTGCGAGACGTACCAAGAAAACACACAATCAGTATAATTTCGTAAATAATTTATATTATCATCATGGTACTTTGTTGAATTTTAACTCCGATTTTCTTATGCTAAGACGTAAGCAATAACGTAAGATCCATGTAAAAGCCAAGAGTCCTTAATTCCGTACTGGCGTCAATGTTGAGTTTTGTTTATTTCAGAATAATTCTTAAAGATATTTGCGATAATATCGTAAGGCTATAAAACAATGTATAACTAATAACACAATATATATTATGAGTTACGATGCCATCAGTAAAATAATCTTATACGAGGTCCTTGCGGAATCTGTGCGATTATATATATGTATAATGATATACCATACGTTTAAAATAGTTTGAACGACTTAACGATCTTATTTTGTAATTTATTACAGATTGCACCTATAGCGATACAGGGTATAAATGCTTCTAATACCTCTGATACAACTCTTACATTAAAAGAGAAAATACGTTTTGAAGTCTAATAATGTAGTGTGGTCCTTATTGAAATAACACGATTTGTAGACTCTAAGGCATATAAGAATTTACCTTAAATGTGTGAAATATTTTCAATATTTAAACGCGATTTATAGTTTTCAACCCAATATTTAAAACATCATTGTTATCAACGCGTATAAGAATTAAATCCATTCAATAACAATTCTTTGCAAATCTTTGCCTCCCTAAAATTTCAATTGTTTACCACCAAGAATTTTCTTTTAAAATAATGTTACATATTTAGAAATTCAAAACTCATTAGATACAAGGATAATCTATTGACTTCTTGTTAATAATAACTAACTCAATTCTTCCACACAAATATTCTATTCCCAGGAATATGCAGTACTTCCAACTTCCATTTTTTTTAAATGTTTTCAAAAGATCTTGCGTGATTGTTCAAAAGTCATTATAAAATATATTTCATACATGTTTGTACGCACACGCAGTTATTTGTGACTAATACTTCGCAGAAGATCGAAAAAATGTACACAGGAAAAGAACAGGATGAATAATCCCGTCTGCTCCAAAGTAAAAAATATTTCCAATATTTCTTACCTGAAAAAAAAGAAAAAATAAATCGGGAAGAGGTGCTCTGTATATGATGAAACCCATCCTGAACAAAAAGTTCTCGGGAGGAGGTGGTCTGTACATGATGAAACCCATCCTGAGCGAAAATTTACTAGGAAGCTGATTTCTATATGAAATCTCTTCTTAGCAAAAAATACAAAGAAGTATGTTCTGTGTACCACGGAAACTCGCTTCAAGTCAAAAACAACCCAGGGAGGTACTTTCAATATGATGAAATTCCTCCTTAGAAAAGTAACGGGAAGGACAATCAGCATATGATGGTCGCTTCTCAGCCAGAAAATGCCGGTCATCTACATTAATCCTTGCCCAGATACAGGGACCCGCGGGCTTCTATGATTATGCAGTAGATGACTGGTATAGCAAATTCAGGCAATAAATTGCCTGTTTCTAAGAAATCAATTCTTCTATATTGCAAAAGCCATAAAAAGTGTTGCAAAATCAGAATCTTGCTTGAATTCCTGTTGCGTTTTTTAATTTTATTTTTAAATTAGATCCTACTTGAAATATTAGTTACAAGATGACGTTTTATATAATGTTTTTATTTATAAAAGGAACACAATATTTTTGCAAAATCTTCGCCCATCAATACATTCGAAAAGGGTATATCGTTACGATCCGTAACAGTTCGTAACGTCTAATAGTTATATTTACATCAAGAACACATAAATTATGAATATTTATCAGTTTTTACTTTCGATTTATCGTACGTTATAAGGCTTTAGTTATGATTACGACTCTGCTTTTAAAATTCCTTACATGCATTTAAAATTTTCACCATAATACCAATCGACCCAAAACCTTCAATTTTGACAATCCTGCTTTATATATCCTGTGGGTTTTCAATGTGAAAAATCATTGTCCCAAAATGAAATTTCTTTGAAACTTGACTTTGCATTACATAAAATGTGAACTAATGTTTCATTACAAAATCAAAATCGACATACAAAAATTGTTTTAAAAAGGTTTAAATTTGGTTTTTTGTTAAAATCCGCTACATTTTTAAAACATGCGACCTATCTTTATCCCTCTCCTTAATATTTTCACTTTTTTTTTATTGCGAAAAGCATTTACAGTTGTCCACATTTTTGAAAAACTTTATTGAATTGATTCATGATCCGAGTTATCTTAAATATAATTAAAAGTTCTATTATTTATCGAAGTGAACAACTGACTCTCGTTAACCACATTGGGATGTTCTGATCCTAAATATCAAATTGTGTACAGAACTAGAATAAAAAATGTTATTAGAAATACATTCTTATTTCATCAAAATAATAGTTACAAAAATCTTTCTAAAAATATTATATGCAGAAACGAATTTATTACAAACTTCGTTATAACTATTGGTATAACACATTATAGTTTGAATTATTATAATATGCGTCATTATAATCTGCGTTATTATAAAAAGCGTTATTATAAACCGATATAAAAAGCGTTATTAAAATCTTCGGTATTATATAAAGCGTTATTATATAATGCGGTATTATGAAAAGCGTTATTATAATCTGATGTATAAAGCGTTATAATCTGATAGAAAAAGCGTTATTATAATCTGACATAAACAGCGTTATCATAATTTGATATAAAAAGCGTTATTATAATCTGATATAAAAAGCGTTATTATAATCTGCGATATTATAAGAAGCGTTATTGTATATTTCGTTATTATAATCTGAGATATTATAAATTTCGTTATTATAATCTGCGATAATTATTAAAAGCGTTATTATAATTTGATATAAAAAGCGTTATTATAATCTGATATAAAAAGCGTTATTATAATCTGATATGAAAAGCGTTATTATAATCTGATATAAATAGCGTTATTATAATCTGATATGAAAAGCGTTATTATAATCTGCGATAATTATTAAAAGCGTTATTATAATCTGATATAAAAAGCGTTATTATAATTTGATATAAAAAGCGTTATTATAAATTTCGTTATTATAATCTGCGATAATTATTAAAAGCGTTATTATAATCTGATATAAAAAGCGTTATCATAATCTGGTATAAAAAGCGTTATTATAAATTTCATTATAATCTGCGATAACTATAAAAAGCGTTATTATAATCTGATATAAAAAGCGTTATTATAAATTTCGCTATTATAATCTGCGATAATTATTCAAAGCGTTATTATAATCTGATATAAGAAGCGATGTTATAAGAAGCGTTATTGTATATTTCGTTATTATAATCTGTAATATTATAAATTTCGTTATTATAATCTGCGATATTATAAGAAGCGTTATTATAAATTTCGTTATTATAATCTGCGATATTATAAGAAGCGTCGTTGTATATTTCGTTCTTATAATCTGTAATATTATAAATTTCGTTATTATAATCTGCGATATTATAAGAAGCGTTATTATAAATTTCGTTATTATTATTATAAAAAGCGTTATTATAATTTGATATAAGAAGCGTTATTATAAATTTCGTTATTATAATCTGATATAAGAAGCGTTATTATAAATGCCGTTATTATAATCTGCGATATTGTCAGAAGCGTTATTATAAATTTCGTTATTATAAAAAGCGTTATTATAATTTGATATAAGAAGCGTTATTATAAATTTCGTTATTATAATCTGATATAAGAAGCGTTATTATAAATTTCGTTATTATAATCTGATGTAAGAAGCGTTATTATAAATTTCGTTATTATTATTATAAAAAGCGTTATTATAATTTGATATAAGAAGCGTTATTATAAATTTCGTTATTATAATCTGATATAAGAAGCGGTTTTATAAATTTCGTTATTATAATCTGATGTAAGAAGCGTTATTATAAATTTCGTTATTATAATCTGCGATATTATAAAAAGCGTTATTATAATCTGATATGAAAAGCGTTATTATAAATTTCGTTATTATAATCTGCGATAATTATTAAAAGCGTTACTATAATCTGATATAAGAAGCGTTATTATAAATTTCGTTATTATAATCTTCGATAAGTATTAAAAGCGTTATTCTAATCTGATATGAAAAGCGTTATTATAATCTGATATAAAAAGCGTTATTATAATCTGATATGAAAAGCGTTATTATAAATTTCGTTATTATAATCTGCGATAAGTATTAAAAGCGTTATTATAATTTGATATAAAAGCGTTATTATAAATTTCGTTTTTATAATCTGATATAAGAAGCGTTATTATAAATTTCGTTATTATAATCTGCGATAATTATAAAAAGCGTTATTATAATCTGATATGAAAATCGTTATTATGATTTGATATAAAAAGCGTTATTATAATCTGATATGAAAAGCGTTATTATAATATGATATAAAAAGCGTTATTATAATCTGATATGAAAATCGTTATTATGATTTGATATAAAAAGCGTTATTATAATCTGATATGAAAAGCGTTATTATAAATGATATAAAAAGCGTTATTATAATCTGATATGAAAAGCGTTATTATAAATTTCGTTATTATAATCTGCGATAATTATTAAAGGCGTTATTATAATTTGATATAAAAAGCGTTATTACAGTCTGATATAAAAAGCGTTATTATAAATTTCGTTATTATAATCTGCGATAATTATTAAAAGCGTTATTATAATTTGATGTAAAAAGCGTTATTACAGTCTGATATAAAAAGCGTTATTATAAATTTCGTTATTATAATCTGCGATAATTATTAAAAGCGTTATTATAATCTGATATAAAAAGCGTTATTATAAATTTCGTTATTATAATCTGCGATAAGTATTAAAAGCGTTACTATAATCTGATATAAAAAGCGTTATTATAAATTTCGTTTTTATAATCTGATATAAGAAGCGTTATTATAAATTTCGTTATTATAATCTGCGATAATTATAAAAAGCGTTATTATAATCTGATATGAAAAGCGTTATTATTTATAATCTGCGATAACTATAAAAAGCGTTATTATAATCTGATATGAAAAGCGTTATTATAAATTTCGTTATTATAATCTGCGATAATTATTAAAAGCGTTATTATAATTTGATATAAAAAGCGTTATTACAGTCTGATATAAAAAGCGTTATTATAAATTTCGTTATTATAATCTGCGATAATTATTAAAAGCGTTATTATAATTTGATATAAAAAGCGTTATTACAGTCTGATATAAAAAGCGTTATTATAAATTTCGTTATTATAATCTGCGATAATTATTAAAAGCTTTATTATAATCTGATATAAAAAGCGTTATTATAATCTGATATGAAAATCGTTATTATGATTTGATATAAAAAGCGTTATTATAATCTGATATGAAAAGCGTTATTATAATATGATATAAAAAGCGTTATTATAATCTGATATGAAAAGCGTTATTATAAATTTCGTTATTATAATCTGCGATAATTATTAAAAGCGTTACTATAATCTGATATAAAAAGCGTTATTATAAATTTCGTTTTTATAATCTGATATAAGAAGCGTTATTATAAATTTCGTTATTATAATCTGCGATAATTATAAAAAGCGTTATTATAATCTGATATGAAAAGCGTTATTATTTATAATCTGCGATAACTATAAAAAGCGTTATTATACTCTGATATGAAAAGCGTTATTATAAATTTCGTTATTATAATCTGCGATAATTATTAAAAGCGTTATTATAATTTGATATAAAAAGCGTTATTACAATCTGATATAAAAAGCGTTATTATAAATTTCGTTATTATAATCTGCGATAATTATTAAAAGCTTTATTATAATCTGATATAAAAAGCGTTATTATAAATTTCGTTATTATAATCTGATATAAGAAGCGTGCTTATAATTTCGTTATTATAATCTGCGATAATTATTAAAAGCGTTATTATAATATGATATGAAAAGCGTTATTATAATCTGATATGAAAAGCGTTATTATAAATTTCGTTATTATAATCTGCGATAATTATAAAAAGCGTTATTATAATCTGATATGAAAAGCGTTATTATTTATAATCTGCGATAACTATAAAAAGCGTTATTATAATCTGATATGAAAAGCGTTATTATTTATAATCTGCGATAACTATAAAAAGCATTATTATAATCTGATAGGAAAGCGTTATTATAAATTTCGTTATTATAATCTGCGATAATTATTAAAAGCGTTATTATAATTTGATATAAAAAGCGTTATTACAGTCTGATATAAAAAGCGTTATTATAAATTTCGTTATTATAATCTGCGATAATTATTAAAAGCTTTATTATAATCTGATATAAAAAGCGTTATTATAATCTGATATGAAAATCGTTATTATGATTTGATATAAAAAGCGTTATTATAATCTGATATGAAAAGCGTTATTATAATATGATATAAAAAGCGTTATTATAATCTGATATGAAAAGCGTTATTATAAATTTCGTTATTATAATCTGCGATAATTATTAAAAGCGTTACTATAATCTGATATAAAAAGCGTTATTATAAATTTCGTTTTTATAATCTGATATAAGAAGCGTTATTATAAATTTCGTTATTATAATCTGCGATAATTATAAAAAGCGTTATTATAATCTGATATGAAAAGCGTTATTATTTATAATCTGCGATAACTATAAAAAGCGTTATTATAATCTGATATGAAAAGCGTTATTATTTATAATCTGCGATAACTATAAAAAGCATTATTATAATCTGATAGGAAAGCGTTATTATAAATTTCGTTATTATAATCTGCGATAATTATTAAAAGCGTTATTATAATCTGATATAAAAAGCGTTATTATAAATTTCGTTATTATAATCTGATATAAGAAGCGTGCTTATAATTTCGTTAGTATAATCTGCGATAATTATTAAAAGCGTTATTATAATTTGATATAAAAAGCGTTATTATAATCTGATATAAAAAGCGTTATTATAATCTGATATGAAAAGCGTTATTATAATATGATATAAAAAGCGTTATTATAATCTGATATGAAAAGCGTTATTATAAATTTCGTTATTATAATCTGCGATAATTATTAAAAGCGTTACTATAATCTAATATAAAAAGCGTTATTATAAATTTCGTTTTTATAATCTGATATGCAAAGCGTTATTATAAATTTCGTTATTATAATCTGCGATAATTATTAAAAGCGTTATTATAATTTGATATAAAAAGCGTTATTACAATCTGATATAAAAAGCGTTATTATAAATTTCGTTATTATAATCTGCGATAAGTATTAAAAGCGTTATTATAATCTGATATAAAAAGCGTTATTATAAATTTCGTTATTATAATCTGATGTAAGAAGCGTTATTATAAATTTCGTTATTATAATCTGCGATATATATTAAAAACGTTATTATAATCTGATATAAAAAGCGTTATTATAATCTGATATGAAAAGCGCTATTATAATCTGATATGAAAAGCGTTATTATAATCTGATATAAAAAGCGTTATTATAATCTGATATGAAAAGCGTTATTATAAATTTCGTTATTATAATCTGC